>OX465484.1:14979871-16224839 GCA_950022335.1 Eurois occulta
GCGTCTCCCTAGGCGAATGTCACTCACACACACTAGTAAAAGCCGCAGAAAACGAAGACGGATCAGACGCAGCGAATGGAGCACGGCAACTCATAGAGCTCATCCTTGCTGCGCAGGCAGCGCCCGGTCATTACCCCCTGCACGAGACTCGGTCCAATCTTACGTTTGGGTTCTGGTACACTATACAGGTGAGATTTTTTTATTAGCTAATATAGTACCCCTGTTTCGTACAGTTTTTACGACTTGATAGAATATAGAGATATCTTTATTTTATGTAAGTTTAATATTAATTATGCACAATAATCCTTCCAAAAGCGATTCTCTAAATTATAAGGGAAACCGCAACAAAATTAAGCGAACAATGCGTAATTAAGAAGAACAATGCTTTCACTCAGACAAACACGAAAAGCGATTAATATTTGGGTTGCAGACAAGTACAGTAACCGGTTATTAATGTGAAACTTCTAGCTGTAGATAGGGACTGAAAGTTAATCACCACTATTTGTATTTTTATGTTTAGGTATATTTAAATAATAGGAAAATAAAACCGGCGTTATTAAAAACCAATGTCAGAACTCAGAACAGAGAGCGAAACTTTTTTTTTTCCCCCAAATGTCGTCAGTTGTTAATTTGGGTTTTGCCTCCTTTTCATTGCGGGCACACCACTGTTTTGAATGTCAAAAACAAAAAGATGAAGCTACTCTCCCAGTCACTAGGCATAATAACTTGTGAAAGTACTGTAGCTGCCTATTACAAAGCGTAGATCTCAATGAGGAAGAATGGGCAAGAAACTATATGGACGGACACTCTTTAAATCATAAATTGTTACAATATCTTGGTTATTATTATAACAGCCTCGTATTGTATAATCCTCTTCCAGGGCCAGCTTCCTAATAACCAAACGTCAATATTTCTATCCAGGACGAAGTACTAAACCTTACGGATAGAAGAAGCAACATCAACCCGATTTGGAAGCAAGTGTTCTCGCGACTGCTCACGACGCTGGTGAATAAGTCAACAGCACCCGCCGACGTGTCGATGTCGAAGGACGACCTCGAGCTGCTGCGGTGCTACCGACAGGACATCGGCGACACTGTGGTCAGTACTATATCTAGCACGTAATACTAAGCCAAGTATTCTGGCGACTCGCTAGCAGTCGCCAGAATACGCAAATGAGTTCAACTCGTCTTTGGTGGAAACGCTGAAGTCATTTTGACTGCACGATTTTAGGGCAAAGAGGGCAGGATTGGAACATAGTTTGTGACACAGCTCCACGTCCACACCCTGCTGTCGTCGTGGTAGCCACACTTTACGAGGTTCCATTAATTAACAAGTGAACCATCACAGGGAATTCTAACTTAAAGTTTCAAGCTTCTACAGCTGATTGCTGGGTCAACGAGACACCGACTATTAGTAGTGAAGTTACTTCAAATTGAAATAATGTTTGTGTGCAGATGTACTGCTACGGCGTCCTAGGCGAATGGTGTTGGACGACAGTAGAGGCCTCATACACCGCGGCGACCAGCGACAGCGGGCGAGAGGCCGCCCTGCACGTGTTCGCGGCCCTCGCCGACGCGGCGCCGGCGCAGACGTCCAACCCGGCGCTGTTGGCACTTATGCAACAAGCCTTGAATGTGGCGCATACGTCCACTAGTAAAAGGATGCTTAATACTGCGCTTGATTGTCTTGGTAAGTCGTTTTTTACACTGTTGTATCGGCATAAACTGTACCTACAGTACCTAGCGACTGGCCCCAGTTTCGCACGGCAGCAGCTATCGGGCCCAAAACTATCTTATATTTCAAGCTGGAATCAACTATCCACATTCACAAAATTTCATTGAAATTGGTTAGGTGGTTTCGGAGATTAGCTTGTACGAACCGCACAGTGTCACGTAATTTTTTTTTTATATACTAACGGGATTCCTTCAATGCACTTTCCCATACATTCGCATCCCTAACAAAACTCGGATTGTATTATTAACTGCTTTGTAAAACAAAACAAAAAAAAAATTGCAAAAATATCGGTTCGACTCCACGGCGCTCTTGTTCTCCTCATCTTGTGACAGATACAGTGACAACATTTGCTTTTTCGGCATTTATAAATTAGCAAAATGACATATTATTTTTTATTGTTCCCGTGGGATTGTCGGACTTATACGCGGGCGAAGCAGGCAGAAGTTAGTTTATTAACAACTTTTCGCATTGATTAACTCTTTCAATCTCCTGTTTACTCAGGCAGCTACGCATCTTGGATATCGTCAGTTCCCGAAGCCCGCGAATTAGGTCCCGAGTGCGTGCGCGCAGCCGGCGCCGCGCTTCAGCGCTGTCCGCGAGCGGCCGCGCTGGCGCTTCGTAAGCTCGCCGCTGACTGCAGCGGTCCAGCCGCTGCACTAGCGCCGGACATCGTACAGGCTGCACAGGTACAACTACTTGATCATGTGTCAGTGGGTCAAGCTCGCGAGCTGGGCTGCGTTGCAGCGCGCTTTTACATTGACTTTTCTGGCGAAATTTAGATGTAATAAACACCCGTGCACAATCATTGGTGGAATAAAGGCTCTTTGTTATGTGGTTTATAGCAGACATTCCAGTCTAATTCGGCTCGCTCGGACACGTGGGTGCGGCGCCAGCTGGTGGCGGCGGCGGGCGCGGCCCTGGCGGCGGCGGAGCTAGAGGCCGCGGGCCAGCTGCTGCGCCCGCTCGCTATCACGCTGCGGGACGAGCTGCAGGCACAGGTATGTTTGCAACACTCGCACAACTCGGCTCGCTCGGGCCCGCTGCTGCGCCCGCTCGCTATCACGCTGCGGGACGAGCTGCAGGCACAGGTATGTTTGCAACACTCGCACAACTCGGCTCGCTCGGGCCCGCTGCTGCGCCCGCTCGCTATCACGCTGCGGGACGAGCTGCAGGCACAGGTATGTATGCAACACTCGCACAACTCGGCTCGCTCGGGCCCGCTGCTGCGCCCGCTCGCTGTCACGCTGCGGGACGAGCTGCAGGCACAGGTATGTATGCAACACTCGCACAACTCGGCTCGCTCGGGCCCGCTGCTGCGCCCGCTCGCTGTCACGCTGCGGGACGAGCTGCAGGCACAGGTATGTATGCAACACTCGCACAACTCGGCTCGCTCGGGCCCGCTGCTGCGCCCGCTCGCTATCACGCTGCGGGACGAGCTGCAGGCACAGGTATGTTTGCAACACTCGCACAACTCGGCTCGCTCGGGCCCGCTGCTGCGCCCGCTCGCTGTCACGCTGCGGGACGAGCTGCAGGCACAGGTATGTATGCAACACTCGCACAACTCGGCTCGCTCGGGCCCGCTGCTGCGCCCGCTCGCTGTCACGCTGCGGGACGAGCTGCAGGCACAGGTATGTATGCAACACTCGCACAACTCGGCTCGCTCGGGCCCGCTGCTGCGCCCGCTCGCTATCACGCTGCGGGACGAGCTGCAGGCACAGGTATGTTTGCAACACTCGCACAACTCGGCTCGCTCGGGCCCGCTGCTGCGCCCGCTCGCTGTCACGCTGCGGGACGAGCTGCAGGCACAGGTATGTATGCAACACTCGCACAACTCGGCTCGCTCGGGCCCGCTGCTGCGCCCGCTCGCTATCACGCTGCGGGACGAGCTGCAGGCACAGGTATGTATGCAACACTCGCACAACTCGGCTCGCTCGGGCCCGCTGCTGCGCCCGCTCGCTGTCACGCTGCGGGACGAGCTGCAGGCACAGGTATGTATGCAACACTCGCACAACTCGGCTCGCTCGGGCCCGCTGCTGCGCCCGCTCGCTGTCACGCTGCGGGACGAGCTGCAGGCACAGGTATGTATGCAACACTCGCACAACTCGGCTCGCTCGGGCCCGCTGCTGCGCCCGCTCGCTGTCACGCTGCGGGACGAGCTGCAGGCACAGGTATGTATGCAACACTCGCACAACTCGGCTCGCTCGGGCCCGCTGCTGCGCCCGCTCGCTGTCACGCTGCGGGACGAGCTGCAGGCACAGGTATGTATGCAACACTCGCACAACTCGGCTCGCTCAGACGTGGGTGCGGCGTGCCTGCTTTTTTCACACCCTGAAAGTTTTTGCCGCCACGGTTTTATTTGAAGAGGGGATGGGTGACTTCAGCCCGATCTTATATTCACTTCAAAACTTATGTTCAACAGGCAGGCGACAGTGCCGGCGCAGTACTAGCAGCAGAGTGTTGCTCAGCACTGCTAAGCGCCTTGGCACCGAGAGGTGAATTGGCAGCAGCACTGTATCTTATACTGGCGCCCGCGCTTCCGACCTATGCCAGCAACCAGCCGCTTGTTGAGGTTTGTACCTGCAATAAAAATCATTGGGAACGAAAAGTTGCACAAACATTGTAAAAACATAATGTTTCAAGAAACAATGTTTAGTACAAGCCTTTATCTTTTTTTACCCGATATGAGTTTTTCTTTACCGAATTTCTAGAACCTTCTGGGTTCTGGCTTATTATTCTTATTCTAAGCGTGTCGATGACAATTGACTGGTTCCTGTAATATGAAGACAACATGGCACGGTATTAAGTGTCCCATCGTTTTTGGAACAACGCCATACTAACACTCTCAAGACCATTTCATCTATAAACCTCTATCTATGAAGGTTTTCTTTGCTTCGGCCTATTTGGGCCCGAAGTCTTTTTAAGACTTGGTATTTTATTTCGGGAGTTTTAAGTTGTTCAACCTGTTGTATCTTTCCGCAGCCAATGTTCGACATAGTAAGGCAGACAGTGTCGTCACTGATCGACAATTTGCTGCCACTTATGTCGGACATCGCGCAGCTAATCCTCGCCGGGTTCACCACGTACCCGTGCGCTACAGGACTGGACGTCATAAAACTGGCAAGTGTTATGTGATAATAATAGTAGTCTCTTTTTAACCAACCATCATCTTCCTGCCCTTGTCCCATTCTACTTGGAGTCGGCGCAATACGTTTTCTTCATCCATTCTCCCCTGCCAGACGTCACGGCATCATTTACTCTTTTCTCTTTCATTATCATTCCTCACACAATCCATCCATCCATATTTTCTTTGGCCTTACTCTCCCTCTCCATCCATCAACATTTCAGTTACTTTTTAACCAAAACGTAAATTAAATCCACGCCATTCATAGATGTATTTAGGCTTATATGGTCTGGGTAGGGGTTATAATATTAGATTTTACTTTGGTAATTAACCTAACGAAGCAGTGTTTCCAGCATACCCTAGATTGTATTTACTTTGCCGTATATATGCATGCCGCTGCATGTGGGAGTTAATAAAATAAATAAATAATTTAATTAGGACCAAACATTGTAACTAAAGATCGTAATGTGATACAAGTTGTCCGCAACACAGAATTCTAGACAAAACCGGGCAAGTGCGAGTCGGACTCGCGCATGTGGGGTTCCGTACTATCGTTGTAGGGGAACCTTTAATTTTTAATTTCATTATTTGTTGTTATAGAGACAATAAAAATACACATTTTGTGTAAATTTCAACTGTCCTATTACGGAACATGAGATACAGCCCGCTGACAGACAGACGGACGAACGGACGGACAGCGGAGGCTTAGTAATAGGGTCCCGTTGGTTACTCTTCGGGTACGGAACCCCAATAAATACAAGGCATCAATATGAATTTTATGTTACCAGATAGTGATAGCCCATGGAGGAGACTGGGTAGGTGCACGCCTACTCTTACACGCGGGAATATCAGCCAGCTTTCGCGCACTATCGCCCGATCCATCCCCAATGCCTGACCTCAATGAAGGAATGTTCTTGTTACTGCAAACCATCACCAAGAAGAAACCACAGTTTCTCGACTGGATTGATGATATGCTGCCCGATTTAATGGATTTAGGTAAGCTTGCACAAAAAAAATCTGACGCCACGGCTTAATTTTAAGAGATGGGTGACTTCAGCCCGATCGTATATTCACTTCAAAACTTATGTTCACCATTCTGGTTGACGGCTTCGTTAAGGGTCCGTTTACACCCTGTATAAAAGCGCCAATTGTCTATTTATGGTCAAATTGAATTAGCTAAAGCAACTTTACAGGCTCATAGACGTAATAACAAAAATAGTCGCTAAACATAAGTAAACCTACTCTTTTAGCAGCCGTTGAACCCGTAATCAACTGTAGTTGATATACCCATCAAGTTAGTAAATTTTCGTGACCCAATTTGACCAACCTTTTACCCCCACTTACTACACTGGCTACTATAGCGTTCTGTATTAAGTTACGTTTTGTGTGACCATTTGTAAGAAAAGAAAAATTGGTTGCACAATGAGTTTTTGGACTTGACTACGCAAAACATTAATTTTTTTTACCATTGCCACTCAACAAAGGGCATTTTATTCATCGATAAAAGTGAATAAAACTATCTTTTACTCACTGATTGAATAAAAACATTTTGAATTTGGAACAAGCACGAATTATGATAAAATAAAATAAATAAAACGTGACGACAACAATATAACACTGAGTTTCGAAAATTGTTTTAATTCCACTATAAATTGTTAATGTTTATATTTAATCCTTTGTTGTCTTATTATATTACCGATTTATAATAAAATGTGACTAATAGTAATCTGCCTAGCTAGACTTATCCCAAATTTATTGGGGTCGGCTTCCAGTCTAACGGGATGCAGCTGAATATCAGTATTTTGCATGGAGCGACTGCCTATCTGACCTAGAACTCAACCCAGTTAGTACTGGGTAAGTAATACGGTACCCCTTGATAAGACTGGTTGTCAGACTTTCGGGCCACTGACTTCCTGTAACGACTGTCAAAGTACTAAAAATGACACCCGATCCAACGGCTTTTCGTATGTAATGAATTAGTGGTCACCCATCCACAGACCGGCCATCGTAAGCCCGGCTTAACCTTGAAGATGACCTGAATGGCTCTTATTATTATCCCACGAAAAATATAAATACTATACTTCTATTTATTTTCTCGCGGTCAATGGTAAAAAGTAGAGTACACAACTCGTGAAAAAAAACTCCTACTCTAGAATCCCTTGTTACGCTCGGGATTCTACTCTAGAATCCTTCGCTGCTCTCGGGATCCAACTTAGTCCCTCGAATAAAATCCCCTTTTTTTCACTTGTTGTATAATCTACTGATTGTTCTATAAATTGGGTTTTATATTAGAATCTGCATTGAAATATAGCTTTAGGCTTGTTGTTCTGGCAGCGGTGGGCACGGTGCGGTCGTGGGAGGCGGGCGGCGCGCGCGCGGCGTGCCACTGGCTGGCGGCGCTGGCGGCGCAGCGCCCGGGCCTGCTGCAGCCGCGCGCGCCCGCCGTCGTCCTCGCCGCCATGGCCTGCTGCGGTAACTGTCACTGACACATCATCCGCAGCCGCACTTCACTCGATGCGTACAAGGCTCATTCAGAATCAGGATATACCCGCGATAGCAACAATGTCGTCTGCCCATCTCGCCGCCGGACGTAGTTTCATGAGAAGCCTGACGCTTCATGGCTCTCTGTGCCTGTCCGTTAGGGTGGAGCGTCAATTTATGAAGAGTATTTTTTTAATCGCAACGATCTGTAATAGTTCTGGAAAACCTACCTATCCCTCTAACACCGTTCAAAATATGAGCTTTTCGAGAGTTGAGAAAAAAAAACGTCTTTTTTAATCTTGTGTTCTATAGGACCAAAAGCAACTTTAATGCAATGTTAAAAAACACTAGTAAATGATTATTTATTAAAATAACGCTTGGGCTACGAACGCACTGACAGGTAGCTTGTTTAGTGCCTAGAGCCTGGCGATTAGCGAAGTGAAACGAACGTTTTAGAATGAGAACTAATTTTTTGAACTGTTATTTAAACATTCGAGAGGTTATTATGATCAGTTGAAAAAAATAATGGGCAGTTATTTTTTTATCGGCGGTTGATAAATTTGTGCGACAGTAAAACATAGACAGTTATAAAAAAAAAACAATTGGCCGGTTATTTCGTCATACAATGTCAGTATTAAAAATACGTAAGCAGACTAATAAATAAATAGCCAGTAAAAATGATGGAATGGGCAGTTAGATAAATAGTTCGGCAGTTCATAGGGAGCGGAGACACCCCGACTCGGACAGGTCCCGACAGGCCCCTTCGTGTTAGGCATAGAGAATTTATATAGTCTTTGGTGTTAGGTTACTGTGAACACTGCACATAGAAATAGGAGCCCTACTTTGACTACGCTTTTTAGGCGAATAACTGCCCATTTAGTTATTTTACTGCTCAGTATTATTGATTAATTATTAAATGATCCATTTTATTAGTTTTTAAGACTCATTTTTGTTTACTTTACTGCTAAGTTTTAACTGCCGAACTTGTTAATAAATATGCATTTTGTAATTTTAATACTTAACAAAACTACTATACACAACTGCCGCTTTAAATCAGTGCCTTTAGAATTTACGCAATCAGTCGCACTGCTCACTTGGCGCCTTCGCTAGCAAGTAAACCGGTGTGTTGCGTGGGCTGCGATTCTCCATACAAATTTTGACGAAATCGACGTTTTATATTCCCCTTTTTTCTCCCTGAATACTACGCGACCCAACTAAACGTGATAAGTGATCGGTTCAAGCTGATACCGCGTCGATGAGCGAGGCCACTCTTCAATATGTACAAAATCTCGCAAGCAAAATGTTCAACAAGAAATTGTAAATACAAATGGCGTGCCAAATGGAAAATCCCCTCACGCAGTTTTTACGCTTTAAATGGATTCTCTAAGCAATTCCCTAACATACCAGGTGGAGGAACACCGCGCAGTCAGATCGAGCCGGTAGCTGACATCCTGCTGTGCATGAACCGCGCGACCTGGCGCGACGCCGAGCTGGGCTCCTGGCTGCGGCTCGCGCTGGCCCTGCCCGGCTTCCCCAGCATCCACGCCACTGACTCGCACAAACACAAGTTCATACAATCCGTTGTCAAGTACGTAGACAATACTGCCCTTGTAAGAAAAAGCAGCATCTCAACACCATAGGACCAGCAAGAAAAATATGCATATCAAATTTTAATACTCAATAGAGTTTAATTTCATATGTTCCTCGTTTTCTCGAAACATAGATTTGTTGAGTTAACGATTTTTAACTTTATGCGATATTATACTTTGGTCGTTAGCCTGTATTTGGGATTTCGGGTTATGAATGACTTTACTCGCATTCGGGCACCCGATGCATCTAATACGCTGGTCATCGCAATGGAATACGAGCTAACGACTAGGTACGAATAGTTTGAATGAAGTCGATTACCTGTACCAGAATCGATGAAACCGGACGAGATTGTCCGAAGATGGGCGTACTCGAGATCGTTCATTTAGACTTGACCGGTTGCCCGAATTCGGGCGAACGACCAAGTGTACTTTCACCATTAGTATATGGGGTGGAACTGGTGGAAGGGACACCGACGCGAAAACGGTTACCACGTATTCAGTACTTCATTCCAAGCCCCCCCCCCTACATAGAATTTTTTCATCGGTTATTAGAATGAAGTACTGAATACGTGGTACTTAACCGTTTTCGCGTCGGTGTCCTTTATACCCTAATTTATAGGGCATACGCTACTTTTTATTTTGGATAATTGTATCAAAAATTACCCGCAGACGAAATCGTGGGTAACAGCTATTTAGGTATGGCTAGTATTTAAATGTAATCAAAATATCTTCCTTTTTTATATTAAAAAAAATCCCAATGCTAATCAAAAATACTGATTGCACAGCAAAATAGTATAGATATTTAATTGATGAAAGTAAATTCACGGGTGATAAGTTTTATGATGTACATTTAAAAATAAGTCTTCAGGTATTAATGAAAACGATTGACGCGTGTTCGTGATTATGCAACATCTGTACTATACTCGTTTTTTATTATTATTACAAAATGGGCCTGCTCTTGACCTCGATCACGCCTGATGGAAAGCGGTGGTTACCATTGAATCACAATTTCTTGTATTATTATTGTGAATAACACTTTTTTTTGTTATCAGGGAGAAAGTAAGTAAGCGGAAAATAGTGGAGGCGGTGCAAGAGTTCTGCCTAGTTTGCCGCGGTCTCGTGGACACAGAGTACGGGAGACAGACGATCGCATCGAAGCTATTATTGGCATGAAAACTATTGTAAAAGTTAGGGAAATTAATTGTTAAGCAAATTGACTACCAACTTACTGTCCGGCATTTTTTTGTTCTCAAATTTTGAAATAAAATAATACAAAGACAGACAGTACCTAGGCAGGTCAAAATATTCAAACCCTAACAAGGTACATTATTATAGTTTTAACTCAATCAATGTTCTCATAACCTCGCCCCCTATTAGGTACACCTAGTAGACGTATTACTTAGTTATGCTTAAAATAGTATAGTTCGTTTGTCTCACATAGCGTAGGACAGGGGTCAAGCTATCGCCTCTAGTACAGCCCTTTCGCATTAATTATACCTATAAATTTACGTCACGCTCAAATTACAATGATCTGTTAGGTTGCTGTTGGGTTAATGCTTGCTGAGGTAAAATAATTGTGGAAGGATTGAAGAAGCCGTCTCCTCGTAAGCTCTAACAATTTTGACTTTAATACTTTTGACGTGAATTAGTATGAACGTCTTTTCGCAGTAACTGTGGTGTATGTCAGATATGTAATTAAGACAATTTGGCTGTACTTAGCGAGCGTTATATCTCGAAACGTAATAGTAATAGATGGCGGGACAGGAGTTTTACCATCGTATTAGGCATATGAGCCCAAACGGAAAAGTACGGGGTAGGTGACCACACGCGTGTGGGCGTGCCCTAGCAGCGTCTCTAAGTAGACACAAGAAATTCCCTTTTACATATATTATAAATTCACGAAACTAACGGCAGTGTCGCCCTAAGGGACACTGCCAGCAGATTTTTTTGTCGTTTTGACTGCAATTTTCTTATGGACACTATTAAATGCATTTTGCACACAAAAGTAATTTCAGTCTGTGTCGTAAGGCTCAATCGTAAACGCTCAAGAGGACCGTTACGTATTGGTGCAGTCCTCTGTGCACACATACAACAATGAGCGCGTGAGTCGCGACGCTTCGTGCGATAATCGAACTAAATCTTTGTTGCTTCCTATCGTTTTAGGTCACTAGACAAAACATGCAGTTGAAAATGTTACATGAATTATCATGAATTTTATTATATTCTGTAAAAATTGACATTGTACATAATACATTAAATCGTGATATCACCTGTATATATCCTTAATGATGGATGTCGTTATAGAGATCTAAAATAAAAATACCAAAAATATTTTTTTGTCTTTTAATTTAAAATACGTTTACGTAGAACACTATTGGGTAATATTTTTAATCTTACAAGTAACGATTTATAAATAAATTAGGTTTAAACGTGTACTATAAGAATATTAAATGTATAGATCAAAACATAACATGAATTGCTTTATATAACAATGATTTAGTAATAGATCATAGAATAGTACCGAAAAGCTGAAGTGAATAACCTACACTTACATAACTATGGCTGCCAGATTTAAAAAAATAGATAGATCTGTTACTTTAGCCGAGCATTTCTCTCCTGAGTATTTTTTCGTATGTTTTTTTTTTGTCATGGAAATGTGCACACAATGTTTTACAATATAAATTAGAAACTTTTATTTTTATCTATCAAATATTAATTTTAGCCGGACAAAGGTGTAAAAAGCCGAAATTGGCCGGCTAAGCAGTAAAGTCTGGCAACCCTATTAACATGACTAACATTATTTCAGAACCAGAGTAATACGAACACTGAGCGATCTAATCTACAACTATTGAAATAAGATCAAATTATTTTTTAGGCGTTGTGTGCTCAAAAACACTACTGGGGCCGCGTAATGAATACATAATTGTTCAGGCGAAAAAGGGATGGCGCCATTAGTCTTTATATCTCTTTATCGCACTGGAACGAAGATCCCCTAGACGGTCCGTTACACTAAGAACACGTTCAATTTGGAGATTGGGTGGTACGGCTAAATCTCCCTCTATAGTCGATAGTCCAGTCACAACAAAAAAAAAGGGTCAACCTCGGAATGAGAGATAATAAACTGTAAACTCACTTACGACGCAGACACGAGATTTTATGAGACTTTTGAGACAATTTTTAGAACACCAAAATGAAGGTGTATACGAGTTTACAGCTTATTATCTCTCATTCCGAGGTGAAACCCCTAATATGACTGGAGTATGACGCAATATTATAGACTTTTAAGGGTCAGTTTAGTCAGAAAGGCAAAATACGCGAGCAATTTACTGGCTGCATTGAAAAATGTGCCGTATTGCCATTGTTTAAAAAAGAAAATTGTACGAATATCGATGCAGAAATCTAGCATCGTCTCGGGAATGGTCGCGCGCCTTAATGCGCAAGGCGACCCTTGATGTCTGCGTCGATCGCCATACAATTTTCTTCTCTAAACAACGGTAATATTACTTATGCACCCCGTAAATTGCTCAGGCATATTTAAACTCTGTCTGAACTACGTAAAGAAACTGAATGGCAGTTTTAAACTTTGAGATATTAATCTGCGTGCTCATACGATTGAGTCGCTGATCATGCTATCATCACTGTCATTGTAACTACCATTGAAACGATGTCAGTGATAAAATAACCTAGGTAAAGTAAGGTCACATTACGACCATTTTGTCAGGAATGCTACACACTTTTTCAGATCAGCATGATTTGGCACAGCCAGGCGGCAGAATCGATGGTTATATGTTCGGGAAAAGCTTCGAATTGTGCCGAGCCGAACTGAACAAAACACGGCGCTGGTATAATGCTGAACAGTTTGTCAATCAGCACGGACCGAAAAATCTGAATAGGTGTAGTGATTCCTTCGGGTCACCTTTGTTGTTCATTAAATACTGCCAAAATAGGATAAATGGCCTTCATTCTTCACCCAAACAAATGTGTAACACTCCTCACACAGAAATTGCCTGCTGGCAAGATAATTTGATTACAATCATATTGAATTCACAATTTTAAATTCGAAAGCTCCATTGGGAGTTTCATAATTATTATACAATCACAGCTTCATCAATTAACAGAGTATCCGACGGACAACTATCTTCATACAATCGCGACACGGTAATTTTGCGTGTAATTTGTACGGCTGAAAATCAACCTTCTTGTAACAAGGATAAAGATTACAGTGATGCAAAGCCAGAGGTATAAAAACTGTAAGGCCTATTCACAGATATGTTCACGTATGACAATCTGTATTATCGGGCGGTTATTCCCAGACACACTATTTCCGTAATAGTGGACACTCGCGGAACGAAAAGGTTATGCAATTATCAAACACCTTTTCGAACTGTTCTTTTCATTTATAATGTTGGCAGTATCAAAGGTGCTTAAACCTTTTCATTCCATCACCGCACCGACACCTAAATTGCATCATTGTCTGTTGAATACTCATGTGATTTAAGAATCGGAATCGTCTTTAGATTCCTGTGCGTTACCACTTTGACATTTGCCAATCTCGACATCGAAATCCAAGAACTTTTCAGGTTCGCAGTGCCTGTTCTTGAAGCGAAGGAAGTTGAGAGCCTGGTCCAGGGTTAGGTGGAAGCAATCCTGACGACTCACGTTGAGAGAGGAGCTCTCGAGGTCACTGTGGGTAGCTCGTGCGTATTTGAGGCTCCGCGAGTTGTGCTGTCCTTCCACCGTTACCTAGTTTTACAAAGGAAATTATAGACTAGTAAGTATAAATGTGGATATAATAAGAAACGTTCATACGCAAAATACGCGTTTTGGAAGGGGAGTTGCGGACACCAGCTCGTTATACACTACGATAAGAAAAATCTAGAAATAAGACAGATCCATAATAGTTTCAACATACCTCATAAGTATAATGTTTCGCCTTGCGCTTGGGCCCAATGTAGGCGACATACACGATGACTCCCCACGTACGGATGTCCACATCAACGCGTAAATGGAAGTACTCGTCCAGCGCCATGATGAGCCAGGTGTCGTGCTGCTCCGAGTTCACTTTCATTGAGAACTTGTGCTTCCGTCCGATCTTCACGATCGGGAGGTGCTTGCACTGAAAAGATAAGAATTTTGTTGCAAAAACCAGCGTCTTGAGCTCTGTCACTAGGTCGCTTGAGTAAAAAGATTTTTTTTAATGATTTAAACCTTTAGGCCGCTGCCTCGAATTTTGCGGGCAGCGGGGCGCGGCGGCGGCGGCGGCGCTCGTTGTATGGAGTGCACCGCTCGTTGCCCGCTCCCGCGCCGCTGTTTTCGAGAACCGGTCCATTTGATTTTACGCATAAGATCCTGCCGCTCCCGCGCCGCCGCCGCCGCCGCCCCGCTGCCCGCAAAATTCGAGGCAGCGGCCTTAATGACTCGCACTACATACTACTCGTACAGCCAGAAGGCGTCGCGGCAGACCTCGTAGAAGATGGCGGGACGAGCTGGACAAAACCAACGACCTGTTGCCCACATTAACCCTGGATCGAAACAACTAGAAGTCATGGGGAGAGGCCTATGCCCAGCAGTCAGCAGATGACGCAGGCTAACAGTATTTATAGTATCAGGAATGATTCGCAGTTGTGATTTGAAACAACTATAATAGCGAATTTCCTGTGACCGTTTTAAGAGCGCCTTTGTGTTAACTGGTCCGGGACACCCCCAGCTAAATTGGTCGACGACTTTAAAAACTGCTGGGAAGTCGGACTGGTTGTGGAGGGCAGGGTGTTGCAGTGCAGCTTGGGACCGGCCTATGACCTGGAAGTGATGCGCCAGCTCGTGGTGCGCGAGCGGCGGGAGGCGCGCGCAGGGCGGCGCGGGGCAGTGGTAGCGCCGCAGCCGTGCCGGCACGGGTAGCGCAACATAATACCTGGAAGTGATGCGCCAGCTCGTGGTGCGCGAGCGGCGGGAGGCGCGCGCAGGGCGGCGCGGGGCAGTGGTAGCGCCGCAGCCGTGCCGGCACGGGTAGCGCAACATAATACCTGGAAGTGATGCGCCAGCTCGTGGTGCGCGAGCGGCGGGAGGCGCGCGCAGGGCGGCGCGGGGCAGTGGTAGCGCCGCAGCCGTGCCGGCACGGGTAGCGCAACATAATACCTGGAAGTGATGCGCCAGCTCGTGGTGCGCGAGCGGCGGGAGGCGCGCGCAGGGCGGCGCGGGGCAGTGGTAGCGCCGCAGCCGTGCCGGCACGGGTAGCGCAACATAATACCTGGAAGTGATGCGCCAGCTCGTGGTGCGCGAGCGGCGGGAGGCGCGCGCAGGGCGGCGCGGGGCAGTGGTAGCGCCGCAGCCGTGCCGGCACGGGTAGCGCAACATAATACCTGGAAGTGATGCGCCAGCTCGTGGTGCGCGAGCGGCGGGAGGCGCGCGCAGGGCGGCGCGGGGCAGTGGTAGCGCCGCAGCCGTGCCGGCACGGGTAGCGCAACATAATACCTGGAAGTGATGCGCCAGCTCGTGGTGCGCGAGCGGCGGGAGGCGCGCGCAGGGCGGCGCGGGGCAGTGGTAGCGCCGCAGCCGTGCCGGCACGGGTAGCGCAACATAATACCTGGAAGTGATGCGCCAGCTCGTGGTGCGCGAGCGGCGGGAGGCGCGCGCAGGGCGGCGCGGGGCAGTGGTAGCGCCGCAGCCGTGCCGGCACGGGTAGCGCAACATAATACCTGGAAGTGATGCGCCAGCTCGTGGTGCGCGAGCGGCGGGAGGCGCGCGCAGGGCGGCGCGGGGCAGTGGTAGCGCCGCAGCCGTGCCGGCACGGGTAGCGCAACATAATACCTGGAAGTGATGCGCCAGCTCGTGGTGCGCGAGCGGCGGGAGGCGCGCGCAGGGCGGCGCGGGGCAGTGGTAGCGCCGCGCGCCGCACGACGCCTCGTGCGGCGCGCGCCGGCGCAGGCGCACCTCGCGCCCGCAGCCGTGCCGGCACGGGTAGCGCAACATCTCCGCCACCTGCGAACAGAGAAACTGCTACTGATGTGCTTCCCTATCCGACCGTTATAACATTCGATTTAGGCCGGATTTGAAAACTCGAAGTTTTTAAGGGGTTAGAAAAAAGATTAAAGCGAAGTTTCAGATTTCCATTTATATGAAGTAGCTACATAAAGTCACTTTTGAAACACATACCCCTTCCATAGCTCTATTGCGCACTGAGGAGAAAGTAGTGCGACAGACGGGGCAAGACGCAAGTCGCGTGCGACAGCGACTGCACACCAGGTGGCCGCGTCGGCACTGCGAGATGGGTGGCTCCATCCACTCTAGGCACACCGGGCACTCCAGCAAGCGTAGAAGACTCTGCGGTAAACGGAAAAGTGTAAACGACATTAGAAGGATATTGAAATGCACTCTAAAAGTGCGGTCAAACCGACCGGACTGGACTCTGGACTTTGACAGATAATGTACTGATATTGTAGAATATATTGTTACATACTATTTCAATACATTATAACGGATGCTATCAGAATACCAGCACTAGGACATTCTTTTTTAAACGTTACAGCACCATGCTGAGATAGAGGCCTTTTGACCTTTTACAGGGCCAGTTTAGCTTAAGCATGTTTTATTATTTTTAGTTAATTTTGTTTTATTGTTTTGGTCTATTTGACTTACATAGAACAAAACAATAAAACAAAATTAACTATAAATACTTTTTCTATATCTAAATATCTGTCAATGTCCGGTGTCCGCAGTCGGTTCGCATCTACTCCGTACCTGTTTGCCCGGTCGTTATAGAATGACAATCTTTTTCATCAAACACGACTTAATGTCTCGCTCAGAGGATATGATTTAATTAGTGTCCGACCAAAGGTCGATTTTTGGCCGAAGTAGATTAATCGGCTCTCGACACAAACTTCGTGCGAAGGCGAAAGATTAATAACCTTAATAGAGGGAAATCCCGTGACCGTCAGACCTTCGTCATTTTACAAGAGCTGAAACTTTTTTTGTGGTAGTACCTTCCTACATGTAAGAACAATATTGCATATTATGAAAAGTCGATCGGGGTGGCTTTGGCAGATATCAGGTAACAAAAGTGTGTTAATTAGTTGCTAAGTTACGTCATACTATAAAGCGTGATTTTTTATATTACAGAAGGGCTAGATGGTGATTCACCTCCTTCACTGCCAGGCACTTTGTGAGGAGGAAAACCCCCGCCAGACACCTTAATAAGTATGTTAAATTGTGAGTGAACTGTTTGCACATTACAGGATCAGGACGATACTGAAACTGCCTACTCGTCGCCAAATTTCGAGCTTGATCAATTGAGATCGCCACCGACACGCTAAGATTATATCAGTAACGATATGGAAATACGATAATAAGTAATACACGCCCTTTAACCGCTACCTACACCTACCGAGGTTTAGGCAGCGGTGTGACAATGTAAATCATCCTAAGCACCACATCGCAAATAGGAAAAAACTGAATTCACAGAAAAGAATTACAGTAACATTTATGTTATACGCTGCGGTAATTTAAGGGTGGAAACGTACGTTTCTTTGTGCCGTTCGCGTAACACTGTTATACAACGTGTATCAGACATTTGGGTCGAGTTGGTATTGAAATTTTGTATTGGATATGATGTAGTCCCATGGAGAAACTCGTTCAGATTGGTGGTCTGTACCACACTGCTACAAATATGACCACACCTTTTTGATACAAGCTGTATTATGTTTAGACACAATCACTATACAGTGAAGGTGATTTAACAAAAATGCGGAAAAATGTTATAAAAAAAAATGTGTTTAATTCACACTAATAAAATGTCCATAAGTTGTTAGTAACATTATCTTAAAACTATGTTAGTCAGAAAAATAGCTTAAAAAGTAGCTTGGACAACATGCAGCCTGATAAGCCTTCCTACAACTGCAGATTCAGGTCTCTCTGCAATCATCCTTAGGATTCCATTGCCACTCCCTCGAATTCGGCGAATTAGTGAGGCTGACTTTTTGCGCATTATAGCGCAAAAGTCATCCACCCTCGCGTCGGCAAACATAACAACGAGGCGCTGCAAAACCGAGGCAGTCGCACCAGAACAGTTAGTTATGACAATGCACTGACGTGCTAGAGACGTAAGGAAATTTCATTGGAAATGTAGACGGTGTAAACCCGAATTTTAAAGTTAAAATAATAAACCACATCATTTTATTATTTTGTCTAAATCCAAGCTTAATTAAGGTGATAAATAAAATATGGTTACACGTTTCAATAGATAATTATGAAAATGAAAACAGGCACTCACTTGATTGAACTCTTGCACAGAATACGGTTCTGCATTATCATCTGTTGCTGAAATATTGAAAAAAAAAACATTTATGTAAGTAAGTATAGGTATGATTTATATGATTTATTAACAAAAGTGATTTTCTCCTAAATCTTTCTCAGAAGTTTGTTTCCAATATTATTATGAAATTGGTCTTATCTCATAGTTGCAATCGTTATTCCACGAGAAAATCGCCTTTGAATTTTGCTAAGTATATAATGTTACAGTCAAAATTGTTAATCAGTCAAAATCCTTATTAATTTTATGTGTTTTCTCTATTCTTTAGGTTGTTTAAAAACACTTCGAATTACTACAGCACGATGTTTTCAAAGGGTCATGTAAATGTTAGTTATTGTTAAAATAAATAGTTGTAACCGGTCAATAGTAGTTTCAACTGATTAACAGTTTTGACTGTGAAATATATGTATTTACGGTCGCGACTATACAGTTACAGTATCCGAGCGCAATATAGTTATAGCAGTAAACGAATCTTATGACATGAGTCCAAAATCAGAGCGCCGCCGCCGTCTTGTTGTTTTTGTAGTACAATTTCACTATTTACCAACAACGACCCGCTGTTCATTTAGTTAGCAATCCTTGTTGCACTGTAGATATGAGTAACAGGACTACATCAAACTTAATTTTTTTGAAATTCGTATGTCAACCATATTTACGTTCTAACTTACTTTCCCGCTTCATCTTAATGCCATGGAAAGGAGATTGTTGTTGCGCAGGCTCGACATTCTCATCAGAATTTGTGGCCACCTGGAAAGAAACCTGTGGCGGTTTATATGGGTCTACATAAAGTTACTCGTATTTAAGCTTATTCACAAATGTGTGTGCAAAGCGTCGCGAGCTCGGGGTGGGGTTAACCTGAGAGCCACGAAAAGAACACTCATAGCATTTGGATCGATAACGTAATATGAATAACGTGTAAATAATTGTAGGTAATTTTGAAACAAACGCACGAACAGTCAGTCATTCGTACACAAGTCAGCAGGCCGGCAGAGTGCGTATCTCTGTCCGATTTGACCTTTTCTCGATCTAATGATTGTAATAGAAGGTTATTAGTTTGGAACTTTATTTCAACTCATGCAAGGTTGATTTGTTTGAAAGCACAATCTAACACGCATTCGATATCCAACGCCTACGCTATTCATACTACCTATTTTACTTTGATTATCGGTTCGTCGATGAGAACACAGGAATATAGCATTCACTTTGAATAAAATGTGACCACACTTATGACGATTGAAAGCGGGATAGCTCTCGCAACAATTTATAAACGTTGAACCCTTTTAGTTCCATGAAAGAAATTTTTTTAAGCGTAAGCTAAATGTCTTTTATCTCTTTTACTGTAGTGCTTTGTCGGCTTCGAGCTATCTAGCTAGAAATATGACCACACCTGTCTGATACACAAAAAAAGGCGGTTGGTGGTAGAAAACTCTTCATCTCTATGCCTGTCGTAATAAGGTTGAAAAGTGGTCAATCGCGAACTATGCTGCTGTACATGCACGATATTTTTTTTTAATTCGTACTAAATACGCTTGCGTTTGTCCACATGCTGTATTACGACATCGTTGTTTTGCTGAAGCAGGCAGGTGTTATTAAAAGCGTTAGCATACATACGGTTGAGTCATGAGCGTTGTAAGCGTGGTGATGATATAATCCTTTTTAAAACTTCCTTTGAAATATCGATGATGGTCGTATTTCTGATGTTTGTACACACAAAGTTTCAGATTAGCCTTTATTCAGCGCGTATAAGCTCGTTTTTGGAGGAGCGTATAAGCGTGGCTTTTGCCACACGCGCAACTCGTGGTGAGCGTCGATGCGCTCAGCTCGTACAAGCGCGTGCCGCCTCCCCGCTCCCCGCTCCCCGCGCGCACTCCGCGATAGCAATCTCAGATGCAGTGGTTCCGGAAGAAGCGCGTGTATGCACTGAGAGGTTGAGAGGTGAGGCTTTTTGAGCCAAAACTGTCACGCGCGTGTAAACGCGTAAACCTTTACGAATTTAAACGCGCAAAAAAATCGCTAGTTGTACCACTTTTAGCGTATTTTTTAGTTATTACGTTAATATAAAATGAACTTGATTGCAATAAAATAGTCAGTTGTAAATAGCCAACTTTAGCAAAGATAGAGATGACTCAAGCATACAAAAATACAATTATTGGTGTGTTCATTTTCAGGCACTGTCAATACTTTTTGTTATTTTGGCTAAAAGTATGAATAAACTAGCCATATCAAGCTCGATTATTAATTTAGGCCATTTACCTCGCTAGTAATTCGTTATGCTAGCAGATACGTACGGCATTGCCTTCGTTGCTGACATTGGGCTCCGTAGCGTCGGTCTCGACGTCTGCGACGGGCGCTGTGTCTGGCTCATCCGGAGCGTCCACTTCCATCACCTCTTCTTCTAGAGATATCGCCCCGGCTGATGCGTTGTGTGTTGGGGCTAAAAATATTCAATATAGACATCGAATAATGTTACTCTTATGTCATTGTGATCTATCCTTCTATTCTAATATTATAAAGAAGTGAAGTTAGTTTTTGATGAAGGAGGTTTGGGAACTTACTTGAGGAAGGAGGATTGGAAGCTTGGGAACTACTGATGCGATTCCGAAAACCCTTTCACTAATGGGAAGCTACCTTATCCCCGAGTGTCATAACATCATAGGTTATATTTAAAACGATGCTGTAGAAAAAAATCGACAATAACGCGATCGAAGTCGCGGAAAAGACTAGTAAGATGGGCTCATCCTGAGTCGTAAATAACTAACTTTCATTATTCTCATCTTCATTGTCCGCATTGTTGTCATCTGTCTGCTCGGCAGCTGGTGGTGCGTCGGGCACCGCCTCCACATCTAAAACATACGACCACGTTACAAGTTGGATTTCATACAAAATAACTTCTGAATTTTTATTCTGGCTTCGGCTAAGTTCTAAATAAATATGGCTGTCCTATCTTTGACAATCGTAACGGGTAGTCTGACAACCAGTCTTACCAAGTATCGTATTACCCAGTGACTGGGTTGTAGAGGTCAGATAGGCACTCCGTGTAAAATAGTGGTATTCTGCTGCGTCCGATCATGTTGGTAAAAGACTAGCGCAGCCTTACCGTCGTCAGACTGGTCCACGTTGACGTAGTGGTGCGGCGCGGGCGGGCTGCTGGCGCCGGCGGGCGCGGGCGCGGGGCGCGGGGCGGCGCGGCAGCGGGAGCTGGACGACGGCTGTGGCTCCGGCACCGGGAGGACGTCGGGCGGGTTGGCTGAGTGGGAATAACAACTGTAAATTATCTGGTTACAGTTTCTAGAAAGAAATAATTTCTACCCGCAAATCCACAGCTAAATTACTTACTGAGTAGGCAGCGACCAGCATTATCGTTAAGAATATATAGTATTTTGGTTATGACAGACAAGACCAACGTCTGTTACCGTCTCTTTCACGCTTGGTGCAGGTAGATGTCAGTCAGCTCAGCCCGAATTGTGTCAAGCCGTGCCGATTATAATTCAGCGAGTGTAGATAGATGCCGAGCGGTGTTAACTAATTGGCATTGGTAAACACCGCTCGAACAAGAGCTGAATAAAAGCTTTGCTGCTCAACAAATTCCGGAACGTATACGTACCGAAAAAGTGGTAAATCTACCAAATTAATATGCGACACAGAGTATATGTATAACATATGTCTGCAGCACATACCACTCCTCGTGTATCCAGCAGGCAGAGAGCTTCTGCCTGGCTGCGACCGGCTGCAGCAGTTGTTGTAAGTCTTAGCCGACCTGGCGTTAGAAGCCGCTGCCGGCAGCGTCGGCGTGAACAGCGAGCTTCGAGAGGAACCGGCACTGCCTGCGAAACCACCTGTGATGACAATGAAAGATTCATTGGTTTGTTAATTGAGCCGTTTCCGTAAACTGTCCGTGCCTGCCCGTCCCTGACCGGAAAAATAGTCCACTAAAATCAACCTGTAATGTTCCCAGGGCAGGAACATAGGCCTCCTCTCTATAAGAGTCAATTCTTGGATTTTTTGGTTCTAGGACATGCCGATTTCCTGAAGATGTTTTCCTTCACCGTTGTGAAAGCAGTGGGGATGAAATAAATCACACATACTCAAGTTCCTGCCTGGTTTCAAATTCGAACTTACAACTCGGTCAATATAAAGTCATGGCCGTTATCGCTCTCACCGTGCATATCTACCATTGAAAAAAGTATAAGAGGTCTTAGTAAGATTAATGTAAAGGTTACTAACGTCGCGAGGTCGACGGCTGCATGCTGCTGCCCGGCTTGTACTGCGTCAAGCTGTGTAGGTTGCGTGTCAGCTTCTTGAACGCCAGCAGACGCTGTATGTCAGACGCCGCGTTCGTGCGCTCGTGGCGGCGCGGCTCGCGCACATTAGGGCGCGCCGGAAGGGCGGACCGCGTCACGTACGCTAAGGGTACGTCGCATATCCTGGATCTGTGGGAACAACGTTTTTGAGGCTCTAGCACGTAAATGTAACGTAAATTCGATCAATTAATGTAGCGAAACTATGAGGAATACTAAAGGAGTCTCGAACCCGATTTTGATGAAAACTAAAACGCGTAACATTTACTCCACGCGTTTTGATAGTCCCTTTGGTTTTTGTTTCTATAGTCAGACTTTGCATGTATGGGGATAGCGTACATTGAGTACGATAAGAATGACTACTAAGAGCGGATTCAACCAATAAAACTGAACACACTTCTAAATCGCGTTCAAGAGCTGTCAGTGTGAATATTCAATAGCAATTTATAGATATAACGTCAGACAGCCGTTTGAACGTTTTGTGCTAAGTATCGTTTATGATATTCGTATTGTATTGTTTCATTTATGATATTCGTCTTAAGGCTACTAAGGTCCCTTCACATTAAGCGTTGGATGACGTCGCGTTGACGCCGTGTTCACACGACAATGTTCATGGACATGATTTTATCAAACTTGCATTGATATCCACCTCTGCTAGTAGCAGAGATTTTGCAGTACTGTTTTCAAAGAAAATCTGATAAGTACCTAGAACTATTAAATTCTTTAATTTTATAAAAATCTGAAGCGAACATTACCGTGTAACTTCAACGTTAGATGGTCTTGGAGTGTTATTGATGATTGACCAGAATAGAGCGCGATCCATCTTAGCCTGTTGTCTCCGCACGGTGGCTGGCGAGGTAGCCTGCGATTGTTGCGCTCCTAGTAACAAAAATAAAACTATAATCACTACTATAAGATAGTAATGTACGCTAAGGGAGAGACAGGTGTCTAAATATACAAGGATCTAAGGGACATAAAAAGAGCAAACTTTTACCGTGAATGAAAAAATTCTGTGCTGGGATCTAGAATTATTATGCTTAGTCATTAAAGGTAAATGTTTGTGCGTCGATGTCGATGTTTTATCCCACATTATATAAATGTAAGTATAACGAAAAAGATTTGTATGTAATTGTTTATTTTAATTATACACGGCTACTTTTAGGTCGTTCTGGAACCGAAAGTCATAAACTCGGTCATCGAAATAGAAACGATTGTGACTATTATTTTGAATAAGTAACAATAAAAAAATCACGAAAAATTAAATTTATTGTCTTTTTTTATGAAATAATGCGAACCGTAACGCTTCTTTGCGCTCAATGCATAATGTGTGTGTAAAACGCATTCACGATCGGTAGCACATGCGAACCGTCAGGGGCGGATTTCCCTATAGGCCGAATAGGCCCGGGCCTAGGGCGGCAAAATTTGTTTTTTTTTTTAAACTGAAATACTGATTGAGATAATTAAATCATTAACTGGCTATCGTTTTTTTTCCATTTGAATTTAATTTCTATACTTGGTTTATTTAATTTTTCATGCTTTTCAGCACATAGGGAGGCGGCAATCTTTCGTAGGCCTAGGGCAGCCAACGTATCAAATCCGCCCCTGCGAACCGTACCCATTGAAAAATCCATTCATTGATGACAGACAGCATGACCCATAAGGTACACAAATAAAAATACGAAAAGCGAATTCAGATTTGGGGTATGGAGAACAGGGTGTAAAGTTCTTCATGCCTCATAGAAAAGGGAGGATCCTCCGACCAGACGGGTGTTATTGTCTGGTGGGCTACTGCCCGACAGTTGTTGTCGGGTTCTTCTATATACTTAGTCTTAAGTCGCGAATAACTTTACTTGCGCAATGCAGGATTTAGATGTATTTCGATGTTTTGTTTATCCTCTGCGTCATAGATGGCGCTAAAGTACTTTTTGTTCTCTGTTGCTGTAGTACTTTTTGTAGTGCCGCTACACAGACTTTATTTTTTAACCGTAAACGGTGAAAATAGACATTTTACCAAACTAGGTAACTAGGTACGCAGTTTACTAATAATATTGTGAAACCTATTGTGTCGCGCCCGACCAGACTTCACAACGATGCACAGCCGAATTACACGGTTAACGCTATAAAATAAGGTCCTAATTCGGTTCAATATTTTCATAGAAAAAACGTCCAACTAATAATGAACTCCATTCGACAGATGAAACGATTCATTTTTTCTGTTCGAATTGCCTGCCTTTGTAAAGCCGCTGCGCGCCGCTCCAAACTTACTTCGTCCGTCGGCGTCGCCCGCCGCTTGAACAAGGATAAGCGTCCCGCTCCCCACTGCCGCGTGCCGCCCGCGTCGACAGTCGGCCCAGCTCGTTGCTAGAGACTGCGCTCGCTCAACTGCGTGGCGCCATCATACATAAAGTGTCGTACGCGAGCCCAATACCGCGTTGGGTAGTTAATAAGTTACTCTGTACATAATACGTGATGTTGTGTGCCCGAATATACACTATTATTACCATCCCGCGTCGTTGCACTGCCCGCTTAAGCTACCGCCATTAGCCGTATGCTTGAAATGAATTTGAATTTGCTTATAAGGCACCTACTAGTTCGATTGGTCAACATGTCGACACTCGATTCAAGGCCTTAAATACAACTCCCAAGCGTACTCGTCGAGTCTAGTTAAATAGGTACGAGTACTAGTCATTTCGTGATGCGAGAGTGTTGAATTATCTAAATGTCAATTAATTTCTCTGGTTTACGAGATGTACCTGAAATGAAATACCTACTTGCAGATACTTTTACAGCTGGTTATTCGACCGGCGCGCGGCGTCCGTTGACCCACCGCGAGCGCACTATCAACTGACTCGCATGCGCTCACAGCGCACAGCTGTGCCTCGCTACGTCATCACCGAGCGGATCGCGTACGATATTGCGTTTATGAATGAGATAGTGGAAGCGGTACTAAGATTTAACTCGAATGAAAATTTCTAACTTCTTTATTTGATGTTTTAAAAAAACAATAACAATGCCAATAGTAACTATTACTCGACTGGAGTTACTGTGTTTCGGCTCCAGGACGATATAAAATTAACCATGTATAAACATGCATGAAAAGAATATTATTATGAGAAATGTTAAAGTTGTTCAGTTGCGAAAACGGTATGGCAAAATTCCTCGGTTCATCTTGTAGCGGCTTCATGTTACTGGTACAAAGATTACTTTAACACTTCTCTTTATGGTCAAAAAGCTATAAGCCTCGTATAAATTCTACATAACTTATAAACATCAGTTGTAAGTTAACAGTCTTTAAATACCCACCCCCGCTAACCGGACGAACAGGCTGGCTTCCACTCGAGTTCCTCCACCACGAATCATCTAGGTACAGAACTACAGATGTTCATAATGATGAATATAATCCATCAATACATAATGCGTTTTACAGTTACAATAAAGATGTTTTTTAAAGTATTTTACATAAATGATTCCTTCATTAAAGCTATTAAAACTCAGGAAATAAACATAGCCTTTTTATAACAATCCAAACACTGCCGAAAATACCAACTGACAATCTCTCAGTAACTCAGTTAAATATGTCAAACTACTTCAACACTCCAAAAAATGTGGTAACTTATACTATTCAGTAAAAATCAGTCGCAAATACAATACAACCAAAATGTTTGCTTTGAACATACATTACATTACTTCGCAGAATGGGAGAATTTTTGATATTGGTTGGTACATTTTGTTATTTCGAAGTAAGCTCAAATATAGAAGATACGGTGCAAAACAGCACACAGGATGGTCCGCTAGAAAAAGAAGTCTTGAATCATAGCTAAAGAAAATTCAGCCAACTACTCGCGGAAAGTGGCGTAAGACAGTTAAAACCATCAGTTTCTGCAAGCAATGGCGTTGAAGAAAATATCTGTTGCAAGGAGAAATTGGTCATATGATTTCAAACATATCAAATGAAATGCCAGGGTTCTAGCAGTAGGGCACGCCACAATAGTGGCGGTAAGTCCCCTCTGTGAGGAGTGGCTAGAGAGGCGCCACGGCGCCCTCACCTTCCGCCTGATGCAGGTCCTCACCGGACACGGTAGTTTCGGGAGGTACCTGCACCGAAACGGGCGGGAGGAAACGCCCGGGTGTTACCATTGTGAGGATCGCCCGGAGGATATGGTGGACCACACTGTAGAGGTCTGCTCCGCTTGAGCGGAGCACCGCCGTGTCCTCGTAGCGGCGATTGGCGGCGGCGACCTCTCGCGTCCGGCCCTGGTTCAAGCCATGGTCGGGGCGAGAGGGAATGGGAAGCCGTAACCTCCTTCTGCGAAGCAGTCATGCTAGCGAAGGAGGTGGCGGAAAGTGAGAGGGAGATAACCTCACGTCCCAGCCGCCGCGGGAGCCGCCGTCGGGGGCCACGTGGTGGCCCTCGGCCACGCGAAGCGGTTACCTCACTACATATGGAAAATTTAATAAGCCACACAAGCTTAAAGTAAGATGCCAATATCCTTTAGTTTTCTCAAGGGAAGAAGACAAGCTGAACCAAATTTAGATAAATTGGGATCGGATGGCTTTCTTTCTTTTTTTTCTGGCTTTAAATCAATGTGTGTGTATTTAGAATGATTGTGTGATTTGTGCCATTCCAATAATGCGCTAATCTCCAAAACCATCCAACGAATTTCAATTAAATTTTGTGAGTATTACTTCCAGCTTGAAATATAGGATATATTTTGGACCCGAGGTGGTGCCGTGCGAAGCAGGGGCGAGTCGCTCGCTAGTATTTTATAACAACACAGAAACAAACCTTATTATTTCACACTCCACAAACTATTTTTTATAATAAACACCAAATATTCCCACAACACAGTTACAAATATCATAGATTATATTTCTAATAACCCTCCTTTTGGGCTTCGCCGCAGTCGGGTAAAAATACATGTAAGTGAGTGAAAAACAACTATTTAAGATACGAATTGAACCTACCAAGTGTAGACGTATTGCCAGCATTTCCACTTGTTCCAGGTATATCAGCTACGCTGGGTCGGGCCTCATCTGATTGCCTCCGCAGTACTTGGGCAGGTTGTGAAGTGTTCATTTCTTCTTCATCTACAAATAAATGACATGTTGGGCATTAACCTTTGGGTCCGCGAACTAAAGTTATCTGAAAAAAAAACGTGATGACGCGTGATGTCGTTTTGTCATGGATCCGTGTTCTGGCAGTATACCAGGATTGCGAGGATACGTTCCATACCAAAGGTTACAGTTTTAGAATGCTACATTCCAAGAAAAGATAGACATGTCCGTTTGTAAGGGTAGAAAGGGTGTGACTATTGAGACGATGACTTATAGAGAAGTATGGATGGAAGAAGACATGCTATGCAAACCCTAAATAAATTAGGAAAAGAGCAGGAAAATGATGATATCTAGTCATATACATACATATACAGGGACGAACGGATACTGACGCTAAAACGGTTACAACATATTCAGTACATCATTCTGAATCCCCCCACTCACATAGAAATTTTTCGTCGGTTTGTAAAAAAACAACTGATTCCTACAAAAATGCAATAAGTACCTACACGATCAAAATATATGGAACAGCAGTTTTTTCTTATTATTGATGAAAAATTACTATATGGGGGGATCAGAATGATGTACTGAATACGTGATAACCGTTTTAGCATCGGTGTCTCATCCACCTTGTATGATAATAGGAAGTGCCTCTGCTTCCAATCTTCTCTAAAATTACACCGTGGCAGCCGTGAATAAATATATCGGCCGGCGCCACCGTACGCAAGTCCTCTCGTGTGGTGACTCTGATCATGAAAAGAACAGCTTTTGTTCTATAATTTTTGGCAATTCATAAGTTTTTTAGGGTTCTGTACCTCAAAAGGAAAAAACGGAACCCTTATTTACAGGATCACTTTGTTGTCCGTCTGTCTGTCTGTCCGTCCGTCTGTCTGTCAAGACCCTTTATCTCCGGAACGCGTGGAGGTATCGTTTTGAAATTAAAACCATATACTCAGGTCTACAGTCCCTTGAAGCTGTGAAAACATCAAACTTCTAAAATAACATAAAAAAAGGATATGGCCATTTAAGCCGCATAAAACGTATATTTCGACACTCTCAAGGGAATCAAAATGTATAGGGTACTTTCCGTTGCCCTATAATCATGAATTTTGGCAAGTAGCAATGTCTTACATCACATGTAAAGGAAAAAATATGAAAAGCGTGAATATATAGTTTAATAACAAAATACCCACAAGTTTATACAGAACCCTCGGTGCGGAAGTCCGACTCGCACTTGGCCGGTTTTTAAGTTAGTTAGAACAAATGTTGTTCAGTTTCATAATCCGAGACACCACACGAGAGGCCTTGCGTTTATTACATTACACCTTATATACAGGGTGGAATTTTTCTCACCTGGACGGAAAGTACTAAAGTAAAGCAGATAGCAAATTTTACTCAAAGGAAACATTCCTTTATGTTTAAAATGAAACAAAACTGCATTCAGATTTCACAAAATTCGCTTGCCTCACTCTGAAATCGAACCGGCTAAAATTCGTAAAAATAACACTCTGTACTTTTATGGCATCAATCAATAGGGCCAAGAATAAGGACCAAATATCTACAAACATGATAAATTAGATGAAAGGAAATCCATAAAATCTTATTATAATTGAACAAAATAAAAGGGTAAACTAACTAAATAGTTGCTTGAAATGAGCTCCATTTTGTAGGATACATAAATTTATTCTTTTAAAGAATTCAAGTGCAGTAACTTTTAATAGTGTGTATGTAGTTGTGATGAATATTGAAAATTATAGTGTGAACCTCAGTTATTAACTCGTTTACAGTTACATAGAAACTTTTGTTGTAGAAGGAGCTGTATAGAAGATTCGAGAAAGTTGTGGAACTTTCTCGAAGGATGATGTTCGACTATGAACTGTGAAGAAAGTTCCTGAAAGTTGTTGAACCTTCTCAATAAATTGCCGTTGTGTTTACGGGAGCAGGCAGTCTGATTTTGGCTACACAACAAAGGGAATTGAAGTGAACTAGAACTGCAATATCTAAGTGAATAGTGATCAGTAGTGTACTTGTGATTAAGTATTAAGTAAGTGTAATTAATAAAGTTATTTCGTGTTTAATAGGTAGTATTTAAGTTATCCCATACCCAGATTGTACACAATAACATAAAACTTTCTCAAACCCCAGGAGAGGTAGGATTAGGAGTTTTAATGAAGTTATTATGACACTAATACACTTTTCTTTGCCTCTTAGGTTATGTTTGATTTACAAATTATATAATGATTAAAGTATTGTGAATGTTGAACCAATACCATAAAGGCCTATTGCAAAATGGAATCTCAAATCGAAATAATCAAATACTATTATTTCCATTGAATATATTATATTCTATTTAATTCCATTTTAATGAATGGTGTACCTCATAACCAAAGTGTTCATTTTCAAGTTATTTAAAACTTGAATATCTACCACAAGAAACAGAAGCCCGAGCAATTTATTTTATAATATCTTTGCACATCATTTAATAATGCAGACAGAATTTATTGCGTTTTTCTTTATCCATTTTTTAATCAATTTGAGAGTTGTTTTAAATATGTAACTTTAACATTCGTGTTTGTGAACAAGGTTGTTTGAAGTGTCTACCTACAACGTAGTTACAATAACAAGTCGTTTATGTACTTTATATAAATATTTGCTCAAATAGAATAAGCGTTTTCACCTGGGGTACAATAACATAATTTATAAGTTGTAAGATTAAAATAACACGCGATTAAAGCAGCTATTCATTTATTAAAGCATTTGAAGGTCTCTGATTTATTCGTTGTATGATCTTCTACGTGATACTTGGTTTTATTGTTCATCGATTACCGTACCTGAGCTCCAGGGGTACTCCGATATTCCCAATGATTTCTTCAAGTTCTCTTTTCTGCTACCCATCTTAAACTCTTGATTTTAGTTTCATCCGTTTAAGTTTATCTACCTTCTGTACGCCTCAAATAATATTTTCTTTCTCACAAAATAAAACCTCCAGAGCACGACTGACATTAATATGTTGACATCTTGTGTTTCCTTCCAGTCAAATTGACAGTAGTCTAAAAACCACAGATTATATAAACTATGGCTCATCGTAGCATGGCAACACTAACTTGTTAAGGGGCAATTAGAGTTCAGGCAAGTGCTCAACTTCTATTCTAATTTTCTAGTTCAAGTATAGTTGTTGCACTACTGTTTTCAGATTATATGAACTACTTAAAACGAAAGCTCTTAGCCCACAGAATGTTTCAGTGTGCATATCATGACACCTTTGAAAATCGACTAATCAAAAGCAAAAGAGTTAGAGAGGCCCTCTTCTGAAGTCCTCTCTCTAATCAAACAAGAACTAACAAGTCGTGTGAGTAATCGGAAAGTATATATGAGTACAGGAGGGAGTCTATGATTTGAAATTTTGAAGTTTAAAGCCAACAGAGAAAGCCGGTCGGTCCGTTGAACTTTTATCTCTCAAGAGAACATTTTAAAAAGAATTCCTTTTTACAACAAAGAGGTGATTACCGGCATTCAGTATTAAAAATGACCGATTTACCTTTTCAAGCTGAATATGCCAAATCTAGCAGAGCTAAGTGTAAAGGATGTAAACAGGGGATTGAGCAAGGATCCCTACGTATTGCCATCATGGTGCAGGTTAGTCATAACACAATAAAATTCGTTTGATTATGAACCGCTAACATATGTTGTTTTTCGTTACAAATTCGTGCATGACATGATATTGGAAGATGAAGGGATTGAACTGAAAATAATGTCTAAACAAAACTGTGAAGCTTTCTTTAAGGCTGGCTATTCTTTACACTTTGATTTCCCCTGACGAAATACCTAAATAATTTAATTGTTAGTCTTTTCAAATATTTCGCCCTTACGTATTATATAGTTAAATAACTACACTTACACAACACACATGATGGTCAGACGGTCATCAGACAATCTTCTGAAATCTTAAGGCTACCCACTGACCCTTAGTACTTCTTAATAGTACAGACAATTATTTATGTAAATATGTTTTGGTAACACCAATTTTTCAGTGGTCAGTGCTAAGACCTAAAATAATCTTGTTTAGGTACTGTATATTCAAATGAAAAAATCGAAACCTTATAGGGTCACTTGTGTCTCTATCCGTCTATCACAGCCAATAAGCACTGAATCTACTTAAATTTGGTACACTTATGAATAATTATATCTACAAACCAAACAAAGATGTGTTATGTACATAAATTACTTTTTTCTGGTCAGTCTGCATTCTTTGATGGCAAGCAACCAAACTGGCATCATGAAGATTGTTTCTTCAAGAAGTCGCATCCCAATTCAGCCAGTGAAATCAGCAACTTCAATAAACTCAAGATGGCCGATCAACAGAGAATCAAATCTATAATGGGTATGGTGTAATTATATTTTATCTATTAAGTATCTGATCCAACAGACTGATGTTGTCTTATCTTTTTCTCACAACAGCACCATCTGCTGGGTCCAACTAGCAACAACTAAAAAAAAAACATCAAAATAAGTCAAGCCATTTAGGAGAAGAATTAAGAACACAGACACAACAGATTTTTATATATAAATTTGGCAGTTACAATTTTAAAGTCAAGGTCAAAGTAATTTATTTGCCAATGTGTATCAGTATGTAGCACCGGCACCACACATTGCCACCAACGCACGCACCGTTGGTTGGTTAATTTCGTGAGGCATCCACACGTTGTCTATTATACCAGTCCTGTTCCGTCAGAGCCAATGTGAAGATGTCTGATACAGAAATCGAAATTGCTCCATATTGGATATGCCTGGTAAACTTCAAAAAATTCAAAAACTTTTTTATTTGTCCATACGGGTGGCGATTTTGAGGATGAGGATGACATTCTCTGTCGTCGAGCGCTCTCGATGCGTCTTGCAACAGGACTCAAGACTGAGCAAAATGCCAACATGTGGATGGATCGCGAACGTTGGAGCAGATTTCTTCGATAAAACTGACACGCCTCGGCCCTCGCCTCTCCCAAGGCTCGCCCCAACATTGGTGCAAATGCTATTTTCTAGATCCACCTCATAGTATCGATATCAGTTAAAGCAGGGGGACTTTTATTAAGTTGTATTTATCTACTGCACCCAATGTTATTTAATTTTTATCAGATATCAAGATTTAGATAATGAAATATGTTAACAGTATAGGTATATTTTTGTTTATAACAAACAAGGAGAACCATTTTTTTCCATTACATGGAACCTAAATATAGCTGATAAAACATGGGCATTCTATACTCCACTCCCTGCTGATGGCCAATTCTGAAACTATAAGAAATAAAATACTCAAAGGAAAAATACTTTCATCTAAATCGGGATTGAGACTAAGCCTGATTTTGATGAATACTGCATAATTCGATTTTTGAAAAATCAATATTCCTTCGAATCGAACCCATTGATTTCGAAAAAAACACAGTATTATTACACTATTCGGTAGTCTCGCTAATAAGGATCAAATTCTGGGAAATAATGAGATACGGCAAAGGAAATGTGTATTTTTATTTTGTTCTAAAATCAATGTGTTCGATTCCTGGCTAGGAATATTGATTTTTCAAAAATCTAATGATGCAGTTAAGTTTTCAGCAAAATCGTAAGTATCGAAAATACATAAAATCAATGAAATCGGACTCGAGACTCCTTAAAAGGAGTCTCGAGCCCGATTTTATTGATTTTATGTATTTTTGGCTATTCCTCATAGTTTCGGATTGGCCCATCCAAGCCCACTTGCAAACATCATCCTGTATACTGCTGTATAATATAGGTGTAACAATATAATATCAGACTAATAATAATAATAGAGATAAATGTTTCTTTACAGAAAATACAACTGGAATAGTAATGCCCGTTGAGAAATCTAAGGGTAAAGGTAAATCTAAGAAGAGGTCAGCTGATGATAGTGCTACTTCTGATGCCATCGCACAATCTACTAACTTAGCACTTAAAGACTATCTTGTGGAGTATTCGAAGAGTAGCAGAGCTACATGTAAACATTGTGATATTAAAATATGTAAGGTAAGTGAAATAAGGAATAGAATTTTGTACAAAAGACTAGCTGTACCCCGCATGCTATGCAATGTGATGTGGGAACCCTACACTGTCATACAGAATGACCCACCAAAGTTTCATCACAATCAGATCAATGGTTTAGGAACACAGAGTGCAAACATTCAATTTTAATTAATAGAAATTAGCTACTATACAGGCTGTGTGTAAGATGGGTTTACAATAAAAAATCCTTTATTAATAACTCTTCAAAATTTCATACTTTTACTGACCTTTTTTTCTGACTGACTGACTTTTTTTTCTTTTTTTTTTGACTTTTTTTCTGCTTTTTTTTGACTTTTTTTCTGCTTTTTTCTGCTTTTTTTTTGACTTTCTTTCTGCTTTTTTTTTTTTTTACTTTTTTTCTTTTACTTTTTTGAGTCTGTTCATTGTCTGTCAGTCAGTCAATTTAAGATTTTTTCGATAAGAAGAATATTGATACATACATACTGTTACAATATTAAAACAACCTTTAAAAACACATAAATAGAATGCATGTAAGTTATGCTCTTCTTTGGTTCGGATTTTTGAGTAAGAACACAAAACATGCCTCAAAATGCCAAGTTTAAGTGGAGAATGTGTAGATATTAAACTAGCGGCCCGTCCCGGCTTCGCACGGGTGAACATTTTTTTTTGTTATATTGTGTCACTCGGGGATAATGTAGCATTGTAAAGGTGTTAGAATTTTTGAAATCGGTCCAGTCGTTTTTAAGTTTATTCATTACAAACATACAAAAATGCAAATCTTTCCTCTTTAGAATATTAGTGTAGATATAAGATGCAGATCAACTATAGTACAATTGCTCAAGCTCAAACTCAACAACTCTTGCCGGACTTGATTTTATTTCAAATTCCCACTTTTTTTTTTCTTATTCCTGATACTGTAATAAGTTGATGTTAAAAGCAGCATAATGATAATATTGTTTATATTTTAGGATGAAGTTCGTATATCTAAGACGGTGTATGATACTGAAGTTGGTTCTAAGTATGGCGGTCAGCCATTGTGGCACCATGTCAAGTGCTTTGCAGAAAGGAGAAGTGAATTCAACTTCTTTGCTGGCGGGGATAGTATTCCTGGGTTCAAGACCCTAAAGAAAGCTGACCAAGCTATTGTTAAAGAGGAGATCAAGTATGTTATCAGATTTTTATAAACCTTATAGTTACTAGCTACCCGCCCCGACTTCTCACGGGTGTAATTTACTAGTGAAGTAAATGGGAAGTGCACTTATCAAAAAAAAAAATCTTTGATGCACACCTTTTCCCGACAATAACGAACACGATCAAAAAACAACATCAGCCAATATGGTCAAGTCGTTCTCAACTGCACGCGTAGCATGACCACCGTGGAAACGGGTTTTGTCGACGGAAGAATCGACAAAATGACAGATCAATAACGTTTCTACGGTGGTCATGCTACGCATACTGGTGATCCTTATATATATATATATGTATATGTTGCAATTGATTTTAATTCATATAGATACTGAAAAATAATACTGTTTTGAGCAGTTATTAATAAAAACTAACGATGTTTCAGACCATTTACAGCAGATGAAGTGCCAGTGAAGAAATTAAAAGTAGAACCTAAAAATGAAGAAGAATTAAAGGAAGAAAAGGAAAAAGAAAAGAAATTGGAGAAACAAAATAAACTTTACTTTAAATACAGGAATAGCTTGAGTGAGCTGTCTAAGTCTGATTTAGAAGAATTACTTGAAGTTAATTCACAAGAAATACCTGCTGGAAAAGATGAGGTATGCTAAAATATAAACCATCTAACATTACTCTGTATTCTTGTAGGCTTTCAAAGATGAAAAATGACACTACCTTCCATTCGGAAATGATTGGATCATTTGATTGAACAGGGATAGAAAATCATCATTATGATATTGTTACCATTCATACTTATCAGTTTCTTTCCCGCTGGAGGCATGAATAAAGCTTCTCTGTATAGACATGTTAAAGATAGATAATATATTATGTATGTATATCGGGATGGTGTCTGCTACTCAAAGTCCAGCGCATATTTTGAGTATGGGTGAGAAAAATGATTATTTCGACGGGTGCAAAGTAAAAAAGTTATCTGGACATTTAGCGAATTTCTGATTAATACCGTAACTTACTAAAAATATCATGTTTTACAACATTTCATTAAGTAAGTCATCATCATCTTCTTATCCCTGTCCCATGTTATTTGGGGTCGGCGCAACACGTTTTTTTCTTCCATTCTCCTCTGTCAACCGTCATGCTATCATTTACTTCTTTATCTTTCATATCATTCCTCACAGAATCCATCCATCGTTTCTTTGGTCTTCCTCTCCCTCTCCATCCATCAACGTTCAAAGTCGTTTAAAGTCAAATATCGCCTTATTTCTTGTACTTTTGTCACGTCAAAGAAGATCTGGCGACTCTTATGTAATAGACATTACACAAGACGAAGTTTTCGATTTCAAAACCGATACAAACACTGAAGATGTTAAGTGGAATCAAGCGCGAGAAATAATAGTTAAATAATACCACGCACCTCTGCGTTTTAGGCAATATTTTTATTATTATTTTATTTAGGTATGCACTTCGAAAGACGAAATCTAGCAAAATTTTACAGTTTCATCTAGGTCCGTTAAATTTACACCACAGAATATAAACGTTGCATCGTAGACAGGTCTAATTCATCCAATTGATAATCAAATAAATCCATTCAAATATTCATATTAAATAAAGCTGCTCACGAAATCACAACAGACAACTTTTAAATAATTAACCGTCTAGTAAACAAGCGGCGGCAACAAGGAATTGGCGGAAGACCTGGCAAGTAAGTTACGGGTCGGTTTATCTTATGAGTAGTGCTACTCGAACGTCGAGAAAATCGTATGTGGAGTTACGTGAGACTAACTGGCCTACTCAACGCTTTACTTGAGGATGGTGAAAGAGGCCCCTGATGATTTCATGAAGAAAACCTAAATAAAGATAGATATTTTTATTTTATTTTATTTGTTAGGGACAAAAAACAGTTACATACCAGGCTTAACTAGAGATTCTTAAATTAGCACAATACTTCGAAATACATATCGCACCTCCGATAAAATAGGGTTACAACTCAAAAAACCTGGATTTTTAGAAAAGCGAAAATAAACTCACAGATTTGTTAATCAGTCTTTATTCTTGCAGTATTATTATTATGTGATACAAAATATATATACTTGAAAACCTTATAAAAAATACTTTTTAATGGCATACGTTGTTTTTCAATTTTCCTGAAAAACAACCTGAAAATTCCCAATTATAACAGTATTTTAGATAACTATTCGAACTTCTAGTAACAAAAATATAATATGACAAATGTAACAATTCTTATTATAATAAAAATCAGGCAGTTCTTTAAATGTTTTTTAACTTAATAGGTATTCATACAGCCGTAGACTTGGAATCAAAATCAACTTTAACAAAAACATTCAAAAATTGTAACCAAAAAAAATATATAAACAATTCTAGTCATCACAATTTCCACGAATCACTTAACAGTACAAGTTTAGGTAGTCTTTAATTAAGCTACGCTTGAATAATATTTGTTTAATGTTCTCCTTACTGAAATAATGTTTAAATACTACGTAGGAACTATAATCATCACTATAAAAATCAAAATCACAGATAACGTCTAAGTTTCAGTCGTCTCATTATTTGGGTGTATAATTATTAAAAAAAATACTTGTATTTTAATATTCAATTACAATTGGTTGTAAAAAGGCGCATAGAACCGTGGTATATGATTATTATTAATCAAACTCATCAAATCAGCTTTCTTCCTCTCGCTTATTGAGAGCTGTCTGATGTCAGCAGGCTTTAGTCCAGGCAGAACTTCAGGGTGTGTTCGCCAAATTTTAGATTCCGAAAATTCGTCGTCATCATAAGAGTTCTTGTAATAAAGAACAGAAGGTGTTTCTTTCATGAATTTGACGATTCTGACGTCTTTCTGAATCTGAAGAAGAATCAGTTGAATCAACAATTTATAGGCTTCCGAATTTGCTTGAAGCTCTGGGCCGGCAGTCTCGACATAGATACCGACACTATCGCAAACTTTCGATCGCTTAATAATAACGGAAAAAATCGGTTGCAATAACGATGCTTGCGAGAAACGCATCTTGGATGTTGAGACTTGCATTTCTCGCAAGCATCGTTATTGCAACCGATTTTTTCCGTTATTATTAAGCGATCGAAAGTTTGCGATAGTGTCGGTATCTATGTATGTAATTTCGATTGAGCTTGTAGAAGGTATTGCTTCATTATTATTAGTGGGAGAATTACTTTTTGCTATATCTGTAAATGCAAAATTAAATCAACAATAATAATGGCGACTCAACTTCGAGCCAACTTTTATACAAATTTAAAATAAATAAAGCCTTTGTCACTTTCAGCTTCGGGAGCATCTATGACATCTTGATTGGCTCTGGCGAGGTATCAAGGTATAATTGGGGTTTATCGACGTAAATTTTCTCGGTTCCCGGATAGTCAATAATATCAAAATCCAATTTTTCTCCTGATACTGAAAAAAAAATAACAAGCATGATAAATTTAGGTACTTAGTTTACATAAAGTTATTTACTTAAATAAAATCATTACACAAAATAACAATAGCTATATAATAATAGCTATTAACTTTTAGAATGAAAAAAATAACCTGGTAAAAACATATAGGTAGGTAAGGCATTTATAGGCATAGTAGGCATCTTACCTTGCAAGTTTGTTCCCCCAATCTTTTGATGATCATCGGCGGGTATTTTATTTTTTTACCTTAGAGCTAAACGCAGAATTGCGTCATTACGTTTCATTTTGACTCTAAAATCATAAATCATATTCAAAGCAAATAATTCGAAAATACCTAAACTTTGTTATAAAACAAGATTACAAGTCGAAATATTCAGACAACACAATTTACATTTTTCGTCAAATACTGTTACAACGTGAAGAGTAACACAATATTACAATAAATCGCATCTAAAATACTGATACAATACAAAATATATCACTTTATTATAGAAATATTGAACTAGTTTAATTCAATCCTTTAACAATAAACTGTAATAATTCGACTTGTAACTGTTCAATAGACAAATTGATGTAAGCAACAAGATTTTACCTGTATGAAACACCGTTATATTTTAAATTGTAACACTACTTGTCTCAACAAATGCACGTCCACCTGTCATAAAACTAAATGTAACACTAATCGAGATCATTCTGGAGTCAAAATGCTTTAGTCATGTAGCGTTACAACTCCACCAAGCGGCGAGTTTTAGAGTTACAGATGTAACCATTTTGGAGAAGATAGTTAATAAAATTTTAAGTATTTCTGTATAAATAACTCAAAATTCAACTTTTTCGAATTGTAACCCTATTTTATCGGAGGTGCGATATAAACACAATTAATTCCATATTTATGTTACTACATTACTTAAGTAACCAACAACATTGTCCATATAAATTTGTTCTAGTGTTTGGACCGTCTTGCGGACTGCATGGCGTTCGGAATTCTCGAGCCATGCTCAGAGTGCAAGCAGGGACAGCTGGTGTTAGACACATTTGGTTATAAATGCACAGGTAAATTATTTGATTAGTTCTTTATTTTATACTAGTTTCTCTATATTATGTACTTCACTAAATATTAAATTATAATATCGTCTACTACAGGAAACTTAACGGAATGGACGAAATGTTCACATGTGACTCAAAATCCCAAGAGGTCTCCTATGATCATTCCAAAGGCCTACAAAGACGGCACCATCTTCAAGAGATATAAACCTAAGACAGACGTCAGGCTGTTTGAATCTGAACGACTGCCACTGCTGGTTGTTGTTAAAAATGAGTCTGATGCTACGTAAGTTGAAGATATATTATAAGCATTATTAAGATAACATCTTCTTACCCTTGTCCTTGTTTTCCAGTCCCTTTTCTTACACACAGTCCATCCATCTTTTCCTTCGTCTCCCTCACCATATATCAACATTTATATTCATCAATCTTTTAGTTACTACCTCCTCATCACTTCCCATAAATGTATTTTGTTTCTGCATGGAATAATTTTATTTAATATGTAATATTCAACACAATGTAAATTGTTAGTGAATAAATAAATGAATGAATGAATGCGGCGAAGTCTTGCCGCGCCGCCGCAACGCACCGTAGGCTCTTACCCGGGATAACGCAAAGATTCTAACGATACTATTTACATACATCGAAATAAGTTTGGTCGTTTAGAAGATAAAGAAATACACAAACTGTACATGAACCCTGACAAAAACATAACACTCTTTTTTGGGCAGTTGTGTAATAAAAGTTATGTGATTTGATATGTTTTATTTTACTTGTATCACAAAGCTATTGTTGATAACTACTCAACAAGATTATTATTGTTAGGGCCTATTTCACGATGTCCGAATAGCTACTACTTACCGAATAAATTCAAAAATGTAACAGAATTTGTATGAAACTATCTGCTAAGTAAGTTAACGGGAACTTAATCATAGGTGGTGGAACAGGCCCTTAGTGTAATTGTCGACGAGGCACAGAGGAAAATCAATATGTAATGAATAGTCAATATTAGTTCTTGTTTTATACCATCATCATCATCGTTCTCTTGGCCTTATCCCAAATAGTTTGGGGTCAGCCCAGCATGTATTTTTCTATACTTCTCTATTACTCGTCATTTCCTCAGATACCTCCTTTCTTGCCATATCATCCTTTACACAGTCCATCCATCGTTATTTTGGTCTTCCTCTACTCTTATACCCATCCACATTCATACTCAAAAAGTAAAACTTTCCTCACGACCTTTTCCTCATTCCTCCACATCACATGCTCATTCATACCTTGTCAACCGATTACCACACAACTTTTCAATCACCGACGACACTTTCAGGACTTCCTCTTATGTACTCATTTCTTAGCATTCCATATTCCATTCATATACAATAACCAACTTATTATTCACAGTGTCAAGAAAGAATTGCCAATTCCACCACTGAAGAACCTTCAGTTCTTCTTGTATGGCAAGTTGAAGGATAAGGAAGAAACTAAGAAACGTATCCTGAAGTTAGGTGGTCTCGTGGTTAACAAGCTGACTCCCACTACCGTGGCCGTGGTGTCCACTAAGAAAGATGTGGAAAGGATGCCCGAAAGAATGGAGGAAATTAAGTCTATGGATATTGAGGTAGTACTATTATTTACGGTGGTCATAAAAACTTAAACCAATATTTGTCATTGCTTTTAAAGGATATTATGTGCTCAGCGAAACTATCTCTATACTAAAAGCCTTTTAGCCTCGTGCTCCTCGTTGGTTTAGTGGTCGCAAGTGCATGAGGTCCTGGGTTCGATTTAGGTCGGGTAAAGTATTATTGGTTTTTTCCATCAAGAATTTCTCAGTAGTAGCCACGGAGTCTCCGTTTACTTGTACCCGTTTGACGGCAATAGGCTCGCTGTCTACTATATGGGGCTTAAACATAATTGGTGAAATGTTCTACTATTAGTCACACCTCTGCCTAAGCCGTCGGGGATTACAGGCGTGATGTTATGTATGTGTATTTCTTAACTCAGACTGATTTTTATGATTTACTGCAGTCCAAAAATTGTTGTCCAATCTTTCGTTATGCTATTTTTTGCATTATTTCAACAGTGCAAGCATCCCTGTTCAGCTGTTCTATACATTTTGGTAATTGGCTTTTCATCAATCAGTTTCACCATTGTTCACCATTTAATCGTAGAAGAAACGTAACAAACAGAAAGACACTGGGATTTTATTATTTTTCTTTCTTAGGACTGATGAACATTTTTTTTTTATTTACATTTTTTTTTATTTTTTATTTTACCTATCAATTATGTCTGTTACAGGTTGTTGAAGAATCATACCTCGATTTAATTGAAAAAGATGGTACAATTTCCAAGTCTTTGGAACTTATTAAAGAGAATAACATTGCTGAATGGGGATCTGATGTAAGTTTTGGATCAGTTTTATTTTTAATATGAACATGTTTTTGTAGGCAACATTTTACTGCAATTTCTTCTGCCTACTTCAGAAATACGTTGTTTTTTTTTAATTATTTGTTTTTTTTTTCTGCCATAGCCCGCCACAAGAGTTCCTCAAGATATTTTGGATGGGAAGTCCATTCAGAAATCTGGCAGCTTATATGTTAAATCATCTAAATCATCTGCTGTGAAGTTAAAGATTCGAGGTATCTTTTGTTTTCCTCTAGTCTAGAGAATTAGCATAACATAGCATTATCAGCCTGTAATGTTCCCACTCCTGGGACACAAGCCTCCTCTTTATGAGAAGGAATGGGATATATATCTATAATACTCCACGCGGGCCCATGTGCGGGTTGGTAGATGTCACATGTCTTCGAATTTTTGGTTCTAGTACATGCCGGTTTTCTCACCATGTATTCCTTCACCGTTTTGAGAGCCGTGATGATGAAATTAATTATACTAAGTAATGCGCTTGCCTTGGTTCGAACCCACGACTTACTTATTGCTCGTAAGTCGGGGCCGCCACCATTGGGCAACCGCTACCCTCTACAAAATAAGGGTGATGTAGTGAAATTGTATTTATTTTATATTGCCTAGATAAAGTGAATATTTTGACAAACACGTCAAGCGATTCTCAAAGTACCAAGTTAACATCCTTACTTTAAACCAGAAATGTGAATTAGTTTCACGCTTTCAGAGACAATCAAGAGTGATCTACGAATACGAACACGAGACTTGTGCATACTTAGTGTTTTTTATAAATAAAGTGCGCTTAAAAAGAAAAAAAAAACAAGAATACAGTCGTTTTTTTGCAGAATAAACAGTTTTCTTTCTTTTTCTGATGTGATGTAAATTCCTTTGCCAGGCGGCACAGCAGTAGACCCGGCATCCAAACTGCAGGACGAAGCGCACGTATACACGGACTACGAGGGTACCAAGTACACCGTGGTACTGTCGCAGACGGACGTCGTCGCCGGGAAGAACTCCTACTACAAGATGCAAGTGCTGCAGAGTGATGGTGCGAAACGGTAAGAGTGTGATATCTGATTTTTTTTTAATCAATCTAAGGCTTGAACTTTAGTTCAATGAAAAGACAATTTTTTAGCACCCAAGTGACGCGTATATTTTAAGAACAAATTCAAGATTTGATGCACTTGCAGTGGTTTTTTTGTTGTTGTGTACAGTTAACGATAATAGATTGATGCCAGTGTTTTTAGTTATTAATATAGTACTAAAGTTAACATAAGTTCAATTAACATAAGGTATAAGTTGGCCATTTAAAGCCATTATGGTTGGTCATTAAGCACCCAAAGGCAGAGTAGTGTAGTGATTAATATTTTTGGCTAGACACCGAATAGTTTGTTCGACTGTACTCACGCTATAATGTTTATACACTAGATACTGGTTCTTCCGTTCGTGGGGCCGCATCGGAACCACTATTGGCAACTCTAAGGTAGAAACCTGCAAATCAATTGATGAAGCAGTCAAGAAGTTTGAAGACCTGTACATGGAGAAAACTGAAAACGTTTGGGAGTACAGAGATCATTTTATGAAGGTATAGAGGTTAAATTGTTTAAGTTTTTTTACATCATTAGATAGTTTTATTTCTCTTTTTACATACATAATCGGCAACCGTGCGTACAAGCGTTTTTGCCATACCTATTATTGGAATCAAATATAACATCTCACAACTTAGGACCCATTAATGATAATATTTATCCGTGGTGCTAGGCGACTGGGCTTATCCCAGTTGTAAACGTCCCTTTGTGCCTATTGGCCTTGTTTCGTTTTTTCTCCTACTGATATGGAGGGAAGTGGAAATTATGGTTTTCCTACACCATCCACTATACTTTTCTGACTAATTTCGTTGTGGGATCCAAGACAGTTAAATTGTTTCTCTGGGACTTCGTCGAGCTTCATTGTCTCGGCGCTTTTCTATTGATTCTGGCTTTCAGGACTTACAGTAGTTTGGGAATAGTGTGGCGGACTTGTCCCAAAAAAAAAATACATAATCGTCACACATTGAGATTAAGACATTACTTGTATGGAAGTTGAATGTGTGATACCCCCGTGGCTCAGTGAGCATGTGTTGCCATTGATCATGCGCCTGTTCTCTCTCCGCGAGTGTTGGACTACCCTCCCTGAGGACATGATATTCAAGGAACAGAGCGTGCTCCTGTGTTTACTAACACACATGCGACACCATAATATCTCCTGCGTGCTTGGCTTGCTGCAGTGTTCGAAATTCGATCCGGACAATAATAAATTAAAATATACTATTTCTCAAATACTAGGTGCCTGGACGTTATTTCCCGCTAGACATGGACTATGGACCTGAAGACGCGGGACCACAGAACCTGGTCCTGGACGCTAAGTGTGACCTCCCCGTGCCAGTACAGAAACTTATCATCAAAATATTTGATGTCGACGTCATGAAGAGGACGCTGCTGGAATTCGAAGTAATTTCTTACTTAGTACTTATAATCCTACTAGCGACCCGCCCTTGCTTCGCACGGCGCGACCTATTAGGTGCAAAACTATCCTATCTTGCAAACTGGAACAACCATACATATTCACAAAAAGAGAATGCTCATGGAAGTATGGAATCCCGTACCATGCTGCATCAAAATCAAACCTTGTTTTTTATAGACTACACTGATCGTATTAACTCCTACAAAAATTATTTTTGAAAAAAAAACCCGCGTTTCAGAGTTATTTTATAAAATCGAAACTAACCTAAAAAGTAGGTCTATTTTTTCGACGCTACCAACGACGTATTTTAACACACATACATTACATTATTGCTCTAAAAACAGCGTAATACACTAATATTAGTAAGAATTACGAGTTAAAGTAACATCCACAGTATGCTTGACTGAAACTCGATTTTATTTTAGACCTTTACATTGCCAATAGTCAGTCAGTACAGTACAAATGTCAGATGCCACAGATAAGATAGCTATAAACCATAGAGTATAGTAAGTGCTATAAACTAGTCGGGATTTAGGGATGTAATCGATAAATCAAAATCTTTAGGCTGAGAAAATCTATTTTGTTGCAAATAGCAATAAACCAAACTAAATCGATTTGGTGTACTGATCTTACTTAATTGTAATTAATTTTAGAGTCCGCTCGACAGACAAGGGTTTGTTCAATTGAAACGGAACGTCATTTATATTCAGTTGAAACGGAACGTCATATAAAGGGAGTAAAACAATATTCGTACTTTTAAACTCGAAAAGTATATTTCCAGTTCAAAAATCAAATCCCCGACGCGTAATGCCGTAAAAAAATATGAAACTAATTACTATAATATTTTGGTTTTGAGGCGCGAGACTTTTTGGTACCAACTTTGGTCATTGTCCTTTCTTTGAAATCGGTTGGATGTTTCGGAGTTTAGCGTGTACGAACATAATGACACGTGATTTTTATGTAACCCTATTATGTTCCCGCTGCTGGGACGCAGATCACACAGGCCTCCTCTATTTGAGAGGGAGTGTGCTGTCCCATCAATCGCGCGAGCCCAGTGCGGCTTGGTAGCTGTCACTTGTCTTCGAAATTTGGAGAGTAGTGGTGATGAAATAAATAACACAAAGTAATGCGTAGGCGCATTACTTTGTGTAAGTTGGGTTCGAGCCCACCACAATGACCTAACCGCAAATAATAATATTACTGAGACACATTGAATTTACAAAAAATGACGTTGTAAACCGTTGTTTCTGTAACTTGAAAGCTATTTGATACTCTCTTGAAGTTCGTTGTTAAGCCTTATTAACGTCGGTGTTGGAATCAATCGTCCTTATAATAGCGATAGAAAGAAAAATATTAGAACTACCACTCCTTCAATTTATATTGTGTACTAAATATAATCAATGTTTCTTTTTAGCTTGACACCGATAAGATGCCATTAGGAAAACTATCGAAGAAACAAATCAAGTCTGGATATAAAATTCTGTCGGAACTTCTGAAGCTCATCGAAAAGGGATCTACTAGTCAAGCAAAATTGATAGATGCTACTAACAGGTTCTGAGTTATTCATTAATTTCCAGCATCCTTTGTTTTTCAAAACCTTTAATACTACCGAGTTCACTGACGGTCGACCACTTTCAACCTTATTATTTACTAGCGACCCGCCCCGGCTTCGCACGGCTGCAATGCTGATACAAAATATACTACACCCGGCCGGTACCGCCGCAACCGCTATGTCCCTGCATTTTAAATCAGTAATGTTTTCGAAAATATTCTTTTAAATTTCATGTTGTAAAGGGCCATACTGATCTATATTAAATGCACAATGTATTTAAGGTACATAATTGAATAAGGATTAATACTGTATTGCGTAAAATCGCTTCGTAAATAAGCCATTTTATCTCGTAAAAAGTAAAGGATAAAAATGGTGATTGTGGGTTATCTCTAAGAGATAGACATATACCATCGCGGAATTTTTAGAAGACCTTTTTAAGGTATACAATACTGTAGTACATTATTTTGATCTATCTCGTAGGGTTCAGCCAGCGTTTGCAATGTAAGTGCAAAAAAAATGTGTTTAATTACATCACATTAGAAACCTCTAAAATGATCAGTGTTTCTCTATATTATGCATACAGTATTATACATATAGACCTACCTTCCTCTTGAATCACTCTATTAAAAAAAATCGCATCAAAATCCGTTGCGTAGTTTTAAAGATCTAAGCATACATAGAGACAGACAGACGGAAAGCGACTTTGTTTTATACTATGTAGTGATGGCATAAGGATGAACAGTGGCAAACCATCAGTGAACTCCGTAGTACATAAGTAAAAACTGCATAAGGCGGTCACAATGCGAAAAGTGTTTTCTACTAGCCTACCTTCGGTTAAACAAACGTAAAAATGATTATAGATTGTATGAAAGTGATTGCCGTTGTTATGTTGATCAGCCAACCACAGGGTCGGTCGACGAGTCGACGCTTGGTGGGGGGAGTATGATTTGGGCATTATCAAACTCATCAACTTACAGTGCCTTTTCTAAGTTTAGTGTTGCTATTCAGAACCCAGGTGTTACATACATAGACTCACGCTTTTTCCCATTACGCTAGGCAGAATTACCTTGGTAATCAATAGCATATTATTTCAGATTCTTCACTCTGATTCCGCATGACTTCGGCATGAATAACGCACCGTTGCTTGACAACGTGGAGCTCATCAAGACCAAGACGGCCATGCTCGACAACTTGCTCGAGATTGAAATCGCCTACAGCTTGATGAAGACAGGTATTGATTGTGTATTCATGTTTTTTTAGACTGATGCAAGGTACACACTCGCTGGCGATTTCAAAGTCACGTGTATACACTGCCTTTTGCCAGCCGATTTGTCACTGGTGATGTCGAAATCTGTGTGCTTACGTGAGATTTTGAAATCACTGGCGGCTCACTTTGCTGCGCCAAGCGTTTTGTTTGTTTGAACTCCAAAAATAATTAAATACAATAGTCTCTCACCAACTCAACTTTCCAATTCAAGTTCTCACTATTTGCAAACCATTTTAAATGTAGTGAACTACACAATTGTATTTTCACAAAATTGCGTAAAAAAAAATTCCGACCCCAAATGATCTAAAAGTATGTCAACCTGTTTATCCACATGTAGGTAGTTTATCTGTGTCAAATAACTAACGCAGAAGTATAAAACACAAATAAGTATTGTTACTTATCAGCAATACAACAATTAGTTATTTCGTGCCAGTCATACAACTGTCCCAGTTTTATTCGTCTCATACATGCACTCATTACCTATAATATTTTAGTCGTAAGACAATGACAGGTCGAACATTTAATTTGTTTTTTTTTTGCATTTTTATATCTGTCTTCATTTAAAATGTAATTTTCTAATCCACAGATTCTGACGAAGCGAGCCCACTTTCGGCTCACTACTTGAAACTGAAGGCAAATATCGCTCCACTGCCGCCGACTTCGCCAGAATTCGAGATGATCCAGGAATATGTGCGCAACACGCACGCCGCTACACACTCCACATATACTTTAGATATCGAGCAGGTATGGAATCTTTGTGTTATTGGGTGATAGAAAGTAAGGAAGTGGATCACCAGCACCATGCACCATTTTACATTATTTGATGTAAAATGGTGTACAAACGGAAACACAGCAATACAACTTGGCAGCAGAAAAAGGTGCAGCATCAATATGTATACACTTACTTTCAAAACTTATTTGCAACTTTGAGATGAGACCTAATTTTTAATAAAAATATAGGTTCCATAAACTATGTTCATAACAACATGAAAAGCAATCAACTCAGTATCAGAAAATTACTTTTAAAAGTAAAAACCGCATTATTTCTTTCTTGGACCACCTCCTTTATAGATCGACTACTTGAGGTTTCGCGACCTACATTCACAATTTCACATAAGATCACACAATAATTAATGACTTACAGGTATTCCAAGTGGTTCGCGAAGGTGAAGACAAGCGCTTCAAGCCGTTCAAGAAGCTCCACAACAGACGACTGCTGTGGCACGGCTCGCGCATCACCAACTTTGCAGGAATCATCTCTCAAGGTCAGTGGGTTTAGATTCCTTGATTAACTTTCTTACTGCCTCTTTGGTCTAGCATTCGTAAGCGTGATTGCTGAATATGAGGACCTGGATGATTCCTAGTTGTGGAATTCCTGATTTTCAGTCAAAGGCAAGAGCCTGTATTTCTGCCCAGGTCTTGAGTGCGGTGCTACCGATTTGACTATGGCTGGCTCACTTGTTTGAGTGTCTAAAATGTCCCTATACATGCGCTTTACAGGACTTAAAAAACACTACTGACGCCACGATTAACATGACTTCCTATTGGGCCCAAATAATTTGATAAGACGTGCCGTCGATATAAAAGAAGTAATAGGTTGCAATGGCGAAGGTTCCATACAACTCGATTCCTATCGGCTTCCCTTTGAAAAATGGCACAGTCAGTATTCTATAGACAAATAATATCATCACATTAAAGATATTATGTACTCCAGCTTACCTCTTACAAAAATTGACCCTTCACTACTGATAGTTTGGCAAAATGTCATTGCATCTTAGGTATACAGGTGTGCTGTTTAAGGTTATTAATATATTTATTCCTTCCTGTTTGACTAGGTCTCCGTATAGCGCCGCCGGAAGCGCCAGTGACGGGCTACATGTTCGGCAAAGGTGTTTACTTTGCGGACATGGTGTCTAAGTCTGCCAACTACTGTTGTACCAACACTAATAACCCAACTGGACTCATGCTGCTCTGTGAAGTAGCTCTCGGAAACATGTAAGTTATCTTCAATTCTTGTGTATAGGATTTTATGCCAGAAAATGAATGAATTTCTTGGTAGGTCCAAAGTAGGATGGGAATAAGTATGATAATTAACCAGAAAAATAAGTTATCTAGTCTAGTGATGTTTTAGTAGGATTCTCCTCATTCTTTATAGCACTCAAAAGTCTCTTATTATGTACTGTACTGTACCGCCCTGCTACCGCTGGAGTATACAGTTGTGATGTTAATGTGCGTACACATTGGCGAAAAATTGTCATAAACATGTTGAAATCTTTCCGTCTCTTGAAGAAATTTTATCTCATCAGACAACAGGTTTTATGCAATTGTTGCGCCAGTGTGAATACACAGTTATGCTAAGTTCAATTCGGCTCAAAGTAAACAGAGCTACAGTTACTAAAACTTGGGCTACAGGAAAGAGTGCCACCAAGCTGAGAACGTGAAGCTCCCGGCCAACATGCACTCGGCGTGGGGCGTGGGGAAGACGCAGCCCGACCCTACGCAGAACAAGACGCTAGACGACGGAACCATCGTGCCGCTCGGCAAGCCCGTGACTAACCCAGTCAACACCTACCTTCTGTACAACGAGTATCCTTTAATAATCGCCGTCAGAGTTTACACATTTATGACCTGTTTATTCATCATCATCAGCATACTACAGTTAAATGCCGGACATAAGCCTCTCCAATTGCACGCCGTTCAACTCTTTTCTCGGCAACTCTTTGCCAGCTGCTACCAGCCTGGTCTACCTTGTAAGATCGTCAGTCCATCTACCTGAGGGGTTACTATGACGTCGAGTAATTCCAGTGTGGGAAAAAGACAGAGCTATACAGGTCGTCTAGCGCCATCTCTTTCCCACACTGGACTTACTCCTGCTTTAAGACGTCATGGTAGGCCACCTGACCTTGTCTATTTTTCTTAACGTTTGAATTTATCCGGAAAATAACAGTTAGTTTCAAGAGCTGTTGCCCTAGACCTTGTAGATTCCTAGATGCTTGTAAACTTTTCTATCTTGTTTTACGTTTCGGTGTAGTAAGCAACGACTTATTGTCTGAGGCCTACGCTGTCCTCCCATACTTAAGTACTAACGCTGTAACATAATGACATTGTAAAACCAAGTATTTTAAAAGAATAACCATGGAGTTTCTTTCCGGTTCTTCTCCAAAGGAAACGACCAACCCGAACCGTGTATCTTTCCTCGATGGTTTATGCCCATGTAGGCCTATGTGAAATAAAATATTTGATTTTTACGCGTTCAATTTTGATGAGTAAACCTAATTTTCTTCTTTTCATTATTTTAATAAAAGTTTTTTTTTTAGTTATTTTTTTATGATATTTTCCTTAGCACACACCCAGATTCATCGTATACGACGTCGCACAAGTCAACGTAAAGTACTTAGTCCAGATGAAGTTCAATCACAAGTATTAATATTGAATAATGCCTATTCGTCGGTCATTTAAATTGATCTTTTCCATTTTTTTATAATGTCAGCATTTTGATTTGATTTTTTTATAAGTTTTAAGGCTCTTTGAAATCGAACAGATATATGATTAGTTTTTATCAAGATGTACATGTTTAAAAACTTGTCAAGTTTATTCATGAGGTTGCTTTTATTCATTTCATTGCCTCTAATACTTGAGGCAGCTGTGTGTTAGATAGTTACCTAGTTTTAGAGAGGAACAAAGCCATTGGCGAGAAGCCTGCTGGACATGTTATTCTAAACCAAAAATGTTATGTTTTACCATTCATGCCTTTACTAACAGATAAAACATGTCGAACTAAAAAACATTTCAGATTGGGCATATTTTTGTCGAGCATTAAGCGTCGGTCGGCCCAACTAGCTCATTAAAAAGGAGACGTGCCAAAAATACGCCCAATTGTAATCGCCCACTGTTATCAACCTATCTTTGCTTTCTTTTAACTGTTAGTAAAAACAATATTAAGTGATTAGTCTGTACCAAATTGGGTCAAAGAAACCTTGTCAATATAAGAATCTCGGGAGATTGTGCAGTTTCGAAAAAAAAACTGCAAAATCATCATGCTAATATAACCGTGGAGATTTTTTTTTTAATGATTATGATTCTTGAATGTTATGTTGAATAGTTCCTGATTATCAGAAGTGTCATTTATTGTTATTTTTAATTACGTCGTCAATGATGTATTGATCACAATAATCGTTTAATTACATTTTTTTTATTATAATGATAATGTTTTATTCGACCACCATTACACACCATCATACCAAAAAAAGGAATATTTAATTGAATTGAGAACTTGCTCCTTTTGAATTAATTTACAGTTTTATAAAGTTGACTTTTCTTTTTACTGATTTCCAGTTGGCCTACGCCAAAAAAATGCCACTGCTTTGTCACTACGGCGACGTGAAGTCGGTATTTCCCTCCGGTTGCAGTACACCCCAAGTCGCCTCGCTTTGAAGTGATGGTAGCAAAGAGAGGGTGATACAAACCTTCATCCCTATCTGCAGCAGACGCATTGGGCGCTGGGGGGATGTAGTTATCTTCGGCCGCCATATGGTCTGACCTGCGTGACAGATTTGGGGAGTCTGTCACCTGAATGAACAGACACAGGCTACGATTAATTGATCCCTGACCGGGAGTGTGACGTAATGCGCAAGTGATTCAACACCGCGGCCAATGGTAGACGAAGAACACCGTGTGATTTTAGACAGTAAAGAGTCATTATCAAGAGATATTTTACTCGAATATCCGATTCTGTGATGGGAATGGGAGGCGTTGAAAATTTGTTTCGTCGTTAAAATTCTTAATTTTGGCCCCGATAAATGGAGAAAAGCTATCCTCTAAAATTGAAGAACCTTGGAGTTGTAGTGGTCTTTTGCCAAAATTTGAATTTATGGGTCTTTTGCATTGGTCGTCTGTGTGTCGGTAATATCGGAAAGGTAAATTTCATATTTTGAGGGGTTGAGGTCCAGGCCGGAAACGGTCACAACGTCACCTCCTAGTACTCCATCATCTAAATACCACGTTCAATTTTGAATTTATTTAATTTTGTTGTATTATGTGATGAATAGCCCAACTGAAAATTATAGGCCCGAGAGGGTCGTATCTTAGATTACGTGGCGACGTAAGTATATATTTTATTTGTAAGCCATCCGCTATATTTTTAATAAAAAAAATTACCAAACTGCGGCGAAGCCCAAAATTTTATTTGTATAGATTATATCATTCATTCACTCATTGGTGTGTGTCACATAATTTTTTGTTTGTTGTCAGGCCAATTATTTTAAAGATACACTTAATTTTGTCAATGTGTGGTTGTGTTTTCTTCGTGTGCTTTTGTAGCAATAGGACGTATGTCTCCGTGTGTGATTGTCAAATTCTTGTAGAGTGCTGTATGTGTTTACCTCACCTCCCGCAAAAAAGTAGCAGAATTTATTCAGCGGTTCTGTACTTGTGGGCTCTAGAGCTTATTCCTCTATGGTTACATCAAAACAAATCTAAACTGAAATTAGTCGACTAACAATATACGGGTGAGTACCGATTGTGTTTTGGATCTGTATAAATCTGTTGACACTCAAATGTCAACTTTTTCAATGTCACGTCACATGTCATGTTATTGTCAAATACCTACCAGTACTCCGTGATGGATTAAATAAAATAAATACATACACAGTTTTGTGATATGTGATCGTCTACTCGGTGTTACCTTGTTTATATACATTTACACTCGTAAAAATTATTCAAGATATATTTAAAGCACATTTAATTTGCCCAACTAAAGTAAGAGTAACTGGTGAAAATGGAATCAGATATTATCAATTGGAGTAACAAAGAAGTTTTAGATTTATTACATAAAGAGAAAATATCCAGTATCATAACAGAAATTATTAAATCCCATGATATCGACGGACAGTGTCTTCTATCCTTCGTTGATCGAGACTTTTATGACTTTCCATTTGACCAACGTTTAAAATTGGGAGAACGCAAGAGATTCATTCTGCTTGTGAAGAAATTACAAAAACACAACCGTACTGCGATGTTCGAACTCGGACTCTGTGATGATGCCCTCAGTAATCCATCTACAAACATCAATTTCCTTGGGACTAACTTGTCTCATTTGAGTTATAATCTACATAACAAAATACCAACACCTAGTGACATTTACGTGAGGAATTCAGAGTGTGTGTCAAGTTTTACGCCTGATGTGAAAGCTTCAAGATTGAAACCTGAAATTTGGAAGACAGCAATAGCTCTAGGTAATTATGTGAACAGATAAATAAAGTATTTAATGCCATATTTACAGTTTGTTTGGTAACCTACAGACATGCTTGGGATACTTTCCAAGGAATCTGCATGAGTACAATAAACAGATGCTACTTATAACATTGTGTCATCAAAACATAGTTGCAGAACATGTGTCAACAACTAATTAACAACACTATAAATAAAGAAGAATTATTTTGGTTTTTTGACAAACAACTATTAATTTACTATGTTACCTTATTCTTTGGGGAAACTAGCATGAGCATGGAAAGTGAAACAAAAAGTTAAGTTTTTAAAAAGTAACAGAAAGTGAGTAGAAATTCATATGGTCTCTTAGTTTCTACATAATGTTGGGTAGATGGTAATGAATATTTCTGCGCAGGCTATGTCTTCCTGGTGACATGGGTGACTGCTGTAGTGATGGTCATCGTGCATGACAAGGTGCCAGACATGAAAAAATACCCTCCACTGCCAGACCTGTTCTTAGACAATGTGCCACACATCCCATGGGCCTTTGACATGTGTGAAATCACGGGCTCCTTCCTTATGGCCATATGGCTAGCTGTGCTATTCTTCCATAAACATAGGTATGTATTTGAACATTTGTCTAGGTATTTTGTACTGAGAAGTAAACACAGAATTAGCATTTATGCTAATGTTTAGAATTACATACAATTAATGAATGCACTTATTGAAACATACTTTTGTTTACAAAGCAATTGTCCGACTTACTGGTTACAATAAAATGTTCTTAAACACATCTGATAGCTTCTGTCTATGGATTAAAAACCTAATTTAAAAAGCATTTCAAATGTACAAAGTTTAAATCTAAACTGCACAGTGACCCACTGTACTGTCAATGTTTTTATAAACAAATTATACTGATAAGCTATCAAGGTTTCTAAATTAAGTGTAATCATCTTTTTTTATACATTGTATAAACAAATAATATTTTTCTCTACATAAATTTTATAGACTTTGTGATACTTGACCAATCTGCCTAAATCTGTTGCTTGTTCCCTGTATGCTTCAAAATTCCCCCTTTTCTCTTCTAAGTACAAAAAATGCAAACTGATTTTTTGTTCCCTAATTCAACAATCCAAGATGGATTGTGACATATCCACAATGTGTCTGGAAGAACCTAGACCCAGTCATATGAACAGTTTCCACAAACACATCCTGTTTTCATCCATTGAGTTTCCTAGGCACTCAAAACGAGCTTGGAGTTCAAGCTGAAAGCTCTCGGGGTTTTGTATCTGGATTTGTGCTGGACAGAGCGTAGACTTCATCAGTCAAGACCTTTCAAGCTTTTGATGTGCCTCTTACCATGCATTGATCGCCCCCGGTTTTCACCGAATTGATCACAGAGACATCATTGATCATTTGCTACTTAGTTGACATGATGAAGTCAGTCTCATTTTTAGTTGCACCATCGGGGCTCTGCCAGGTCCACTTCCTGTGCTCACGATTTCTGAAGAAGGAGTTCATCATATAGAGGCCCTCCTCCCTCGTCGAATCCCTTCCGCAGATTCTTAGCACCCCTTGCCACGACGTAACCTTGACCGCTACCAACGGGTTGCCGGGTACTAGGGGCCATTTCTGTGTTGCGCTCATCATTAGGGGGGTTTTGCCATAATCGCCGCGCTTGGCAGGCGGGTTGGCGATCGCAGTATGGTTGTTACAAAAGCACAGAATGCTGCTGCCCATTCTCTGGTATGTCCCTTAGTCGCCTCTTACGACACCTACGGGAAGATCCCATATCTTCCCGTGGTGCTATTCTTCACGTCCGACACCATACGGTACATCTCTGCCTACCCTCCATGAAAACAGACAGTCATTTATCTAATGTTCTCCAAATTAAAATAAGTAGGTACCTATCAGTTTGATTTTTGATATAAAATGCATCATTTGTTAATTCAACAAATTGAGAAACCTATTATATGCAAATGAAGGTTTGTTTGAATGTAGTTCAACTGTCTTTGTAATAGCTCAAGGATAATTTAGTCAGCATTTCCAGTATGTTTATATCAACAAGTACTAACTGCAGTAGGAAATGAGAACAACACACTCATTTTTGTCACTGGACAAAGACTGACCATCGATCGATTGGTAGTCTTTGTTGCAAGTTATGTTATATCAACAACTAGTTACCCGCTTCCGTTCTGCACTGGTGCAATGGCGACATGTCAAACGTCTAGAATTTTCCGTGGAATAAATGCTCTACAATCTCTAAATATTATGGTGAAAAACATTGAAATCCATTGTGTAGGTTAAGGCGCTCCGTCACCGGGAGCATTCGCCTGTATTGTAAAAATCCAAGATTCGATTGTACAGAAACAAGTGAATCTGAACTGTTACATTACAGGCGAATTTACATTACAGCTTACAGGCGAGTGAAAGACCACCTTTAGATGATCTAACCTGTAACTCTGTCGACTTTGTTTAGTCCTATGTATAGAAACATATGTCATACGTACACTAGCCAGACTTTGGACTTTGTGTTCATTTATTGTTCACTACATTTACGTATGTTTTGTTGAACTACAGTCTCTTTGTACGAGACAAAATTCCCAACAAGCCAATCATTGACTTCCGGAATTCCAGATTTATTAGGACTTCCGGACCCACGGCAATTGATTAAGGATATTGGTGCAATACAATACAAACTGTTGCGGATTTAATTCCGGAAGCGTTGTTAGTGCATTTTTTAACGGTTTGTTCGACATTTGCATATATTTTAATGTGTTCAAATGTAAATGACACGAGGAGAAAGAAAGTCGATTATGTAGTCACCTAGATGATGTATGTCGTAGTTGCGTTTATGTCGGTTTACCACGTGCATACCACATACACATAGCATAATTGCATGGCGTGCGCGTTTTCACTACCTTTTATTGCGTATCCACATTTTTTATAGCACTGCTGCTTTAAAAATGTACAGAAGCCAGCACATCAAGTTACCCGAAACTGTCAAATTTGCAAATCAACTTTTTAACCTTATGCTTTAGCGATAAAGTTGAAAATCTACTAAAGAAATTTGACAGATTCTATTAGCTTGATGTGTGTCTGTATACATTCTCATAAAATTATGTTTTATTTACAACAGTAACAATACATTTTATTAGTTTGTAGTTGTGTAATAATGAACTTTGACGCAACACAAATTTATGAATTATATTGTAGATATTTTTATTAGGTTGGTTCTACCCACGGCTGGGTACAGACCGCCTCACTTTTGTGCCATTCTTCCCTGGTCTGCGCGACGCTATTTCTACTGTCTCTCGGTAACCATTCAGTGCGGGATCTACTCCATCTACCATAACCTCGCCTTAACTAATGTCTTACCCAGCTCCATTTCGGAGCCCCCGCAATACGGCATCCTGGAATTTCATCTTCTCCTGTGTTAAGCTCTTTGAAAGTTAAGAAGCTACTGCAGAATTTAGACTCAATTATGAAGGCTATTATCACATGGTTTTCTTTAATAAGTAAACTTAACAATGTGAAGATTGCAGAGACTTATTAGTCTCGCCACGCTTGGCATTGGGAACAATAACTTGACGAAGTTTTCCATGAGATCCACGGACTCCCTCGTCTTTCCACGACTTTCGTGTCCTTTTGTCTACCGCAAACGGTGTGTGAATCTTCGCTCTATCTTGCCAAGCAGGTTTACTTATAAAAGTCGTTTCCATAATCTGATATAGTACATTTTGTTATAAGTGGGGAAACTTTGCATTCGAGGCGGAATTAACACCAGAGCTGCAGGCGAGGGTGTAACGGAGCCGAGAACTGCAGTAACAAATCCCCACGCGTATCAAACGACGTTTTTCAATACACTTGCGAAGAAATAAATTATTAGAACGGAAAGTATTTTTGTCAGCAATTATTAGGAAATTATGATTTAATTTACTTTTTTCCCGCGCTGTGCTTTCGCCAGGTTGAAGAAGAAACAAAGGTATGATGCCGCTAAACAGCCTTTTTTTTTTTTGGAGGTTGGGAAATCATCAAATGACCCCTCCCGCTCTGGGCGGAGCGGAAGGGAGTGTCAGACTCTTACTGACTAAAAACCACCCATGTTCCTTCTTTGACCCTTTATGTTTCAGGGCCGCGGTATCTCTTTCGAACAGTCCCGCAGCAGCCGCTAAACAGCCTAATATGTAAAATAGAAAATTCAAATATTTTTGAATTAAGAACACAAATAAATGTTAATTTGTATGTAAAAGTTAATATTTGTTTTAAATAATCATGTTTATCTATGATATTCCATTTATAAACACAATTTAAATACTCAAAAAATATTTATGACGTAAAGACGGATATCACTTTGCCGAGATTTAAAACGAAAACAACCACCGCCGGTTATAGTCATTGAACCCATTTGGACTTAGTACAAGTATAGTTATCTGTGGAAAATTTTATTCCCGCACGTGTGCCGAAAAATATTAAAAATCCACGCGTGTGAAATACATTGCATGTTGAACCTAATCGTAGTGCGATAAGAACCAGTTGTCGAGAAAGTGTATTGAAAAAATCATGTAGACTCAGAAACATTACATTTGCGCCACTAAGAATGTACCCCCCTACTATCCGAAATATCCAGGTATATTTACAAGCACCAATCTCCCGGCTGCTTTCCCATGTTCATATTGCCTCGTGCGGGAATCAAACCAGCCACATAAAGCTTAAGGCTAAGACTGGTGGGGCGCAAAGTGTACCGTTAACGAGATAACAGGAATAGCTATTTTATGCGGACCAATTAATCCAAACATTCTAGCGTAGAAAGTAAAAACAAGTTATCTGGTAAAGTTGCCATTAACCAGGCACAAATCTGGGTTCCGCAGGCTGCTAATGAAAATTTCCTCATGGAAAAACCTCGCAAAACGAAATAGAGTGATAGAAGTACCTTCTTATTCATTATCAACAAAACCCAGGGCCACAAATTGCGCTTGCGACCGCGAGATCAATGAAGCAGCCATGTAAAACTAAAATGTATAAAATTCAGATAATTTGATATCACGTCCGTAGCTTGCATGAACACTTTCAGTGGTGTTATCGAGTCTTTTCTTTGCTGACTCATTAGTTTATTACTGATCGTTGAACTCACTTTATGATTCACAAATAAGACATTTTTGAGACAAAACAAAGACCTTTTCGTGTGAGTGTCACTACAAAGAAGACGACGATCACCTAACGCGCCTTCAACAAACCTTTTGTTCTTTTATTTTCTATTGAACGACTCTTTTGTCTTAACACGTTAAATATTTAAACCTCTATCAAGCCCAACCGTGTTTTTTATTATCTTAATGATTTTCCAATTACCGTTTTCCGAGCTCACGTGAAATCTTTGAGACGTGCACTTAAATGCAACAAACGGGCCTATTTGCTTATGTTTAAGGTCACTTATAATAAGCCATTTATCTACCAATACTAGCCTGTGTAGTAACATTCTTAAGCATTATGATTTCACTGTATTGCCAAGTGAATCATTTCCGTCTTTATCAAGTAACGATATCGTTCCTAGCTACGTAATTTACGCAGTTACCAGTTACCAATTGCCATTGTCCGTAAACCCCGCATGCAGAGAATGAGGCACATTGTTGGTTTGACGATGACGTCACGTAAATTCTTTGTTATCAATAAACTAATGAGTTATTCTCTGCTACAATATGGTCGTAATCTGTCGAGTACATATTCACACCCGTTTTCTTTTATATGGTAATCAGCGGAGCGTGCGTTCCGTTCATTAAACCATATTTAGCATAATAAATGAGGATCTCACATGTCATCGTTTAATATTAGGGGACATACCTACGTATAATGGCGCGACCGTGCGTGACGGTATCCCAAAGGGAAGGAGGAAATGCGCCGCTTTTTCCGCAGAAATTTTGGTGAAATAGGGATTTATTAGTCATGGATTTGAAGAGATTATTATTTCGTTATTTATTTAGTTTAGATTTAGATTGGTACCTACCTACTTTTGATGTGATGTGCGATTGTGCTAAACTAACTCTCTTTCCATATCGCTAAGCTTAAGGGATGTTCAGGTTTCTTTGACCCCTTTCACCTTTGGCAAATATCTCGGTCATTTCATTCTTCATTCTTTCTTTCCGAAATGCATTCGATACTGCTCCCAACATAACCACTAACAATACATCATTCCACTCCAGGTTCATAATCCTGCGAAGATTCTTCGCGTTAGCCGGCACAGTGTTCCTGCTGCGGTGCTTCACGATGCTAATCACATCGCTATCCGTGCCGGGTTCACACCTGAAGTGCGAGCCGCGCTCCTACCCGCCAGCCGACGACCTCACCGTGTGGGGCCGGAGACTGCGGCAGGCGTATGAGATCTGGAGCGGCGCAGGCATGTCCGTCAGAGGAGTCAGGACGTGTGGGGACTACATGTTCTCCGGGCATACGGTCGCGCTGACGCTGCTTAACTTCTTTATAACTGAATGTGAGTAGTGTTTATTGCTGTTCTATGGAGCCCTTCATGCACTGGGTTGAGTATCTACAACCCCCCCACTAACAGCCTTCACTTATCAAACCTGGCCTTATCAGTATCTAAAGGGTGTAAGAAGACCCTTAACGAAGCCGAAAGACACTTGTTGTTGAACCTTCTAGTTAAGGAGATGTTGGGGGTCAAAGTTCCAACTTTTTGACAATTTTTTTTAAATACATACCTACGTGTTTAATGTAAGATTTTTACTTAAAACATCTCTACGACCCCCGTACTATTCAATCCATCCATCGGCACAATGTTTTGAGTGCTTTACATTTTGTCTTACCTTAAAACGTGATTTTCACCCAAAAAGAAAGTCGTTTCCCAGCAATTATTTTTGTGTATATGTTCCTTAGTTTAGTTTTATGTACAGAATGCTTGGTTGACGGCTCTCTGAAAGGGTCCGTTTACACCGTGTATAGCTGGTACAGACGCCAGCACAGCAAGCTCCTACAATCTGTCAAATTTCTTTAATAGATTTTCAACTTTATCTCTAGAGCATTAGGTTCAAGGTTGGTTGGGAAAATCTGTCAGTTGCGGTTGGCGTCTGTACCTACCTAGCTCGCTCGCGAGTCGCCTTGGTTTCAGGAGTACTTATTGCTCGACAAGCTCTAGCCTGCGATATGCGGAATTCAGTTATTTATTCGAAAGTCAAATAAAATCCCTTAGTTTCTTACGACACAGGAAGTACAGGAGAGTGCTATTCTGAGCGAGGTGCCACACGGTGCGACACGTGAATGCGTTCTATTTCTAACGTTTAATAAACCTTCGTCATTGAAAATGTTTACTTCTTAATTTTGACGGCGATGACATTGATTGTGTGGTCGCGCCACAACCACGCGGTGTAAACAAATTAGCTATTTATAACGGGGCGCTCAACATTCCCGTCACGAGTCCTTTTTTACGAAATATCGCTCGTAGTTGACCTACATGTTTAGAATATGTGTTATTAGAAAACAGATACCTTATCAGTCAGCAATATACTTAATCTTTACATAATATAGATAACCTTATCTAGGCATAAAGATAAATGACGTGTTTAGGGAAGTTTTGAAAATATTGAATGACGCATTTTCTTGTGTTCACATTAGTTCTCAATTGCAATAAAGTTGTTTTCGCAATGTTGTTGACTCCTATTTCTAATTACGTTGTAGTTAGGGGCATATTATGCCTATAACTAAGCAAAACAAGTCGTAATAATCTACGCAGCTAGTGTAGATTGCTACCATCTTGAGAAAACAAAACAAGTAAATAGCACGATATCAATTTGGCCACACACTATGAATGTATTTGCGATTTTTAAATGCCTAGTAACTAGTTACTTATCCTTGATTTTTTAGCAGCATCATTTAATTTCCAAAATGTCTCCGTAGGTACCTTTTGAATATATAAAAATATATTTAAAACTAAAATTAGTTAGTATTATGAATAGGTACCTAATGATAATGATAATTGATGACTTGTGAGAAAATATTCTCATTACTTAAGTTGTATTCAAGAAAATAGATTTTCCTAGTACCTATATGATGCCTTTTTGTTTTGGCGGTTGCATGTGCTTATTATTAACAAATTTGCATAATTGTGAACAATGACAGACCTTTAATTCTTGAAAACAAAAACAGGACAAAGGAGAATAAATCCGTGGCGAATTGACGATAATCTAAATACGAAGTCCATTTGTTTGCACCCTGTGTCGGGAAAGAAACGATAAAAAAAAGAAACGATACGAAACGATAAAGAAAAGATTTAGATTGTGTATACCATGTTAATGTGTTAATAAAAACAGAAGGCATCTAAGTTGCTGTCCTTTCATCAGCTTGTCAATCAATAATTTAGTGTCCTCCTCCACTCTTTTTCTGTGAATACAACATGCACAGGTCGCTTACGCTTTGTGTCTTCCATCGTCAGGGCCGTAGGTAGCGGAGGATGCGAAATCGTGGTCAACGTAGAGAAACCAATCGATCTGAGGCGGAAAGCAAAGCATTTCGAGCTCGCTTCGCTCGCTCGTACCTGTTTTTATATCCTAAAATGACCTAATTTATTCGAGAATATCCTAAATTATTCGAGCTCGCTTCGCTCGTTCAGAAACCTTATGTCTCTTGCGTTAAAAAACTTTTCTTTTTAGGGTTCCGTACCCAAAGGGTAAAACGGGACCCTATTACTAAGACTTCGCTGTCTGTCTGTCTCCAGGCTGTATCTCATAAACCGTGATAGCTAGAAAGCTGAAATTTTCACAAATGATGTATTACTATTGCCGCTATAACAACAATTACTAAAATTTAAAAAAAAAAAAATATTAAGGGGGGCTCCCATACAACAGATATGATTTTTTTGCCGTTTTTATAGATAATGGTACGGAACCCTTCGTGCGCGAGTCCGACTCGCACTTGGCCGGTTTTTCTATTTCTATATTTTAATATAGAAATAGAAAAAAAAACAAAAGAAAACTTAACAAGTTCGAGGTGGCTGCTACAATTTTCAAGCTCGCTACGTCACTCTTGCATCCTATTTTTTTCGATTGATAGGCTTTTTTGTATAAATCGTCCTCGTGTTACTCCTTGTTCGAATTGACAAACGAAAATCTAACACACCGGTGGAGTGCAAAAAGTTTCGAGCTCTTTTCATGGAACGGAAGATGCACCCCCCTGGAAATAATTGTGGCGACGCTCATGTACCTAGGCACTGCAACCAACAATAGCTTTTCGCAAAAACAAAGCCTGACAAGACTTCTACACGGGGTGGCAGGGACACCGACGCGAAAACGGTTCCACGTATTCAGTAAGAACATCATTCTGAACCACCACACATAGTAATTTTTAATTGGTTATTTAAAAAGAAATCTACTGTTTCATATACGGTCAAAATGTATGGAATAGCTGTTCTTTTTTAAATTACCGACGAAAAATTTTTATGTGGGGTGGATTTGTTCAGCCGTCTAGGCGTGAAAGCGTAATGAATAAACAAACAAATAAATAGACACTCTTTCGTAATTATTGCTGGACAGGATATTGATTGGAGTGAACTAATCATGGGTTATTAAAGCTCACACACCACACAACCTCACTATTCACACTCATAGTCCAGTCAAAATAGACTAAATTATGATTCCAGTTTGCATTAATTCCCAACAAGCTGGATTTTTGTGCAGGCCTTGGATGCGTCATTACAAATGACATATCAAAAGTCCCCATCGATCCCGCTTGTGCGTTGTTTTTTATTCGAGGTCAAAGGTCACAAATTTGCGTTTTTTGCGTATATCTCTGAAACAATGAGAGCTACCGAAAAATGGTTCAAACAAAGTTTGTAGATCGTAAAATTGTCTACAAAAAAGATTTCAACACTTTTTCTTCTACGGTGCACTGTTCTCGAATTATGGCTATTTTAAACATAGAAAATACGAAGATGCACTCATACGTGGCGAGTATGCATCATCGGGTTAACCATTTGAACAAAAAATATTAGAACATAGTTTTATTTGCCCCATGCACACAAGTACGTGAAAAATATACAATTCTGAGTGAGTCATCGTCCGTCCCTAATTCTATTGGGCGGTTGGCCTTGAGAAACATCTGCCTGCGACACTCCATTTTTTGGGTCGAAACCAGCGTATACCTGCTTTTCCCGAAGGACATAGCTCTAGTAAATGCAGTCAGTTTTGAACGGTTTTTCGTAGTGAATAGACGTGTCGTATCGTGTCTCTTTTTTTAAACAGTACCGTTACAAAATTTTGTAAAAATGTCAGAAGTTTGCTTTATTTGCAATGAATTTTTGACTGAAAGTGAAATTGTGGTTGTTGATCGTGGGCTAAAGACTTTAATGGATTCAAATACTGAAAGGGGTGATGGGTTCGATGAATATTTGAAGGACAAAACATCTGTAAAGATACATATAAGCTGTGTCGCACAATGGTCCACTTTAAGGACTAAGTGCGGAAACCAAAATCCCTAACATAGAAGCTGTGTCGTAAAGCATACACCCGGAAGAGCAGCATCGCTGTAGCTGAAAGACAGCGTGAGGCGGAGATAGCTACCACATCTGGGATTAGTCCTCCTCGTACTAGAGCACGAGGAAATGAATCGTCTTTTTGTTTCAAGAAATACTGTTTGTTCTGTGGCAATGAAGCAAGACGAATAAAACGGCTGAAATGAAAAAAGCGCAGCATCTTCGACGAAGAGTGTCTCAAGTTTCAACCCTTGACTTCAAGAAAACCATCTTGAAGGAAGCTCAGACTCGTTCTGATGAGCTAGCAAGAAGTGTCATTGCCCGCATTCAGTATGAATATGACTTAGTTGCTACTGAGGCTAAGTACCACAGTGATTGTTAAAATTCGTTTCTGAAACCCATTAGTAGAGGTAAAATCGGTCGTCCTGAAAGTGATTCTATTACTTCAGCGAAGGAAGAAATATTTGCATTTATTGAAAATCATGATGATTGTCAATTTTCAATACAAGAATTGAAAGATATTTGCAAAGAACCATCGATCGATAAATAGAACAATTAAGTCAAAACTCAAGTTAAAGTATGGTAATAGAATCATTATAATATATTATATTATATATTATTATTATATTATATTCCTACTGGGAAAACCACGTTAAAAAAAAAAGCGCCGTGTACACTACCTCAGAGGTGGTGCGGAAATGTGTGCATATAGTCGAAAATACGACTTTCCTGCTGTCTGAAGTCACGATATCTCGAAAGCGATGCTTTGTAGAAGAAAAGTGTTGAGATCTTTTTTGTAGACAATTCTACGATCTACAAACTTTGTCTGAACCATTTTTCGATAGCTCTCGTTGTTTCAGAGATATACGTAAAAAACGCAAATTTGTGACCTTTGACCTCGAATAAAAAACAACGCACAAGCGGGATCGATGGGGACTTTTGACATATCATTTGTAATGACGTATTCAAGGCCTGCGCAAAAATCCAGCTTGTTGGGAATTAATGCAAGCTCGAATGTCTATTTTGACTGGACTATCACACCCATAATCACTCACTCACTCGTGACACACATACACGCGCGATCTGGCCTTTTTCTACATAACGCTCATTCAGAGCCGTTTGTTTAATTTTAAGTTACCCATTTATTTTTAGTCTTGCATGTTTACATTGTCTACATTTCAATTGCGTAATGATAAGTGGAGAAGGTGATTTCCAATAATATAAATTCTAAATGCCCATTGTTATTAAAATAAACATTAAATTTTTTAATTTAAATTTAATTAAAATCAAGAAGAAATATGGAAAAACAGCACACATACTGCGCAGATGGTTGGGATAAAGGCAGAAGAGTGATGATGATGATGATGATGATGATGAAGTCCTAAAAATATAAATTCAAATTAAACATTGAACAAACATTTGTAATTAAACCTAGGTAATGAAGACATGTCACATCCACCGACCTACCGAGCAAACAGTTATTATTAAACAAATTATAAAATAACTTGTTGACATCTGTATGGAAAAGGGAATCAACCATCAATTGTAGGTTCCAGGAAAACACGGTTTATCCTTTATCCCTATACCATCTAAGGATATCACTGCATCAGTATCCTGACCGCTAATAAAATAAACTGCATTTACCAATTTGTCTGCCAAGCCTGGCCGAGGACAGACCTTTGACCGTCCATTGTACCATTTGTAGCGGTCATTGAACGACAATATAAATGTTTACACTCTGATAAGAATAAGATCCTGATAAAATAAAGACAGTCTTTAACCACTCTCAAGCTAAAGCCAAATTATTAAAGCTCCTTTATCAGTTATTAATCCACTTCTTATGTCTATAATAAATAATTTGGTAATCCTGTATACAAAAAAAAAGAATAAAAGAAAGAATTGTAAGTCGGAAGATTAGTACTTACTTATCGTTTGTTTTATCTTATAAAAAATAACCCCGGCTTTGTACAGATAAGACGTCACTTTATGTTTCAAGTTAGATAGGTATTGTAAATGTGCATTGTTATGGTAAAACCACAGAGGTAAAACCGAAAAATATTATTGTTTTCGGGGCATCACCGAATCCTGAAATCATAAACCTAATGAGTTTTATGTAAGCACAGTTCAACATCGTTCTCTTACTTCAGACTTGTCCTAATTATTTTGGAGTCGACGTAACATGTCTTCTTCTTTCATTCTACTCTATTAATCCTCTCTCAATAATTTCCCACCTTCTAGCCATATTATCTTTCACACAGTCCATCCATCGTTTCTTTTGTCTTCCTCTACTCTTAAAGCCATCCAGATTCGTGCTCAAAATTTTCCTCACAATATTTTCAATAAGTGGGCACGGTTATATGGCGGAAAATGATTTAGCCACGATTGATGATGAGACTCAATCACTAATATTTAGATCAGCACAGTTATCGGACATATTCACAGTTGTCCGACGTCTTGACATTTTTGACACCAATTTGTTGTTTTCACATAGTTGTATGAGCGCAGTTCATCACCCTATTGACCGTTGTTTGGTTTATTGACTGCTTAGGACGTCTTTCGTGCTCGTGAAGGCTAGTTTGACTTTGAACCATCCAAAACACGGTTATTCGCCTTTCCTGGACTACTACTATAAGTACTATGGGATGAAACTATGTGACATGTGTTAGCCTTTCTGTTCGCTTTATTTCTATTATCCCAAAACGAAAATAAGACTATGTAGTTGCTTATCCATTAGCTTGATATTATAGTCCCTTCGATACTTAACACGACATCGACAATTCGTCACCCGTGGGTAGAGCTGGTAGCCAATTTTTGTAAACTAGCCATACTTTTATTTGATTCAACCATACAACCTACTTTTGTAATGCCATGAAAAAGGTTAGTTAGTCAGGAGGTTCCAATGAAGAACAGACAAGGAACTACTCCTTTAGTTTTACGACCAAAGAGCACAGTACCTATTTTTTTTTGGAATATATCTGCCTAGTGCTTAATGTAACTACACTTCTCATCAAAAAAATCGAAACACTTTCGTTTTTATTGTTTTTGTCCTAATTTTTTACAAAAGAGAATTAATTCCATGAAAAAAAAAACATTATTGTGTAGCTGGCAGTTTGGTCATTACAGTAAGAAGAAAAAAATCAAAATTCGAAATTAGAATTTCATTTGTTTATCCTATAAATGAAATTAATCACTGTTTTGAGACAAATGTGTATTTAGGGTTGGAGTACGTTTCTCGTTTAACAACTAAAAATTAGCGCTTGTCTTTAAACTTTTTGTTTCTTATTTCATTTACTGTGACTTTGGGACGTCTGAAAAAACTTTTTTTTCTAAAACATATGGATACTTCGCCCGCAGAAGCCGCCCAAGTGGTGGCATTGCTGGATTCTGGACTTAGTCAGCGTGTTGTAGCTGCAAGATTGCATCTAAGCTTATCATCTGTTCATAGAGTCTACAAACGCTATCGGGAGACTGGTTCGTTCACGCGCCGTTCAGGATCTGGCAGGAATCGGGTCACTTCTGAGCGAGATGATCGATTTATTGTAACAACTTCTTTACGAAATCGACGCCTTAACGCTTTTCAACTGCAGCAGCAGCTTCGCGTTGTACGAAGAGTAGCTGTAAGTGACTCTACAATAAGAAGAAGGTTGAAGGAACGCGGATTGGCACCGCATAAGCCAGCGAATGGGCCGAAATTAACTGCAGACCATCGAAGAGCGCGCCTTAACTTTGCACGCGAGCACCTAACTTGGTCATACCTTCAGTGGAGCAAAGTACTGTTTTCTGATGAGTGTAAAATTATGCTGTATGGTAACGACGGAAGGAACAAGGTCTACAGAAGAGATGGAGAACGCTTTGCACAATGCTGCATTGAAGAAAAGGTCAGCTATGGTGGCGGTTCGTGGACGGTTTGGGGAGGAATCAGCGCCGACGGTAAGACAGAACTTGCCTTTGTGTCTGGGCCACGGCTGCCTGCACTAAACTCTCATCGGTACATCGAACAGTGTCTTGAACCTCATGTGATGCCCTATGCACATTTTATTGGCAACGACTTCATATTCATGCACGACAATGCTAGAGCTCACACCGCGGGCGTCGTACGAGATTATCTTACCGAAGTCGGTATCTCCATTATGGTATGGCCAGCAAGAAGCCCGGACATGAATCCCATTGAACATCTATGGGATGAATTAAAGAGACGAATTCGAGCAAGAGATCCAGCCCCAGAAACACTTAGCCAGCTGCAAAATGCAATCCAAGAGGAATGGGATAATATACCACAACATGTGATCGTGACTCTCATCCGATCGATGAAGAACCGTATGGAAGCAGTAATAAGAGCTCGCGGAGGGAATACAAGTTATTAAATAAACGTTTCTTACATTTTTTTTTCATTTACGCGTGTTGTTTTACCCATTTCCTTCATATTCCATACAGGGTAAAAATTACTCATTATACAAAATACGAAACCTATGAAGACTTAATTTGAATTTAGAACAATAACATTAGGACTTAAAAACCTCATACTACTCACTATTAAATGACATTTTACATTTATTCCTAAATATACACATTTTTCTGATAATCCTTATCAAATCATAAACTGCGAGGTGTTTCGATTTTTTTGATGAGAAGTGTATTTTCTTATATTTTCCAGATACCTCCCGTAACTTATACCTCCTACACATCCTAACTTGGGTGATGAACATGTTCGGAATCTTCTTCATCCTGGCGGCGCACGAGCACTACTCCATAGACGTGTTCATCGCCTTCTACATCACGTCCAGACTGTTCCTGTACTACCACACGCTCTCCAACAACCAGGCGCTCATGCAGAACGACTCGTCCAGGTGAATCTTGATTAAACTCACTTGTCAAGGCCATGATTTTTGCATTTGCAAGTCGAGAAAAATTCATACCATACCAAGGTGATTTGTGCGTGCTTTAGAATTAACTCGTACCTGGGTATTAATACGCAACGCTGAAAGCTCAACTAACGATTCCATAAATTTATTCTCATGCCGATCGACGATCATATTATGTCATTTACTGCAAACAATATCGACGTCACATAAACAGCAACCAGAAAATATCCCCCTCATTCAAATAAATCATTCTCAGGTGGTATCATTAATATTTTATCAGTATGTATTCCAGGACGCGAATATGGTTCCCACTGCTGTCGTTCTTCGAGTCAGAAGTGGACGGGATCGTACCGAACGAGTACGAGGGGCCCATCACGATCCTGAGCAACCTGCGGACGTGGGCCATGCAGCTCATTACCGAGGTCAAGGAGTCGTCGGTGGCCAAGATCGCCGGCACCAAGCTGCAGGAGGGCGCCGCCATGGGCGAGTATTCCGTCGTCAAACTCGTCGACGGCATCAAACGTAACCTCAGTTTGGTCGAAGAATACAAAACCTCACGCCAAAGATTAGTAACCCTAGACAAAAACATACAAGCCTGCCTCCTAGACGAGCACCCCGACGTCGAACTGCGACATAGAAACATTGCCGAGTTCCCAAGCGATGCCCTACTCAAAGATTTCAGTAATCCACCCTCTCCAGTTATGAAAAAAAATATATGAACGAACTGAAAGTTCTTAAAATAGAGGCTGTTTATAGAGATACTTCATTGTAGCTTTACTGCTGCAATGAAATTAATTAGATACCTGAATGTTTACATTTCCAATATAGATTTTATATCATGTTATTCCATATTTATTTTACTATGATAAGTTAAACGTAGAATAAATTATTAAGAAAATTTATTTGCTCAAAGTACTAATCTTGAATAAATAACATTTTCGCTTGTACTCTTTTGTTGTTCTCCTTCGTTCTTTTTCGCCTTGGAGTGGGCGCCTGCATATGCATCATGCATGATACAAGATGTTACTATGATGTGTAACATACTGTTTCGTCTCAACTTTACAGAGTATGTTGAGGCCAGTACTATGGGACAACACATCAGACCGGGACGAGAACGTGAAACGCAACATTCTCATTCCAAACACCGGAGACCACATTTAAGTTGAACTGGCAGACCTACATACCACCATCATCACGGATAAGAGCAGGACCCTTATCGCCATTTATTTGTGGTCGGCGCAGCATGTATCCTGCCATACTGATCTCAGTAGTCACCTGCAGTACCTACAGAACACCACACTACCTTATTTATTATTCGAAACAATATTTAGTTAAAGGGGAACAAGTAGTCTGACAATATTCTGGCTGTAGCTCGTAGACTGACCTTCAGAGCCTTTCAGAAAGTCGTTAAAAGTTCTATTGATAGTGGATGCTGTTTGTTGGTAGTATGCTGTTTTAGAATAATACCCTTTATGTGAAATTTTGAATTACACAAACTATTTTTACGTAAAACTAGACAAATAAAAAAGACACGACGAATTCATAACCTCGTCCTGTTGGAAGTCGGTTAATAGAACTAGGAAGTGCTTCTGGATCCCACTATCTCGTAAGGATACACGGGAACAATTATACAATATTAACCTTTTGAACGCCAGAGCACAAATGCATGTCCGTGCCCTCCTCGCCAACAAGCCACAATTTCACCGAAAATACCTACAAAAGTAATAGGAATTCCTAAAAAAACTATTTTAAGTGTTTACTTCGTGTTAATAGTGTACCGCATTTTTTGTCACATATTTGTTTCGTTGGCGTACAGGGCACTCGCTTGCTTGTCGCGTAAATGTGACTGGCGTCCAAAAGGCGACGGAACGTTTCTACACTGGACTGAATGCAGGGTGAAAGTTGTGTCACGACTTCATTCCACTGTATTATTTGTATGCAATAGTATGTTTTGATACACGTGTGCGTCGTTTGCGAGATCGACGTAATGGAATGAATGACAAATGCTCGCACGTATCAAACGACGTTTATCAATATAGTTGAAAGGAGAAAAATCCGTGGCCCTCTAGCACGAGCGCGCAGTGTAAATATGTCGATTTTTTAATCGAAAACACAATTATCCTACAGTTCAATTGTTTGCAACAAGCACATCAATCAGTAACATACATCCATAGATATGAATACAGTCTAAAATTATGATAGTGTAATTATGTGAAACGCGTAGTTTTAATTCGACGTATTTACAATATTTACGTCACGTTTACACCGAGCAGCGGTGGCCCAGTGGCGGCGGCCCCGACTTACGAACAGTTAGTCGTGGGTTCGAACCCAGGCAGGCGCATTACTTTGTGTAATTTATTTCATCACCACTGCTCTTGAGACCGTTTTTTAAACGGTGAAGGAAAACATCGTGACGAAACCGGCATGATTGTCATAGAACCAAAAATTCGAAAACATGTGACATCTACCACTGGGCCCGCGTGGTGGATTATAACCCATTCCCTCTCATAGAGAGGAGGTCGTGTCTCCCAGCAGTAGGAACATTATAGGCTGATTATGCTGTTATGCTATTTTAGTTTAATTGTTTGCAACAAACACAATCAGTAACATCCATCCATAGATATGAATAGTCTTAAAGTTATGATAATATAATATGTGAAACGGGTATGTTTAATTTTAAAATCGACGTATTTAAAATATTCACGTTACGTTTACACCGCGCGCTCGTGCTAGGGCCTCTCGGGGATGGATGTTCCACGTCCGACCGCTCCAGTATGCTCAAACCCTTGGCCACTTGAGAAGTGACAAGAAGATATGGAAATCTTGATAAGATATTATAAAGTGGAAAAAAAAACCAGATAGATTAGATACCAATAATACATTCCAAAAGTACCATTCACGTAGGTAATCGTCATTGTAGGTATTGATATCCTACACTATACAGGGTGGCGCCGACAATACGACAATAAATAAAAACACTGGTAATACTACTTCATAGAAATAACGACGAATCCAAACAACGAAATAAAAAATAAAAACAAACTAAATAGCATAAATGCTCATGGAAGTATGGAATCCCGTACCATGCTGCATCAAAATCAAACCTTGTTTTTTATATACTACACTGATCGTATTAACTCCTACAAAAATTATTTTTGAAAAAAAAACCCGCGTTTCAGAGTTATTTTATAAAATCGAAACTAACCTAAAAAGTAGGTCTATTTTTTCGACGCTACCAACGACGTATTTTAACACACATACATTACATTATTGCTCTAAAAACAGCGTAATACACTAATATTAGTAAGAATTACGAGTTAAAGTAACATCCACAGTATGCTTGACTGAAACTCGATTTTATTTTAGACCTTTACATTGCCAATAGTCAGTCAGTACAGTACAAATGTCAGATGCCACAGATAAGATAACTGTAAACCATAGAGTATAGTAAGTGCTATAAACTAGTCGGGATTTAGGGATGTAATCGATAAATCAAAATCTTTAGGCTGAGAAAATCTATTTTGTTGCAAATAGCAATAAACCAAACTAAATCGATTTGGTGTACTGATCTTACTTACTTGTAATTAATTTTAGAGTCCGCTCGACAGACAAGGGTTTGTTCACTTGAAACGGAACGTCATTTATATTCAGTTGAAACGGAACGTCATATAAAGGGAGTAAAACAATATTCGTACTTTTAAACTCGAAAAGTATATTTCCAGTTCAAAAATCAAATCCCCGACGCGTAATGCCGTAAAAAAATATGAAACTAATTACTATAATATTTTGGTTTTGAGGCGCGAGACTTTTTGGTACCAACTTTGGTCATTGTCCTTTAAGGAACGAAATTGGTAAAGGTTCTTGAAGTAGCGAGTTGGCAACATGTGTACAAAAGTGTTTTGTAAGTAAGTGTTTATACACCGATGCGGAAATCGTTTACCTGTCAGTGCTAGCCTATTAATCTACGTCAAGTACAAAATACTGAAAATGAAAAATAATGTCCTGTGACTAAACTACTGGATATACATATTCGAATGAATATGTGCGTATGCACTTTTTTTTTTGGATGGGACATCATCAAATGACACCTCTCGCTCTGGGCGGAGCGGAAGAGAGTGTTAGACTTTTACTGACTAATATAAAACCCATCCACCATTCTTCTTTTACCCTTTATGTTCCAGGGCCGCGGTATCTCTTTCGAACAGTCCCGCAGCCCTGGCAGGAAACTTTGTATGCAGACTGGGAGCGTCATGAAGTATACGCAGTTTAATTTATTATAGTATTGTCGGCGCCACCCTGTATATTACATGATATAATAATATGATGTGCTATCAAGCGCAGTCAAGTACTCAGCATCTTCTCAAACACAACTCTGCAAATTACCTGTTACAGGTTAGGTAGAATAGGTAGGCCACACAAATAGTTTGTTCCGTGGGGAATCGAAGCCACTCTGTCATCCGTGCAGTCAACACTCAACATTTGAGCTACGGGGACTGGTGAGCTAGAGTTATTTCAAAAATAAATGAGACAAATAAAAAGAAAGTTATTAAAAAAAACCCGACTGAAAAAACTTTAGTGTACTTTTTTTATTAGGACTATTTAGGCCTAATGGCCAAACTACATTTCTAAATAATCCTAAAAATCTGATCATTTTTTTTAATTTTAGTTAGGCTTCGCTGTAAATACGAAGACAATGAATGCCAAGACGAATCTAATGACGTATAACTTATCCAAATCGGACCATCCGTTTAGGAGTTACGAGGCCACAATGGAACGGACAAACGTACATACAACATACGTGCGAAAAACATTACCCTTCTTCTGAGTCAGTCAGGTAATAACAATACCTATTTTATAAATGAAAAAGTAAATCTGTCTGTCTGTTGGTTACCTTTTCAAGCTTTAACGAGTTCCGATGAATTTTCCACACATGTAGGCCATGAATTTATGATCCGAGTTAGTACAACGAATAGGTACCTGCTTTATTTTTTCCTGTAGTACGTTCGCGTGGAATAATGTCGAACCAAAGCGCGGGCGAAGCCGTGGGCAAAACCTTATAGCAAATAAGCGAAAGAGCAGTTTCGCCTGCCCCTACCTCAAATGAGGATCATGGCATTGGTCACGTAGTAGTAGGTAGCGAGTGCACCTGCGGCATAGGTACCACTTATTAGTATTTCCGTAGGGCGCTTTAGAGTAGGTACGGCGTGTTAAACGATAGTTACCGGCCTGTCCTCGCTTGTTAATTTGTACTGACTGGTTTTATTAATACTCATAGAATGGAACGCGGAGCAATAATATGTAGAAATTAAACCTGAACCCATAGCATGAAACCGCTGTTTAAACGTACCGGAAATAAGTAAATTTTAGATTAATGATGAGATATGATTATTACTTTACTAATATTATAAAGAGGAAAAATTTGTATATTTGTAACCAATAAACTCAAAAATTACTGGCCCGATTTCAAAAATTCTTTCACCATTAGAATGCTACATTATCCTTGAGTAACATAGGCAATATTAAAATAAAATGTCCTCCCATACGAAGCCGGCTTCCCATATCTATGGATGCTACTGATTGTGTTTGATGATAAAAACATTGTGCTCGTGCTAGGGCCTCGGTATTATTTTTGCTTCTGGTCTTTGGCGTTTCTGAAAAAAGACAGAAATTGTAGACATACTTCATATAACTATTTATATCGGAAAACCGTACATACGGACACAATAGAAATCGGTATTTTCTCACTTGCTGCGGGAATTGCGCTACCTAGCCCAAGAGGCAGCGGGCTTCCCGCAGGGTGCGGTGTAGGCAGTCACACAATCGCATGGCATGCTCACAATTAATGTATTCCTAAAGACTGAGGAAGGCGCGGTCTTTACGACATTGTACGAATTACACGAAAAGCGTGATTCAATTATTCTAATGAAAAAATACTCGCGTTATAATATGCGTTGAATATACAGGTGAATGTTTCAAGTGGGCCAAATCCCAAGCTATGAGGAATAACGAAAAATACTAAAAGGAATCTCGAGCCCAATTTTGATGAAAACTATAACTGCGTCATTAGATTTTTGGAAAAACAATATTCCAAGCCAGTCAAATCAACGGGTTCGATTGAACCCGTTGATTTTGAAAAAAACAAGCAGTATTATAACACCATTAGATAGTGTCGCCAATAGGGATCAAATTGGAACGGAATGTAAGAAAATTTGAATTTCGGGGGCTACCCAGGAGCTTCCCTCGTAATGACTAGCTGAATCCTAACTACTTTCTACGAATAAACATAAAACCGATCGAGTGATAAAGTGACTATCTGATTAACAATGATTATAATAACAAAATAATAATAAGCTGTATTTCATAGAAATCGATCATATCTCAACCCGATAGCATGGTTACCAGTGATTAGAGATCCCTGTTCAAAACCTCACCCTGTATACTGCTACTCAACAATCCGATGTATTTATAGAGCGACCCAGCCGAGCATAACGCTGACGTGATTACTGGTAGCTTACAGAAACTACTACGGGTTTGTAAGATGCCTAATGATTTTGAAAACGTAAGTTTTCGACATCTATGACCTTGACTGTTTTAGTAAAAAAACGAACCATCTAGAAATGTATAAAAATGCAAGTGAATTGAATTACTGGAATTCAAATGAAGTAATTATACTTATTGTAACCTAGATGTTACTAAACCGTGACACATATTTCTTTCGGTTTTGTTGCACACAATAAAAGTAAACAAGATAAGTGTTAAATAAAATAAAGTGTTTCGTTCGTATTTTATATAATTAATATGAAAAATTGTTAAAAAAAACTGTCTTTAATTAAAATTAATAAAATGATGAATAAATTTGTCATGAGAAAAGTAATTCATTACAACCAAAAGCAGTGCATTTTCGTAGAGAATGATCATTTATTTGATTACAATGTAAATAATGAATGTAAATAAATAATACTATATTTCATGGCAGTCTAGTCGAAGTAATGGCTTTTTGATTTTGCATCGAGCAAGACATGTAACAGCATAAAAGATCATTCTCGTGAATTAATTACTTTCACTTATAAAAAATCATATTAAAAATTAATTTAAGAAATATTCCATTGTATATAAACAAAAGAATATTGAAATAAGCAAATTGTAAATAAAAATTAATACTTTAAAAATAATACAAGCCTTTATGGAGGATAAAGTTGTTATATAGAAATCTTACTCTGGAACTTCATAGAAAAAATTTGATAAATTTCATTATAACTCTAATGATTTACGATAATAGGCCACATTGTATATGAAAACGTAACTATACATCGCCACATAACATGATTCTCAACAAATACTTCTTTGCATTATATACAATGACTATATCAAAGAAGTGATGATGATGATGCATTATAAATAACAGAACTTAATGAATAGTGCTTGCTTACTGCTAATTGGGATTGATTTGAGCTGAAAAGCAAGTAAATGTCAGTCCATTATTCAGCTGCAGCGACTTGCTCGCTCTCGATCAGAGCCTCCGATGGGTTATCCTTTTTTACTTCGGCAGTCTCTGTTTGCTCGGCGAGCGTTTCTTTTTCTGCAGAATGCTCGCGCGAACTAACTGTACCATTTTCATTAACTTCTTCCTTTGCTGGAGAGTTTTCTTTTGAGGCTTGCTTAGCTTCTACTTCAATCTCTTTTTCTGGGGACTGAGCTTTTTCCTCAGGTGTGCCTTCCTTTTCTACCGATTTTTGTCTTTCTGGTTCCTTTTCAGGGGACTTTTCTTTTGAGTCGCCCTTGGCATCTTCATCTTCTTCCTTAGCAGGAGTGCCTTCTTTAGATGCTGCAGCACTAGCGTCTCTTGCAGGTGAAGCCTCTTTAGCAGGGCTTCCCTCCTTCTCTGGTGTTTTCTCTTTGTCATCAGCAGTCTCAGTAGTGTCAGTTGTGTCAACTTTCTCTTCTGTGCTTGCTTCAGTTTCTTTGTTTTCAGCCTCAACATCGCCATTGACAGCCTTTTCCTAAAACAACACACGCAAGTTACAATTCCCTTCTCTAGGAAAAATGTCATTGTTACTTAAAGTGGAATGAACAGGCTAATTAAAAATTCTCTATTAAAATGAGGTTGTTGACATTGCAACAAGGAAAATACTTGATTTAATTTTGTCGCCTTTAGTAGGTATTGTATATTGTTGAAGAGCACAGTATGCACAAATAAATGAGTGGTACTTTTAACAAATATACGTTATATTACCTGTTCATTTTCAACTTGAGGTGGTTCCTCAGGCGGTGCTTCCATCTTCAAGAACTGTTCCAATGTATCCACTTCATTTGCAAGGTCGAACAGATCATAGTCCTGAAAGTCATAAAGAATGCTGCTAGGACCATTTGTTTACAAATTTATCACCAAACAAAAGTTGCTTACTTTCATAAAGTGTATGTAAGAAGAAATGAAATACTAACAGACAAGTACTTTAAAAACAAAACAATAAACAGTCCCTACACAACACATGTAACAAAGAAACAAAATACAAACAGATGGCAACATACCAAAAATACCAAGTCATCTATGTGCTTTTATTTTGCGAAATAGTTTAGCTGATATAATGACTAATACAAACATACCCCACAGTACTCGTCATCGTTGAAGACCTGCGGCGGCAGCGCAGACCGCGGGTTGGGGTCGCTCACTGTGCCACCGTTCGATTTCGATTTGGTTTGCATGAACTCTTTATCAGCTTCCTTTCCTGGTTCCGTTATGTCAATGACATCATATTTTACACTCTTGGAATCTAGGATCATCAAAACACGCTGCTGCCGTTTCTTCACCTAAAAAGTACCATATCTCACGTAATCAAAAACAATAATTACATGAATCAGCTTTGGAAAAAGTCGAGAAAAGCGCCCGGCCGTCCCAGGAATTTTCTAATATTAAACATACCTCTTTGTTTCCAGAAATACCACTGATATATACTTTGACAACCATATTGGAAAACTTTCGATTCAAACTATAACAAAGGTAAATAACAAAAGCTACAAAATATTAGACGAGAAAAATAGGCTTGGCCATTAGACAATCTGTTTTAGTAATAATAATTATGGGAATGGATTGACAGTTGCAAGTGTGACCAATTTATATTTGCAGATTCTACCATTTCTACTAGATAACATTGATCTTCCATGTTTGTATAGACGCCAGCACAAAGCACATCAAGCTACTACAATTTGTTCAATTTCATTAATAGATTTTCAACTTTATCGCTGAAGCATTAGGTTCAAGATTGATTGGGAAAATTTTACAGTTTCGGGTAGCTTGATGTGTTGGCGTCTGTACTTTGTAAATATTGTTGCTCTTGGGTTAACCTTTGGGGGTTAAAGCCAAGAAAACAGAAGCCACCTTACAATTTAAAGGACTATCTTGAATACTCGCCCTCAATCCCGGTTATCCCTCAGTAACAAACTATTGGTTTACAAAGCTATCTTAAAACCAATCTGGACCTACGGGATAGAACTTTGGAGCTGTGCTTACAACTCCAACATCGAGATCCTCCAGAGATTCCAAAACATTGTAGTAAGAACCGTCTCAAGTGCACAGAAATCTGTGAAACAGAAATACATACATACCTGGAGAAGCCGAAAAAGGGAAAAATACAGCAGTTACAAGACTCAATAAACATACAAATAATCGGCTAAGAACCTATTACCTCCACAGGAAGAAATAAAAAGATGACAAATACCAGACCTAGACCAGAGAAACTAAGCATTTAGTCTACCAACTCATACGGTGCTGTTTAATGGAATCGCACCCAATCCAAATGAATCCCAGAAAACATCGGATAATGGCTACAAACCGATTGTAGTTAAAGAGACAAAAAACTTTAGAGTTTAAGTTGATGTGAGGATTAGTTGCGTTACCAATTAGTGTTACCTTTAAAGGGTGCTCCAGACGTTCAGAATCGTGGCGTGGTCTCTTCAACTTCTCCATCTTCTTCGTCGTTACGATGATTCCAATAATTATTTGAGTTAAATTATTTCAACTCATTTAATATGTGTTTACCATCCATTCGAAACGAAATAGAATAATGAAGACTGATATAGGCAGTCTTTATTATTCTATTTTCAAACAGTAATGCAGTGGCAATTACACTCTTAAAGTTTCTTTAAGTAGCGGTAGGTTGTATTATGTTTTTATTATTTTACCATTTTCACTATTATTTTATTTTAGTCATTTAATTGCAAACCAAATATATTTATATTCTTCTTACTTTGATTTAAGCGGTGTGTTTCCTGTGTTTTTGCTCACACCATAATTTTTTACTACATATTATGTCTATACGAGAGGATTTGTAATTGGCTTTCTGGTGACTATTATTCCCTTTTTGTTTGTTTTTATTAGCTGTAAGTCCTCCATGTACTAAAATAAATAAATAAAAATCAAGATATTATTGCTACAGCACAGTCAACTTTTACTAAATACCAATAATCAAACGATATTGGTATTTATGACTCCACCTGGGACCCCATACGAGCAATCGTAACGATTTTTCATACTTTGTTTTGTTTATTCATTTGAATATAAAACTTATCCGTGTAGGGCTGTAAATTCGTAAAGATGAACAATTAAAAATTATGCTATTCCGATCAAATACGTGTACACTTCAGACATTTTGAAAGTAATTATTTTATACCATAACAAGTATTATTTAAAACTAGGCAGCATTAGATAACGTTTCGTTCTACGATATGAGTACTGTCAGAATCGAAATGCGCCAAGTTTAAATATAAAATATCTAAACGATCGGCTGCTGACCGTGATGTACTCGCATCCAAAGCTTTAGATTAGAATGTAATCCTGCTCGTAAGCGGCAATAAGTTAGGCCAGACTACAGGAGTAGAATACTCGCTATACACTTTTTTTATGCTTTTAACCATTATACTATCAGAACAGTATTACTCTACCCAGAATAAACGTTTAGATAGTTACAGCCTTGTAGATCTTTCATAATCTACGGACACATTATGACGCAAATGGATCTTGTTTTTATTAATTGGTCAACAATTATTGCTGTTCAGAAACTACTCTCAAAACCCTGTGTGAAACATGTAAGGATGAGGTATACATGTGAGGCATTGGTGCCGATTCTGTTGGCACCAATGCCAAATGTCGATGGGAGGTCTATCGTGATAACTATTATTACTTCCTATAGAATAGAACATGCAATGAAGACAAGTGGTCCTGGTTTTTGGCCGAAATCAAATGCTTTTTATTTATGATCCGTATTTTTTATTATCTGACCACGGATTTCGATCTAACTGCGAGGTTAGATGAGATTGCTTTGTGATTTCGTCGTTTTTACTTCAAGTCGCTATATCTTTCTTAACATAGTATAAAACAAAGTTGCTCCCGCTGTTTGTACACTTCGATTTTTTAAACTGCGCAACGGATTTTAATGCAGTTTTCAGCAATAGATAGTGATTCAAGAGGAAGGTTTACATGTATATTATTACATTGCATCCGTGCGAAGCCGGGGCGGGTCGCTATTAAAAAAAATAATTCGGACTGAAATATTGCTGATAGTTTTAAATTGCATTGCAGGCATGCGCAGATCGATCGTCAGTCGTATACATTTTTGTTGATGCAGCGCATATATTCGCAAATTTCGGTACTCTGAGAATCACAATTCGGTCCCGGTGATTTTGTAATCTAGTAAACGAGGAGGTAGTTAAAAGATTGAAAGTCTGCCAACCACATAATATGTATTAGTAGGACATAAAACAGCAGAGCACCTAGTTTCGGGGAACATGACAACAGGTTCGGTTACGATGTTGATATCCGATTGGATATCAACATCGTAACCGAAGCTGTTATCATGTTCAAAGTCGGCTTCCAGTCTTGGAAGATGTGATTACATCTTCTAAGACTGGAAGCCGACTTTAACGTTATTGGAAAAGAGGCAATAGGACCATATAAGTCGTTTCAGCTGACAGGGAATCGGGAAAATGATACAACCTTTTATTTATAAATAAAAATTTTATACGTTCGTTTATAATACATAGGCATATTGTCATTAGATGTAAATAAAATAAAAATATATTAATCGCGGCAAATCATTAAAACGCGACAAGAGCAGGCGTGGAATGTTCATACATAATAAAAGCTTTATATTATAAACAAAAAATATATAAAAAAATCACATAGCTCAATGAATTCACATAAAACAAGATAGACACTAGCATCTATTTATACAATTTGAGAATGAAGAACTTGTTATAAAATATGAGCTTGTTTTTAGTTGTAAACATGATATTCAGAACAAAATAGCACGGCAGCCACCCGACGGCGGCGAGTGAAATGCAGCGGCATTAGAAACTGTCTATCTATCAATTTATAAGATCACGTGCATGCCATTGACTTGACTGCAGTCTAGCGAGACACTATGGTCTATAAGTCTAAGACCCATTACATAACTATTGTAAAATCATTACGAGACGTTGACATGGCGCCGAAAGTGTGCATGCGCTACATGACAACTACAACTACACAAGAACAGATTCTCAACTGATTTTCATATTACCAATATAAAGAATTGATTAGAGCCATAATGCGAAAAATCTATCACATGATTCATAATGATAAAATTGACGAAAGTTCAACGTCCGTACCAAGTAATTTATAACTGTAAAATATTTATTTAAAGGTATTATTCTAATTTTAATTGTTTATCGAGTCGTGTGTAGGCACGCACACAGTTATATACGAGCATATTGTGCGGAAATATTGTTGGCAGGTGTCCAGATCGCTAGACAGTTGTCAGTTAGTCTTTACGCTCAGCGAGCCGTGCTGATATGTATTATAATTATACTCACCATGGACCGTTCGACGTATTAAATGTCGTAGAGGATTTTATCAGTACTTAAAATATAGGTTAAAAAGATCTAGCTTTACTTGAATATAACACGTTAACTTTTAACATCTTATTCTTAAGAGCTCAGTTTTACTATTAGTTAAATAGTTTAAATCTCATGGTTATCCCGCTTGTCAATTAACATACACACGTAGAAGCTAAATAGGAATGTACAAAAAGGATACTGTTAGCTATTTTATTTATCAGTCGGAATTTCCTTCATTTGCTCTAATATTTTATACATAGAATTTTTTTTTTAATATATTAAAATATACAATCGAAATCTAAAACAATATTTACACAAAACGTTACAAAAATAAACAAAACAACCAAAATAAAATAATAAATCAGGTTGACGCACCTCACGTGAGATTATTAAAATTATCTAAATTCTTAAACGTATAAACTTCAATTCTAAATAGTAAATAGAGACTGTCATTGCCTGTTGATGGACGAGATATAGTTTTATTTGTTTAGGAAAAGGTCGCAATGTGCTCCGATCAAACGTGTGAGATAGTATCAGCTGACGCCCATCCTCATTAATCACGCTGAACCCGATTTCAGTTTAGTAAAACTATACTTGTTGGCAACCTGACAATATTTAATGTGTGATTAGTTTGTGTTTAGCGAATGTGAGGAATAAACGTTAACAAATTTGGTGTTAATACATCATCCATCAATATTTCGTTGACAATAACAGTTTTGTGCATTACACATAAATTATAACTTTGTTGGGCGTACTTGTTTAATTTTCTAGATGGCCTAATAAATACAATTTTAAAGCCCGAATAATTCAAGTTGATACGAACTAATAAACAACTAAATATGATCAATAAATAGATGAACTTTCAGCTCTGCATAATGGCATGATTCACACTTAAAAGGTATGAGCGCTCGTGACGGAGATCCCAACAGTCGGCTTCTCGACTGATCTCATGATCACTATCGTTATGGACACACAAAAGCGACTGAGCGCGACTCTACGCGTAAACTACTCCCTTAGTCGTATCGTACACGAAATTAAAGATAAGCACTCAAAATCGGGTATAACCTCGGCGTAAAGGAATACTGTTTAAATCTAAATTCGGTAGGCCATTACACGCACGCAGAGTGAGATCGAATAATACTAAGTACGTCGATCGGCGCCCTGACGAACTGGTCCACTCGCACTGCTGGCGGCCGTGGGCAAGGTCGCGGGTAGCGCGGGGTGTGAGTCCCGGCCTGCGCGGGGTGTGAGTCCCGGCCTGCGCGGGGTGTGAGTCCCGGCCTGCAGGGGTTGTGAGTCCCGGCCTGCGGGGCGTGTGAGTCCCGGCCTGCGCGGGGTGTGAGTCCCGGCCTGCACGGGGTGTGGGTCCCGGCCTACACGGGAGTGCCGAAGTCGGGGTCGCCGTCGCCGGCGAGCAGGCGCGGCGGGAACTTGCCGCGCTCGGCCGAGCCGTTCGTCAGCGCCGCGCTCTCCGTCACCCTTCGCGCGGACCCTATCCTGTGTGGGAGAAAGGGAAACTTTGATAAACACTCTATACTTTTGGTATATCCCATCTCTTATGAACGAGGTGTAGGTGTTACAATTAAAAAGGCTACAACTTATCCATGATTTCTGAATGATTTTCTTACTAACGACGTTGAAACCAGAATGATTTATGGCACAACAGTGTTAAAGTGCACCTCATTACTCAAATCAGTGTGGCATGGCCTTCACTGTGCAGACCGCACCAATTCTATAGTGATATGTTGTGATCCCTCAAGGAAGAAAGCACTGAAGAGCACTTAAATCAGTGTGGCATGGAAGAATTATTATTTTTCTTTGCCATTGTACACACGCCAGCACATCAAGCTACCCGAAACTGTAAAATTTTCCCAATCAACCTTGAACCTAATGTTTTAGCGATAAAGTTGAAATCTATTATAGAAATTTGACAGATCGTAGTAGCTTGATGTGCTAGCGTCTGTACCTAAATATAGATAAAAATGTCACTTAGATCACTGTCTACTAGACACACATCGTCAACTGTAGCGATCGAAAACCAGGAAACAAGGGTAGAAATTGATCCACTAATATAGTAACATACATGTAATACCGTATGTCTTGACGCTGGCAATGTCTAAGCTCACAATTAATGTGTGATGATGATAACCAGTCATAATTAATCAGACAAATTATATTTAGATCCACAGCTTCATAAATCGCTCATCACTCTGGCCCTACCTCACTTATAATAATTTAACGGTCACATTTGTGTCACACGGTAGAGATGACTCTGCGGTCACCAACCCGCATGCGTGTTTGGATTAACTACGGGCGGAAATACTACATAAACTGTGGTTTATCGAAGCCTTTCGTTTTGTTGTTTTCTGCAACCAGAAGGGCCGTGAAATCCAAGCACATACGCAGACAATTCGCCCTGTATCTCTGAAATCTATTTACCAGTAAATGTTGTACATAGAGTACAGCTCGGATGGGCGCCACTTGGTAAACTGGAACATATTTTTCGGTCCTAAAAGATCTCTCAGTGCCTAAAAACCCGCCTTTTCAACCAATGTGTCCTGCCAACAATAACTTACGGTGCCGAGACATGGACGCTCACAAAGGAGACTGTCCACCGAGTACGAGTGGCACAAAGGGCCATGGAGCGAGCCATGCTCGGCATAACCCTCTTAGATCGAGTGCGTAACACCGAAATTCGCCATCGGACGAAAGTCTACGACGTCAAGGACCGGGCGGTGCGCCTCACGGTGGGCCAAAGAACCCTGGTTTCTTTCCGTCCTAGGGCTCGTTGGGTTGACGATATCGTCAAAGTCGCGGGAAACACCTGGATAAGGGACGCACAGAACCGGGAAGTGTGGCAGAAGAAAGGGGAGGTCTATACCCAGCAGTGGGTGATTCCGAGCTGATATGATGATGATGTTGTACATAACGCAATAAAGCAATTAGACTTAAATAAAGGTGCTGGTCCCGATGGCTTGCCACCTGTCTTTATAAAGAAAACCGCAGAAAATATTGTTCGACCACTTCATATTATTTTTAATAAATGTTTAAGAGAAGGCACTTTTCCCGATATTTGGAAACAGGCACACATCTCACCGGTCTTTAAGAGTGGTGACATAAACAACATACAAAATTATCGACCCATCTCTATACTGTCCGCCTTGTCGAAGCTTTTCGAGACTCTTGTGCTTTCTTTCTTCACAGCGAAGTGTACTCTCACATTCACAATCTCATTGTTGATGAGCAGCATGGATTTGTCAAACGGCGTTCGACGATTACTAATCTCATGCTGTTCACGGACCTCCTATTTAAAAACATGGATAAACAAGTTCAAGTTGACGCTGTGTACACGGATTTTCGGAAGGCTTTTGATAGGGTGGACCACAAACTTCTTCTAGACAAAATTGCATACAATGGTATCCGTGGCAATTTGTTACGTTGGTTTATGGCTTATATTTAACAGGTCACAAAAAATAGTTATTAATGGTTTCCAATCAAGCTCAATTATTGTCACCTCTGGGGTACCCCAGGGTTCAATTATGGGTCCCCTACTCTTTATTCTGTTTATCAATGACATTAAGAAATGCTTCATTCATTCCCAATTTCTTATGTATCGGCATACATAAGAAATTGGGAATGAATGAAGCATTTCGACATCAAGAATTATAAGTCGTGCAAAAGCACACAAGACTGCCTACTTCTACAGGAGGATCTTGATAGACTTTCTCGATATTGTGCATCCAACAAACTTCACATTAGCTTACCTAAGTAGAGCGCAATCACTTTCACTAAAAATAAAACATTATAATATTTGATTATAGTCTACATGGTATCCGTTTGCAAAAAGTTGACCACATTCGAGATCTTGGGGTTGTAATGGACTCGAAATTACACTTTAATCTTCACATTAATAACATTGTTAACAAAGCGTATCGGATGTTTGATTTTGTCATGCGATCTTCTAACAACTTTAAAAGACCGTCTACTTTTCTACTGTTGGAATTCCATCGATTTGGAGTCCCTTTTTTGATATTTATCTAAAAAGAATTGAAATGGTTCAAAAAATTTTTTTACGTGTTACGTGTCACGACAGATGCACAAAGTCAAAATTACCATACACTCTATTATTAAAGCGTATAAAATTCAAAGCTTGGAGTCTAGACGCAGCTTACTGATGGTCATGATGCTGCATGGTCTATGTAATAACAGATTCGATTGTCCTGATATGACTAATAACCTATGTTACATTGTACCTAGAACTGTGATGCGCCGAGAGGCGTGCGCGGCCCGGCTGTTTCAGTTTAAAAAGATGGCTATTGAATCTTTAAAGTAGTTATCTAATATCTATTATTTCTAAATCACACATGAGTACTTACTTAATTTTCTGTAATATTAATGCACGCATTAAACTATTTTATGCATCATTATTTCGCGGATATTGGTGTGGGTTACACGTTTATTTAGTTTAAAACTCATTCTATCATACTTTTTGTAATGTGTAAATGGCCCAATAAAGTAAAATAAAATAAATGAATGAAAAAGACTTCTTTATGAACTCATGCCCATATTCGTTAGCAATAGTGTTGAAACGATTTTACTGAATTTGGTACCAGCACGCCTTTGTCAGTGGCTTTACTGACAATGTTCCGGCTACCTTATACAATCTTTGGTCGTCGCCCTATCCACGTGTTCAAGCAACAATCGCACTATTTCGCTTTCAATGAGCACTTGCCACTGCGAAACTCACAGCGAAATTGCCAAACAAAAACCAAAAATTGTTGCATTTTTGTTTAAGGACAATAATCATTGGCAGGTTGCTGTTACAGTTACTGTTAGTATGAGTTTAGTTTAGTCTTTTGTTACATAACAATGCTAAGATATCGATATCTATCTCGTCTGTAGAATTTCAAAAGCTAATTTACTTTAAAACAAAAAAAAAAATACCACCTGTATAGGGGACATATACAGTGGTATATTTTTTGATGTTTAAGTAACAGTTGAAGTATTACCTAAATCCTTTGGATTCTCTTCTGAGGGGTTTGATGTCACCGTTGGGCTTGCTGACGGGCTTCGTGTCTTTAGACTCGATGTCGATGAGCGGCGGCAACGCGATCTGCGGCGCCGACGCGGGCGCGAGCGGGGACTCGGGGACTGATGGAGATATAGCAGAGTTAGGTTAAGAAAATTTTGTTACAAGGTTAGGAGGCGTGGTAGATGGCAAAATAGTACCAGGCGTACCGGTCGAACTTTGTCAACTTTGTTCGCGTCCAGGAAACTCACTCGGTAAAGGTGTCGATTTCCATGAATGTAAGAATTTTTGAAATTGGATGAGCAGTTTCATAGATTACCTCTTACATACAAGATTAAAAGCTTTTCCTACGTCAATCACCTACCTCCATCAGAGACGGGCAGGTTATCGCAGGGCGCTTCCGCAAGAGGTTCATCCGAGGAGGGAGCTTCTAGTTCCACGGGTCTGTACGCTCCCTTAGTGCGCCAGTCCTACAACAAATCATTTTAACATTCAGTCTGTGACACATCATAAATACTGATTATGATTTCAACGATTAACGTGGCTATTAATTTAATTTACAGCCTGAAATACGTACAGTCTATCGCTAGTAATACTTCAACTATGAAAACCACCCTTACTGCTACGATTTTAAGGCGCTGCCAATGACAAATTGCTACCATGAATTTGCGGTATGGAAACTAATAATAATATGCAATTACGGCGCAATCTCTAAGCGACATCACTGGCTACGCTCCAGCTGATTCTACTGTGACACTAGCCAAGGCCTTTCCTGTACACAACATACCTTGGTCTTGTTACTAAAGGTAGAATTCGCCGATGGGTCTGAACGCGATTCACACAGCACATATGCTGTGCTCATTTAGTTCTTGGTCTTGGTGATCTGGTATTTGTCCAACGCGCCGTTACCCTTTACCTCCGCCTATCGCAGTCCACTGCTAGACAAAGTCCTGTCCAAAGCAGCGCTTCTATTCTATTCCCTGTCCTCCACCTTGCGCCATCCAGTCTGACCCATCCTTTTTTAGGTCGTCGGTTCATGTATATGGGGGGGGGGCGTCCCACACTACTGCTCAATAAGGGTCTATCCGGCGTTGTCGTTGCATGCTGGACAAATGCTCAGTGCGAGGACTATCTAACAAAAATAACCGAGGACTTGGTACGTACCACGATGTGCGAGGTTTCTAAACTGCGCTCTGTCTAGAAGAAATGAAATGTTAACAGAATCATGGCGGTATACGTGGGGTTAACATTGAGCTTTGATCAAAGCCTGCTATAGCTGGTGGACGTGTAAAAAATAAAGTAGAACTAAATTAATTAACAATTAATTACTATGCGAGCGATATTATCCATTCACTGAGCTACTCGTGTATCCAAGGTCAAGAAAGCATCGATGTGCGTTCCTATCCCAACAAAATTTCACGAATTCTTGTGACTGTTGACGGTTCTGCATATCTACTCAAGCGTGTAAAGTTGGTCACCTAATCCAATAGTATGCTATGCAAGTAAAAAAAAAAAATTGCAAGTATTGTGTAGAAGCGGCCGGGTGGATAGTACCTGAGGTTTGCGTTTCTTCTTGAGCGCGGTGGGGCGCGCGTGCACGGGCGTGGACGCGGCCGACTCGCCGGACGACAGCTCGCGCGCCGCTCGCACGCCCCGCACGCTTCCCGACCACTACACATCACGTCATTATATTACTTCGCTGTACTCATTTATAACTTACAACGAGTTACCAAGGGGTATCGTATTACTGAGTATCTGCTGCTCCTTGAAAATACTGGTATACACCTGCACCCGATTAGACTGGAAGTTGACTCCAATATGTTCGGGAAAAGGCTGGAATTCGGGCTTCTGTCTACCTTCTTTTAAATTAGCACCTGTATATTAAGTGAATGTAAACTAAATTACCTCAAGCCTGGCCTCAATCTTGATAGAGTCGTCGTCCATGTCGAGTATGTTGAGGTTGTTGTTAATGTTGTTGTAGTCGGGGTAGGGCGCGGGCGGCGGCGCCACGCGGTACGGCTCCGACTCGCACTCGCTGTGCGACCCTGCCTCTGACGTGCGCCTGTGAGTACACGAGTGCAGTGAGTACATGTCTAAATGTACAGTTAGGTATAACTCTAGAACTGTACACAAACATAACATAATCAGAATATGAATGTCCCACAGTTAAGACACAGGTCTCCTCCCTGTGGGAGGGACGTATCCACCACGCGGCCCAGTGCTGGTTGGTGGATGTAACATGCCTAAAGATTTTTGGTTTCAGCACATGCCGATTTCCCCTTTTTCTCCATTATATTTACTTCACCGTTTTGAGAGCGGTGGTGATGATATAAATTACACAAAGTGGTAATAAAGTGCCTCGTAAGTTGCGGTTGTTACCACTAAGCCAACAACGCTTACAATTTTTTGCATTCTAAAAAAGTATGACCTTATAACGATAATCTGCTAACTAGATGAGAACTGCGGCTCTCAGAAAAGCGAACCTCGCTCGTCTAACCTTGGGGAGGTACAGAATATGAAAAGCGGTTTGCGCTTCACAATGGCATAATTACTTTTCCAAATACTTTATCAAAGATATTATACACTTCCTATTTTATTTTGTGTCTCTTACAACAAATTGTGCAACAAACACAGCAAATTGCTTTTTATGTTATACATAATTATGTTACGTCTCAAATTATCCAAAGATATTAGTAAACATTCAGCCGTCATAATGGTACTAAATTGGTGTCTAATGTGATGGGCGTAATTTCGGCACAATGCCAATAAAGGGTTTAGCATCAGAATTCAAGGATGGGATCATGGGACAAATGCAATCAGGATTTTCCAGGATTCGGACGTGATGTGATTAGTGTCATACAAATGAATACTTTAGTGTTATTTAACCGATTACATACATTGAGCAAAGTGCGGTTTCTATGTCTATAGATAGTACAAAACCAATTCGCTTTTCGAGTCTGTCTGTGTGAGCACTGAGGTCTTTAAACTACACGATGGATGTTGATATGGTTTTCACCATCATTTACTCCAGAATATTGATGTGCAAAAACTTTATAATTTGGCTTTGATACAGCACAGAAATCTCGATGTTTTGACATGTCGCCACAACAGTGAGTACGTTACCTCAAGTCCTACTAGTGCTAAACAGGGTCGGATCGCTGCTACCCCTAAAAATGGTAGAGATATTTCTCTATAATACCACTATTAACCTCGAAATTCATTATTTGTTTTCTTTAACATGTATGATTATATAGATAATGGACAAGGAATCGAGACGGGCCACACCAACACACAGATAGATGGACCAGGATCGTCACACAGTGGGTGCCTTTTTTTTCGGATGGGAAATCATCAAATGACTCCTCCCGCTCTGGGCGGAGCGGAAGGGAGCGTCAGACTTTTACTGAATAAAAACCATCCATGTTCCTTCTTTTGCCCTTTATGTTCCAGGGCCGCGGTATCTCTTTCGAACAGTCCCGCAGCCCTGGCAGGCATCGGCCCTTACGGGCCCCTCCTATTTGCTGACATCACTTGGAGGCGCGCGTGAAACATGAACGCGCCGTCGACACGCCCTGTCGTCATAAGACGGACAGACGGCGAGCTAGCCCATTACTCACCGTCCACAGGCCCGCGTCACCGTCCACAGGCCCGCGTCACCGTCCACAGGCCCGCGACACAGTGGGTGCCTGAATTACGAAAATACCACAGAGGCAAGGCTAGGAAACACTGACTCGTTCTAACAGGACTGGCTGGTAGAGAGGACTGGGAGATAATGGTGGAGATAATATAGAGAGGATAGAGGAGACAAAATTAATTTAAAAAAGGAATAAAGAAACATGTTTCCTGACGTCACTTGTCTCCATGAATGGCGTTACGTGTCGGTTACACGGGTTGTCATCGACGCGGCTGTCGGGAGCCGACGCGACAAAGTTGTTACGCTGCCAAAAATAACGACAAACAACTGTTGAGCATACCTACTAAATAATTACAATCAGTAGGCGCTTGGAAGGCCTGTAGGAATTACGTATTTAAAAGTTTCACGTTCTGAACGTTCTAATGTTATCTTTGGTAGAGCGGAACATATATGACTCGTTTAGAACATTTTTTTTTTCATCCACTAGATCTGTACGAACGAGTACCTATATGTAGGTATTTTGTGGTTCAAATAATACTACGGCACGTTTGATTTACAATAATTTCCCTATTTGTTTTCAATCAATAAGAACTAGTGGGAAAAGAATGAAGTCATTCAAAGATAATCACAATGGGATTTCGCTGCTTTATAAGGGATCTGGCGCACTACACAGCTTTGATCACAGTCTATGGCCGCACAGACCACGTTATAGTACATTACGATATTAGTGCGTTAAGATGGTTATAACATGCGAGGCGTAATTGCATGTTATAACCAATACGCACGTATATCGTGCAACGTTTTTTAACACATTTGCGAGGAAACAGAAAAAAGAAGATATTCACAATACAAGTACAAAGAAAAGAAAATTTGAGAAAAATGGCGCGAGGATTATTTTCTGCCGTGGCTGCGTGAAAATGTTGGCAAAGACGCTAGAGCATGCAGCCAAGTTATTAAATTACCGAATAAACGGTTTTATTTTATTTTAAATAAACTCAATCTGTGAATGCACACTGTTGCTTTCCCGCCATTTTAACAGCGCGCTAGCGCTGCCTACTGATTGGCGCCGCGCGGCGATCAGTTCCATATTTGAAATGGCAAATAATACTGTTATGGAATTTGTATGGATTACAACTTAACTATTTGCTTTGGTAACACACGCGTTTTTTATGACCCGCTTTACATATTTAAAACCGGTAGAATTACATCAGCTTTACGAGCAAGGGTGTTAAAAAACCATTGAAACCTAATGCGTAACGCGTACATGACCGCAACGACCAACTGGACACACGACCGGTCGTGGCTAAACGTCAGTATGTAAGTTCATATCTATCGTAGCTTCCCCAGTCAACATTGCGGCCACGACTACGACCAGTCGAGATCGTTTAAGAAACACTAACATGGATACTAGGGACCAATAACGTAGAAAATCATTAAACGCTGAAGTATGAGAAACGCCTGACCGCACTCTCGTCAGCCTAATTTTGAATATGTTTACAAAATATTCTCAGTGTAGCGTAGGCGAGAGATTACAACACAAATTCCAATAAAATTTTATTAGCATGTGAATTATCGCCTCTGTGTCATCTAAATTGGACACAATATCAATCCAATTTATTCATCGACTGATGCCATGCTATTTTGTATTTCTGTAACAATTTGATAATTGTGTTATTAGCATTTTATTTAACTTTACTGGCGACCTAGGGAAGGTCGTGGGAATCCGTTAGATGTGGGCAACGCAGGACGGGTTGAGCGTTTTTATGATTTTTGGGAGAGGAATATGTCCGCTAGACTGGAATGACAAAGTAATAAAAAAGACGTGCGAGATTGCAATGCGAATGCAGGCCAATTTTTGTACTTAAAACAAACGTTCAGATTTCGATTGCAATTTCATCTCAGCGACAAAGTATGACAAAACGTTGGGAAAAAAGTAGGTATGTAAATTACGAGTAGATGTACTTCTAACAAATTGAGACCGAGATTGGAATGCGAACGTGCCATTGTCGTGTTTGGGACAGTTTACAATAGGAAGATTCTTAAAATGGTAACAATAGAGTGACGTAAGTTTACTGTACGATTTCCATGTTCAGGTATGGGTAGTACCTGTGTATACTAATATAAAACGCTAGCTAAAGATCTACTGGGGGCCTAAAATAGCCGCTTTAGCAGAATCATAAAAGGACAATAATATCGATTATGTTACAATTCGTAAAATGAAACTTATACTGTCACTTAAGGGATATCTTCCAGAAACGGGAGTTACGGGATTTTTTTCAGTCACCCCGCAATCATGGCGCTTGCAACAGCGTCGAAATATCGGAAGCTCAAAATCATGAACAATCACGGAAGATATCCCGTATAAGTTTAATTTTAAACCGTGTAAGCTTAAAACAGAATTCGTAAAATGGTCACAAAGTGATAATCCATAATATTAACTGCGTCGGTGACCACTTTAACGAGATTTATATTTTTATTCTGTTATGATTATGCGAAAGCGGCCATTTTAGACCTCCTGACCGATTCCAAAATTTCTTTTACTAACGGGAACTTACATTATCCCCGACTGTCATAACTCATAGGGTATATTTAAACGTTCCCTTAGGATAATTTCCGACCATATCGCGAGCGAAGCCGCAGTCAAAAGCTAGTATTCACTAAAGCTCTGCTAATGATTGTTTATTAGCTTTTCCTTGAAATTGTTTCATACTACAAAGCTACAAATAAATTGTTACTATTAGGTAGGTCTAGGTATAATTAGAAACTTCAAAGGTAATGAGATATTTTATGAATCTACAGATTCATAAAATATCTCATTACCTGGCGTTCATAATTGTATTTATTACAGCATTCGTTTACATTCGCTACAGCGAATGTAAACGAATGCTGTAATAAATACAATTATGAACGCCTACTAATATGTTAGATGTGTTCCGTCATTTATTTTAAGCAGTAATTATATTTTATTGTTTCAACGCTTTACTAATTGATTTAATTTATCTTCTAACCGAACCGCCCCTTTGCTACGGCTTGGCAATACAACGAAAAATCTTAATTATGTTTACACATAAATCTTCGGGAATACATTGCCTAACGGGTGGTGACATACGCATCAAAATAAGTAGCGTTGTTTACAGGAACAACGTGGCCGAGCAGACTGACACACAAAGCGACTTCGTTTTAATCAGACTGCATGTCTACTGCAAATGCAGACATTTTTCTTTTGGGTTAAAAATCACGGGTTACGGTAGGACTCGACGTAACGCACTCAAAACATTGTGCTGATGGATGCATTGAAAAGTACAGTAAGACAAATTTTGCTTTTAAATTTTCAATTAGTTTTAGCTTTTCATTAACTTCACCTTTAACTATGTGAAAAAATATTAGAAGTTAAATTTGACCCACTTCCCGGTTTCCAATTGAGCTGAAATTTTACATACAGGTTTGTTTAATATGGATGAAAATGCATGGGTAGCTAAGTGACGCCAGTCTAAATCCAATAATGCAGACTCCCAAAAATAACAGACTAGTTATTTTTTATGCATTCTCTTGATATGGGTATCAAATGAAATGGTTTGCTGAGAAAGATACGAGAAATAAAATGTCGTCAGTCTAAAGCGTGTTTTGAAGTCTTTTTTAAATTATAACATTATTTGCTTTTGGGTTGCTAGCTCTGAGGAGTGTGACAAACTCGTATTGATCTTTATTTCTCGTTATTAAAAGCTTTGCTGATATCAGAGGTGAAAGTAGTGTGGTCCTAACGGGTGGTGTACATGCGTGTACTCACCGGTTGTAGTCGGGCGTGCGAGGCGCGGTGGGCGTGGCGCCCGAGCCGTCGGGCTCTGCGCAGAACACCTCGCCGTCCTCCGGGTACAGCGGGAACCTGGCACCACACGAACTATATTATTATAATAATTCAATAATGCGTATTGCATCTCAAGCTGGAAGTGCCAGGGTTGCCCGCGAAATTTAAATTTGCCTACGTTAACTTTGCTTGCGTGATGTAAGGTTTTGACGACAGATAAGATGCGAAGGTACGTACGTGGCGTTGTAGATGTCGCCACAGTATCAAATTGTATATAATGACAGCACTATATCGTACCATTCGTTCTAGTATATTCTTACCTATAATTATCTTCGGACAGTCTGTCATCGTCGTCGGTGGCTATGAACTGCACACACAGCGCGCAGTCTCCCTTCACACTCTGCAGCGCTTGTACCGCTTCTTTGTGACAAGCCTGGAAATATCAAGCGATTAGAGGTTTTCAGTAATTTAAGCCTTAAGCATCTAAATATATTTAATGAACCTCGCCTAAGAAATCCAACAGACTAACTACCTCTCTTTTGGAATTGGATTTCCTAATGAAAGAAAACCTAAAGGGCGGACGAACCATGTTTCAAGCTTGCAAGACCTAGCGAGCGTGCCTTTCGTATGAACGCAGCTGAGTCACGGCTATCATTTGTAGATCTTTGATAGCCGTTACGGGTGGACTACAGCCTGAAAGTCTAAGAACCAGTCGTACCAATGGGTACCGTTCCCAGTAAGTAACTGGATTGAGCAGTACAGATAGGCAGCCACGCAATGTAAAATCTAAAATACTTAGGTTAGACTAGAGATGTGCGAAGACGTGCAGCGCTGTGCGTAAAATTAACCAATCAGGCCGCGGCCTCGAATTTTGCGGGCAGCGGGGCGGCGGCGGCGGCGGCGGCGGCGGCGGCGCTCGTTGACTGGAGTGCACCGCTCGTTGCCCGCTCCCGCGCCGCTGTTTTCGAGAGCCGGTCCATTTGATTTAACACATAAGATCCTGCCGCTCCCGCGCCGCCGCCGTGCCGCTCCGCCGCCCGCAAAATTCGACGCCGCGGCCTCAAAGACTGGAAGCCAACCCTAAGATAGTCGGGAAAAGGCTAGGCAGATGTGATACCTGTGTGAGATCGACGTCGTTGATAGCGAGTATCGCATCGCCGACGTACAACTCGCCGGTGAGCGCGGCCGGCCCGCCCGCTTCCAGCTCCGAGATCAGGATCGGTACGCCGTGTTCACGACCACCCTATGGAAAGATATTAAAGATATAAAATAAACATAGAGAGTATATTCAAATCAAAGACAAAATGATAACGTGACGGCTGACGGAGGAGAATGGAAGAAAAACACGTGTAGCGCCGCATACCTTGCCACTGCATCTTTTAAACCGAACAGGAAAGCATTTCCAAATCATGAATTCTACTGTTATGCCTCCTTTGCCACACTCAACATCCACTTCCATACATAACAGCATGGTGCCAGCACACCAATTAATAGGGATGCAACCCAAGAGCATCCCTATTAAAATAAGATTAAATATAATTGCGACAGCTTTACAAAATCAGAGATAAAATAACAGTGAAAGGACTGTACCATGCGTTGTCTGTCTGTCGGGCTCGGGCGCTGCACTAGGGTCTCTGCGTCATGGCGCTATACTCACAGTGACAGAGATGCCGAGCCCCAGGTGCGGCGAGCGGCGCCTGCTCGGGCGCTGCACTAGGGTCTCTGCGTCATGGCGCTATACTCACAGTGACAGAGATGCCGAGCCCCAGGTGCGGCGAGCGGCGCCTGCTCGGGCGCTGCACTAGGGTCTCTGCGTCATGGCGCTATACTCACAGTGACAGAGATGCCGAGCCCCAGGTGCGGCGAGCGGCGCCTGCTCGGGCGCTGCACTAGGGTCTCTGCGTCATGGCGCTATACTCACAGTGACAGAGATGCCGAGCCCCAGGTGCGGCGAGCGGCGCCTGCTCGGGCGCTGCACTAGGGTCTCTGCGTCATGGCGCTATACTCACAGTGACAGAGATGCCGAGCCCCAGGTGCGGCGAGCGGCGCCTGCTCGGGCGCTGCACTAGGGTCTCTGCGTCATGGCGCTATACTCACAGTGACAGAGATGCCGAGCCCCAGGTGCGGCGAGCGGCGCCTGCTCGGGCGCTGCACTAGGGTCTCTGCGTCATGGCGCTATACTCACAGTGACAGAGATGCCGAGCCCCAGGTGCGGCGAGCGGCGCCTGCTCGGGCGCTGCACTAGGGTCTCTGCGTCATGGCGCTATACTCACAGTGACAGAGATGCCGAGCCCCAGGTGCGGCGAGCGGCGCCTGCTCGGGCGCTGCACTAGGGTCTCTGCGTCATGGCGCTATACTCACAGTGACAGAGATGCCGAGCCCCAGGTGCGGCGAGCGGCGCCTGCTCGGGCGCTGCACTAGGGTCTCTGCGTCATGGCGCTATACTCACAGTGACAGAGATGCCGAGCCCCAGGTGCGGCGAGCGGCGCCTGCTCGGGCGCTGCACTAGGGTCTCTGCGTCATGGCGCTATACTCACAGTGACAGAGATGCCGAGCCCCAGGTGCGGCGAGCGGCGCCTGCTCGGGCGCTGCACTAGGGTCTCTGCGTCATGGCGCTATACTCACAGTGACAGAGATGCCGAGCCCCAGGTGCGGCGAGCGGCGCCTGCTCGGGCGCTGCACTAGGGTCTCTGCGTCATGGCGCTATACTCACAGTGACAGAGATGCCGAGCCCCAGGTGCGGCGAGCGGCGCCTGCTCGGGCGCTGCACTAGGGTCTCTGCGTCATGGCGCTATACTCACAGTGACAGAGATGCCGAGCCCCAGGTGCGGCGAGCGGCGCCTGCTCGGGCGCTGCACTAGGGTCTCTGCGTCATGGCGCTATACTCACAGTGACAGAGATGCCGAGCCCCAGGTGCGGCGAGCGGCGCCTGCTCGGGCGCTGCACTAGGGTCTCTGCGTCATGGCGCTATACTCACAGTGACAGAGATGCCGAGCCCCAGGTGCGGCGAGCGGCGCCTGCTCGGGCGCTGCACTAGGGTCTCTGCGTCATGGCGCTATACTCACAGTGACAGAGATGCCGAGCCCCAGGTGCGGCGAGCGGCGCCTGCTCGGGCGCTGCACTAGGGTCTCTGCGTCATGGCGCTATACTCACAGTGACAGAGATGCCGAGCCCCAGGTGCGGCGAGCGGCGCCTGCTCGGGCGCTGCACTAGGGTCTCTGCGTCATGGCGCTATACTCACAGTGACAGAGATGCCGAGCCCCAGGTGCGGCGAGCGGCGCACGCGCACGGTGCGGGCCAGCGCGCGCGCGGGCGGCGCCTGCTCGGTGGCCGGCGCCGGCCGCGGCATGCCGCGCGACGCGCCCGCGCCCCGGCACACCCGCACCAGCGTCTTGTGCCGCTGCACTAGGATCTCAGCTTCCACCTGCATGGGAAAATAGAAAAGAGGTTGACATTTCAAGGATATTTGATAACTTTTAATTCAAACAATATATGTTCCACTTATTTCATAATAGAATACAATAAGTTAGAAAGCAATAATTTGAGTGATAAATCTATTAACTATTCGTACACCATTTATCTTGTCAAATTTTTTCGTTAAAACGATATTATTCTGATGGCGCGTGAAATATTTGATGTAATTACCTATACACATTTACAGTAACATGGTACTCGCAACTCTATCTACATACAAGGACACTCAAAACCAACGTGAAAAATATTAAAAATATGTTAACTTAAATATGTCCGCCCGCGCACTTTAACAAATATTAAATGTCATCTGTCACATAAATACACAAAAGAAAGATTTTATATTTTTTTGGTTGTTTATATTTTAATAAAAGCTGTTGCTCAGCCTCAAAACATCTAAAAGCTGTTGAAGAGAATTAAAGTAGCTGAAACTTACGCTGCAATGACTGTTGTATAGCTGTATAAGCCACTGTACAAGCCTTGTACAGCTGTTTCAATAATTATACTGCCGTTAGCCAGCCACTGTAATGCTCAAGGCTGGTTAATTTGTGTCCCAAATTTATTTATTTATTTATTTATTAATCACCAACTCGCACTAACAGTGTAAGACACCAAACATACAAGTTATAGGCTAATAGAAGACATAAAATTAAAATAAAACAAAACTAAATAAAGACACACTAATACAAAATTAAATAGAATTATACAAAATTAAATAGGATTATTCAAATAAAAAAGAATTACTTATACAAAATTAAATTAAATAGAATTAAGATGGAATTATTAATAGTGTTCAATTAAAATTGAAAATTAGTATAAAAATATCAATATACAGCAGTGGTTAATATTATAATGTGATGGTACTAGGTGCGGCTATGGACTCCAGGTACCGCGCAGCAGCAAATTAGAATTAACTAGTATAAAAATATCAATATACAGCAGTGGTTAATATTATAATGTGATGGTACTAGGTGCGGCTATGGACTCCAGGTACCGCGCAGCAGCAAATTAGAATTACAAGGGCTGCGTAGCTACACAACCCTTATGTAGGAAACTAAAACAGCCTTGAGTAGTCACAAATTCTATAATCAAGTCACTGTGCGGCTGTCATGTGCTACTTGGGTTGTAACTTCGTTTTTTTTTTATAAATACGAAATGGCCAACGAGAGGAAATGAAAAACTATATTTTAATTCGAAATATTTTAACTAGACGGGGTTTTAAAAATGTGATAAGCAGAAAAATAATATGATGATATACAAGGTGTAAACGGAGCCTTCACCAAGCATTCTGTACATCAAACTAAGTAACTCTACGCAAAAATTATTTCCGGGAAACGATTTTTTTTTTTGATAAAAAAATCACCTTTTACTCAATGTAAAACTCAAAATATTGTGTTGATGGATGCATTGAATAGTATGGTGGCCGTGGAGGTATTTAAAGTAAGGTTTACATAAAAAACTTGTGAAAAAGGTGGAACTTTGACCACCCCCAATATTTCTGTATCTAGAAGGTTCCCAGGTTTGGTCTATACAAAAAAAAAAGATCACAATGACGGGAAGAACGAGTGCCTTTCGGCTTCGTTAAGGGTACTTTTGTACCCATTATAGCTGAAACTCTTACATAACGTAGCAAACACTGATTTCTTATTACAAGAGATTTCTATCCTCTACCAGCACAAAATAAGAATACAACAACTAACCCAAACAAAAAAAAAACGGTGATTCACACATTTTTTTGTAAAATTAAGTAGGCGTCCACTTGCGATATTGCTAAGTACGTCCTCGAATCCTACGAGTTGTTGAATCATAACGGTGTTATTTCAACCTACATTATGATTTCTAATCTAACTCAAGAGGACTTTAAACGAAAAATGTTTTGCAGATTTTTACAGTAACACTATAACAAGAGCTTCGCCGACGACATGGCCATGGATTTAATTATGTAATCAAGAGCACTAATATGTATACACGCGCACTCGCACTTTTTAAAGTTGATTTTCACCTACTGTATTTGGACTAAAGTTTTACTTTCTCACGAACATAGTATTTTGAAAGCCATAGTGCGACAAATAGTTTTATCTCAAATGTTGAAACCGTTATTTCAAGAGAAAATCTTTTTTGAATTTTGTTTTTTTTTCAATGGTCTTGTATGTCCCACAGCTGGGCAAAGGCCTATCCCATATCCTTCCAAAAACTATTACGCGCCGTCCATCCTCAGGCACCCATCGTGTTGAGACCTTTGCGCAGCGGTCGTTATGCTTGCGGCGCTCTCATGTGACCCGCCCAATCCCATTTACTAATCCAATGTTGCTAAGTATGAATATTAGTGCTTTTGATGTGACTTTACACCATACAAAATACATACATAAATTGTAGATATACGGTATATGTATGTCAAGGAATAAGCGCTTGCTTTTGCCCAAATGCATTATTGGATAAGAAATCAAATAATAAATTCGTCATCATTGTTCTTTAATTGCCACATCTCCGCAGGTGTTCTCTGAGTGTATGTAAAAACTGCAAGCACATTACAGACGACGCGCAGACATAAGCTTACTAAACACTTTATCGGTATGTACGGCGCGACGCAAGCGCAGCTTTATGTCGCAGGTGTACACGCTGCGTAATACTCTAAATTGTGGTGTGTGCACTACATAATTATAAGCCTACAGCATTTATTACGGTGATCTACGCGATTGGAAGCCTACTGATTCTATTTTTTTATTGCTGTGTGTTGTACTGGCACTACAACACACAGCCTTTATTGCTGAGTCTAGAAGCTTGAAATTTTGCACTTTGACTAAGAAAGAATTTTTGAAAACTCATCGCTCTAATGTTAAATACCCGGTGAAAGTTGTGTGGAAGTCTGTAGTCCATTAATCCCATCGACCGAAGGAATATGTGGCATTATTATTTTTATTTATAGATGGAATAACCTTTTGACAGAAACCTGACCCACCACCGACTATTAGCGAAAAGCTAGCAACTAGAAACGAGTTAACGAGCAGCGAGTGTGAATCCGGATAGTTTTGTCACTGGGCTGTATTCTGCCCGTCAAGGGAGAGTCGCTGAGCGAGGCTTTTGTTTGATAACTCTTGTCGCTGCGACTAACTTTTATAATATCCTCTATTATTAGGAAGGGGGTTACATCTATTGTACGGTTCAAGAATGGATAGCTAGTCGTTTCTTTGGCTGCCGGTGCCTTATTCAAGGACTATTAATAAATGACAAACACCAGTGTACCTGAGCCCAGAGTGAATCTCGTAGTTCAGCTCGCATATCCCTGCCGAGCAGCTGCAACTGTTGTATCCTACCCGCCAGCTCTTTGTCTAAGTATTTTGTGGCCAATCTGGAATAATTATTTAATAATTAAAGCAATGCTAAAAAGCAAGACTGGCACATTTTTTTAAACCTAGTGTGGGCATTAGGTTTTCCTTCGGTATCGTGGGTGCGTTACAAACATTTAAACTCATATACACAAACAAACAGACCTCTTCAGGTTATACAAATAATGTTCCGTGCGGGGATCGAACCCGCAACACGCAGCGTAGCAGCCAATTGCTCAGCCACTGCGCTATCCGTGTCGTCAAAATAGAATCAATGTCGATATTCTCCTATTCTTATTATTTGTTTTATTGGGAATGATTCCTATTTCATGGCATGTATTTTGTGAAAGCATTAAGGTCACATAACCTTTGTCCAGTACGTACCGATGAAATCGAACATAAATCAGTTTTATGCTAAATTTTATGATTGACAGGCATACATTAAAACCATGGACATTTATTACAGTGCATGTAGCATCAAACACGAATGGATAAATCTATGTAACTTTAGTGAAGGTGACGTGTCACTCGCTAGGCATTTTTAGTATTGCTGTATACGGGATGGAAGAGACACCGGCGTGAAAACGGTAACCACGTATTCACCACATCATTCTGAGCCCACCCACATAGAAAATTTTCATCGGTTATTAAAAAAAAACAGCTGTTTCCTACAAAAGTGCAAAAGCTGTTTTTTTTACTGAATATTAGGTAACCGTTTAAGCGTCGGTGTCCCTTCCACCCTGTACAAACAGGTATTTATTTAAGAAAATAGGGCATTTTCTTAAATGGCCAATAACTGTTTCTTTACGTTTCCAATTTTCCATCAACGACTATTTGAGTGATTTCATTGCAATGCTTACCTAGCTCCAAATAATTCCGAGTGTAGCGCGAGCACAGTCTCCCTTAGCGCTGCGTTCTCCCGCGCAAGTTGTGCGGCTTCAGAGCGCGCCCGCGCCGCATCCGTCACGTTGCCGGCCGCGTCGCCGCCCTCCTGACACCCTCCTGCACAATCAGAAGCTGCTTTGAACTTCATCAACTTCGTTCGCATACAGTCAGCTTCCCATGTAATGCCCTATTAAGTATTACGAGCCCTCTGAGGCCCGGTTTCCATAAAACCAAAGACGAGCAGCGCGGTGCAGAGACGTGCAAGATTTGACCTCAGAATACACGAGCGCCGTTTTGTGCATTTCAACCAACGTTATTGATGGGCCGCACGTCTCCTCTCCACTTTACTCGTCTTTGCTTCAGTGGAAACAAGGCCTGGTCCAGTGCGTAAAGCAGGCTCAAATCCTGACTCCTACAACTTAACTGTAAAATGTGAGTGTCTCTATATACCATCATCTGAGTGAAAACAAAAATAGTAGGAAATATTAGATTATTTTTGGTCATATCAAAACCCGAAAAACAAATCACATTTTATAGCATAACATGAGACATGACATGAATGTTTTGAGAAGGATTAGGCATAGGCACGATTCGTCATAAGAAAATACTTCTTTCCTCAGATGTCGTAAGAGTAGTTAAGTTCTTGGGTTTTATCAAGCAAGATTGGCACGCAGTACCTAGTATTCAATTGGAGACGATCTCTACGTGCGTGACCAACCAGGCTAACTGACTAAGCAATGTCTGCAAGTGTGATTGCTTTTACCGCTTATCACTCTGTGTAAGTCGCACCAGTTAAACTTGGGACTGTAAAATATATTGAATTCAAACATCAGTAGTTACAGAATAGAATAAAACTTACCAGCTGACGCGGCTCGTGCTTGCACCAGTTCGGCCCTCATATCCACTAGTTCAGCCTGCAAACAGAGGAAAAAAACCTTAATCCCTGACGGTTAAATCTCCCGAACAAATGGACGGCATCGTATATCAACAATAAGTAGTGTCGAATGTCATGGCAGTGATTCAGCACAATAGAATTTAATCTCGACCCAAAATCAATGGCGGCGTAAATCCGAATTAAAGGACACAGCGGTCGTGTTGTCGTGTATGTCCTCGACTCGACACGGGCTCATAAATCGTTTGACTCCTGCACCCTCGCGGTGCGTGCGCGCAACTCGGGCGTGCGCGTGCCGCACGGCCGCACCCAAACCCACAGCCTACCCTCATCCACATATTTTGAAATGTCATCTCCCCGCCAATTCCATGATGATTTATTTTATTACTTCAGTTGAACATATCGTTTAAGTATTTAGGTCGTGGTGCAGTTTATGATCTCACTTCTATTTCGAAGAATTAAATACTTCTCCATTTCTAGATTATTTGATTGACCACAGACCACATCCTATTGTACTCTTGTAACTGTACATATAGGTGTGGATCAAATAGATATCGTAAGACGGTATGCAAGACCCGCTAAACAGTTAGCAGCGAAATAAAACCTACGTGGGATTACAAATGGAGCTTGATTAAACCCGCCCCGACATTCAACAAGGCCCTTACAAGGAAATATCTATTTAACTACATCATTTTATGTTAATGCAAGTCTATTCAATTGTATCCCTACAAATAACTCTAGTTAATTTTACAAGTAAATTGAATCAAGGAATGCAGTAGAGCGACATTTACGAAGAATTGTCGTTCTGTTTTCTTTTAGAATTTCAAAGCTTGTACTCTTTATCTCCGGAGTGCTGAATACTGATTGGAAAAAGTAAATATGAGCCGGAAATGCATGTAGTTGTACTATTTAAGTACAGGAGAATAGGGCTATGATCTCGAATTCTCGAGTGGATGTTACTACGGAACGGCAGGCGGCGTAAGCGAAGGGCACTGGGCAGCTGCGTGCAAGCCGCACCGACTTGTGGAATTGTGGTGCAAATACACACAACTACCTTAAACGCATTAATGCAGACTAATACCATATACTCGTAGATATAAGTACTAAACTTCAACAGTTCGACAAGCTTTATTAGATTATTGGAATCATAACCAGTTTTAAAAAGCTACTGATAAGTAGCCTGCGGAATTACTTATTGTAGCTGTAGCTGATAGGTAGTTTTGCCAAAAACTAGAGAGCTCTATTTAAAACTTTCGCATATTTCACTTATGTTAATAATTCGGCCGTACATAAATACTGTTAATTTATGAGTTGATATTGTATCAGTGAGCTTCAAAGGTAATGGCTAATTTAAATCACGTCAATTGTAAATCCTGGACCTTGATTTATTATCAAGCCATTATTGAAAGGGTACTATTACATGAACGGGGCTTAAAGCCCACCTGTAAAATAATAATGGCAAAGCCAGTCATTAGCCGAAGATAATCAACCACAGAACGCTGGCATTCCATTTTATGATCGATTACGTCATAATGATCGTAATAATTGACACCAACTTCGAACTTTTATTAGGTTAATTAACAATTTAATTTAATATAATAAATGCATGTATTAGCATTCGTGTTCAACGCAATGGATGTTGTTAAACTGTCAAAATGTTTATTTCATTAGTAAGTAAAATATTCAAAGCTTTTAAGTCAACCGTGTACCTATAGCGAAAGACGCCGGAGATATAATGAAACTTCTTGATATTACTTGTGGTGTAAGTGGAACAAAAGGAATGTTCCAGTAACGTGAGTGAATGCTCCCTCCATACCCAGACTTTATTAATATACCTATTTATGTATATGTAATTACAACTATAAACTTTAGACCCAACCTTTGCAAAACTATTATTTCGAAACACGTTTGTCACAACGTTTCTTAGTACGACACGTAGACTTCGTACTTTTACGTGTCCTATCGTCGGTTTCTCATGGAGACTTTCAGCACCACACCCTTTGCAATTATCCTTGGCACACAAAGATATTGTGACGTCGCTATACATGTATGCAAAAACCATAAACAACCTACATGAATGCCTATGTGAATGAACACGCTGGATAAACGCACAACAAAATATGCAGGCTTGCACTCTCAATATTGAACCAACATTGTTTGGGATGAGTCCGTCTCGTACTCGTACTATACACCAATAAACACGACCTACGCTGATTTCAAGATCATTATCGCCTGAACACAGAGTGGGCGTTTGTGTTGTTAAAAGCGATCGTGAATATTATAACAACGTTGAGAGTTCTGACGTCTTTAACACATCACAATATTAGATGCAGTATAAAAACCATTATAATAAATGAACAGTTAAGTTGTATTGCGAGACAATGAATACGATTCATTAGGGCCGCAATAAAACGCGAGTATCTTAGAACGGATGGCCCTCGGCAATTTAAATACCAACTTCGACGACAACGTGCCCAGCTACTTTCATCTCTTCCCTAATTAAGTTGCGAGTTATTGCGATATGTCTGGGCGCTGGCAATAAAGCGGCTCCAGCGGCCATAGTTGCGAGCTGCACGACGCGCGACGCCAGATAGTTTAAGGTGCAATGGAAGTAAAGCGATTCACGCTGTTTGAGTAGACTCGATGCTTCGCGGTGTGGGCGCCGATCTCAGATAACGACTAACAAACGGAAGATTGATTCACCGCTGTTTGATATCATTGCTCGCATCTCAGATACTCGAAAGATTTGATCGTAGTGCGCACGCGCCGCCGCCGGTGCTCGCGGGCCAGGCCGCCGAGCCACACATAGATCTGACAATTCACGCAAAGCAACAACAATAAATCTCCCAATCTGTGTGTCGACACATTTACACGTCTTCCGAGATGAAATCTGACTCTCATGAATAACAGCACATGCCATCGCATTTTAGTAGTAAGAGTTCACATGAAAGCTCGTCTCGAGTCTTGTCTGACATGTTTAGGGGACCACACGAGTTGATATACAACTTTAATTGAATTAGCCTCTCGTCGCAATGCAATCGCGTCTTGCTCTAGTACGATTCATATGGGCAGATACTTAAATTCAATTAGAATTAGGACGAATGAAACAAGAAATAACTGATGCAGACGGCAGAAATAAGCTTCTGGAAGACAGCTAAAACATTTTATTGTTGAACGCTTTAAATATGAACTAAGTCCTTAAATCAAGAGCCATAAAGCCCTCTGGCTTTATGACTCTTGATTTAAGGACCATTTAAATACGTTATATTGGAAAACACTTACGTGAAATTGGTAGTAACATAATATAAGTGGTTACAGCTTTATTTACGACGCGACATTACGAAGACGTATGTTTTTCCAGAAACACTCGTGAGAAGTTGTTTGTGTATTCACTTTCGGTACCGTTTTTCACCACAGGTAAGAAAAATATCAGACTTCTGCTCTACAATTAATACGAGTAGTAGGTAATGATCCAGCTTGTTAAGAACCCATAATACACACACATCCACTATAATATTTGGCAAAAGAATTCATGTAAGCATTAAACGGTACATGACTACATTGCATATTAATGGGTTCTTTGTAAATCAGTCCTAAAATAAACGTGTCCTTTTTATATTGCTTTATGTAGGTAGCTAGAAACAAAATAATGTTATCATATCATGTCAATTTGGCTAAAAAGCGGACTGGTATGGAAATATATGAACATAAGCCCGTTTGAACTGTACAATAGCTCTTTCCTGTAAGTCTACATGAGGTCATTGTTTCGTCTGTCTTGAGCGCCCTACATGCATTGTTTATGCCTCTGACAAATACTTGCACCGTGTGCAACTCTTCATTTGCATGCGTCCCGGTCGTGCTTGCAGTCGCATCACGCCGGGTACGCAACTGTCCTCTAACTTTTCACTCATTGCCAGTCAATATGGTAATTATTTCACTACCGTTCGACTGTACAACTTACAAGTAAGAATTGTCAGCGAATAAACACCGCTAACCGGTAAAAATGTCATGAACTTTGTTCAGCAAAGTAAAATTTTCATGTGGGTTACCAAATGTAATGCATAGTTCACAGGCTGCGTGGCGAACAAGATCACCAGATAGCGGTATGCACGCCTACGCTGCAATGATACTTGACGCTTGTGCAACTGATCTCCAAACTTACATTACAGTCTTACATCCGTAATGCAGCAACGGGTGCATTACCATAAAATGTATTTTAAACCGATCGCCTGCACCGATCGATTAGAAGGTTTTATGAATGATACAAGATCAACCAGATGTGAACATTCGAACAATGGTGAGAGTACGAAGTGCAAAGGTGATGGATCGCCACCCAGGAAATGGATGTTATCGAGCAGCATGAGTAGTGGATGAGAGCGCGGCGGGGAGCTTGTTCGAGCCATTTGCCCTATCTACAGCAAAGAGTTATTACCGCTTTTCACCTCGTCCTATTGCCGGTATCCACTATTCAACGACAAACAGTTAAAAAAAAGGCATTTCAATTCTATACTTTTAATATCAATCAGTAGATGAGTAAAACCAAGAAAAGCGGACACCAATAGGACATTTAAATGGCAGGTATTGGCAAATCGTACGATCCTGAAAGCATTCTAGTATTTACTGTCGTTTGTTGAGACACACGACTTACAAATCAACGTACGCGTAATGACAATGGAGACAGTGGAGTAACAGTTCGTAGCGCTTAACAAATGATCCTCGGTGTAATCACAGTGACAAGTGTTGGCCTCGGCTGTTGGAGGCTGTCCAAACCATTTTATCTTGTTTCACATTATAGTTCGAAGATGTACGTAATTATTGAAGTAGGTTAAACCGACAAGTTAACTATTGTTTTTGTTTACAGCCTACTGGTTATTTTGTTGACTAAGGTGAATCCAACAACCAAATGTTTCGAAATCGAAACTATGGCTTCAAGTATGGCTGGCAGGCTAAGATAAAATTACGCAGTTAGACCGTGTCCATCCCAATTCCCGAATAATTCAAAAAGTACACAACCAAAGCTTCCAGTGCTTATCTTCATAGAGGTGAGTGAGAATTGAAGTTCACCTACCTCATGCTAAGAGATTTCCAAGAGAATTAAACAGGAGCACATAGGCATTTAAACCTAAATGCAATAATGCAATATGCATGCTCATTCGTGTGATTGGATCGTGATCGCACCTGGCGAGCACGGTGCGCGGGCGCAGGCATTCGTTTCCCGCGCGCCAGTCGCGTCGTGTTGTCTACGACAATTTCGCGACACACGTTTCTCAGAAACGAATCAATGCAGCACATGCGCTGCAACCCCAATGAGGATATGCTAATCTCAGTGTTCTTGTAATGTCCGGTGTACTATTACATCTAATACCTTCGTATGACATCGATAGATACAATCAAATCCGAGTTTTACGATGCAATTACAATAATCATCGATGTTATTAATCATAGAGAAAATTAACAATCTCTATTGTGATTAATTAACAGGTGATATAACTGCATATTCTTATCTTATGCTTGTAACCGTGCCTAATAGCACATGAAATTGAATACCCCAGAAAAACAAGTTATTGCATAATGAGCTAGTATGCTCATGTTAATACAAATGTATTAATAACAGTAAAATAATTATCAAGAGTCGGATCAAAGGCGTGTAGTACGTATTATTATAATATTCAGGTGATTAAGACAAAATAAAATGATTAAGGAGATAATCACGATGACAAATGTGAGAGTGTCGTAGGCAGGTATTAAATATCCGATCCGTTGAATGCAATTTGTTATCGAGAGAATGAGTCATGAGTATGTTTTAATAGTTCAGTTAAGAAATACTTGAACTCAAACGTTGCAAACATGAATTTATATCGTGTCTCCCGCAAGACATATTTCAAGATATGAGACACCTAAGGACAGATATTTTAAAGCAGTGGTTTAATTATTCTGTAACTGTTCAGATAAAATGATAAGTTCAATAAAAGAGTAAAATATTTGCCAAGATAAAAATTTCAAATTTAAACATTCATTATTTGTATAAATACATATTTGTGCTGATTAAATTTTCAGTGGCAAAGTCGAGAAATTTCAGGTAGAGCTGTGCAATATTGAGCTGTCTATACGATTTTAATGAAAGTAAATAATACTTGGATTAAAAGTATTTGAGAATTTTAAACTGTGCATTAATGAAAGTCTCATGTGCTGAGAGATGAGAGGGTTGAACTGAAAGGTAGGACAAATCTTTGGGACAGAGGGCACACACAGCACAAACTACATGCTCAAACTGAAAGACAAGCTTCGGAGGAGACCATGGGACTGATTTTGACATTGGATTGCTTAAATTCTGGAAAGAGAAAACACGGGACTAAGGCACCCAAACAAAGTGGAAAACGTGGAAGAGGAATCACTTGTCATGGCATGTCACCTGACACAGAAAAAAAAACTAAAGGTATTAAGAAAAAAAATCAACAAACTTCAAACAGTCTGAAGTTGGGACTTTTGTTTAAACCGAATAAACCAAGTGACATAACAAAGGGCATTAACATAAATCTAAAAGCTGATTGGAAGCCAGTTGTCCAGTGTGTCCAGTATAAAACATTATGTCCGCGAGAACAAAGACCCAGCGGCTACCTGGATTGTTATGTGGAGAAATTTTCATTTACATATCAAATAAAATTAAATAGCCTGGATGAATTATTAAAAAAATGACTTTCATATTATGTTCCTTCCTTTTTCTATTAACCAGAATAATGTCGATGATTCATAATCAAATCACACTGGGTTCTTTTCTGCTCTATGAAAGAGGCGACAGCCGACAAGTGTACAGTAGATTGTTAATAAAATTTATTATGTCAATAAACAATGCTCTCAGACTCATAAAAACAACAAACAGTAAAAGCGATTTTAAGCTATAAACGCATGCAGTGGTTTTATGAGTGTTCCACTGAGCAGTAAAATTGGCATCAAGTCATCGACAAGGGGTGTAAGCTAAAGGGCATGAATCATCCGTCGCTTCGAAGAATGCATAACGATCTAGTATGCTAGGCTATTTATGTATAGTCTATTTGCATTTACTGTAATTTGAACTGAATTCCTTTACGTATCATTATTACTTTTGAATGATTTTCCCATCATGCAATTCCGCGGCGCAATAGTCGACCACATCAAGGGCGACGAGAGTAATGTTCAATGAGTCTATTGAAGGCTAAGGAACAGGTTTGCGGGCCTGGCGCGGTGTTTGCGGTCACGACGTCCGCCGATGATGGTGGCACGCTCGAGCGGACCACAAAGTGGACCGCAGGAGCATCCCGCCGCGCGCCATCATCGCCCGCACCACCCACTAAACCTCACAACATGGAATCCCAAAGGCGCGTAAGTTGTACATCGTATCGAATAACGACCTGAATAGGGGAAACACAATAGCATTCATGAATGACGCGACGCTTTCGAGATAAGCAGCCGGGAACAAAGCTGCCGAGGACGCTCACTCCGATAGATGGTCCAGCGTCTATTCAATAGTCACGTACGTTACATTAAATCCGACCTACCATTGGATTAGCGAAAACTACTAGTATTATGTAATACGTAACATCCTGGCAATGCACAACTGTTTGCACTGCTCTTCCGCGAAATGTAAACCAATGGTAAGACCTGTGTAATTAAAATTCTGCTTCACACGATGACGTTCGACGCGACATCAGATTACAAAATACGCATTATAACAATAAACATCTTTTCGTAGAGACAAAAATGCAAATCTTATGCGGTTTAGTACGTAGAGCCACGCTCAAGCTAACTCACATATAAATTACTGCCCCCGTCACGACATTTATTCAAATGAATCTATCTTTAGATTACGAATCGTTTTTCTATCGTATTATTTATTTTATTGCTGCAAGTATTGCTTTTCGTATAATGTGATGTGTTGTTTTACAAGTGGCGCATAGGAACGATATCACATTTATTACAATAACGTGTGAAAGGAACAAATTATTTAAAGTTCATTTGCTGGCAAACGAAATATTGCTTCACGCTAATCAAACAACCATTTCTCTGAGTGAGGTAATTGTGAAAATAATAGTGATTGCCATTGACCTGTGTGGGACGCAGTGTGCGAAGTCATTACTGATTTACGTCCTCCAAGCTTATGCGTTATGTTTCACACCAAAATAAAAAATCAATTATTAAATAAAAATAATATGACATGCTATCTTTATATTTAATCCGATTGATTGAAAGTGGTTATTACGAAAATGAGTGAAAATAGTAACGTGTCACGCAATTATTATTGTCTAATAATCGGTAAAATTACTCAAGGTTTATCATAACCACAACGTCCACAACTCATGGCCCGTACTTTCCCTGTACAGTTAATAGAAATGTCTTTCGCGTTTTTCTGTATATTTTCCACAATAGCCATTTCAACATTAATTTAATCAAGAAAAGAAACTTAGCTGAATCTGAATACGAGCTTTGCTGAAAGGTAAAATTTTACTGTTTTGATGCAAAGCGTAAACATAACGGGATAGGTGGTAAGTCAGGGAAAAATTAAACAACAACGCGGTAATTGCTGCGCGTGCAATGACGACCAAAACTTTCAAGCAAAGGCAAACTGAAATGATGCTTTTAATGAAAAGTGAGCCCCGCGAATAGATCTACAGAAACGAGTAGGTAATTTGCGAGACAGAGCTTTCAACATTATGAGGTAGTAAAAGAGCATGAAGCCCATTACAGTTAATGTAAAGCGATGCGGAGGGAGCGCGCATACTGGGCAGTGCACAGTGGGCTCACTGGCTGATGCATGCGCGCAAGCCGCCCCGTGTTTACGTGTGCCACTTGCTGTTGTTAAGAGAAAACAATCATAATTTGGCCCTAAGACCTTACCAAGCTTTTACTACTAATCATACGTATATCTACACAAGCACAGAAATGGATAGGCAATAGGCATCATCAATATAAAATGATTTATCTACAATTTCTACTTCAAAGTTTATGTATATCAACATTTTACACCAAGACATAAATCACCCGACAAGTTACTTAAAACTAATAAACATTTTATTATGTATCAAGTAGAACAAACACGTCAATCAAAGAGATAGTCGGTGCCACTCGAGCAACAAAAGGAAAGCTTCGAGATTTTCTTTTTACAGCCGGATGCCCCATCTCGAGGAATCGAGATTGCCAACTGCGCAAATCTTGGACGATGTGGCGATCTGTGAGAGTAGGACTAGTAATTGCTTGGTGTCGTTAAATTTTGCATTTAAGTTTAACGTCGATAGTTATTACTCGATCGAGAATTATTACGGCGAGTTACTAGAACTCGTCAACTCGCTGCACGTGTGTAGGTAAGTAGGCATTGGAACCTAATTAAACGTTGGTTATAGCTTATTCTCCGGCCTGCGGCGAGCGATTCCCACGAACCGCAGAAAGGCAGACCTGTCGCATTATCATATTAAAGGTAAATCGTGTACAGGCGTGACGGAGTACCATTTCTGCAAACGTCGTACGCGACTGCGACGCGTTAAAGTGATGTTTTATGCGATGGCGGACCTTGGCCAGCTTACTTCATGTCCGATGTCAACGCTTCAATGTGAACAAACAACTATATTTGTTTTTCTAATGCAACATTATAAATTGCAACTAATTAACATAAATCGTCTTCAAGGTACGAACAACTATGTAGTAAAATTGAAAGGGTGTACAGATTATGTTGGTACAAGAAATGATTGAGACTATAAAAGCAGTATTGGACGTGTGAAACGATGATTCGTTTGAACATACAGTGCTTCACATCAACACCTAATAAGAAGCCTGTTGCTTCCTCGTATCCGCTAACTAAAGGATAACTCCTCTGAGAAAGTAATGTACAACTTTGTAACTACATATATCGTGAATCAATAAACTGGCAATCAGGAAATCTCATCGCATTTTATGAGAACGATATACCAGGATGTGTTATTAAAACATAATGGTTATTACAAGGTAAAATATGACTTATTGTTTAGACCTCAGTTGGCATAAACTTTTAATGGAATTTAAATTGTTAAAAGAACTATAAAGTTCCAGTTCCAGAAAGAATTGCATTTGTACCATTTGCTTACCACAAATTACATAATGTATAATGCCAAACGAAATAAACGATATCAGGGAGTTTTCTCAACATGAAAAAAGTAGTTAAAAACTAAATAACCCGACTGATATTTTAAAAAGTTGGAAGCAGGCGGGACTCATTTGAATATAAAATTATGAAAATGGAATGGGCCCCACCTACTTCCAATTTTTTTTCATTTAAAATGTGCTGGTTTTATGCTTAGCAGTTTTTTCAGTCGGGTTTTTTAGTTTTAACATGCGAACCAAGACGAATCTAATGACGTATAATTTATCCAAATCAGTTTAGGAGTTACAAGGGAACATAGAAACAGACATACACACGTACAGGTCAAACACATAACCCTCCTTTTGGGCTTCGCCGCAATCGGGTAAAAAGGGACTGTCTTTGTCACACAAAAATCAAATCTCTCTTTGAACTAGTGTTAGTTAAGTCTATTGTCCTCTTAGGCTCTGACGTCATATACATGGAAATAACAAGGTCAGGTGTTGCTAATAAATAACAGATGGAAGAAGAGATAATAAATGTCAAGATTTCATGTATAACTTTATTCATTTATATTTTCAATCAACAACTAACACTCCTCTACATCCTTTTCTTTTCCAAGTCTCCTAGCAGATGCTTTATACAAGCAATACCTTTGCAATAATTAGATAAGAAATTAAAAGCTTAGTTGCGAGCTTTTCAATTTGACACCGATAATAAACTTAGTAGAGTTTTAAAATAAAACCGACTGACATCGCCAGCTTTTGAACAAGACATTACTCCAGTATTTTGTGACATTACACAGAATCCAATTCGTAAAATCATCATAACTTAACTTGTTCTACGCATTGAAAACACGCATTATCTTGTAAAATCACATTCGACGTCAACATACAACAGATAAATCACAGTGCTGATTGAAATAAATGGCGAGCTCACTATGGAACATTAAATATGTGCCATTTATTTGCAGTCAACAAGCCCTACTACACCATATTCTCATTTTGGAATAGTTAACTTATGTAGTGTTTGTTAACGACGCCGACGGTACAGCAAGCACTGTTGTTTCATAAAACATTATACAAAAACCTTGTTTGAATTTAATGTGACCCTATTACAAAGTACAAGCAAAAAGATTTATAAGCGGCTACGAAAAAGGAGATCAGGTCTGATCAAGCAATAATTTACGCATGTTAACGTTAGCGATCGGGGTAGTAAAGCAAAGCACGAGCTTTCTAGAGCGTGACTTGTAAATCTACAAAACAGAATCGCTGCAAGCTAGGTACGTAGGGAACCGATACAATTCGCCAATGAGGAGTAAGTGGAGTGGCGATGACCGCAGTTTCTACGTACCTACAAGTGAATCAAATTCAAATCATCTGTGCTTCTGGTTTATTAGGTACACTCACAAACAACTACGAATAAAAAGTAACGATTCCGTGAAATCATAAAATAGAATACTAGTCTAATACACTTGTACAGTTTAATTGGCTCGTTAAGCTCGGTTGTTATTTCACGCCTATGTGTCAGTGTAGCAATTTAGGATTGCACAAATCTACTAATTGAACATATGAATGAGCACGATTATTAGCGCAGTATCTAGCTCTAAAAACAAGAACCACTGGTAATAATAAGTGCTTGTACAACTTAATGATTCACTTTGTTGGAAACTAATTTACTCTACTCGTACTTGACGATGAGATGTTTTGTAAAAGGGTTATCTACCGAATTCAATTTAATTTTAGTTATATTCGATACAACCTGCTTGTTTCACGTTATAAAGTCTTTAAATTAATCGGTGAATTAAGGGGCGTCTCTACAATTTCAAAGACATAATGAGTAATGAATAAAGATATGTGTACAATCGCCTGTAAAGGACAGTTGACCACCCGTGTAGCTTCCCCCTCTTCCCTCCCGAGAGCAGACGGCTCAAAACCCACATAACCTGTCACGAGCCGGCTGTGGTCAGCAATGGATGGACACGCTTCGCGGTAATCGAAAATTATTAATGCTTAATTACTGTATGAGCGCAATCGCGGCACTCGCACTCCGGCGCCGCTTGTTATCATTTATTGAGAACTAACCCGTTTGCATCGCATATTGATTCAATGTAATGACTTTATATGGCACCACGGGTGTTCTGTTACGAGGTGGTTTAATGTAAACGCAATTATATGTCGCCACCGAGGCGTTATTTAAAACCTAATGTAAATGATATAAGAATGGCAAACTGCTTATCAGCTTTTCATGAAAGCAAACAAACGTAGAGATTTCAAGTGCGATAAGTTCGGCGTGTAAGGTAAGGTTTCCATGTAACGGTACGATGACGCACATTTTTCACAAAGCATTTATGTTTATATCTTTAATAGGTAGTAAAAAATATGTCTAACTGTTCAAAATATTCCCCAGCAAAAGAACGAACATTATACTTGCAGTGAGTTGGAAATGAATATGAAAAGCTAAATATCTCTTTCTATAAAAGACGGCTTCCTACCAGAATATGTTGTGAGACTATTGGTATTCATGAATATGCTAATTTCAATAGAAAATACTGTTGGCTTGTGCCGCTAGCTTAGGACTAGATAGTCCAAAACGAAGTAAAAGCTCCCTGCAGAATTTCAGTGGGACAGGTAATAAGAGAATACTAATATTACATCGTATTATGTTTTGTAGCGCCTGCTTTGAGTGCACGGAAATATACTGTAAGAGTATCTGGTATCGATAATGTAAGAGTGTCTGGGTGGAAGGGACACCCTTCCATTCAGACACTCTTACATTATATTCAGATGATAAGTAGTAAGAAAGTCGAAGATGACTAAAGACAAAGAAAATGTTCAAGGTTTTCGCGTTGCTCATTCGGAATCTGCAAAGATACACCGTTATTGGTAAATCAAAGGGGGCAGATCTAAGAAAAAGTGCATGGATATTGATTTGTAAGTATATAAGATGATATCATAGCTAAGAAAGAAGATAACTCCGTAATTATTTGAGGTAGAAATGTATAGAAGAAAAGGATTTAGTGCGTCGACCCCAAAAAGAAGAATGATAGAATTGCAAGATAAGGAAAAGCAGCTTTCACATCAGAAAGAGTTACACAATCTTCATAAACACGAATGTTTATGTAGCTCATCTGTATTCATTGTACCAATATTCCAAATGTGACAGGAAAGCGGTGGCACTCGACAAAATGGTTAAATTATGTTTGCACAGACTAAACAAATCAGAATGCAATGACAAACCGTGCATCATTATACGCCTTGTGCCATTATAAGTACACCAGTATTGTGATAGACGTGTTGGTTAAATAATTTCTTAGCACTCGAGTCATTTGACAAAGATAGACATGAACTTACAATATTTTGATGATGCCCAACTTCATTCTAACCAGTAATAATGGGTGGTTCATTCAAATATAATGACTATACATAATTATAGCTTCTACCCGCGACTTCGTCCACGTGAAAAACACATTCTATCAGGGTTCGAAGTGATAATTATCATGATAGTTACCTTGATCATAAAACAATACACTTCGCGAGTATCAGAGATTTGTCGCTGACGCGTGTATCCAAAAGCGTTGTGTCAACTTTAAAAAACAGTCACTAACGCAAACAGAATGTTTAATGCTACTTTCAGAGAATAAAACAACAAAAGTAGTATTTATAAACGTTACATAATATTTAAGTAATGAAATAAAAAAGAGATCAAGTTATAAACAGCATGGATAATTATGAAAGAAAATAATTATCTCGATAATTTCTAAGCCTGCAATATATGGCATCCGGCAATAGTGTAGCTTTCCATCAATGATATATTTTTTGAAATCGGATGAGCAGTTTCAAACATTACCTCCTTCATCCAAACTTACACTTTACCTCTTCATAATACCTATAGATATTAGATATAGGAATCCTTAAATAGTCGTATTTATGAATAATGATTCTCTAATATAGCCAAAGAGACTACCAACGCTCAATAGATTTTATCACACGCAATCTCGTCAGTGCAATCAAAACGAAGGCACCTGCGCGCGTAGTGGGAACATACTGTCCTCGCTATCACAGAGTGGTGCTGATAGCAAACATTAATCGACTCAACACCCATCGAAGGGAAAGTCAATTTATGTAACTAAACGAACCAATATTGATTAAGATGATCGATGAAGATTTGGATTCTTCAAGCCTGGACGTGACGCAATGTCGACAAGTGTTTAAAACACACAAGTACCCTGCGTACTTGCAACATGCGACATCATTTCTCTATAAAGCGCCGCACATAAAGAACGTCTTCTTCTTTTAATTAACATCTAATCAAGGGCTTCGTTTAGAAGAATCTAATACACGATTTATGAGCGGTGAGAGACCAACTTTCTCACGCGGTTTGCTGACCAGATTCAGCGCACCTTATTTTATGGCATCTAATCATTTCATCTTAATTCTTAGAAAGCTCTTTTCTACGTATGTATAATGTATGTTTGTAGGTTGTAACATCTAGTTGTACAGCAGCTGCAACCAGCGCTGCTACCTCATGTTTAATGATGTTAGCGTAATTGCACTGGTTCCATAAACTGAACCATGTGTAGGTTTATCGTTGAACTAAGATTAATAACTAAATTTAAATTGTTAAACCTGTGGGTCCGTACTAAGACTTGCACATGCCCTATATTTGAACATTTAGTAATAAGTAAGTTAAATCATTGTAAAATAATAATAAGTAATAACATGTTTTAATGTTTGTAATTTAGGCGATAGCTGCCTGCGTAACGACATAAATCGTGATTACGTACAAATAGAAAAAGATCGTTTGTAAACTGTTTTGTAAACCATATTATTATGTACCGATAAAGACCTTGAAAAATTAAAATGAAAAATAACTAAATACGTAGATAGCTAGAGTCGTTCAAACATTTTCTGCATTATTAAAACCAAAAGGCGTCAGTAGTACTTAATGAAATTAAAATCACAAAACGTTAAACAATACAAGAAAAATAAGTCTACATTATATGAAACACTTAGTGCAAAGCCGCTGAAAAGTGTAGTAATGAAAGGCTTCAGTGTGAGGGCGGGCGGGGAGGTGCGCGTACGCACGAGGCGTGTTCGGCGGTTCGGCGCGGGAGCCGGCCGCCAGAGCCGCTGCGGAAGCTGCGGCAAGCGCACCTGTCGCACGACCGCGGGCCCTGCGACACCAACCTCACGCGAAACACGTGTATTTACCCCGCGATTTTATGCCCTGTGACATGAGTATCAGTGATAGTTCAGTGACAGTGCCCATAGTAACGCAGTAGCCCCTAAAGGAGCCATCTACAATCTGGAGCAACCCTAGGTCGGTAGCGCAACGTTTTATCTTTCTTATCACATTATCGCATGTTTTGATTGCACACGCAACATCTGCTGTGCGAATATCTTGTTCGCGTTACTTTTATAGGGCATCCTTTTAATTACCTACAAATTACACATCTGTCTCTATTGGAATGTTGCGTGTATGATCAACTTTTGTTAAACTTAGTTTAATAACGATAAGCTTTATGTTGATTTGCATCAACACACCCATGGCATAAAATTTTCTATTCATTAGAAAATAGGTTTAGATACGACTTTCCATAATATTATTGCCTATTGAGCATTTGGAGAAAATGAAAATTATCAAATGAAACGCTTTTATACTTATGGTATGCAATACAATTTCAACAAAACCATTGTTTAAAATTACTTTTTATGAAGAATTCCTCGTCTCACTCATTCACATACTTAGGTAAGTTAGGTTAGCTGAGAATAATAATTATAAAACTTTTAGCTGTCATCATCAGTAAACAGGTTGCAGATATTAAATAAATATACATAATCGCAATCAAACAAACTACAATTCATAAGTCTCCGTCTATAAATAAATTTACTATCTGGAGCATGTAAATGTCATCAGTGAATAAATAAAACTAGTGTTTACCAATAAGAAGAGTGGTGGAGGTGATGACAAGCAAACGAACGTTATAGGTCGGTGGAAGCCTAGGAGGTCTGCCAAACAACCGCGGAGTAGCATTACGCGTGTTATCGACAATATCGCCACCGGGACTGGTTCCTACGACCGCTACACGAAGCTATGCCGTTTGCGAACATCGCTCAGAACACATTTTGTCCATTTTATATAATTTTAATTCAATACATCGACCTACATAACAGAACATAAAAGTGAACGTGCACCTTATCGAACCTGTAAATTAAATTCAAAGAAGCCACTCTTTTCATTAACAACTTTTTAATGTAAAACTTGGTGCGATTAAAATGTCTTCACGCTTGCTACATCGTTAGGATTGATCACGTAAATTGTTGAGCTTATTATGTGGCATTAGCATTTAAAGGACCTCTGGGGACTAGGAGCGATTATTGGAGTAGTTTATTCCCTTGTGAGGCAATGTGAACGAACCTCGTGGAGGAACGGCAGCATAAATCAAGGCATTACCGCCTCGACATTGGTTAACAGGCAAGGCGCAGTACTAGGATATCATAATCGTTGGCCAGCCATAACTAACGTTAATTACAGGGAGACATCGCTACTGGCTCCTGAAAGCTACTCGGAGGCCCGAGGCTAGCATTGCATAACGACGTGGGAAGAGCGATCAAGTGAAGGGCATAGAAGAGTAAACATTCGTTACTGCACGGATGATTTCATACCGGTCAAGGAAACTCTTAAAGGAAAACCGCAACCTACAAAATTATATTTTTGCATTAATTAAAACATGTAGATAACTAAATTGCGTAACATTTCAGAAGAAAATTACCAGGATCTGTTTGGATTTGTTTTTGTTTGTATTAGGTATAATGTTTCAAGTGATCGTTCGTCAATCTTCCATAAATCTAGATTAGGAGAGCGTTTCGCTAATTAAAAGCTAAATATACAGTTCTCATTAAAATATTGTCCCGTCTGGCGAGCGGATTCATATGATTTAGAAATGTCAGGGTAATTGGATTTATCGTATTCACAGACGGGTTTCGCCTTAACCTTTATAGATGTTTTAATTCTTATCGATTCGCTGGTAAATGTCGAGTCAGAGAGTACCTGCAGGCAATTAAGAGATCATCAAGGGCTCGCCTTGAGCGTCTGTTGGGTAAGCCCTTCCGAGGGAGTGTGCGCATGCGATCATCTGTTCACTATTTCGAACTGCATAATCACTGGTTACTATTTAGAGTTACTCGATCAAATAACCGCATCTATGATAAAGCTCAATGCTTTCGATGCAGTCCACCGATTCCAAGTCGATTGATAACCTCTGGAACGTTCTCGTAAATGTTATATTCATAAGTTACTGATGAAGTGATAAATCAATCAAAGAAATATAAAAGCTTTCTTGTAAAATGTTCAATTATACGATATAATATTCCGAAACGGAAAGTCTTAATCAATTACCAACACTGACACATGCTGGCTTATAATATTGGTGCAACCTTTCAAAAGAGGAAATTCATGTTCAGCTTGTTTAAGTATGCGAATTCATATGCTCGGTACCGAATATAATTAAGGGCTATAAATTATTATGTTCATACGCGAAACATACTCTTGTCGGGCAGTGTCCAGAAGTTAATGGACTTTCGCTTGTAAATAACAATACGTACAACGTTTTAAAAGGGCGTGAAAATTATTTAAGTTCGGTTTTCGGATTTAATTAAAGCACAAATTCGCAGCATTGTAAAAGTTGACGGGAAAGTTTCATATTCCTAATTAGCTTATACTTCATCCTTAATTCTTTACCTTATGCACTGTTTGTGTATCCGCTTTCAGAAATATTCCGAGACCTTAATTTAAACTCGATTCAGATATTATTAATTAGGGTAAACCAGGATTCAAATACTGTAATCGCCAATTTCATACCCAAGTATGCAGGTTGTTATCTTTTCAGGATAACAACTCGAATATTACGGGCTCATTAAGTTCGTTTGCTATGTTTTTTCCTGAATCAATCAATTAGCCATGAAATACCTTATGCTTACGGTAGAAATAAACTGACGGAAACTAACCTAAGACAAATAAGTTTAACCGTAAATTACAGGTCGAAAAACACGCGCTTTGGACGTGGAGTTGCGGATACGAGCCTGTTATACAGTACAATATAATTCAACCGTAAATAAATCAAAATTAGAGAAGAACGACGGTTAGTGCCGCTAATGTTTCATTTTTAAGGTAAGAATAAAAAAAAGAAAATTATTGGTATTACCGGTGCAACGATGGCTCGAGCTGAGCATGACATTGTTATCGCAAGCATACTTTGTAGTTCTACTCAATTATTAACACGATAGCAGTTATTACGAATATCATAACATAACCTATCCTAATCTGTTCGTCAGTTAATGAATGCATGGCAGCAGAGCGCGTTCTTAAGGTGCACAATTAAATCGGGAGGTATGCATATCAACGTAAGCAAACACGACAAGTCGCAGCTCCCGGCCTCCCGGTACACGAGCACCTTGTATTTGTCCTACACAAATAAACCTCCCGGCACGTCCCCAAGTGCGGGATACATAATCACACAAACAAGCACAAACGCCTACTTGTTACATAAACTTAACACTAAAAACGATATGCCACTAAGATATTTTAGATTGTTTAAAAAAAAAACACCGATCTAAATAAAAAGGTAATAATCTTGAAGATCAAAGTTGCAAACTGACCTGTTTGGTATCAGATTTTAACCTAGTGGACGGAAACTTTAAATATTGCGGGTAGATAGATGATGACATGTTATAGGTACGGTTTTGCAGCCTATATCTCTGTGAAGACGAAACTTTGTTTTCTTAACCTCCATCCACACTTCCCGCGTGTATCAGTTGCGAGACGAGAGAGAAAGTACCAACGTACATTTCGTAACCCCTGCTTTTGAAACAACTAAGAAAATCGAAAACTAAGTGTTGTTTTGTTAAACAACAGCATAAATATCCATAAAAGATATCAATACAGCCATCGATAAAAATGCTAACGCAATTTAGGCGCGATACTTAATGATATTATATTACGTGAGTGCATGTGTTGAATATTACATAACTACATGGCACTTGATAGCAAAACATTTACTGTGAATGGATATCAAATGGGAATTTGGAAAATAGCATTGTAACAGCAAGAATATGTATATTTGTAACACCTACGATTTTTACTTGATCTTAGAATCGATTTTATCGACAAGAAGATGTTGATCATCAATACCGGTCCGGTAGACGGAGGGAGGTCCCGTGGTGCGACCGTGCGACGCTCCGTCATCGTTTATTTGCAAAATGTCGCCGCGAGATAATTCCGCCTAATGTGTATTCAGAGCGAATCATCACCATGCTAATGTAGTAATTAAGATAGTATCGCGTCCAAGACTCCAAGCCGGTTTGCAAGCGCATGCCTTTGAGACGGGCGCTACCAAACACTTCCGGGTTTTGTATTGAGCTCATTAATTTCATTTTACGGGATATTAAAGCGTTATTATTATTTTAATCGCATGTTTATACATTTTAATTAATTAAATCTTCAAAATTTATTAAAATGTTTAAAATTAAGTTATTTTAAGATTTTTAGATAACAGTAATAATATGTTGGTTTCCAAAACATTTTGGCTTTTTTGTAAAGATTCCAGTCCTCGATATTATTGTATTACTGTCAACAACGCATTCCAAAAGCATTTATCATAAAACGATCCTGATGGAGGCACTTACATTTAGAGCACATTATCAGTTTTTGTTTCTTCAAAAGTTTATGGGGCATTGTTATGAGTTGTCTCTTCACCACACACCACAAAGCCTTTCCGTAAGACATTGAACCTGCCTGAGTGGTGACCTCCTTGACATCGGTTACACATACTCGCTACAACAAAACTATGATTCAACATTTCTAAACAATTCCTTAGCTTTGCATAGCGATGATAGAAGGGTTATTCCAAGAACATGATTTTTTTCAAAGATGTTTGTTTAGCATTTAATTTGACAAAGACGTTGCTTTTATTTATGTTAGTGTCTAGTCACATCAAAACATATAAAACCATGCATGATGGAGCAATAAAGGAAAGGGAATTGATCGTGAAGACCTGTTTAACTAGATTGGATCAGATAAGAAATCAATGGTTCTGGTTTAAGTCACGGTCCTATTAGGCAATGTGTATTGTCTTCGACAGATGCAACTGATTAGGATCAGCGAGCTGTGAGCGGCACGCGCGCCAGCCACGACCACTCGTTGGCGTAGCGTGGGCCACAGTTGCCGAGTTACGTTTGCGCCTGGGCACAGCGGCTGAAATATGCAGTCCCGATATTACACAATGCATTTGTAAGCGGCTCTCCCGGGACATTTAGCGGTATTAAACTATTTGATAAGAAGATAAAATGTGTCTGCGCTTGCTTTAGTTAAAATAATTAAACTTCACTTGTATTTATTTTGTGAGATAAAACGCAAACACAGAACATTGTTTGCCTGTAAAGGTGAAGTAAAAGTTACTACTTCGTTGTCAAGGAGTATTTGTAAATACTTAATTAAGATTAGAATAACTGAATGTTAAGTGAAGTAATTTAAGTAATGTTAGATAACTTCCCTGCAGGCTGCAACTAAACTTGCACATAACTTGTAAGACAAGCCCTTTTCGAACTTTATTACCATGCCATGATTCTTTTCATTAGATATGATATTAGAACAAACCAATTTCAACATCAATGATAATATCGTTTACAACGTTATAAAAAAAACAAGTAAACGGTAGCAGTCACGCAACAACATCGTTTTTCAATTTACCATCAGGTAAAATTTGAATAATTATGAAATTATCTAACAGCGGCGCCGCCACTCCGAAACGTATCTGTGTAAAATAAAACGAAGATAAGAGTGGAACATTAAAGATAAATTGTACCAAAATTCCGGATAGGTTGTTCGGAAACTGTGGAATCTGCCACCAAGTAATTGGCAGCCGGTTTGCGCGAGTGGCCGCCGCGCCGTCTGCCGCGTCAGTAACCCACTTACGAAGACGAACAACAGCAGCAGATGACACAGTAGGCACACTATAAGGACTTGCCTTAATGCGCACAACAAACGAACACCTACATCCTAAACTTTCCAACTTTCTTTGTGTAGCTCTGCCAGCCATTTGTCATAATCTTTAAACCGCAACCAATGTTAGCGAAAACATTTCAAAATACCGTCTGTTTAGTTATGGTGACTGTAAACGGCGCGGCGACACTATGGCGACCGACGCGTCTCCCATTCTTAAAGATGATTCAACTATCGACAAGATTCTCGAAACGAGGACAGTGAAACGACCTAACGCGAGCTGATAACGTGGTCTAGGAGCACTCGTAGCTATCTCTAGGTACATTAACACAGTTCGCTGTTGTTACTGCAACAAAACAAACAGTGCTCAGGGCCCAGGGCTACAAACCGCCGCGGGACGACCACTTCGTTAACGTTAATGGTAAATACATATCTGTCATGCATAAATTACATTATTATTTAAGATTAAATTGAGCAATTGATTACAATACAAATAGATGCAACCAAGTCTCTAATAAATCCAAATACAACTGTCACGACACTTCCCCAGAAAGGCCATTTCCTACGTAACACTATCATTTAACAATCTGGTTAATTAATTAAAACTACATAATCGGGACAAGCATAATTTGAAGGGTCCAAAGTACTCATTATGTTGTTAAAAATTGAATGACGAAGGAAGTTTAAGCCGTACGCCCGCAACGGCTCTCATTGAGGCTTCTTTTTTTGTTCTTTATCTCTGATGAATTGAGCACGGAGGTTATTTATTTTAAATGGTGACTCATATGAAATTGCAACATAAAGGTAAATTTATAATGAGCTACCCGACGACATTCCACGAAGGCCGCATAGTCGCAGACAGGTAAACTTTGCAGAGTCGAGTCCGCGACTCCGCGCCCAACAATGTGAGCACAGCCAGCCGCGCGGGCGCAACCAGTAGACACAGCTACTTTCGTAATGAAACCGTATTGATAGACTCATTTAACTGAATATTTATTACATGTAAATGCTAACAACTCCAAATGATTTATATGGATTATAATTTCTACGTTCTTTACCGGCTGGCACGAAAAGATTATAATTTATTGACACTTCTTTCTGGCTACTTAATCGGTACGCCCATTTCCTATTTAAACTGGAGGCATCGTGTGGCTAACCTTGTTTTTGTTGCTTTCCTACTCCGGTGAATAATATTTATTTAAAAACTTCATTATTGTGGTAACAATAAATCTAGAGGATTTGACTGCGTGTACTGATCTGCTATTTATCTTGATTAAGTTTACCGACATTTATGAGATGTAAATGACGGCTTGAGTTTGTGTGCACATTTACGCATATGATGTAACCATATTATAAATAGAGCATTTAGCTTCTACATAACTAATAACTCAGATTTAAATTCATTCGTAGATCATATCTTTGGCAGAGTGACTATTTAATAAACTTTGCGTAAAAGCTCACACGCAAAGCTTGTAAAAATAAAAAAGCAATACTTCTCATGTTTCTCTGCTAATTTGTACTCAACTGTTATTTGGCCAAAATACTTTATGAAGATTTAAGTCAAGAATTGAAAGGAGCAATTAAGAATCGTACCACAAAAGGGACAGCCAAAATAAAATGAACAGACAGCAAGCAATCTCGGGTGGTCCACGGCTCCACGGTTCCATTATGATGCACAACAACAGCTCACGTATCACGGCGTTCCAGATAAAAACTAATAGGACATCCCCTTTCCCTACATTTTAATTTAACAACGGAAGCCGCGTGACTCGTCAAGAAAAGAATCAGATTAATTTCACCGTTGTCCCGCCTGACGCGGCCGATCCGTACAAATAAATTGTTCCGAAAACATCGCCGCGATTAAACGATGTAGACAAAAGGGGTAGAGTAGAGAATGCTGCAACAAAATAAACGTGATCTCACCAGGAAGCCCGGCCACAATAGGGCGAGAGAAGGACGAGAAGGCCAATGACTTTGTAAAAACAAATATATCTCTATTAATCCCATCTCGTACAAAGCTAATTATGTCTGATGCATGCCAGTATTTACTTAAGAACTTAACGTTAGTAAAATAATATCTCCTTATTTATAATGAGTAGTAACATTTGAAATAACTAGTGATATTAATGAAATTTATTTAGACTTAATGCGTACCAATAAAAGCAATGAAAGCGCGGAGCACCTGGAAGTGCGTGCTGTAGCCGCGTTGGCTCGCCTCCAGTTCCACTGAACTTTGACAACTAGCTGCGGCGGTAAATTGCTGTAACACATCCGTCTACCGCACTTATAAGCTATACAAAACTCTGCCAACGTGAAAATGCATTTCAGGAAATGTCATAAAACGAGTCGCACGACTTTGGACAGTTTTTCGTCAACAGGATATCAGTAATGCGCATAACATCATAATTAGATGAAGTACTTTTCGTTGCGTTTCTGCATTCCCAGGTCGCATGTTTTCAAGTACTGCGAGGTCGACGCACTCCACAAACGTGCATTCCTTTTCCCTTTCCGAATTTTGATTGCCTCCAGGTATGTAACAGGAACAAAAATATAATGACGGGGTTTCGTCAATTGATCTCATGCAACAATATTCCTTTCCGAGTTGTCGTGACATGATCAAGTATTGTGTTCAGTTCGGGAGCGTGTACTTTCTTTATCGATTTTTAATCATGCGGGACGCCCTTTCATAAAGGTTCATTAAAAGAAATTGGTGTGTCGTCACTCCATCATGATTTAGCTGTCATTGATCACGTCAGCGTCAGTATGAGTACTCGATGCGCCAGTAAATCATGATAGCCGTTATATGCGATTGCTTCGACATCTGATCTAAAGTCAATTAATAACGATACTGATCTAATTCTTTTGTATGTCGACCCGAAACGAATTGGACGGTAACCGAAAGTAGCGTGACTACGTGACACTACTAAGTACTAGGTGACGACAACGTGACGCTATTTGACATCATTGCATCGTCGCATTAAAGAATAAATATAGAAATACTGAATGATCGAGCTTCAAATTTATTTAATACTAACTTTTGCCCGCAGCTTCGCTCGTGTTAATTAAGAATTTGACAATCAATTCGGGTTGTACTCTACTTGTATTATTATAATTCAATCATGATTCGAAAGACGCGTGGCGCCATCTACATATATTATCTTAAGAACGTTATTTTATTTTCCTCGGGAACAGTACTTTTTTTCGGGATGAAAAGTACCCTATGTCCGTTTCTGTATAAGTACCTGACAACGTATACGCAAAATTTCAGGATGATCGGTTCAGTGGTTTAGGCTGAAAAGGTAACAAACAAACAAACAAACTTACTTTAGCATTTATAATATTAAATAAAATAAAAAATAGTTTGGAAATATTATAGTTAAGATGTAATCCTGATTGTACATCCGTACAATGTATCTTCCAGTCATTCAAACTAGACACATTCAAATGAGTGGAACATCCTCTTAGCGCTACATATTAAAAAGATACAATCGAATAGAACACATAAGACTGACGGTATAATTGCGGACGTATTATGATTACGTGAGCACATGGTGCATACGGGAGGATGGCTGGTTGATGAAAGGCTGACCTTAGTAGCGTGGGCGTAGCACCGAAGCTAGACAATGATAATCCGACAGACGAGGTCCACGAACTATACCGGAATGCAAATAAATAGATGCACATGAACAGGACGGGCTGTACACCTGTCGCTGATCCGACAAATAAACAATGCACGTCATGCCGCGACCTACGGTACCACGGATTTAACATTATACTGGCATCAGCGTTTGCTAATGTTTAATACATCTCCACGCATTATGAATCATTTGAAAAATCCTATAATAATGCAAATAATACAATTTTGTTTATTGAAACATTAGATAACGAAGGTGTTTGAAGGTTAGAAGTAACTCGGGAGCAGTCTAAGGAAACGCAAATAGAAATGCTGACTTATGACTGCATGTGCGAGCGGAGTTCGTATAGCTGAATTTTGAGCTAAATCCATATATTAAATGAAAATTTGCCATCGACAGTCGACACGCTAAGAAGAAGAATACTTTTGCTTATGCTCTTGTCACAACACTTCATTTTGGTAGCATTTGAACGCGTGTTTGCCATGAACAATGCGTACCTAATACACTCACACGTAGTAATGAGTTTTTGTCTACCATACAAATTGACAATCTTCTTCAAATACCTGAAAGTTAAATGAAACTTTCAGTTTCTAAAGGCAAACAAAAGATTAATAAAAACTGCCGTAAACGTAATTGCCAATCAAGATTATAATTGCGTTTATTACCTTCATATCTCTGAAACATGTCTCACAAATTACAAGTGATAGTTGGAGATCTGATAGAAAAAACCAGCCCTCATAACTTCATTAATAGCACAAATCAAATTGCGACATTTTTTTTGCCACTTTAGTTGTCCACCATGTTTAACTCCCTAAACTGGAGACGAGATTCAAGCATGAGTCTATGTATTAGAAAGTATTGTAAAAACGTATATCAACAGTTATCATTGCCTGAAGCGTAAAAACCCACAGTGGAAAATATTTACTTTGTGTAAATGATGGAAAAGCTTTAGATTGTAATTTAAGCAGAATATTTTTTTATGACGGTAATACCTTTACGGAGAAACACCGTATAAACCGCCGATTGTTGTAAAATATATTTATTGTGAAGAGTATAGGTACTCTTTGTTTACTATGTGTTTCGTTTAATTTTTATTTAGTCGAAAGCTTTAAAGCCTGCATAATTACATCGGTAAAAAATTACCTGAGGTTGAATTTCCCCCAACGAACTTTTCTTTTGATTACTACTATGTATGTGTGAAACGTGTATTAAATTGCTCTAAGAATCTACGTTTTATGCATATTATATAGCTAGATAATAAAAAAGATAATTACTTCCCAGCAATAACGTACTCAGTGTAATTAAAGGATAATAGATGTCTGTAAGTACTTCGATAAACATTTTAAAAGCAATCACAGTACCCGCTTTAATCGATTTGTGTGCAGTTATAAGGTAAATAAACGTACCTTTAGGAAATTACTTTAGCGAAGTCGTATGCTTATAAAGAACCGCTTTACAGTTTACTGATATCAATGACCCCGCCACGCGAGCCGCACTGTTTGCTTAGGATTACAGAACATTTTCATACAAAGCCTTCACGATAGCCGTTCGCGGCGGTATCTTAACGAGACAACCTTAAACAGGTGTTAAATCGTAAATCATACATGTATTTTTGTTTTCGCATATAAACTGTTACGAAATCCTTCGTATAATTTTTACGCAACAATTTCCACAATAGATGAAATCCCACAAATGATGGCCTAAGTTTCAAAATTAAGAGCCCACGCAACATTGGCTTATTGATATAGCCCGTGTTACATTTTGAGCGCCATTATTAACGGATTATCAAGTCATTTGTCAAAACCTAATGAATGGTTTATGTTATGAGATGGTATCACTTAACAGTGGATGTTTTTGGAATTAGTGTGATGTTTTATCTTTTACATGGTATATGATTGAGAGAAATTAATTAAAGAGCCTATTATAGTCGTGTTATAATTTGAAGTAAAAGTAAGAACACTTTTGGAACAAATTAATCTTCCCGACTGTTTAGATTATCAATTATTCTCGGTTTTATAATAGGCTTTGTGCTTAGTGAAAAGTACCGTTAAAATGGCTTCCTTATCGATATGGTGAGCTTCCGAAATGACAGCATTTTAGATATTATGAGAGTACAAAAAGATGTAAGTGAACCTGATAAAATACCTGATTCAGTAGCTTCTTGCGGGACCGCTAAGAAAGGACATTCTTTTGGTATCACATTTAAACTGTACCCGTAAAGATTTTTGTTTTTCAGAAAAAAGTTAATTCATTTGAACAGAATTGCATGAGATTGATCTTGTGATAGTAAAGCACTGGAACTGAATTTTCAATTTAGGCTACGGAATAAAGGCAATCAATAAAATCGATAATTATAATTATCTTACCACTAGCCGTTGCCCGCGACTAACTTCATTTACAATTATGGATGATCTCCTGTCTATCAAATGTCATAACGATCGGCACCGGGCTTTAGGTGTGAAACAGACAGACATAAGTTCTTTCGTAATAATATGAGTAAGATACCTAAGGAGAGACCCATTACACAATTTTTGTGACGTCAAGTTCTAAAGCTATATTTTTCATTAACGGTTCCCCTCAAGTCTGTCATTCCAAATATTGACTTGGACAAGCATCTTCAACAAGACCATTGTGTTCCGCAGACGGGGCGATGTTAAGAGCGGCTGTGGCGGCGCTGGCGTGCCTATGCATGGCGCGCGCTTCGCCACCCGAGCACGGCATGCGAGCGTACACGCTGAGCACACAGAACCCCAAGGTAAATATAAATACTACCCCGTAAATACTACAAAGCAGAAAAACGTTTCCAACAGAAGTGACAAACGAAGGCGAGATAAGGATTCCCACACGCATTTGTTCTAATGTATGTATGCGTCACATAAGAGAGAGAGAGCGAGAATGCGCGCGCGGTACTTGATCATTATTTTGCTGCGAAGTTATTTTAAAACTGTGATACCTAAGATATTCATTGACATCAAAAGACGTAAGGGCAATTTTTCATTGATGGAGCTCCTATTGGTCGTTAGTTGATGTTATGTAGTCTATATCATTCCTTGATAAATGGGCTATCTAACCCTAAAATAATTTTAAATTCGAACCAGTAGTTCCTAAGATTAGCGCTTTCAACCAAACAAACAAACTCTTCAGCTTTACAATATTAGTTTATATAGAGGAGAAACAAAATACAACCCAACAAGACCCAAACTTCTGTAGACGCATGCTGCATGCTCTCATTCCGAGCTTGTTTATGCGTTTTGGGTAAAGTGGACTTTCTGTACCTGATGGTTTGTTGAACAATCTTGTCGCGTTTCCCAACATGTCTTTACAATATTAGAGCAAACGGAACATGGAATAATATGTCACCGACACCAGCACTAGTTAAATAAAAGCCTTATTTTCGGTTGTCTGCTGTGTCCAACATATAAATTACCGCTGTCAATGAATGGTTGGAAAACTAGACTGAATGAATTTAAAACTTGTTAGTAGTTATGCAATAATAAGTACCTACGAGAAGCAATAGTCAACGGAATGGAATTGAGTAAGCTACTTGACACGCTAAACTTTAGCTTTAACGACTTAACCAAATATACAATCCAAAATCTCCTCAAAACATCACTAGACCAATATTACGTGCCTGGTAACTGGACCAACATATTCGGTGTAACTGGTATTGCAAAGTTGTACGGTAACAAGGCATGCACTGGATTACCATAGCGCATGAAAACAAATTTAACTCTATTGAAATTCGAACACCTCAAATAAAAGTACGGCGAGGCAATGGACAAAAACAATGAGGCACGCGCAAGTTATAATTAGTTGATCATTGAAGTATGTCAGAGAACAAGAGCTCAAACTATATGAATGAACAAAAAGAAAAATTGAGACAAACATACTTGAAGTCCAGCGTCGAATTCTCATGACAAAATTGAAACATACGGAACTAACCACAGTCCTTTTCAAAGCAGGTCACATTTCATAAAACATGGACTATAAACGGGACACACATTTTATTCCATGATAATAATAATACTCTCCGACAGACATCAAACCTATGGCGAGGACTGCCGGAAATATCATGATGTTCTCGTAGATTACTTTCGATAAACTAGTTTATAAATAAATGTATGCCTATTAGAAGCTTAACATTTATTTTGGTAGCACTTTGTCAGGCACAAAATGGTAGCTAAGAATAATGTTATGTTATTAATTATTTCTTTGCAGGACATCAACAATATTCTTTCTAGCATTGAAGAAAGACTTCGGGTTTTAGACACAATTGGTGCCGTCCAGGCGAAACAAGGACGCCGTCTAGATGTCATTCAAGATAAGCTTGGTGAGTGTCTTTGAAAACTTTTTATTTTTGGGAATAATATTGTCAATTTATAGTTTCGAAGTTTTGGTAAAGCTTTTAAATCCTGAAGAATTCTCCAGGCTCCAATAGTATTCGGCCAAGTAAAGGAAAAATACCCGTATATGCACTTTAATACTGCCCAAAGCATTAGACAAAAAAAAACAACACAATAAATAAATAAAAGATAAATGAACAACAAGCTAGTAAGGATCTATAGAAACCAACTCAAATATTCAAGAAATAATTGCAACTTGAAGCAAAAACATTGTTAAACAAATTGTCTTCGGACTACAGCCAGAACTGCATGAACTAGAACAAAGTCATATCACAACAATACATAGGTATTTTGTTCCGGGAAAACAATGAGTCACGTATATACGGACTACGGTAGTCTTATTGTGTCATATCCTATTTTACTATGGGTCAACTTTTGCAATATCTACTGGCATACATCGCCCGCAATTGAATGAACAAGAGCAACGTACAATTAACTGCTAAAGGCACCGCTTTGGGCTGCAGTGGTATGAATAAATTAGCAAATGGACGACGTACGCACGCTGAATAGGATACCGCTAATATTCATGTATTTGCTTTCAGATCGCGTCGAAAATACATTGACTTTAAAATTAGAAAGAGCTCAATTAACAGCAGAAAGACTTGAGCACAGGTTACATATGCTGCAAACTAATGTGCAGGTGGGGTTTGTTCACTTCAGGAGTGCATGTTTTACGTATGTGGAAAATGACAAGAAACTAAGCAATTTTAACAATTTCAGGCCACCATCAAAGAGAGCAGTGATAAAATAGAACGCAGTCAAATGAAGATAGCTGAACTAGCTAGGAATCTAACTACCCATATTATAAGCCACAAGCATTTATTAGAAAAGGTATTTATTCATCCTTAAAAATATTATTTCATAACAGCTATTGTTGTTATAGCGACCGAAAAGTTCAGCCCAAAGGCTTGGTGACACACAATCATATAGTTTTAATTAAGCCGAACAAGGTGCGATATCAATACCATATTTAGATTCGTTTGTGGTATATATAATCCTAGGAATACCCAAGATTAGCAAAATAGTATAGTATAGTATCAACTTATTTTAAAACAAAGGTAATGCTAATGAGGCTGTTGCCATAAATAACTTTACTGGGAGTTCCCAGTTCTCAAGCATATCAAGAAAAGTTACGATAAAACTGTTTTCAATAATCTTTCCCTATATTCCAGGTCCACGGCGCGTACGCAGACACGTGGCACCGTAGCTTAATACTCGAGTCCCTGATGAGGGACGGCCTGTCCCTCGTCAATGTGACGCGACGGGAGCTAGCTGATGGACTAAGGGCTTTGGCCAGACGACAACGGGATGCGAGAATTAATTCTGCAGATTTGGAACAAACCTTCACCAAAAGACTTACCGACAACACTTATAGAATTGATCTAAAGGTACACGGATAACTTAAATTGGGCAAAGTATTTGCGATTCATAAAAAACAAAAGTTATTCAACCAAGCATTCAATCCTTGACCGATATGCTCGTTGAATATTCATTCAAGGAAACCTCCATGTACAAGGTTGAGAATTTTCTTACATCTTACAACCTTTTTTTTGCAGATGCAGGAACTTTTGGACGCGCAAAAGCGCTTCGTGGATTCGTGCCAGCAAGTACAGCAAGACGATCCGAAGCAAGTGACCGACGTGCTGGACAAACTCATCGAATCGTTAATTAAACTGTACGTAGCTCATGAATTATTCTCTAGCCATACGAGTCCTAATTTATGTAAATTGCAGTGACCGAGGTAGACTGTAGTCCGTTGGTAAATACGCGGAAACGTTATTAGGTACACTGCTTTCGGGAAAGTCATTTAATTTAATTTCTTACTTGACATATTTTACATTTTAATCGAAGTGTTTCGTAGACACAGTAAGTTGTTGGTCTTGACTAAGCAATCATTGCTTATAATTACGTGAATTTCTATTTGAAGATTTATTGATCCTTCAACGAGATGTTGACGAACGTGTAAGAATTGAGTTCCTGTTCAGAAGAGTATTTGCAATTCTAATAAAAAGAAATGAGCAATGCTTGCTTGATCAAAAACATTTCGAGTAAACAAATTGACCGTTATTCGCACATGATCGTTATTCACTAACAATGATATTCGTTTCAGAACATCTTCGACGTTCCATGAGCTTAAGAAGATTCAAGATGACATAGATAAGTATGACAACAGAGTCGTTAAAATCCTGAATGCGACGCGAGTACCGCAGGTATTATTCATTTAATATTAATGACTTCCTCATAATTATCTTGACATCTAAAGTTATCCTGGTTTTGTTATTTTTGCGTGAAGTTATCGCTTGTAATTACTAATTTTTTTTTCCTTGTTCTTTTTATTACTTGACAAAGATTTAATTATTAATTAACCGGGCCATTTATTAATTCTTCTTCTTTCTTTCTTTAAATTCCAGACGGACGTGACCTGTCGACGCTTAGAAGGCGCTTTTCGCAATACATCCCACACGATTCTTAAAGAGAATGAACTACGGCAACTGACAGAGAAGTTCGTATCGCTGACGGATCGAGCAGACGCAGCGCTGCAGCGCTTGGAAGCACATCTGAAAGACGGCTCCGAGGAACCAGGACAAGCATCTGAAGTCACTGCTGAAGCTGACAGACTACTGCAAAAACTGGAGGGGATCAAGTAAGTGATGGATTTTACTAAATTGAGCCTCAAACAAAATTATTCGGAAAGTGGTCATTAGTAATGCGTATGACGGTAGACCGAGAGAAGATCGTTTCAAATGTTTTGCTTATTTTATCTATTACCAGGTTAACAACTCCTGTCGATCTCTAGATTTGCCTAGTAGAGTAGCAACATGACGACACAGAGGACACATTTAAAGCCCTGAGCACAAAATGAATGCTGCCTATGGTTACCACTTTATTTTTTTATCCATCGGTTGTTAGGCAGACAAATAAACCATCGTTTGCACAGCGCGTTTGGGACACAAAATGACAACGTAATAGGATATATCACGCTTTCAATTAAACATTTGCCATTACAGCAGTGAAGAATCCGACGAAGAGTTCGACTGGGAGGACGACGAGGCCGGTTACTTCGACGACGGCGGGGGTGGCGACATCATGGGCATAGATAAGGACATTCTGAGCGCCAGTACGTCTCGAAGAACGAAGACCACGACCGTGCGCCCGCCGCACCGGCGACATCTGCACAAACACCCTTACGACCGCGGCCCTAACATTAACTATCCCAAACCGTCGTATTAAGTTTGTTATATAAATACTGTGAGAACCTATTCGTGTTTTATTTGCATGTCAGTATCATAACAAGATGGACCGACGATTTTAAAAAGTTAGCTTATCGGCTTGGTCAGACTAGGTGCGAAAGACTGAGAACATACGTTTAGTCAGGCCACGGCAACATGTGGCCTCACATACTTGACCAAACAGATTCACATTCACATAACACAGTACATGTCATGCTCCACACTTGTATAAACAATCTCTCTTTGCATACTGAGGAAATGATTCAATTGACACCTATTCAATTAAAAACAAAAAAATGTCATAGATAGGATGTATTGCTAATGCTGTTGCCCGCGACCTTCGTTGGTGTGAAATTATTTTTGAATCGGATTTGTTAACAACCATTCAAATTGGAAGGGTTATAATATTTGCACGAAATCTTATTCTTATTCTGCACACAGAATTACAATATATAGCTTATGTACAACGGCGAGCTTAACCCAAAATTACGTTTTCTTACCGAAAACCTTAGTTCGATTGCGAGATTAACGGTAGAGGATAACCTACGTGCACAATCAGTACATTTAAAAACTTAAACTAACTTACTTTATATACGTAACGCATACAATACCTATCCCTAACCTTAATTATTTTTTCTAAAATAAAAGTAGCCTGAGTAAAAAAGTCGCGTCAAAATCGGTTCAGCCGTTTCGGAAATTAGCCGGAACAAACAGTCAGAGAAAAATTGAAAAAAAAAATATTTTTGTATAATTTCATATGCATTCATAAATCATAATAAAACAGTTATTTTGATTACAAACACTCTTTATTTTATTTATTTGTATAGATTTCTACAAACCAGTTTCCCTCTACATGATTTCATCTTTCATGCAGTAAGCATTATGCTTTTAAAATAACAGAAAATAATGTTCATTTAATTCTCTAACTGAGCACACAAACCCAAAATAACTCGTTATCAGTACGACTTTTATTTGGATTCACCTCTGTCAATAAAGGTTAGCTGTTTACGCATTTTAAAAATTACTAAAATGTGTTGACCTGTTTAAGACTTAATTTTTCAGCATATTTAATGATTACTTTTTTTATTTTATTTAAATCCATTGCTAAATAGTAGAAGCATGGATAAATTGCAGAGGAATATGTTGTAAAACATCCCTCAGTTGCATTTTACTGTGCCCGTCAGGAGGCAGTAAGCTCTATTTTTATGAAAACCCCATCCTCCATCAGTTTTACACTTTCTGTTAATTTCTATGTGCTGAATTCACAATTCAAGTACCAATTATATGTATTTTTCTACACAATGTTTTAAAAATAACATACCTCTATTTTGGCACTGTTCTGAAATATTGTGAGTGCCTTGTGCGTCAGTTGAGCAAAGCATGAGCTGAGTGTGGCGATCCTCTGACGAGAAGCAAACACCACCTCGGGTTCCTCCGTCTCCAACTCTGCTGTAATTTACAAACATTATTAATTCATTATTTATTTGTTTATTTTTGTAGTTTGTTCCATTAAACATTGAACAGTAAAGATACTGTCGGTAATTTACATGTTGCCAATTATGTATTAAGAATGTTCAATTGTCAATTCCACATCTTTTAGGTCTTGATCTAGGTAATCAGGGGAAGCTCTTTAAGAAAATTAAGCTGGAGTAGACTAATATGACCCACAGACCGTCAACTAAATAGATATACTGATTAACGGTTCTAGAGAATACCTAAATATAATATAATATAATATTTTTGGGACAACCAACACACCGCCATCTGATCCCAAACTAGGCAGAGCCTGTACTATGGCAACCAGACAACTGATAAACATACTTATATATTTCTAAATACATACTTATTATAGATAAATCACACCCAGATACAGAACAAATAATCGTACTCATCGCACATAGATTTGTCCTGTGTGGGAATCGAACCCACGACCTCCATCCTAGCAGTCAGGGTCACTAACCACTAGACCAACAGGCTTATCAAAGGCCTAAATAAAAACGAATTGGTACCATAAATGACAAATATCACAGTTACAGTCAATAGTTTCAGTAGACCACATAAACAACACAAGGGATCGTAGACATATTGGAAAAGAAACAAAATATCTTTAATAAGTTTATATGGTCTTGAATAACACAGCAATTCAACACTCATCACTTTCATAACAACAAAACATAAAGCAATGGACTCTCACAATGACATAGCTATGTTCTGAATGGAAAGATCCAGTAGCACAGAGTTTGAAGTGTTTAAGCATAGTTACTCCAGACAAATTTTGAATCAAGCAGTAGGTAAATGATATTGATTTAAAGCTACAACCACAATATTACAGCAAAACGCATTAAATCTTCACCAAAAACGTCGGGACTAACAGCAGTATGATTCCGATCGAAACCTCACAAAGACGAGGGGTACTAGTGCTTTACAACATTCAAAACTATGATAAACAAGTTTTACTTACTGATGGAGGTGTCTAATTCGACACATGCTTTGTCGAATTCCTTTTCTAATAAATCTAACCATCGAAAGCCTACTCCGGTAGTCGCCATTTTCACAATAATTTGTTGACAATTTACTGTCAACTTGACATTTGCCCAAGCCAATCGTTCAGAAATAAAATCGGCAAGAAAAATCTGCGATTTATTAAATTCACACATTTTCACTCGCTTATCATGGAAGAATAGAGTATTCAAATTCATTTATTAGCTAATAGAATACAACAGAATACTGACAGGTTTAACAGCGGGTCCCAAACTAGGCATAGCCTGTATCTTGGTGACCCAGTTGACCCAGACACTACACAAACTGGAACATTGTAATTTATTAACTAAGCGCAAGAATTTCAATTAATAACATTGAAAATAACTTAAATTAATGTGTGATTACAGAGGGAAAAATTAAAAAAGGTAACAATTTATAATATTGAAAAAAAAAACAGTTGAAATGAGTAAGTGTGGGGGTGTGGGGTGTGTACATACCCTCACAATCACTCACACACCCGTGAGGGTATGTATTGCATCTTAGTGTGTGTGGGTACTGGGTAACAAAGTAAACCTGTTTCCTCATATGTCCGGCCCAGCAACCATTTTTCAGCTTAATATTGACCTCATAGTAGTTGTTGGGTACACAGAAAGTTTTGCGAATAGCATTAAATACTATTATAGGGAAGTATAACAATAGCCGGGCCTCAAAGAGGGTTTTTATTTTTGGGAGGGGGATTTTTTCTGCGATTTTTCTACCTATGACTTTTAATATCTAGAACATTTGCGCGACAGACACTTGCGCGAAAAGACATTTGCGCGCATTGACTTATGCGCGAAAAGACACCTGTGCGAATGGACTTTTGCGCGAACACACACTTGTGCGAATGGACACTTATATGGTGTCTAATAGTCCGTGAGATTCGTTACAGACAAAACATAACACCACGCTTGATATTATTTGAACTTGATTTTGATTGTGACCCCATATTCGTTTAGAGCGCCCTCTATTAACAGGGATGTGACACCCATGGCGAAAAATTCACAACTTTTCGCAGCCGCCATCTATGATTTTGATTCATCCTAAGGAATCTTATTTCCCGCAAGTGTCTTCCGCACATGTGTAAATAATTAAAAAATCAGATAAAAACATAACCGTTCTTTTCTTTATAGTCGGTTAAAATAATTAAGTAGGTATAGCAGCCTGCATGACATAACATGAGCGCGATAGCATGATTGTGTGAGTAAGATCAGACGTCCTTCTACCTCGGCCGCTAGGCGCCAGTATTATACATTAAAAGGTCCCATTAAAATAGATGGACAAATTTTAACACAGCGTTCGTTTTTAATGATTTTGTTGAATGACACGACAAAATAAAAATCATTAAAATTAACGTTATTGAGAATTATTATTATACCAAAACACCCATAAAATTACAGTTTATATATAGAAACGTTTGCCATATCCTCAGTGAACGCTTAGTCACAGAGCATCATTAGATAAAATCGAATAATAACAGAAACCTATTGACAGAAACTATGTATTTTTTGAGAGCAAAAAGCGAGACATTTAACTACATTATCGTAATCAGATTAAGATAATACAAAAAGTAACGAATCAACTTTGAAGACAAGGATAAAATGGAAAATTTATAGGCTCTATAGATTTTACGATTTAGACTGTTGCCCATAGAGTATACTCGTATTGTTGCCTCGGAAGGAGTACCTACGTAACCAAACAGAACTCCCTAGAGTATATAACTAACTCCCTAGAGTATATATGTTCTGTGCTCGGGACTCGCATTCAAAGACTACTATATAATATATCTATATGTTTTTCTATCTATAATATGTATGTATTTACAAAAAAAAAATGTATATATGTAGTTTATCAGCCATCTAGCTACCATAACACAAGCATTAGGTTGCTTAGCTTGGGACTAGATGGTGCTGTGTGAAATGTCCAGGGATATTTATTTATTTATTTATCTCGCATTCGGCGCGAGAGACCTCTTTTCAACGACAGATTTCCGCAACAAGAGCGAGTTTTATGAACTTTGAAAATACGTCGATATTAAGCATATTTTATAACCAATAATATAGTGCACTAAAAATAATTGCAATTCCTTTATAACATTAGTCAAAAAACATTATGTAACCTGCGCGAATATTTTGACGGGCTGTCAATGTTACTGGACTGGGAGGGCCCTTAATGAGCAGTTTTAAAGCAGGGTTTTTTTCATTAAAACAAATCTTTGTAGTGGCAGTTGTTTATTTTAAATTGTAGTTATTTACAAAGAAGAGTACCTACAATATTGCGCCACAGATATCTTTTTCGCGCATTTCTGAGTAGCTAAATCACTAAGCTTCATTAATTTACTATAATAATTACACTACATAGCTACGCCATGCAATGGGACAAAAAAAATGCCAAGTAGTGTCGTGGTACTGGTAAGTGGAAAAAATCGGCCAGAGCCCCGAAATTAAAAATATTTACAAGCAAAGGATTAGCTGTTATAATAAGAACGCTGAAAGAGCTTTAGCCAGCTAGCCATTTTTGGTATCAGAAATTATGTAGTGGTAAGTAGGTACAAATATACTGTGACTTCCACATATAGGTTGCATAGTGACAAGAAACACTACAATTAAAATCTCGTTTAATTAAATCCACGTGTGAGAACATACAAGTCCAATAGAGAATCGATCACCATTTAAAAAATCATAATACAAACATACTTGCAAATATAAACAGGAAATTAGAAATATTAACGACAGGATGCCTTTCAAGCTTCAGAGTCTTCACGACTGTTGAAAAAAATGTAGCCCATGAGCTATATTTTGTACATCATGTACCCTAATGTGGAAATCCGTAAACATATAAAACTCACATACCTACATATTTACACTTGATACTCGTTTACAAAAGAATATTATTTAAAAAAAACTAACAAAAACTTAGGTTCCGTAGCCAACATGAGATTTTTTTTTTACTTTTACTATATTTTACTGCTTAGTTACCTACGTCATGTAACATCTGCAGTACTTTTTACTTATTAATATTTAGCGCCCGACTTAAGCTTTGCAAACTTTGAAGCTTATATTGCGTCAACAAAGCTATACCCCTAAAATAGAAGAAAGTAAACCTTAACCATAATAGAATTATAATTTTGTTTACCGATGTCATTTGGCTACTGAACCCTAAAATTTCTTATAATGTACATTTATTACAAATTACACCAGTATCTGTTCAAAATAATCATGTTGAAGATACACAACACATTCACGACAAAACAAATTGCCGGTAGTACCTTAGCTTTACAGAAAACTTCAGTGTCTTTTATATTTCAAATAGTCTACATTGAACTGTAATAAAAATAATTACCAAGAATTTACTTTTTGGTAGAAACCTGCTCTAATAATAAAATGTCAAGTAAATTTTTGGAACTAAAACTGTCCAAATAAATAACCATCCAAAAATAATATGTAAGAATAAATATGTCCTACATCGGATTCTTGTTTGAGTAAATTGCGTATGGCAATACCGCAAGGATGGGTGTTGTGTTACGCAATGATCACAAAACTTAATGTGCGTTCCCACTGGCAATACCTTCATATAAAACATGTTGGATGAGATAAAGGATTTCATCTACGAGATAAAGAGAGAGGAATAGAGATTTCAACATGTTTTATGTGAATGCTTCACCAGTTTAAATGCACCGTTAAGGTCTGTTTCCACTAAGCGGAAATATTCAATCAAGGACTGTATAGGTATTGCCTTTAGGGCGAGCGCGCACTACGATAAAAAATCGTTGCGAAAAAATATCGCAAATCTGTGAACCACAGAAATACACTACAATCCGCGCATTGCGAAAATAAATCTTATAATTTGAGAAATATTGTAGGTTGCGATTTTATTTCGCATTAAAAAAATCACAACGATTTTTTATCGCGGTGCGCGCATAGCCTTAGTATCAAAATCGACGGACCGAAAGCGTCTCCTTATCCGTGCTCGACGAAGCGCGAGCGCCGAATCCGCTTGGTAAAAACGAACCCTTTAAAGTCCGTTTAGGTAACATAGGATGATAGTACAAAACAAGTACATATATTAGACAATAATCATAAACATGCAACAATGATATTAATAGGTACAGTCTGTAGTATCTTAAATGGATACGTTTCATATTTCTAGCTCCTCATTCCCATATAAGTCACGATCATACTTATTTAGTTCTAAATACGCTCACATGGCGCTGATACAATTTCATAACAGTATTTGCCGTGTCAAGTTATCGACGACAATACAAATTTTTGCGGGCTTGAAGTATAAATAAATGTCTTTGCTACAGTAGTTCATAAAGTTTTCTTTTACGTACCCATACCTAGAAGCTACTAGAAAGTATCTTATTACGTGTGCGCGAAAAGCTTGCTTTGCTCTCTTTTTATAATTGGTGACAAGTTGAAAAACAAAAAAAAATTGTTTGCCATGGGATGAAGAATACTTTCATAAAACACTGTTTAAAGAGTGCTCCTTTTTTATTAAGACAGTTTGATAAAAGTTTTTGACGTAATAGACCAAAACATGGTGGAAAAATAAATGGTAAATAAAATGCTTCTGTTTACGCGCCATTTTCGTCCCAGAACCCGGTCCAAAACGCAAGACTGTAATGCTTAAAATAAAGTATCATGAAGCACTTATATTTTCAAAATTTACATACCATCGACTTTTAGCGTGATTATGTTTGTAGTACAAATATTAAGCTAGAAAACAGTGCCTTTTAGGGAAAGCTACTATCTATTATATTATTATAATTATCATTTTAGTCAGAAACCAGACTACCACAATGAAAGCAATGGTATGACAGTGACTTGACGTTTGCAAAATATTTCTTAAAAAGAACACGAAATCAATGTTGGTTAAGTGCATGATCAATACAGTTAGGTAATTAAGCAGAACCCGCAAAAAAGTACTTATAAGACATTAATCTTAGCTACATAATCATGTTTCAAACATGAGCTGTTCACGGCTACTATATAGCTCCTCTTTATCGGTTCACCTCACACGTTGAAGCAGTCACCCATATCGCAGTATCAGGCGACCGCAGCCGAGTGCGGTGAAGCGGGGAGGAACCGCGATTTTTTACGGTTATCAATCTCATCTCTGTACAAGCATTAGTGCTCATGCTTAGCTACTTTTAAGTGATTTTCAGTGATTTTCTCCTGCTGCATTGTTTGTTTCTGTTAGTCTGTTACTGGCACAGTACATTTCGAACTCGATTATGAAATCGTGTTTATTACAGATTCTTATTCGATGAGAAAAACTTTTGAATTTAGCTAAGTATGCATATAAGTACATATTAGTGTATACCAGCACATGAACCGGGCTTTTTCTTAAATTGCAAGATTATAACGAACAGGCACATCAAAAGATTATAATTATTTTCATATTTTACACTCTAGTTAATCTACCGCTTATAACTTGAACCTCTAAAATAACAACGTCAAAGTTCTAAATGCAATCCCACACATAAATTATAACCACTCGGCAAAATTACAATTACAAAATGGTTCAATACTATTGAGTTTTTTACAAAAAATATTTGTAATCTAAAATATTGAGTAAGTATAGCTAAACTAGCTATGAACATAACTAAAAGTTTAATTTTGACAGGTGCAAGTGATGCGGTGCCTTTAGGCGAACATTGAAACCTTCAAATAGATCAACGAAACGCCTCAACGCAACGCGAAAAACTCTTGTAGCTAAGAAAAAGGTAGGTGTGTTACAACTTCTATTTCAGTGATAGTATTGAAATCCATACTCAACATTTTACTGCACTATATGTAGTGCGATATTTCGAATTTCCATACATTTATATTGACAAAATAATCATGACGCTAATTATTTGCCAGATATTTCTGATTTGCCAATTTTCAGAATGCACCCCCTTGATCAAATGCATTCACACAGAGGCAAAACAGAAACCAACTTGCATGTTTTTGTTAGAGAACTTGGTACGGGAACTGGTACTCGTCAGAAACCCAGAATCCCCATTCTGGGTTTCTCACGAGTAACCAGTTCCCGTAATAAAAATAATTTTCTTCAATGCTAAGCCGAACCTCTAAGAGCCGTGTCAAGTATACGGCGCGGGGGACCCACTCATCCACATTATGCGCTATACTATGTACTGTGTGATTTTTTGTACATAAATGCGCTTCTACTCTGCTTCGGTCTAGCATAGAGGTAATCGCACAAATATAAGCTCTGCACCGAATGGCATAACACGAACTACTAGGTGATCTTGAGTGGAGGCGACACCGTTACGGAACGGCTCAAGTTGAGGGGATGCTGATCCTGTGCAGTGCTTATACATTTGCGTCGAGTTAAAGTGATCCCTAAATATGGTTATAATTTTAAGTTATTAAAATTATAAACATCATAATTTAATACCTATACAAACAATATTATAATCTATAATTTATGTACTGACGAACTTTATAACCTAATTGTAAAATAATAAAGTATTTTATGCCTACATATTTATAGTTATTAAGATTTTATACAAATACCTACCACAATATAATTGAAAGGAAAAAATACAACAAGGAACCTTTGGTTTCTAACATAATATATCAACATTGTTAGCACAACAGTTTGATATTTAATTCATTTCTGGAAAAATGGTAGTAAAATCGTATTTAATTATGTATGCAAGAATTTAAAAATGCTATTCAAATAGGCAATAAATAATATAATTTAAACCAATGAGGGCTGCTCTCTATTATAGTTTTTCAGTATTTTAATGTGTTTTAACATATTTTTAACACTATTCTGGGAATATTGCTTAAAACTTTCATGATGAGTCTTGCAAGGGACTACAGAATTAAAATCATAAGAAAAAATAAATAAAATAATAAGTAAACAAGATGTAGTTTTTGTACTGTTACTATGATAGTGTTATAAATTAAAGTAATTAAATAAGCCTGAGGTAAGATAATATGTCACCCATGTGATGAATGGGCAATTTAAATGTGAACATAAAAATGTTTTACATTACATGTATTACTTAAAATTTTAGCTTTTAAACTTTGACATTTATAAATAACGCTAATTAAAGACACATCTTAAACAGAAATATACCTTTGTCCTAAGCAGCTCATACAGTTTACATTTTCTAAGAATCCAGAAATATATTAACATAATTACCATAAATCGCATTGGTCGCAACATTTAGCTTGCTGTGCACATACAAACACTACATTTAAATCACTTTAGCTTAAGTAAAAAGCACTTTGTTCATTAAACATAAACTTTCATTAAGAAACCACGCACCCATTCTTGTCTGGTATATGTCCATCTGATCGCTCGATCTCTAATAGTATAGCATGGAACATGTCGGTCACGGACTGGAATTGTAAAAGAACATTATTTTACTATAAACCTGAACTTGTGACTACAACTGAATAGAGATGTACCGACTAGTTGGGAAAGCAGACTATCCGGCCACATTTGTATATATAGTAGGCGACGAGTTGGCAAAAAGCGCCGACTAATCAGCATTGACATTTATAAAAAGAAAAACAATCCACACAGGGTGACACAATGGGCGGTTTTTTAGCTAAAAGAGATCTTTTCAAGACAACTGTTACTGGACGTCGCATAGGACCAAATGCATTGTATGATGTACTCAATGAAAGTGACTCAGCTGTACATGAAACGCCATGGTCATTGCCAATGCTCCCTGAACTCTACAAGAAGCTTGGCCTAGTCAAAAGTCAAGATTAGAGACTTGAGAGTATTAATTTTTCTAATCGTTGTTGAAGTTCTAACACTACATAATTCAAAAATAGCAACTTTACAGGAGATTGAAAAAACTGCATTTTAATACCATGTAATGGTACAAAACCATTTTACAATTTGTGTTCACTTCAAATTAGCTAGAGATGTAGCTTCTTTCTGTGATTCGCTGAAACCACGCGTCTTCCGACTCTCTAGCAGACGCATTCAAAATTCAAAATGTCAAAACCGCCTTAAAATGACATAACATGTGGTGTTAGAACTTCAACAACACAATTGGACTTTTTATCATAAATTCAAAAATGTTACCTAAGTGAAGATATAAATTAAATTAGCCTTAATCATCTGAAGGTTGCCCCTGTTCTAGTTGCTGTCTGTTTCTAGATTTTCTAAATTTATGTTATTTCTAAATCAACTCATAAAATAAAATAAAAAATATATAATTTTTTTATTAAATTTTTCCTAATCTCTTGACAGTACTCACCTCATTTCTTTTGGCGCTGGTCTCTACAAATGCAGCCTTCCATTTCTCTGCAAGTCTTTTGCCTTCCTCTGTACTGATTTTTCTTTCTAGATGAAGATCAGTTTTATTACCAACTAATACTATGGGCACACTGAAATGATAAATAAAAAAATTTCATAGTATAAAACAAGAAATTAAATTGATAGGAAAATTTGAATACTATTATGTACTCACTGTATTTTTCCAACCATGTCTAGAAGTTTGTCATAAATAATTTGTACTATTTGAAAGCTTTTACTGGAATTGATGGAGTAAACTAGTACATAGCCGTGGAAGTCCATACTGTATTGGAGCGGGAATATGCTGTACTCATCTTGACCAGCTGTATCCACCAGCTTTACTTCATACTCAGTTGAGTTCAGTCGGATGAATTTTGTGAATGCTATGGAAATCAATGTAAAAGTTAATCATTTCAATTATTTTGTTTCATAAAACAATACTTTGTTTGTAAAATATAATTTTAATTATTTGAATGTCAACAAAAGCATCTGGCTAGTCTTGAAGCTGACCCCTGAAGGGTCAGCTTCAAGACTAGCCAGATGCGGCTAAATGCCTTCTACAAAATAACTTCAAATAATTCATTTAAAGACAAAAATGATAGATAAAATGATATTTTCAGCCTTATAGTTTCTATAAATCAGTGTAAAGAATTGTATAACTATTGATAAGATCAAAGAGCAAGTCAAGTAATATAGTATTTTGCACTTCACTGACCTTCTGTTTAAAAATAATAACAAAAAAACTTTAGTCTGTTTCATTGAATTTGGTGAGATAAAGGTGTTCTATAAATAACCTACATGATATTATTGAAATTAATAAAAATAATGAAATAATGCGTTTTAGAATGAGAGAAAAGGTTCAGAAAAGATAAATGCAGTTCGCGAACATGTGGGGTATCGTACTGTACACAAAGATTGATTGTACAGTGACCGAGGCGTGACAAAAACATGTTAGCAATAATATTCACTATAAAATTTACTTACTGTTTTCAATTGTAGGATCATAGGAATCAACGAACTGACCTTCTACGAACTGTATAATTAAAGATGATTTACCTGAAAACGTTTTTATATTAATACAATTTCACATTAAATAAGACGCACAAGACTTTGAAACGATAACATTACCCACGGAACGGTATCCCATCATAGCAATCTTCCTTTGCTTTGATGGCATTTTGAAAAACTATATGAGGAAGAACTATAACGTTTAAAATAGTTGTGCTCAAACTGTTAAATGTAAAAACACAAGTTCAACCAAATTCATAATTCTCCAGCACTTTTCGCTTGTTTGACAAACGTCGTATTTGGTTTTTGTATTTGACTTTGACATTTCGTTGATCCGGTTTGTTCTTGGTGACAAAGATTTAATCTTATTATATTTTATTTTATATTATTGATTCAATGTCCACTTTTTTTCGTTAAACAAAACAAAAAACGTTTTTTGTAGCAGATGAAAAAAAATATCTTCAGACAGCTACTGCTCACATTATTGCAGCGTGTTTCTAGAATGACTTGGAGGACGGTCTGAGGTCCCCCATAACAAGTGATTTTATAAGGTGTGGGTAGAAGCGACAACGTAGCCCGCGAAATTCAAAGAGTTAAAATCATGAAAATCTTCAATACAGCATACAGCCCTTTAAGTTCATTTAATCCAATTGAATGACTGTTTTATGACAAAGTCAGTCATTCTGCCATTTAGAAGATAACAACAATCATAAATATTATTAAATAATTATTTGGATAAATCATAACTTTATTGTAAACCGAACTTTTCAAGTGTCAGTTTATAGATAGAGGTCATGGACAAGCGACGTTCCTATTCTTATTTGAAACGCTGTTCCTTATAAGGCCAGATTTTTTTCATCATTCCATTTCTCATATATATAGTAGTCTTTGCTTCATTCCCTGGCAGATCCCGATTGCGAACTTTTGAAACTTCGTTAATGTCCACTTTTGCGCTCCATAGGAGTGGGAGGGATGCACGTGTCCATGAGGTTCCTTTTGAGGCAGGGTGAAACACAGGGGAGGAAAGGGGTCCTTTCATTGCGTGTATAATGTAATCGATCGCTTGATTATCTGCACTGAAATTATTAGTGCAACTCTAATTTTGTCAATTTTATTTGACATGACATGTCATTTGATGTCATTGTTATTTTTAATCCTGTCTTGTCTATGGCTAATTTTCGTGATTCGTGAATTCCGTTTTTACTGATTAGTTAGAATTTTTAACAAACAAGGGTGTATTCTTTGAAATAATTGATTGTTTTTATAATAAACAGCAGTTGATGAAGGTAGAAGTTAAATGTTATTCTGAAAATGTATCTTGCTCTGTTTGTCACTGAAAAATAATGATTTTGTTGTGATTCATCTCTACTCGTATAATTTGTTGTTCAATAGTTTCTTACAAACTTTACAGCTTTATTAAAAATGCCTGTGACTATTCCTGAGTGCCCGCCGAGCCTGAAGTCAATTCAGCATTACTTGAAAACTGCTGCTGAACATGATACTAGGGATCCAGTTGTGGCCTATTGGTGTAGACTCCATGCCTTACAAGTGGGCTTAAAAATTGCTAATAAGAAGACGCCAGAAGAAACAAAGCTGTTAATGTGTATGACATCATTATTATCAAATAAACTTATAGAATGATTAGTTAAACTAACACTGAATGTGTAATGAACTATATCCTAAAAATAAATTTGATTTTTTCATCTATTTTGCACATAGAGATGACCATATTTAATCATTACAGCTCTGATGGACTGGTTAGAAGAATCCAAACTAGTCAACAAAGACAATGATGCAGTGATTAATGAGGTGGCCGCCCAAGCTCATCTTGAAAACTATGCCCTGAAGCTGTTTCTGTATGCTGACAAACAGGACAGGGAACAAAATTACGGAAAGTAAGTTGTTTCATAATATATTAAATAAATATATTAATTAAATATTTTCCTGTTTTTTGAATTAGATTTTGTTTCCCATAACTGGTGTTGGTAATTTGTCTTATTAGGTAATTTACTTTTTCATTGATGATGAATGAGTTCCATTGACCTGGTATATTGTGGTGGTGTTTTTTTTTTTTTTTTTTGTGTTTCTTTTGAATCTGCAATCAGTCTTGAGTACTTTAAGCAGATGTGGTAAGTGACAATTGGCAGTTGGAGTGTGCTCTCCATCGAGAGCAACTACTCATACATAGGTGTAGCCTGTATTTATGCTACTCAAGAGGGTACAGACAGAATGTCTTTTCTTTTGAGACGTTTTTGGTACGTGCGTGTTGTCAGTCCAGCGGCCAGTTCATTTGGATGCCTCTCCAGCCTTTCCAAGTATGTTTTGGTTATGGCCAAGATTTCCTCTTTCACCGAGTTCATCTGAAGTAGGTTGTGTATTTCAGTGTTTGTAATGAACCAAGGGCCATTGTATATAGTTCTCAGAATCACATTTTGCATTCGCTGTATAATGGAAATATTAGAGTTGCTACAGCTCCCCCATAGCTGGATGCTGTACATCCAGACAGGCTTTAGAATCGTTTTATATATAAGGAGTTTGTTGTCAGTCGATAATTTACTGTTCCGCCCTAATAGCCAGTGTAGGTTTTTGTATCGCAAGTTGAGCTCATCTCTCTTGGTCTTTATGTGCTGCTTCCACGTCAGGCGGCGATCGAGGTGTAGTCCTAAGTATCTCACAGAATCTTTATGTGGTAGAAAATTATTATTTAGTTTTACTGGCGGACAATCACCTCTGCGTAGCGTAAAAGTGACCTGTACCGACTTAGATGGGCTGACTGCTATTCGCCACTTTTGGAGCCAGTCAGATATTTTGTCTACACCTTTTTGCAGCGTTTGTGACGCAATTGTGGGGTCATGGCTGCTAGCCAGAATTGCAGTATCATCAGCAAATGTAGCTGTAGTCACACTGTCCTCTGCTGGCAAGTCTGATGTGTACAACGTGTACAGAATTGGCCCCAACACTGATCCTTGGGGGACGCCGGCCTTTATTTCCAATAGCTCCGACGTTGCCTCAACTTCTTTGACATAAAACAGACGATCTGTTAGGTAACTTTTCATTAGCTCATCGAAGCTGTGGGGAAGACAAGCTTTTATCTTATAAAGTAAGCCCTTGTGCCAAACGCGGTCGAAAGCCTGTTGAATATCCAGGAAGACTGAGCAACAGAACTCCCTTTCCTCCAGAGATTTCCTAACCCTGTCACACACTCTGTGAACCTGTTCGACAGTGGAGTGCAGGTCTGAATCCGAATTGATGACAAGGTATAGTTTTATTTGCCTTTAAGATTGGTTGTATTCTACGGAGCAGAAGTTTCTCAAAGATTTTCGATAGTACTGGTAGTAAGCTAATAGGCCTGTAGGATGTCACCACATTGGGTGGTTTGCCTGGTTTATGCACCATGAGTATCTGTGAAACCTTCCATTCCTGTGGAAAGTATTGCACTCTTAGGACTCCATTGTAAAGTGTCGTTAGAAACACGATGGCTTTTTTTGGTAGTTGCAGTAAGACTTCCTTCGTAATTAGGTCAAAGCCGGGTGCTTTTTTACTTCCGAGGCTTTTTATTGTAGCCCAGACTTCTCTGGCAGTAACGGACCGTGGTGGAGGTGACATTTGAAAATCTTGGTTTAGAAATGAGTTGATTTCTTCTTCAGATACGGTATTTGTTGCTTCGTTAGTACGAAATACACTTGCCAAATGCTCAGCAAATGTATCAGCCTTTTCTTGAGGTGTTTTTGCCCAACCTTGGTTCCTTCTGAGAGGTGGTACAGCTACCTGGGGTCTAGTATATTGCTTTGTGAACTTCCAGAGAGCGTAATTGGTTGAGGCAGAAGGAGTGAGTGATTCAAGCTGGGCTTCTAGGGTGTTATCATGCCAGGTTTGAAGCAGTTCTTTTAGCTTGCTAGCGGCCTTAAGGAAATTATACTTGTCTTCGTTCAAGCCACTTTGGTGCCATATCCGTCGAAGTTTTCTTTTCTCAAGCAATGATTCTTTTATTTCCAGGGGGTAATCAGAGGATCTAATTTTACTTGGATATTCAGGAGTACTTTTCCAACATGCTTCCTGGATCATATTTGTTAAATACTGAGTAGCAGTATCTATATCGTATTGAGTCTTTAATGCTATTTTTAACTCAATATTATCGACAATATACTTCCTAAAACACTCCCAGTCGGTGTACTTATTGGTTAATGTACATGGTCTCGCAATTTCAATCAGTCTTGAACTTATTGTTAATAATACCGGTGTATGATCAGACGATGTATCATAACACGGTTCTGGCTTAAGGTAGTCTTTAGACAAACCTTTACTTATGAAAAAATCCAACAGATCTGGGGTTTTTTTGTGAGTCGCTCGGCCAGTATGTTGGTTCAGCAGTAGAAATTGCAGACAAGTTGTTTTCTTGAATGCTCAGTTTGAGTTGTCTACCTCGAGTGGAAATTAGCCTCGAACCCCAAGATGTATGCTTCGCATTCCAATCGCCTCCTGCTACAAAACGGTTACCGAGTGACACAAAGAAGTGTGAGAACATGGTGTCGCTAATTTTATGTTTTGGGGGGCAGTAAACAGCCGACACATTCAGACTCCCATTTTCATCTTCCACGCTTATTGTTGTAGCTTGAATGTGGTTGGTTTTATATTCTGGCATTAGGTGATGTTTGATTGTCTTTTTTTACTATCACTGCCGTTCCAGCATGGGCCGTCCCATCAGGATGATTTGTCAGGTAGCATTGGTAGTCTGCAAATTTAACATTAGTGGCTGAAGTGCAATGTGCTTCAGAAATCAGTAGAATATCTAGCTTTTGTTCTGTCATTAAAACTTCAACTTCATTTTTATTTGGGGTTAGCCCATTTATGTTGAAAGTTCCAATTCTTAAAGCAGTCATTTTGTCAGTCTGTCGACGAGTTTAGTTATGAGGCTCATTAGAGTACTCATTTGTTGTAAGATAGAGTCAAACTTCTCAGATTGTTTTAACAGTAATTGTTCGAGTGCGACACATGTGTGCGTTGGGTTGGTTGGAGTATTATTTCGTAAAGACTCTGCATAGGTTGCGAACTTGGTACCAGGGATAGTTTTGTCAGGTTGGCCGACTTGTTGAGTGGGCTCATTGGCAACATACTTATTTGGTGCTTGTTGGCGAGACTCGACTGATGGAAATGCGGTCTTTTTTGTTCTTCGAGCCAGAATTTCTTTATATACTGCACAACCTCTATAGTTAGCGGGGTGCGGGCCATTGCATAGTGCACACAGAGCAGGTGTTTGGCGATCAAGCTTCTGGCATTCAGAACTCTTGTGCGACTGCCCACATTTAACGCAGCGGTAAGGGCGCATACAGTAGTTCTTTGAGTGGCCATATTGTTGGCACCTCTGACATTGTACGATCGATTTTCTTTTTCTTGGATCTTCTATAACGATAGATTGGTGGTAAATATATTTCAAGTCCTTTACCGCTTTGTTGTTTGACCCAGGAGCCAGATTTACAAAGAATGTAGAGGTTGGTTTTTTCTCGGGGCCGTACTTAGCATTGATAATTTCTCCAGTAACTGTATTTCCTGTGGCCTCAATTTCTTCCCTAATAATGCTAGTGGGCGTAGATGGATGTAAGTTGCGAATAACTACTCTAAAGCATCGCATATCCTTTCTGTTAAAAGTATGCCCAATGAGTCCATTCTCCCTCACAAGACCAATTAGCTTTTTGTAGGTGTCAATGTCCACACTACTAATTCTTAGCTGATTTCTATTCACAATCTTGTAAGTGAATTGTCTTCGTTCAGCAACAGTTTCTAGAAGTTCAGTCAATTTGCTGACATCTTCTATCCCGTAAAGGATGATCGGTGGAGGTTTGCTAGGTTTTTTTAGCTGGTTCATCGGGATCATTTTGGGTCAGGTCAATTGACAGGCCACTGAATCTATTGGATGTTTTGACAGCATCAGGTGAAGGGCTGCTTGTGGCTGGCTGGTGGTGTTATTGGATTTTTATTAGGAATAGTATCTCAGTAGCAGCCTGAAGCTTGGATTTGTGTCGGGCAATAAACTCTGCCCCTATTACATGGGATTTACACATAACTGGTGAAATGGGGTTGTGCTATAGTTACACTGCCTCCTAATCCTTTGTAGGTTACAGGTGTGATGTTACTAAATGTTTAATTCTTTATAAACATTTTAGTGCATTTAATAGTAATTTATAAAATGAGGTAATGATGTTATTGTTTTTAGGGTTCCATTAACAAATGGCATAAAAATGGAGCCCTCATAGATTTATCTATTTTTACTGTTTACGTTCAAAATATTGTTATTATATTGTTTGATGCTACGGAGCTCTGTGTGCGAGTTCGCCTCGCATTTGGACAGTTTTTTTTGCAATTACTATGATACTTTTTGAGGCATTCCTCTGAGTGTGTTTCCTTTGAATATTGTTGTTTACACAACAAAAGAACCTCAAAACTGTTTGTGCTTTTGGTTTAAAAACTTGCACTACAAAAAGGCGTAAGTATGAGATTCTGTTTTGTTTCAGAAACATTGTGAAGGCATTCTACACAGCTGGTATGATTTATGATGTTCTTACTACATTTGGTGAACTGACTGATGAAGCAGCCCAAAACAGAAAGTATGCCAAGTGGAAGGCTGCTTACATTCACAACTGTCTGAAGAATGGAGAGACACCAGTCCCAGGTAAAGTAATTTTTAAATTTTGTTTCATAACTTGGTTATGATTTACAATTATTTTTGTATTATGATATGATTAAGCGATTTTATTTTGTTTCGATTTGCCACTGTGGTTATCCAAATTGTTACACTTTTCCTTCAAATTTTCGTCATCACTCTTCAATGAAACAAGACACATTTAGTATAGACACATCTTTTTTATTGATAAAATTTAACGCAAAGTGTCAAATTTATGTTGTAGTTTACGTTATTTTAAGAAAGATGGCATTATTAACTCAAAGGTAAAAAATTAAGTAATTTGGCTTGTTGAACACTTTTTTAAGAAACTACGTTTCTTTTATAAGCTCTCATAAGATAGTTCCTAGGTTAGCATTCATTTTGGTCTTACCTTGATAATTTTAGGACCAATGCAATCAGAGGAAGGTGACGAAAATGCGGGGGGAAGTGAAGGTCAATCAGCTCCAGCGCCTGGACCTACTGACATGCCTTATGCTCAGAATTTCACAACAATCACTCCAGCAACCCCACCAGTTGCTCCATCAAGCTTCAACAGTTTTCTGCCTGATCCTAATGCTGCAATGAAGGCGGCATCTCAACTACCTCCAGTACCATACACTCCGGATCCAAATCCTGGTGGGTTCGTACCTTTTGATCCATCTCAGCAACAGCAACAACCAGAACCCCGGACTAATTTATATGGTGATAATAGAGTCGCGGAACTGTCTCCAGAGCAAATTGCAAAAGCTCAGAAGTATTGTAAATGGGCTAGCAGTGCTCTCAACTACGAGGACGTAAAAACTGCCATTGGCAATCTTAAGAATGCTCTGGAATTACTGCAAACAGGCCGTGATCCTGCTTGAATTACACAAGTACATAGTACATAATTATGTGATATTTGCTGTATGTATAAATTGTTTATTTTTAATGATCGTTTTATCAAATAATGTTGAAGGCAGTTTGAAATGCTTATTATTGTTAACATTATATACATAATATTATATTTTATAGGCTTGCACGCAATGATACCTGATTATAAGGTAGCTTTTAACTATAAAGTTTTTTTAATACCCTGTCAGCTAGTCTGAATCTCAAGGTCAAACGGCGACCCCCCGTGTTGCCGAGACACGCTCTGTAAAATAGACTATTCAGGTTTGAAATCTAGTTTGCTAGATTTTTTTTCTAGTAGTAATGATTATAAAAGATAGGCTTTAAATTCAGTTCACACTATAGGCATTTTAGAGGCACACCTCTAAAATGCTTAGTCATTTATCCATCAGTCACAAGGCTAAGCCGAAACCGCAAATAATCGGTTCTTGAGTGGACCACATTCTTTAGAACCCATAACTTCTTTTATAAAATTAGTTACATGTTAGGATATATGGTTAATGGTAGGTACTCAGAGTGTGCAAGCTACATTCTTCTTATATTTGTTCAATTAACCAATCATAGAATCTATTGGACGCATTACTTTATGCTTTCTGAGATATTCTGTAATATAAACAAAAGATAAGATATTATGAAGTAACGAGATTTTTACCTATTTGTTTGAGAGCTATTGGTGTAAAATATTAATATTGTAGTAAGCACTAAAACCTATTGTTATCGAATTATTATAATTCTTAATATACATAAAGATACAAATAAAACATATTGGTAATACTTCCCATTTATTCATTGGCCATTACATCACACACCACATAATATACAGTAAGATAAAATCATTGCTATTACATATTATAATATATATTATATTAACACAATATTAAAGTTGCCTTTTATGTAACTTAAAGTTTAGAAGCCTTTTATTTAAGAAATAAGTACATCAAATGATTGAAAACAAAAAATATATAATTAATATAGGTATATTACTATTAAAAAGCTTTGGCGTTATTATTATTAATAATAACTGTGATTGAGCAAATAATAAAAAGTACATCAAAAAGGTGCCCTGTTAACTTTATACAATATTTTTATAAGTGCAGTACATATTTACTAAGCCTATCAATATCCATTGGCAGTTATTGTTATGAATCTACGAACGTGACACATTATACACTTCACTCACACATACAAAATGAACCTAGCACGTATCGCTTAAATTAATATCACTTTTAGGTACAAATTACTCTCTAGAGGCGCGTCCGCCTAGAGAATTAGAAATTAACTTGAACGTTCTAGTTTATTAACCAAATGGTTGACTCTTCACAATAATATGCACTATCAGGGTTTTAAACTAAAAAGCTGAATGTAACAAAGTTTTTAATTAATCGCAACTTTTGACTAGCATCATCACAGAGTGATTCATTAATTACCCATCGAGCAATGTTTTTTTTTTAATAATTCTAAGTTTCCCAGTAAAACCATGAATGTCTTCTAAACTCAGACATTCATAGAGAACTTGTTCATATCTTTTGAGTAACTTTCTAATTTTACTGTAAAATATGACTATTATCTCAAGATTTTCCACATATGGCACTGCTAATAAAGTATAACATATTATTCATAAAACTTAATTATTCTCGCTTGAGCCCATTCCCGTTCTGTGTAGCAGTGGCTCTTTCCATTTCCTCGCGGCGGCTAATTTGATACCTGTTAAAATGACTACACTTTATTTAATGTTACAAAAATTATTTTCAAGTAGATACCCAAAAAAATGTAGGTGGCGAGCGAAACGAGTCCAAATTCAACTGAATGTAGAATACCCAAAATATGGTCTTTGCCCAGCTCACTCCTCAGTACAATAAGCCGTGATATTAATAGTTTGCTTTAACAGTGTTGATTTTAGCACGTTGGTGATTTTTAAATAACTACGATATATCTCTTCAATGCTAAAGCGACAGGTTGCCAAGCACTTGTTTACTTTGCAGGACTGATATCTATTACAGTTTTGTAAATTGCAATAACCCGATCGGCTGGAACGTGTAGGTATTATTTGCGCGACACAGTGGTTCGTCATCGCGGATTCCCTGGCCGAATGCCAAAACAATGCTAGTGTGCGATAGCAGTAATTTTATTTCGTAACTCTTGTTTATACCACATAAAAATTGGTCAAGGTGCACTACCCTTATCTTATAGGCACATAGGTAGGTACCGTAGAAGTTAATTATATTCTTTCACATAATATTATGAAGCAGCTTTTGGCTTGGTAAAATATCTATCAAGTTTTATCCGCCTGTAAAACACTTTCTGGCGTTTTACTACTTTTTTATTATTGAGTTCAGTTCAGCTCAATTTCTTTTTTCATTTCTAGTTTAGCTTGATATTTAGGTATATAAGAATGTTTTATATCAACGGTACGATGACAGGAATACGAAGAATATTCGGCTAAAATTGACCAGCTCTGACGTCAATAATTACTACCCACGAGCATAGCTTGCAGCCAAATTATTAACGAATCTAGATTATTTTGATTGGGTTTCTTTAAAATCTTCTTTCTCACTCATAGAGTCCCGTTTAGTTTTATAGTACCGTGGAAAATTAATGTAAAATATGTTACCAAACAACAAGTCTTCCGCTCAGCATGAAGAAGAAAACCAGCGCCGGCGCGCAGCGATCGAAGGGATCGCCTACCATTATATGCGAATATGCTGCTAATATCATCAACAGGACGAGGCCTATATTAGCTGTATTCTTAATTTTATCTGAAACAAGAAAAACAACTTCATTAAGGATTCTAAGCAGGTCCTTCTTTAAGTAGGTGTTTAAAACAATGACAGAATGGGAACTAAGTTTCTACTTGAAAATTATGCACCCGATTGAATTTGTAGTTCAGAAGTTTGACCCGTTCGCAACTTCAAATTCTCAATTTGAAATGTTGAAGTAGAAGCTTAAATTTTCTATTCTACCATGGTTTTAAACGCCATAGGTTTAAAAGACTATATTAGAATAACATTCCAACTATTTATTTATAGTTATTTACTAGCATTTAACCTCGGACTTGCCAGTACCTACACACTCAATTTTATACTTCTACTTTGTCTGCATAAATAACCGACGGTGACAAACAGCGCTTTGAATTCCGAAAATAAGATTCGACCTGTGTAGACAATAGGCATACAAGGCGCGGCCACTTTGTACCACATTTTGTACATTTCAACGAATAGATACGCAAATAAATGGATCTTAGGCTTATCTGATTTACTTATATCAAAAGCCCAACAGGCTCATATGGTAGACTACCTCTCTTTTACCATAAAGGTCGCCGTCGATCAATATGTCGTGACCTCCTAAGGCTTAACACACTACCGCAACCGGTGCGCCGCATTGCGACTAGCCAGTGTAGTGCGTTGTAGGCCTAAGGGTGCAAACTTACGGGACTTCTAAGGGGGTTAAACTAAACAGCATGCTGAGTTCATCGACCCGTCTGAGTAGATAATTCTTTGACCTTTTTTAGCTGTCATATGACAGCCTATATTTGTTGACTACTGAGTGGCCTTCAATGATTTTTTTTCCCATTATCATAGATCTATTTAAATATTCATGTAGCGTCAAACTATGATGACATCACTTGTTTCCGGCACGATGCATAATCCGAAAAGTTGTGGCGCAAGGTTTTCTACTTTGCGTGCTTTGTAATATGGCAAACACAAACTGTCACCCTACATTGACGAAACTCTAATCTAGGAACATAATATAGTTAGGCAAGGTCGCCGTCGACGGGTAGGCCTATGTTTAGCGCCCGGATTCTGGAACGAAAACGTGCACAGAAATTGACTAAGAATTTGTCAAACCCGTGTTACCTGCCGTGATTGGTTGACGGATTTATAAACAGCCAATCGGATCGCTTGAAGGACATTTAGTTTTGACACATTGATTTTCGTTCCAGAAAGCAGTTAAGTTGAAATATAGTACAAAATTAAAAACAATAACAAAGCATTTCCTTACGACTAGGTATTGTTGCCAGGGCCAGTCCAAATAATATTTCAAGGCCGCCTACAGCCCTTCTGTACCATTTCGAAGGTAACTTGAAGTCTAATGTTTCCGTTAAAGGAAACACTTTTGCGTATCTCACATATTCTTTTCTCTGAAACAAATAAACTTTTATTACTATAATTTTACCTAAGTATGTATATATCACATGTACTTATTTCCCGCAGGGAGCGGGGTTGGTATACGAAATGTATTTAGATAGGTCTATCACACAGGACATCTATCCTATCTTTGAGAAATACTAAAGTTAGAAGAGAAAAGACGGGAAGCAGGATTAAGGGAGCTAGATCAACATTATCATAAGAGAATCGAAACCCGATCCAGAGGTCTGGGTTCGATTCCCATCTGCTAATAAACAAGCCTTTTTTGGCTTCTTGTTCGTTGAGACTAATAAATCTATCTAAATGTTCCATCGACTGATTACTTACACGACAATAATTGAATAGGTACAATAATCGATTATACTTACACACATTGATGATACCGTAAAAAAGATGCGTGAACTTGACGCATATATTTTATGCCACTAGCATAAACTTTTACAACATGTAAGATGTAATCAGTCTATTACATTAGATCGTTAATGTTTACATGATCACCAAGGGGAAAACTATTTCAAGGCAGTCTTCATTATAGATATCCCCGGTATAACAAATTGCGTCAAATACGTATAAGTATATTGAATGGGCTCGTTGGATCCCAGTTCCAGTGATCGTTGGTTCGAGATCTGATTTGTATTATTATCTTTGGAAGACGCTAGTGTTTACTTACGCATTGTTAAGAATGATGATATCTATTCGGAGTTTGTTTACATTTACAATATTAAACATACCTAGAGTTATAACTAACTCGGAATTTGACGAACGTTTTGCCACTAAGATAACACAGTAGAATAAAAACCTAACATTTGTTTGATTTGGATCAGGGGGTCTAAAGAGGCCACATAGCTGGGTGAGTTTACGTGAGCCTCCAAGACATCTTAACTACACTGCTGTACATACTAACGACACATGGAGGGATTATAGATACGTTAAAATTTAATTAAGCCTACAATATGCCCCTAGTTAGAGTCATGCCCATTCACATGGACCCACAATGTGACATCTACCAACACTGAATTAAAAGTTTGAAGACGTGTCATTTTGAACTTTTGATTCTAGGATACGCAGGTTTTCTCATCATAACTTGCTTTGCCGTTTTAAGAGCAGTGGTAATTAAATTAATTTGCAGTTAATCTCTGTGTAAGTTCTGGACTGGGTATCCACTAGGAACTAGGATATTTATTTTCCTGTTCTCTCTTTCGTTCTGAGATACCTACATGGGAATAATAGGTAAAGGACAAGGACAGTTAAATTAGTATCGTAACATAAAGAGTTAATGTCATCATCATCTATTTAAAATCATAGAGGTCATGTGAGTCGCGTTAGTCGCAGCTGTTTCAAACAACGAAATACGAATCAATATTTTAGGATTTACGTCTAGCTGTCACTCATCTGTCCGTTTGTTTGCTCTTTACGCTAAAATGGCTGCATGAATTCCGATGATACCTTTACTGTAGTTTCAATAACGATTCTTTGAATAGGTTCCTGTCATCTAAAGCTTGAACTATCTTTTGCAAGTAATCCCACACAATACTATGATATAGGATATGATTGATTGTTAGTTGCGAATTAACGGTATGTCATAGTGTACCTGTCCGAATTCCACTTAGTACTTATAAGGTTGTTAATTACTTGATTGGTATTCATTTTTTATGAGTCGGAAGACAGTTAGATTGTTAAAAAATACATTTATGGATCCCCAGACTGCAAACACAATCCGACCACCAACACAAGTTATTTGTTAACTTTTAGTTTCGTAAGACATGGTTGGACAGTAAACACTTGAGACAGTAGTCTTTTCCTTTCATTTACGTATGTAATAACTAGGTAATTTCTGGGTAATATTTGGGAGGTTTAATCTCAGCAGTCCAAAGTTATGGTCCATAATATAAACCACAGAACAGAGCTCTAAGCGCATCGAGTTCCTTATGTCACCTCAGTGTCTCTATATATGTACTAGTAAGCATAATATAGAGACACTGACCGTTAATGCACATGGGTACCTATATTCTCTACTGCAAATCTCGCAATCGAAATAAGGTTTGCTGTAAGAGAATCCAATTCTGGATTAAGCTCGCCATTGTACACTAATGCTATACATATTAAGTATTGCAATTTGTACGTATTTTTTTGTGTGTGCATTACCTAAAGAATAAGAATATGTTGAGGGACGTTTGAGATGACTTTCAAGTTTTGTAAAAGACAGCTCCATTTTTTGAGATTTTGTTAACAAGGGCCACGTTGACATTGGATAAAGCCTTACTAATTAGGTATCACGATTCACGTGTCATCTGTAAAGTGTTGTTAGACGCTGATTTAACAGACACATTAAAGCCTAATTAATTGCTTTTTTCTCTCAACAAGTATCTAAACGACCGAATAACGATCGCTTAAATAGATACTTAATAAGTCTCATTCTCTTGTAAATTAATTAAACGCTATAAGTACTTAATTTATTTTGAATATCATGCTACCGTTTGCTCCTTTTTTATAATACATAATATATTTAGAGCACCTAGTAGATATCTATAAGTATATTCCAAGAACCGCAGTGCCGTGTTAATCACAACACCTACGGAACAAATATTTTATTGGTTGCCAACATATTATTGTTGTAGAAGGATCGATTAAAATGTACCTGTTCAAATAAGCAACATGCGCCAACAAATAAATTACAGATGATTAAGAATCGGCGCACCGCGCAGGGGGGATCCGTGGCTCGCGATCGAGTCACGCCGTAAGCTGTCGCAACGAGACGACTCCGTGCTGGTATTAGGCGGCAGGCCAAATACCAAAATAGCAAGCCACTCGCTCTGCTACAAAAATCTAAATGCACCTAGCGACCTTATAATCTGTTTGCAAGACAACTGATAAAATGCTTACCAAATCTTTATGCAGTTCCTTCGAAATAAATGGGGTTAGCTTTGTTATTCCAACGAATACAAAAAACACCCCTAGAAGGATAGATAAACTTTTCAACACGATAGAACCCATTTTTGTCAAACACACTTCAACAATATTTTAGCACTGATTTTAGACCCCTATCATTCTTTAAAAATATTACTTATTGCATTCTAATTTTCTCTCACTTATGTAATTATATTTCAGACATAATTTGTTCCTCTGTTACAAATACTAGGCTTATTAAGTAACGATTAAACTTATTCAGGTTAAAAGCATTATTTCATTGAAATTGTCAATACGTGAAAAATACAAGGAAGTTAGAAGCAAACACGTTTCGCGCCGGCGCGAAAAAAATCCATACCGAACTTACACACCACTAGCTATTGCCAGAATCGAAAAATGGAAATGCAGCCTCGCCAAGCCAACACCTTTGAATTAAGTATAATATACATTGACGTTTGTGTGCGAAACATTAGCCTGACAATGTATGATAAAAATTAATCATTTTACACAAATTATTACTAGACTATTATTACCAAATTGTAATTTAAATATGAATAAAAATAAATCTTAATATGGCGCCATCTCGTGCCTACTAGCAACATCTCGCCTCGTAGGGTGATTTTGTTTCTTGCCGCTAGCGGCAAGATGATTTTGATTGCTAAAAATATTTTTCACTCGGTAAGCAGATGAGTGAAGGACGGCCTTAATATCCCGCCGATCTTAGATTATCAGACATACCTAGGTTTTCCTGTAATCTCTACGTTATTTCTAATATTTTTTTTTTCAATATTGTTGGCTCATTTTAAGGGGAATGCTCCAACCAGCCCGCGAAATTCAAAATTTCTTGCATTTTTTGCAATTTGCAGGCCAGTGCTAGCTTGTATGTTGATTAAAATATTATTCGCGGCTGTAAGACGTATGTAGTTACAGAATTATAATCATCAAAATCACCAATACAACCCTCCAAGTTCATAAAGGCGTAGGAACAAAAAAAACAGAAAAAGTCATTCCTACAGCTTTATGAACTTAGAGCGTTGTATTGATGACTTTGATGATTATAATTCTGTCGCATAATATTCTGCCGAGTAAAAATTTTACCAAATGAAAATTTGCGTACTAAAATCATTCCAAATATTGCATTGCTGTATAAAAGGTGTGCTAAAATTTGTTTGGATAATGAAATTTTGGCAAAATGAAAAAAAATTCACGTGCTTACCAAATTGCAACTAAATCGGTCCTGTAGATTTGGAATAAATTGGCTGTGACAGACAGACACGCGAGTGAACCTATAAACTTTCCATTTTTGTATTACTTACGGAACTTTAACAACATGGCGGTGTTAGTTCTGATTATGGCCACAAAGGACCATGCAGCACTACTATAACTTTTTTCGCTTTGTGACACGTTGGAATGTTGCCAAACTTAATCATTTTACTAATATTACTATATATTCATCCGCCTTCTGCGACCCGAACACTTTGTATATTGCTGGGCCAATAGCCTCCAAGTAGATTGACTCAGTAATTGACAAGCGGACGGAGGTACAACAATATTGAAAACAACATTATAAAGAAAGGACGGAAAAACAATGTTGGAAATCGTGGAATCGTTTTTTACCATTTTGCATAGTATTAGTAACCCAAACAAGCACCAGTACTTTTGAATTTGAAACTTCATTTCCTCCCGCTCCCTTTATTTACTATGCACATAATCTATCTACCCCACATCAATGGTTACATTCTAATATTTTTAGTAGGTAATTGGTACAATAAAAAGCATAAACAAGGATTTCATTAGCTACGCCTTAGTGCGGCAACTTAGCGATTGACTTAGGGATTGCAGGTTTGATTCTCGCATACAACTAAAACTTCACACCAACTTAATTAATGCCTCTTCTATAATTATGTAGGTGTACACAGTTTGACTGCCTCGATGGTCTAAGGAACTGCGCAGACGAGAGACCGCCGGATAGAAATGACCGTTCCTGTTCATTGGTTGACGTCCATTTGCTGTTGCAAATTCTTCGCGGACAAATTGTCCATCGTCTATTGATCGTGGCAATCGCGACTGACGAGCATGAGGTCCTGGGTTTGATTCCCCGGTCGGGCAAATTGTTATTGAGTTTTTACATCAGGAATTTCTCAGTAGCTGCCACGGAGTCTAGATCGGTGCTCGGTTGATGGCAATAGGCTCGCCCCCTATTACATGGGACTTAAACATAAATGCCGAAATGTGGGTGTACTATTAGGTACACCTCTGCCTAACCTTTCGGGGATTGCAGGCGTTATGTTATGTGCAGATGTAGGTACACATAATACACTCCAGCACAAGGGCCATGGTCTGGTTAAGAGCACCGCATTCATATTATTTCATTTATTTCAGGTAACAATGACCCATAACATTTAAGCCACGTGGATTAGCATACATATTCATAAAAACCAGAAAATATATAGGCAACTATTGCACACCAAGTGACGGCGTCGTGTTGCGCTGCGTGGTGTCGCGTAGCCTATGGGGCCGTCTCCACGAGCTCCACGCTCTCGTGGAGGCGGCCTCATAGAAATACGTGGCACGATGATAATATCGTCGAGACGGCCCCTTACGTGGAAACGCCGATGATACATGACACCCTTCGGCCAAAACTCTTCCTAGAGGAAGGTCCTCAAGGAAAACTGTTCCTTGAGGACCTTCCTGAAGGAAGAGTTTTGGCCATGAACGACTTGAAATTTGTGTGTTGGAAGGGCCTTGATTCCCCATTTTGAAATGTATTCACAGCGGCCTACTTGAATAGATTATAGAATAAGGTAACATTCACAAATAATAAAAGAAGGGATTTTCAAAACATGATTATATTTTCTAAATCAGGAAATTCTGTATTTAAATAAGTTTTGTAAGCCTCATTGAACATTGGAGTCCCACACAAAAGAATCTGGTCACTGTTTCGAAATGGTTTTAAATTAGATAAATATTCACTGGTCAGCCTATGTTTGTTTATTGGTTCTTGATATCTACATTTAAAATTGTTTGTGCTTGAGCTGCTTAAATAAATATTATACTTAAAATTCCAATATGATTTAAAAGCATAAAGTTCATCCCTAAATAGTACAGAATTTTCACATTTACAACAGTATAATAATATTAATTTGGTCATATCATCTTCATTATTTAAAATTTCATCTATGATTGTAATAAATGGAGCTATCCCTGTCCCTTGAGCAATCATTATGATTCTATTAAACATACTGGGTTCCAATTTGTAATGTCCGTAAGGACCTCTCCAAAATGTTGCATCCCCTTCATTTAATTTACACAAGTGAGGAGATACTAGGCCTTGGTCATATTTTTTAACAATTATTGAGAAATCACCTTCTGTTGGTCCATTCTTAGCTTTTATAGGAGTATATGCTCTTGTGCATGCATTTTTATTTCCATTAAATTTAAAGAGAAAGTGGTCACCAGGTTCCCACCTAACTTTATTACTATTTACAGATGCCTTTTTGAATGTTATACAATTGTGTAAATGGCAGACTGGCAAGTTCTTAACAACATTAAATACTGTGTATTTCAATTGTGATATACCATTATTCTGGGATATATTATCATTTACACTTTGCCCACTCTCTAAGTGTTTTTTATACAGCAGCAACTGCCTCTCATATATATCAAATATACAAGGAGTACAGCCACTATTACAACAGTCTTCCTTATCTGGTTCAATCGGCTTTTCCATTGATGAGCACAAGCGAAGCAGTTTTCCAGAGTTAGCATTAAGACAAACCGCACAGCCATCCAAGCTATAACAGTGGAATGCAAGTGCGTTTTGTATTCAACATTATATTTACGAACGAAAGCCGCACGAGAAAGAATGAACTCATTGCATTGGCCATTCATTAGTTTAGAATATTATTGTTTACAGTTATCGTTACATGCATTATAATGACATGATGGAATTGATGGATGACAGTGACACTACCTCTCCATATATATATAGTAGTCTTTGACACTACCTCAGTATATATACAATGTACTCTGTGGCACTACCACAGAACATTAATACTCCAGCGAGGAGTGTGGACAATGTGGACATCTTTTCAAACTGGCAGTGCCAGTGCCATAGTGCCATACATCCGGAATGCCTATTGCATTAGATTCCGAAATCGACTTTACATCGCAATACAACAAATGAAACATGGCAATACAACGTTTTAAGTAATTCATTTTAGATTTTTTCAGAATGATACTGGCGATTGTTACTCAGTAAAATATTTGTAAATAAAACAAATAAATACGGTGGTAATGCTGGGCGCTTTATAATAATAATATAGCAAATCGTAGCATAAAAAAGAAAAGTTATCCCAGGCAGGATACAAAAATTTTTGAGCTCGCTTCGCTCGATTTTGCACACCACATACTTATGATTCTCTAGCTTTTCAGAACAAATAATTAATAGTTACCTTTAAAAAACACTCTTTATAATAGTTACTTATAAATAGTGTTTTTTAAAGGCCGGATTTACTGCGAAGAGCAAGTGTGTGCAAATTGAACCTCCAGATTTCTGCATGTACACGCCAATCGCGGTCAGCGGTGGTCACATATCCAAAATCATATTCAAACTATAATGACATAAGATTAGTCAAAAGAAGTCAATGTTCTCCGCCTCTATAAAAACTCTTTATATGTAACTATTAATTATTTATTCTGAAAAACTATAGAATCATAAGTAGGTATGTGGTGTGCAAAATCGAGGAAGCGAGCTCAAACATTTTAGTATCCTAACTGGGATAACTTTTTCTTTTGACAGGCACTGGCTATGTATGTCACATAAAGGAACGTGTGGCCACTTGGATCGTGGGGCCATGGGAACTTCTTGCCCAGAGTGGACGAAACTTGATTTGAGTCGCTTCACTTGTTCTTGCATCTTGTATCCTTCAAGAGCGAGGAAGAAGACACCACTGGCCCCAAATAAATTGAAAAGGGCCCGCCACCTTCTCGATCTGCCGCGACCCCGTCTAGCTATGTCAGGATTTGCCAACGGGCAATGGAGCACAGCATACCTAACGTTACAATTACCGATCCAATAAGGAACACCATACTGCGCTCCAGAACTTAAAAAAAAAATTAAAATAGGACTGGGCAGGCAATGTTTGCCGGATGCCTGCAAAGCTGTCGTCCCGCATGTCACATGTAGATTAATAAAAAAATATTCAGTTCCGTATTCAGGCGATTTACTAAGTTTCCTCTCTATCTTTTTAAGATCGGCAATCAGCATTTCTTGTTTGTTTATTGATAGCTTCCTGTTAGCGGGAATTTTGAGATATAACATTTATTTCAATGTTTTATTAATGTCTCTATCGTCAATAAGCTACCAATAAGAAATAATCTCATTATATTTATTTTTGGTATTAATTCAATATAAACGGATAGGATAGTGTTCGTTCCATTTGTTTTTATTTTTTGCTAACAAAGACTTCAGCGCCCTCTGCATAGACGCCAGACAAACACCGGTTCGCTGCCCGCCATAAATTCTCTTTGACCCATTGCGCTAACGTTTGCTGTAAACAATTAAGTGAGTATTTTTATTGTAATATTGTTTAGAACTCAGATTTTATTTTATATTTTAAAAGCCGATTTTTTGCATGAAAATATATGATAATTTATTGAATCGCGTCTTTGAATATACTGGAATTCACTAGTATATAGTTAATGTAAGCAGACTCCATTATTAAGTCGCTTGGCGTTCCTGCATTTTACTGTGTTGTTTTAGTACAGAATTCTCTTGAAATACGTTTTATCCCAATATTATTTTGGAATATTTTCTGACGTTAGGTATTTTCTAATAAGTTGCTGTCTGTTCACAGACACTCGCTTGTGTAGTGGATAAATAATTAATTCGATTGCTATGTAGCTAATAATTTATGTGTATTAAAACGATCGTATTTTGTTGACATTTTCATCATTTGTTTTATTTTATGGCCAGGTTTTACTTATTTTTGATTCTTGATTTCAATTTTTATTAATATAAGCTGTAGTTTAGATGGAAACTCGAATCACATAGTGGCGTCACAAACAATAATGGAGTACGAAATGAAGTTGGTGTCTATTTTTTGTGAATGGAACAATCTTCTAATCTGGTTATTTATTTCTGTTTCAGATTTTTTCTGTACCTAGCAGTATATAAATAACCAACTATGTCTGATGACGGATCGACGGTCGTAGAGAAGAAAGGACGCGGTAGACCAAAAGCTAATGGAACACAGCCAGTCAGTGTTTTTTTGTTGCTTTTTTTATGTTATTATTATTTAAATGCAGTTAAATTACTTCACTATTAGACTACTTTATTTAAGTGTATTAATTTGGTTTGGCAGGAGGCTAAGAGCGATACCAAGAAAAGGGGAAGACCTCCTGCAGCCACCAGGACGAAGGAATCCACAAAGTCATCGGATGATGAACAAGCTCCAGTAGCGAAACGAGGGCGAGGCAGGCCTAAGGGGTCCAAGAAAAAGGCAGCTGCTAAGGGAAAGGTAATTTGTCTTCTTTATAAAGTTATTTGGTTTGCAAAGATAAAGCTATAATAATTTGTTAATTTATGAATATTTTTCTTGCTCTAGAGTGCACCTGTTGAAGGAAGGGGCCGTGGACGACCACGCAAGGACCCCCCACCTAAAAAAGATGCCGCCTCCACTGAAGAGGAACAGGATGATGATTATGAGGATGAAGGCTCTGAGGAGCAGTAAAATATGTGTTCTGTTTTCTGACTCAACACTCACTTATAGTGTAATTTGTTTGTCACGATAACTCTTTTTGTGTGTTATTGCAATTTACTCATTTTGTTGTAGATCTTTACATGATTGCATATATCGGTAAATACCTTTTGGATAATATTGCACATGGGGTTATCATGACAGTACAAAATTCTCATCTGAGATTGTCTACCCAAATTTTAATCATGTGAGAAATTAAAGATGACTTCAAACGTAATAGCTGCTTAGGAGACTGTGTGATTACAATGCATTTACTTGAAATATTTAGCAAATAAAGAACTCACTTGAATAAATTTGGGATGACTTGGATCTCCCTAGAAACGTACAACTTTTAAGATTTAATTTGTAAGATCCTTTTTTTGTAGAGTTTATTCAAATAGGTATTTTGTAATCTCTTGATTTGTAATTCATACAACTGTAGATTTATTAATTTGACTTTAAAGTCAAGTATTATTTTATATAATAATTATAAATAAATATTATGTTCACTTTTTGGAATAGCAGCGTTTTACCTGAAATAAAACGCATATTAAAATACTTACCTCACTGGAAGCTTTATTATGAGATGGCATTTCCGTTTCCCGCCGATTTCTTACCAGTTTTCGTACTTTTATCCCCTCTATACTTCCGGCTCAGTGGCGCCACCTGGTGGTTGCGGGCAGTTTTTAGGTTTCGTAAAAAGTGGCACGCTATTTTTGTTCATTGTCTCATAAAACCAGGCAGAAATAAAGTGAAAGCTTCCAGTGAGGTAAGTATTTTAATATGCGTTTTATTTCAGGTAAAACGCTGCTATTAAACTACTTGACCGTCACTGGAAGCTTTATTATGAGATCTGTTTGTTATCGCCTGGTGTCGCCACTTTGATGTATGTATACATATTATACTTGGAAGTATGTAATATTATATAATAGGCCAATGTGATAAGGCATGAAATTAAACAGAAGTGTAATTAATAACTATGCATTTATTTAAATAAATGTTTCTAATGATTCAATGAGAGTACCTAGGTGTACGTTAGCTCATAGATATAATTAGCATACATTTTTAAAAATCAAATATGAAAAATCATAAATTCTAATCACAAACAATCAATTTAAGAATATCCGTTCTAGATAAACAAAATATTCGAAATATTTATTCAGCAACTTTAATCAATTGGATTGAACAATTGTGTGACGTTTTGTGAATCGGTACTCCTCATTATTTCTCGTCTATAAAACTGCTGGAATGTATTAGCTGATCGCCAATTTCCACGAGCCAAGATTTCGTCGAGGGGATGATTTTGAAACCAGCTTTTGGAGGCTACAGCAGACCGGGTGCTACCTGGAGTGGCTGCAATGCCAGCTTCCCCAAACAGGGTCTTTACCCACCCTGCAATGACTGTACGTGAAGCAGGTTTAGCCACACCTCTTACCGTAATAAACAAATTAGTTGATTTTGCCTCATTACGTCTGTCATTTAATAATGCTATAGTTCTTTTTATCCAGAATATAGGGTCAAGGCTAGAACTATTGGTATTTAAAAGCAATTTCCAGCCGGACTGCCTGTAATTACTGCCGTCAGTTTTGGAGCCAAACCGTGGCCAAAATATTATACTGTTATCAGATCTTATGCAATGATTAGGATCAATATTAAGTAGAGTTAGATCGTGTATTCGCCTGCCAGAGCAAAGCAACAATAAAATTGCAGTATGACGTGACGTTTGAAATAGATTATTTGAATCAATATTGTAATTAGTCAAAAAGGAAATTAAATTACCAACATCCCAAACTGGAGGTTTAGTGACCTTTGGATTCTTTAGGGCAATTGATTTTAAAACATGTCTAACTAGAACGTGTGAACTTAACTGACTTGAAGTTTCAGCGTTACATAATGTAGATATTACAGATTTATGCAAAAGTATTGAATTATACGACAACTTATCAATTAAGTATAAGTCACATAAAAACTGCGCTAATTGTGAACCAGAGGGATTCATTAAGTCCAGGTTTTTATTGCGACACCACGACGTCCAGCGCTTCCAGGCTACCTCATAGGTTTTTAGAGTCGATTTTCGCCAAGAATTTTTAAGCAGTGATAGTTGTTGAGGGTTCCACGTCTTTATCGCATCGGACCACCCCCACATTTCCAAACCTCGAGAACAATGTTCTCGACCTTCGGTGGTGGGAGTCCCGTCGACGTGTCTATTAGGTATCTGTGCAGGTTTCTCAGAGTTAATGGGGCCGCGAGCGCTCGGGCTTTGAGATCCGGACGCCAGAATACCCTCTCCCATCGAGGTACTACTATTAGGAATATTCCTGTCGACTGGTTTAAGTGAGACAAGACTTTGGGGACTAGGAATGGTGGTGGAAATATCCATGCGAGCTGGTAATTCCATGGGACACTGAAGGCATCGTGGAACAGAGCTTGAGGATCTCTTTGATCTAGAGACACATAATTGTATACTACGTGAGCAGTTGCCGAGGCAAATAAATCTATTACTGGGGTTCCCCATTTTGCAAACACTATTTCTACACAAGTCGGTAGTAAGTGCCATTCTGGAGGTTGGCGAAGGCGCGATAAGTGGTCCGCATGATTGTTGTATTTGCCCGGAATGTAGTGTATGCTGAAATGTATCTGATGTTGGTCTAACAAATTCAGAATTCGATATGTTATTTCCAACAGGGATAATGTCCTCGTACCTCCTTCCTTTCGCAGGTAGGTGACCGCTGTTCTGTTGTCGCTTTGAATGAGGAGCGAACTTTGATGGAGCCAATGAACTTGGTTCTGAAGAGCGTATAATATTGCTAGCATTTCTTTTTGATTGCAATGCAGCGTTTTCTCTTCTTGCGACCAAGTTCCTGACAGAGCCAAATTGTTCAGTTGCGCCCCCCACGCTTGATCCGACGCATCTGTAGTCAGAAAGTTTATTGGTGGAGGGTACTGAAGAGGTGTTGACTTTTGACAATTTTGGGCCCACCAGTTTAGTTCCTCTAAGACACCTTGTGGTAGTGGGTAGGACTTTGGTGGCAGGACTGGCAGCGAATTCATTAACATTAATAACTGTCGATGATTCAGCCGACCCCGTGGGACAACAAAACTGGCAAAATTTAGAAGACCTACTATTTTCTGAAACTCCTTCAAGGTTAACTGCTCTTGTTCGAGAGCCTGATTTATCTTTGTGATGATGCCCTGAGCCTTTTCTTTTGGAAGGGATTTTTGATTTTCCCATGGCTTCCACAGTATCCCTAAATAAATTATACTCTTTTGAGGAGAAAGAATTGATTTTTCGAAATTTATTTGCCACCCCAGTTTCTGTAATGTATGTACAGTTATCTTGACATGCTCGCGAAGCGTGTGAACATTTTGGTGTACTAGCAAATAATCGTCCAGGTATACCAGGATCCTCATGTTCCATTTTTCCCGTAATGTTTGGGCTACCCAGTTCGTGAGCATGGAAAAGGTTTTTGGAGCAGTGCTCAGACCGAATGGAAGACAAGTCATTTCTAGCAACTCCTGGTTGTATATTAGGCGCAGAAAGCGTCTGTGTGATTTGTTTACGCTTACATGAAAATATGCTTGGGACAAATCTATTTTGCACATCCAGTCCTGAGATTGTAGGAAGTCCGGAATGCGATACATATTTATTAAATGAAACGGTTCGGTCCTCACATATTTGTTCAGTGATTTTAGATTGAATATGGGACGGGCAGATCCGTCGGATTTTGGAACCAGAAATAGAGGGGAAATAAAGCTTGGCGAGGGTAGCGCTTTCCTTAGAATTCCCTGCCGTTTCATTTTGTCTACAATTAAAGACATTTGTTTTGAAACAGGAGTTTGAAAAGGTCCCTTCGTTACATCTGGATAGATAAGTGGGGGCTTTTGAAAGAAAGGAATGCGATACCCTTGAATTAATCTTAGAACTATTTCTGTTGCTCCCATTTCCACCCATTGTGATTGGTAGTCTATCAACTGACCTGCCCGAAACGGTGTCTTGTCATTGTTTATACCTTTTTCCCCTGGAACTTTTTGAGGAGTTTGCACGTCCTCGTGTACTTCCACGTTCGGGCCGCGAGCCTCGGTTTTGAAATGAACTTCTGGTATTGAAGTGATCATAATGACTGGAGGAGTTACCTCTGGAAGAGGTATGTGTATGTTGGCACTGACCATGGTAATCACCCCGCGAGGGTGGGTTATGACAGGTATGCCTATGCGATCCTGGTTCGTGAAATGGAGTTCCACGCGATGGAACTGTTGATTTTCGTGCGCCTTGCCCCCGCGAGGGGCGGCTACTAGGTTGGTAAGCCTTTTGCGAAGACCTTTCAGTTTTTGGAGGCCAAAAAGCCTTACGGACCCCGCCAGCCTTCTCTAGAGTAGAGGTAAAGGGCTCGGCATTAAATATGTAAGTACTTGAAGGAGGTATTTTATTCAGGAATGCTTTCACTAATGGATCTCTAACTTGACTCGTTATAGTTTCCCTACGCATTTCAATACTTTCGGCTCTATGGCCGCAGGCTAATTGCAAAAGGTCTGAGGATATTTTATGAAATTCGCCCTTCTGAAATAATTCGTCAATCTTCCCATTTAAATTATCAAAACTGATACATTCAGTATTTTTTGCCCATGAAAGAAGATCACGAATACCTTCCTGCAATGATTGTCTTTGTTTTAATATGCAGTAGGTTAAAGCTGCGTACGATTTGTCAGCATGTGCCAGATGGCGTAAGGTGTCATATGCTTTTACCTCCTCATTTGTTTCCAGGTCTATAAAGCCAGGAGTATGGTTATATAATTTTTGCGTATCGGCGTATCTCACTTCTGACCAAGAAGTACTACCAAAACGCTGGATATCTACCAACTTCTTCAAAAAACTCTCAGGGGTTTTTGGAACTAATGGTTCTTTAAGCTTAGTATCAATGTCAAAAGTGAAATCTAAACTTGTATTTTGATGTTCTTGATTTGAACAATCCTCGTCACTAATTTGTTCATAAAGTTGACCACTAATTCCGGAATAAACAGAAGCGTTATCATAACAAGCTGTATCAATGTTACTTGTAGTATTAATTTGTTTGCGAAGCTCACTGATTTCCTTAAAAAGCTTGTCCATCTGACTGGAACGTCGAGCACGCTTACTTTTCTTATGGCGGCGGCGCCGGTTTTTGGATCGCGCTTGTTTGCTACCCGAAGTAGACGTACTTGAAGAACTAACACTTGTAGCACTACTGCTGCTGCTACTTCGATCTCGCTTGCGATTCAGTCCACTCGGACCAGCCACAGCCTGGGGCTGGGTATTGGAGTTGTGGTTATTACCCTCCATTACTGCAAACGAATTACGTTTGCAGTGGATTTATAACACTTTACACAGCACAGTTATAATTTAAATATTGATTACGAAAATTTACTGGTAAATTCAAAAGTAAAAAATGACAGTAGTGATCCGAACGGAAAAACCGTTAAAAACTTTGATCACGTACGAATTATTCATAAAAGTGTTACCTCTAAAAGAGGGTACTTACCGACGGTACAAGACTAATCCTCTTTGAAGAACACTTTACACTTAATTTATAAATTATGTATTCACTTAATATTCACTTCAACGTATTATGCAACTGTCGTGGATGCTACCACTGCGCACAAGTTGCTTCGACGGAGAATAAAAAGCCAATGAACAAAAATAGCGTGCCACTTTTTACGAAACCTAAAAACTGCCCGCAACCACCAGGTGGCGCCACTGAGCCGGAAGTATAGAGGGGATAAAAGTACGAAAACTGGTAAGAAATCGGCGGGAAACGGAAATGCCATCTCATAATAAAGCTTCCAGTGACGGTCAAGTAGTTTAATAATCTTATTTTTCCCTTATTGTATTTAATATTAGACACACTGGTGACATTTGTGAACGGTGTTATAGTATATCCGTATGTGTTCTTGATTGATAAATCACTTGGTATATTGCTGTTCCACAATCTAGTATCATGTAGTGGTATGGGTAGTGCCATGTATCAACCTTTTTTTATATTCGGGCCGACTGAACTTGTTTTAATTGACATTTATTGTGTGTATGTGCGTGAATGTACAAGTTTAGAACAAAATATAAATCTATGAAATCCATGCTGGCTTTTCTCTAAACAGATTGTTAATTTGAAGTATACTTTTTTCAATTATTAAAATCAGTTGTTGACTGCAACATGAGTAGTAGTCTAGCGAATCCTTCATCCATACCTACTCTTGGGCGCCAGCAGCAGGGTGCTTTTGCACCCTTCTGTCGGGAAAGAAGAACCATTGAAAAGATTTAGATTCAGACAAATTAATCCGAGACGGAAAGCAAAAAAATTTACACTACCTACTACTGTACTCCTGTTCTCGTTTGTTTGTATGAGCAAAAATAACTTGATTTATCCTACACAATATTTGACTTCGCTCAGACATGTCCTTAGCGTGCATAAGTTCTTCTTATAAAAAAAGGCAGAATATTATATTAGGCGGCTATTTCTACAATAAAGGACAAGAAAACACCACATTCAGGGTGGGGGTCAGTGGGTCGTCTTAGGGGGGCGGAGGTGGCTGCTATAAAATTTCCAAGTTTGCCACGCTCTGCACTTGAACATGGGCGCCCGCGCCGCCAGAATTATTTGCAGGGGGGTGCATCTTCCGTTCCATGAAAACAGTTTGAAACTTTTTGAACTCCACTAGTTTGTTTCGTTAGTCAATTCGAACAAGGAGTAATTTGGTCGAATTATACAGAAAAGCCCATCAATCGAAAAAAAAAAATAGGATGCAAGTGCGAGCTTGAAAATTGTAGCAGTCACCTCGAACTTGTTAGGTTTTCTTTTCTCCTATATTAAAGAAATAAGGCTAATATGCCCATTTATAAAAGAAAAGTTTATGAACGCAAAGGACAATATATCTGAACGAACGAATAATTTAGGATATTCTCGTAAAAATTAGGTCATTTTTTTGGATATAAATGAGCTCAAAATGTTTTGCTTTCCACCTTGGTTTCTCTATAGTTGCCCAAGATTTCGCACCCTCCCCCTGTCTACGGCCCTGGCGATGGAAGACACGAGGCGTAAGCGACCTGTCTTCTTGCACAGAAAAATAGTAGAGGACACTAAAATGATTGCCAAACTGATGAACAGGACAGCAAGATGATAAGTTTTTATTAACACATTAACATAGTATAAAAAATCGAAATCTTTTCTATATATTTTGTTTCCCGACAGGGGGGTGCAAGTGCACCCTGCTGCCGGCGCCCATGCAGTTGATTACCATTTTTTTTTATTTTGATTGGCTTTTCTGTATAAATCGACAAAGTTACTCCTTGTACGAATTGACAAACGAAAATCTTAACATATCCGAGGTGGAGCGTAAAAAACAACTTTTTTGCAAAAAATAAAACCGACTCCAAAAACACAAAAAAGCTTCAGAAGTCGGTGACTTTTGTTTGTTTGATTCAGTTTTTTGTCATCGACTTCTGAAGCTAAAATTATTTTTCACTTTTTTTTGTGTTTTTGGAGTCGGTTTTATGTTTTGCAAAAAAGTTTTTTTTATTTTTAGTTGCAATATTCCATACAAATTTTTTTCATCATCAGACCTGTAATGGCACTTGTAACCCAGATGGGTGCAAAGTTTTAATCAATATACACGAATTAAGTCCAAATGCAAGGTAGCTAGGTACTGTAAACAGTTGAGGAGTTCCCTTAACTGTCTTTCATCTTCATCATCAGACCCCTTATGACAGTCACAACCCATCTAGGTGTAAATTTCTCATCAATACAAATTAATCAAACCCAAACACAAGGTGACTGCTGTAAACCGTTGAGGAGTTCCCTCGACTGTCTTTCGGCTCCATCATCAGAGCGACTCCAGACCTTCTTTAAATTGTAGTGCTTTAAAATACTTAATCAAAAAAAAAAAAAAAAAGCAATAGTCGCCACTACACTTTTGAAAGCTCCCCTCAATTTCTCTAGGATGCCATCATTAGATCCCGGTTTCCTTATCATGGGACCACCCTTGAAGTATCTCCTTTCCAACAAAAAAATTTATTAAAATCGGTTCATAAACGACGAAGTTATCCGCGAACACACATAAAAAAAAATATTAATAGTATAATGATTGATTGACGCAAACTGTCTCATTGTGAGGATCGCCCGGAGGACACGGTGGAGCACACCGTGGAGGACTGCTCCGCTTGGACGGAGCACCGCCGTGTCCTCGTAGAGGCGATTGGCGGCGGCGGCCTCTCGCGTCCGGCCCTGGTTCAAGCCATGGTCCGGGGCGAGAGGGAATGGGAAGCCGTCACCTCCTTCTGCGAAGCAGTCATGCTAGCGAAGGAGGTGGCCACGATGGCAAATATAACTAAAAGTTCAAATCGGCCCTTCTTAGGGCCAAACAGTCCACTAACAAAACCAGCCTTGTGTGTAATCTCGATCAACATCGAAGGGTTCTCTCAGGATAAAGCAGAAATCCTCTCTGAATTACTGCATCAGAGAGCGGGGTTGACGTGGCTGAATTTTGGGCTAAACATATTTGATTTTTTTTTTTTGCCATCGATACGCTAAGAAGAAGATGAGGGGCCCGCAAGGGCCGATGTCTGCCAGGGCTGCGGGACTGTTCGAAAGAGATACCGCGGCCCTGGAATATAAAGGGCAAAAGAAGGAACATGGGTGGTTTTTAGTCAGTAAGAGTCTGACACTCCCTTCCGCTCCGCCCAGTGCGGGAGGAGTCATTTGATGATTTCCCAACCGAAAAAAAAAAAAAACGCAAACTCTCCATGCCGCTTCATTCTTATCATCATTCTCATGATCCTATTTTTTTGGGATTGGCATTGCTGTCTTCTTGCATACTTCTCTGTGAGTCGTTCATCATCTCGGAAACATTTTTCTTTCGAGCCATTTTGTTGTTCACACGGTCCACTTTATTTGTTTCTCTGATACATAAGTATCCACAATAGTAACCACACTTTTCTAAATACTCCTCTTGCTTTTGATTTGGATCAATATTTTTAATGGGAAAGGTCGATCAAAGGTCCTTGTAGAAGCAGAAGAGATGAACAGAGGAGACATTGCTCGTCTATAGTGTCCCTTAGAATAAAACAAAGGTCGGGTTTTGTTATACGCATTAATCGTGGCACAAAAAGGCGCTGTAAATACAACCAGTGCTATTTTTACAGATATAGATAGGCACATAAGGTGCCCGCCGCTGTGCCGTATACTGACCTTTAGAGCAAATGTACTGAGAGACTGAGTGAATAAATAAAGTGCTTAGCTTATTGATGCGTAGCAACTATTTTGTTGCATACTTGGATTAGTTTATACTGTTGTTGTTGTTTATTCTGCTGTTAAACTTTTGCTTAAATAATTAATAACATGACAAATTGTGAAAAGATATTTAGTTAATTTTGTTTCATTGAATACTAACTGTGTTTTCTATGATATATGTTATAGTCTGTGGCAACTGTGGGAAATTAAAAAAGTTCTTTTTTGTGTTGTGGAGACGGTTGCTGACTCCGACTGTCAGCGTCATTCTCGTAATCGTAAATGGTCTTTCTTACGTACGTTGAGAAATATTTTTAGGAGCACTTCCAATGTTTATGCGATCTACTGAGTGTATTAAACGTGAACTGAAGATTACTATTTGAAATTAATGTGTGTTTTGGGTACTTATCTACAACATTTGACTACTTTAATAAACTTTTAAAGTGTGCTACTCTGAAAACGGTGTCGCGCAGTACATTGAAAAGTTGTTGACTAATTTCAAAGTTTTAAAGAGTGATTGTTTTTGTGTAATTTATGATCGTTGTTTTGTTGTTATGTGTGGTTGCTGTTGAATTGAAACACAAGCATTACAACAGGTTAGTTTGGTAAAATATTAGTAATTAAAAGTTTTAGAGTGGTCAGCGCGGAATGCCGTGACACAGGTAGGTTAATCACGTAACGTTATCTGTGTGATTACATTACACATCAATAGGATCCGAATATTGATGTGACTGTACACCATTATATTATGTATTTAGTTAAAAAAAATAGGTACCGATGTAAAATTTTGTACATGATTTACTTTTAAAAGTTTTATAGCTATCAATCTTCAATTATTTTTATTCTGTAAAATTTGACAATACTTTGTTTACTCTGGTATCATAAAATTTTGAATACCGTTGTAATTATTGTTGTTCTAGTAGATAACATAATAAAGTTGAAGATCTTGTGTAATTCATTTATAATCCCTATAAGTAAAAAGATATATATATTGCTGTGGTCAAATTAAGCTACTAATTGTTGCGATTTATTTGGTTAAACCACTTGAATGCTGCACTTAAAACTTGTTAAAATTATTGTTGTGTCACACGGAATATTAGGAATTGAAAATCACATGTACATACATTTAGGGATGCGTATGATACATACTCAGTTATACAAAGACTTGGTATGTACTGCATAGCCTGAAAGTAAGTCATTCAGACTTTTCAGAGAGTCGTTTTAAGGCTGTATCATTACAAATGAGTTATTAATTAAGCTACAATGACTATGGTTTATTTGAGATTGTTACCTAGTTGGTATATATATACTAGCTGTGCCTCATGGTTTCATCCACCATTTCTCTTTTTGCATGGCCTCTAAGGGTCGTAGTGTTATGTTAAATTGCCTATAACCTTCAACCTTCCTTGACAGATGTGCTATCAAATGCAAAGAGATTTTTTTCTATTCTGACTAGTTCCAGAGTTTAGTGTAATCAAGTACACAAACAAAGTCTTCAGCTTTATAAAAGACTAGATTATGCCCATGGCTTCGCCCTCATGGAGTTTGGTAATGTCCCACGGGATCGTACTATAGGGATAAAAAGTATCTTATATGTTAATCGAAGTTATAAATAATCTGTGTGCCAAATTTCATCCAAACCCGTCAGTAGTTTTTGCGTGAAAGAGTAACAAACTTCTATCCATCCTCACAAACTTTCGCATTTATAATATTAGTAAGAAGGATAGATTGGTATTAGATTGTTTACTCCATGTAGAATTTTAAATGTTTAATATTTCCTATACAGTATTTAGAGTAGTTTAGTCTTCTTTGTTTCGACTTTAGTCATACCCATTTCTTCACTGGATATGTCATCATAATTTTCTCATGTCTTTTGTATACCTACTGCTTCGACATACTTAATTCCAAAGCGAAATACTTGAAATTTTCTCATTCAGCCACGAAATATTTGCAAAGAAAGCGTAAACAGGGGCAACAGTGATGAGTGATCAAACCTATGGTAGAAGCCTTGAACCTTTGCTTAGTTTATTCTTTTCAAAAACAACAACCACTGTTGTTTCCAGTTTTTCTAAATTTCAAAGTATTCCCATTGCTTCTTTTCAATAAACGTGATTCAATAAATTGTAGAAAACATCATTTATCTGGTGAAACATTTACATATTCAATTGTTTGTTTAGACCTAATAACATTTAGGAATATAAATGTGAATATATTAATTTCTGTAAGACATAAAAAAAAACAGTTGGCCCCTATTTGCCACCCCTAAAATTTGCCACCCTAGGCTCCAGCCTATTCAGCGTGCTGGTAAATCCGCCACTGCTGCTGTACATTTTTTATGAACATAAACCTGAAAGTAAATCATTACTTTTTATAGTCTAGCATTCACTTTTTATCACCCTCTCATTGAAATACAAGAATCGCTTGTTGATTACCTACACCTGCACTATTTACACATTATGTGCAATGGTTTTAATTTTTCATAAAAGGACTATTATATTTATTATCTTTATTTTTATTGTTTAAATTATATTTGCAAAGGATATATTGGAATGTGTGTTTTAAAATGTAAATAAGGTGCCATGTTTGAAAGGGTTTTTGGACTTAAAAAACTTTTTCTACCATCATCATCATCATCTACCTAGCCTTTTCCCGACATTGCTGGGGTGGGCTTCCAGTCTAACCAGAGGCAGCTGAATAACAGTGTTTTGCCTCTTAATGAGAAGTGTCAGTCTAAATAAAAAACTAGTTTTGGTCACTCGCCACCCCTAAATCTAATAGAAATTTTATATCATAAACTCAAACTCAAAAAATTTATTTCAATTAGACCATTACGGCACTTTTGAATGTAAAAAAAAAACTAAAAGAAGCGAAGCTACAGTCCCTGTCGCAAGGCATAATAACTTGAGAAAGTACTGCAGTTGCACATTCCAAAGCGTAGATCTCTATGGAGAAGAATGGGCAAGAAATTCCATGGACACTCCTTTAAATCATAATATTGTTACAAAAAATAAGAACGTTCAGAGTAAAAGATAAAATCAACAATTTAAAAATAAAGTAATTAAAATAGACCGTGGCAGCTAAGAGATGACCAGTCCCAACTGACAGTGCCCGTTCACGAACATGACACATGTATCAGCCCCATTTAGCTCAACCATATTGAAGGGAACTAAATGACCCGACACACCCGCCACCATCAGCGAGACATTTGAGTGAGCATGACATTCTCTCAGCCACCAGGGCACATTCAAGTCAATGAAAGATAACCAAATGTAAATGGTAGCTTTACAGTACCTAGTATTCACACATGTGCTATGCAATTTTATAATACTAAGAGATTGAATCTATACAATGCAAAGATATTTTTACAATCTTCTGCAGCTTCCACAATAACTTCACATGGTAATCAATTAGTTTGCCCCTATGGTTGTGGAGCAGGACCAGCATTGAGCCAAGAATTTTTATCATCAATGTAATCCCCCAACTTATAATGTGCTTGCCTACATAGTGTGCGTTTTATACAAGATTTAAATTTCGTCTCAATCAGTTGTAGAATGTGGGGAGTTGGGGAGGTATTTTATTGTAACATTTTAAACAGTACCCCATGAAAGATGAGTCTACTTTAGCTAGCCTGAAACCTGGTTGAGTTAGTTGGTCCCTATTTCTAGTATGATAGTGGTGTCTGTCACCTTTTTTACTAAATAAATGCAAATTTTTCCTAACATACATGATGTTTTCATAGATGTATTGACAAGGTACTGTCATGATGTTAATTTCCTTAAACAGTTCTCTTAGAGAAACGCGCCTACGTAGATCATATAAGGCTCTGATAGCTCTTTTCTGCAGAATAAATATAGACTCAATGTCTGCAGCCCGTCCCCATAGTAAAATACCGTATGACATAATACTATGAAAATAACTAAAATAGACTAGCCTCGCTGTATCTACATCAGTAAATTGACGGATTTTTCTAACAGCATATGCTGCTGAACTCAGCCGTCCTGCAAGAGAAGTTATATGCGGACCCCATTGGAGCCTTGAATCGAGCGAGATCCCCAGGAAAACAGTTTTTTCGACGAATTCTAGTTTCTCTTGATTCAATACTATGTCATTATCACTACTTTTGACATTTGGTAGAGGAAACCTTATGCACTTCGTTTTTTTCCCATTTAATACTAAATTATTCGCGGTGAACCAATTATGGACCAGCAGTAGGGCGTTATTTACGTCGTCAAGATTTGTGGCACGTCTGTTTATCTTAAATATTAAAAAGGTATCGTCAGCAAACAACACCATTTGTGGTTGGTTTTTAAATAAATGGGGTAGATCATTTATATAGACTAAAAAGAGGAAAGGACCTAATATCGAACCTTGCGGTACACCCATACTTACTTTTAAACCCATTGAATTGACACCATTTATTTGTACTTGCTGATGTCTATCGTTAAAATACGATTTCACTAAACTGAGCGCAAGTTTGACCGCAATGTCCAAGTTTTAAGAGTAGGGTTTCGTGGTATACGCAATCAAATGCTTTCGAGAGGTCACAGAAGATTCCTATGGCATCTTGTGCTTCTTCCCACGCCGTAAATATGTGTTTTAAAAAGGTGACACCGGCGTCAGTCGTGCAACGTCCTTTGGAGAAACCATATTGATTCTCATGTAAGATTTTATTGGTGTTAAACTGTGTGATTTGATTAAGCATTACCTTTTCAAACACCTTGCTGAAAACCGGCAACACGGATACGGGTCTATAGTTATTGGATAAAGTAAACATAAACCATGTAAACTAGTGTAATCATTCATATAGATGTCACACACAATGGTCCACTTTAAGGACTAAGGCCCGTATTACAGAACGTCACTCAATACTCAAGCATCATTTAAAACTAGATTCAAGCCATTTGATTGGTTGAAACTAGTTTTAAATGATGCTTGAGTATTGAGTGACGTTCTGTAATACGGGCCTTAGTGCCCTTAACATAGAACCTAGAATCATATAGATATTACTATGTTTTGCTCAATAAACACTTAGTTTGAATGCTGACTAATAGTGCTGGGTACCTTGGTAAAAAACATAATTACATTTACTACAATCCCTTCTTGCATTGATTGCAAAAAAAAAACGTTTTATTTTGGCTCCATACCACTATGGTAAACATAATATTAAAACTTTGAACCCACTATGACAAAAACGCCAACTAAAATGCTATAAGCTAGGCATCACACATAACATAGACATCACATACTAATTTGTCTTGGAGTATGGACTCCTAGACAAATTCCACAAAAAATAAATATTGATTCAGCATTTCCACTGAAGTGAAGACAAGCAGAGAGGAGCAGAGACATAGTGTGGATTTCAATGTTCATCCATTGTGTTTTCAATCCCTTAGTTCCACTTGTTTCGAATTCCTTAAACTGAAGAATTTGATGGTGGCAATCACCAATCTATCAATCATCGGCGGTAGGATAGGTAGACGACATTGTTGCCATCGCGGGTATATCCTGGATGAGGCTGGCACAAAGACGTGGAACTTGCCACAAACAAAGAGGCCTATACCCAGCTGTAGGTGAAGTCGGGCAGTGGATGATGATGATGAATCACCGATCTCAGATTCTGTCTATTGAAAAGTGATTTTTTGGCATACACAACAGCTTTTTCAAAAAGGATATCGGGTGGTGTTAAAAGAGTTGTAAACCTCATTTGTCGAAAATAATTGTATTATGAATAAATGAGTCGGTCGTCATTGCTTTAAGGTGTTTCGTTTTAACATACGCCACTAGAAACGGTAGTAATTGATAACTAGTGTTAGTATTATAACAATATTTCCTTAGAGATTTGATGATTCCCAATACGATGACGGTTTCTGCTGAACAATCGTGACACGTGCTTTGATCGTACGCAGGCCTATGCCGCATTTACCATAGTCGACCATGAGTGTCGAGTACCTATTGACTATAATGCTTTGCATACGAGACTTCCATTCTAATTAGCGTTGTATGGGTTTATGCGGTCGGTATGTACTTGTGACACAACCTTCGTCATAATGTAATGTCATCACGTTAATATTATAATTTATAATAAATGGAGAAATACTTCATCTTTACGATTAACATTTGGGTTTCGGCATTTCCCACTTGAAGTGTAATCGATTGTACTTCAGGTAGCGGGGTCATTTAACTTTTCGTTCGTTTCCATTAATTTCGGAAAAATATAATACGGTGAATCAAAGGAAGATTTTTTTTTAAATTTGCACAAGTAAGCCTCGTAAAAAGTGAAACTAATTTCCTAATAATTATTTAGAACATATTTGTCCCTTGACTGTACATTTTACAATTACTGTATATTTATTTATTTGGCCATAATCAAGAAGATGACTATCTTCTTGGGGATAAAGTCTTATCTACCTAAGTATTTAGTTAGTGAAGAATGGATGAACAATTCTGTACGTCTATACCACCCGGTCGTTGCCTCAATGACTCACTGATGCACGCGCTGAGTAGCTCCGAGTTGAATACAATCATTGCGAACGAATTCAGGTACGAATTTCGATACCGCATTTTTTGTATTTGCCCTTTAATATAACTGTCTCACAATCTGATTCATAATTATTTTATCATATTGCCCCTAAAGCAACAACAGGATTCCCAATCGGGAGCCAGCGTTAAGTTATCATCTCGGGTACATTTTTTATTACATTTGTACAGGTAACCCAATGTCAATTCCATACGGATTGTTTAACTGGACGCCTTTCTGAAAAACGACAAACAAAAATAAAAAAAAAACCATTATTAATATGTATACGGTCACAAAGTATAAGTTAGTCCTGAAGAGCAAATACATATTTCAGTAAATTGATAATTTGACGTGTCAAGGAAATAGTATGATAGGTACAAAACTTACAGATAAAAAGAAAATTGCAAGGGCCCAACCAACACCCTGCAGACCTGCAGTGATTCTACAATGTTCCTACTTGCCATTTCTGCCACAACGTTAGAAATATTTCTATAAGGTACAACGAAGATATAAACTACGTTAATATCACGCTGTAGAAACCAAATTCGCATTTTTATTTGCGCAATGGTTTGTAATTATGAGTTGTCGTCATGTCGTTCTATCATGTGAGTGTCACGCTATTATTTTGGTTTCGCTTCACAATTGTGGCAATTGATACCGTAACTGTACTGATGGATGACCTCGTTGCACTTGTCTCATTTTGTCAAATGAAACACAATTTTCAAATGGATTTTTTGTTTCAGATAGCATGACGTAGATTATTCCAGCCAGCTTGCTGTCCAGCCAATCGTCTAACGAGTGCATTGTATCGAAGTAAGTTTCACCTGTTCACTATGTGTTCTCAGCCACATATTGCTTGTACTGCAGATAGAAAGCGTTAACCAGCTATGTTAAATACCATTGCGTTCGTCAGTAGGTCACAGCTATGGTCGACGTCCTGAATTTTTAAGTATTCCATTAAGGTGGTGCTTGCGCGTCCGTCTCAGTATGTGTGCGCTTTTCTCTCGTTGATTGCGTCTTTATACGTTCTCCTGGCGGTTTTCACCACAAGGGCCGCTGTATCAAAGTATTAAATGCGCCGTTGCGCTCGCCCCGGAGCCTTGCTGTCTCGTTTAAAACATTTGAACCGTGTTGTGCTAGCGAAACTAAACTCCTTGCACACATCGCAGTGTTTAGACCTCGTATACTATGTTGAATGCTCACAAAAAGGTGCCTGAAGTTTTAAAATTAAAACTGATTTTATACCATAACTTTGGTTCATTGGTTGGTCCATAATGACAAGTGGGTTCATTGATGCCAAAATACCTGTACAAATACTCTGTGTTTTCATTTTCACTCTCTAAATTTACGAGTTTCCGTTAATTTCGACACAGTAATAGACCCTTCATAACTTACTGAGATCTACACGTGTAACGTGTAAACAAAGTATGTAATGCATACGTTTGCTCCAGTTGTTGAATATATTTAGGTTCGGTTTGTTTACTACTTTCATTGCATCCGCTCCGAAATTAATATATTTCTCCTTTCTCGAAAGCAAGATAAAATTAGTTAGTCTGGCACAGAAAATGTTCCAACGATTGCCTTCATTTTCAAGTCATAATCAAGCATTTTGGAGACCTTAGAATACTTTGAATACTGGGAACAAGTCCTGCCGTAATCCTAGGGTCCTATGTCTATGGTGAGTAAGAAAACAGCGCAAGCGCCAATTTATGAGATCTAATGTTGGTCAGCAATGAAGTAGCCAGTTTTCTAAGCTCGGTTCAAACTTTCACGTCTACTTCTCGCAATAAATGCCATTTAACTACTTAGAACCAGTTTTTTTTCAATGTGAGCTATCGAGGCTTTCGTTTGTTCCTTCGGATCATGTTGCATTCTGTGCTGCAGAGGTTACGCTCTGACTGACGTATGACGCCGCAGCCGCCTAAGGCGTCGTCCTAATATAAAGCGACGTTGCGCGAATACGCGATCGTTGCGTTCATATGTCACTTTTTGTTCGGTAAACCGGAAGGCACCCCCCTCTGTCAGCACGACATATGAACGCGACAATCGCATATTCGCGCGACGATCGCTTTATATTAGGAAGACACCTAAAGGAACCGGCGACGACTGTCCTATGGTCGGCTTAAAGCGGATGTTTGTTTGCTCTGTACCCGTTTGCGGTTACCATTTCGCGACGAAGGACGTAGGTACTTGCTGTACAGGAACTTTTTTGTTAAGATGAGGAGTTCTAATGCGAATAGAATACCTCACCATAACCTATGAACAATCATTCGATTGCCAGAGTTAAAGACTCTTTAACGACGCTAGAATATATGAGGCACGTTGAGTTTGAATTGAAAATATGCGTCCGATTGTCTTGCACGTTAGTTAATTACATATTGGTGCGTCGTGTGGGAGGAACAATGACCTTAGGGCGCACGAACAAGGGGGGCGGCTCCGCACTAGGATTGGCGCAGCACCGCGTCAGCAGCAGAGCCGATTGCTTCTAATTTAATTAGGTTGCAAGTGGAACGCGCCTGGCTCACGCAGCCTGACCGCTTTACACACTCTCACTGAACCGCTGCTTTACATAACAAATATTCGTAGAAATAGAAAACAGATGAACGTTTTGTATTTGGACGTGAAAATTTTCTAACAGCTGTTTTAAGCGTTATTTGCTTCTATTTTTTTGGCGTCTGGCGTTTCGATTCTTTTAGTACTTAATTGAGTAAATTATCGTATAATCCCCTTTTGCAGTAGCGATGGGTCAATTTTTGTAAGCGGTAAGCCGAGTGATTAAAGATATGTACTCCACATATCTTTAATGTGATTATGTTATTTGTCCATAGAATACTGACTGTGCCATTTTTCAAAGGGAAGCCGGTAGCAATCGAGTTGTATGGAACCTTCGCCACTCTCCCCTTGTATGGTGCAAATATTACTTTAGTACTTACTAGCAAAAATACGTGAGGTATTTCATTGCAAATTGTATTTGACCTTTCATGTGGGGAGCCCGAGAATGCCCGTTTAGAACAAAAAGAAATATATATGTTCAGTTATTTAATGAACGTGGACGGTATCGTATCGATCCTCGGGTTTTACCGGAGCCGTTCTTAATTTAGTACACATTTCAACATTTCACCACTATAACAAACGTTATAATATGTCTGTGTTGTGCTGCAAAAGAGATGTTTTTACGTTACAAATACCCAAATTATAGGTAGATACATTTAACACTGAATTGGTACTATTGACTTGCAAAACTGATTTAGTAAACAATAGCTTGTAATTGCATCTCGCTTTGTCTGAACATCAATGGCGCAACTGTAGTATTGTTTGAGATTATCTTTTAAATCGGTTTACCTTTTCGACTGTTATGAAATTATAATTAAGTAGGTACATGCAACTGAATTCAGATAAGTATTTGAAAAATAACTTCGTCGTTCGTTGTACTTAGAATAGGTAGAGCGATGGCTATAAAATTGGGGCTCCATGACATTTTTCGTGTCAGGTTCGCTATTGCGAGAACCTGCGTGAGGTGAATCGGTTCCCTTTGCACATTCGGTGCCAGGCTCCACCGACTCCATGTACGTACCGGTGGTCGATATTGGTAGATATATGTCAACTGGCTTCGTATACATTCCGGAACATACATTCTGCGAACAACTAGTTACGGTGACGTTTCACAAAACATCGATATCTTACAATCGCATGCTCTGCGATCCCGTTTTCGTTGAGAGTGAACGCGTCGTCCGGTCACGGTCATTTGTTGGAGCGCGAATGCCGATAAGTCCGTGGCGTCACACTTTTCTTTCTCCTCGATGATGGCTGGCACTAACGTGGCAACCGAGACCGGCTGGTTGCACGCCAGCATTGCTGACGAGCCCTCTCTCTCGCACTCTCCGTAGTATTGCCCTACTATCACTTCGCCAATGAACGACACACAACACTTCGTTATTTGATACTTCTTTTCTCTATATTTTTTTTTACCATGACTACATTCTCAATTACTTTGATTAGTTACATAAAGTTTTACTTGTTTTCTTTACCAAGTCCAAGTTTGAATAAATATCATATTTTTTAAGGTTTTGCATGCGACTTCGTAGTTCGTCGGACTCGCTCTAAGACTAGTCAACACCATCTAAGAAACATATTTTTACTTTCATGATTTTATTTATTGAATCCTATGGACAGTGGTGGAAAGAAAAGATTCGGCACGTTTAGGTCTTTTTACTCATAGTGAAATAGTGATGAGACAATACTTTTCCGGTCACATTGTCAATCAAAATTACCGTTCGAAAAGGTGACATGTGCCCGCGATGTGGGAAAGTGTACAAAGTTTATAGTATTATTGTAAATAACTAAAGTAATAAATACTATAAAATAAAGTACGATAACCCACATAGCTGTAACTCGATTCTAGAATTAAGTCACGTCGGGTTATTAAGGAATGTTCGTGTATGGTGCAGGTGTGAGTACATACGCTCAGCGCTGCGTCTGTCGATGCCCAATATTATTGCACAAGAGCTTTAACCTCACGAACTCTATAAATATTCCTTAGTGAACATTTTCTGGCAGTCGGTTAAGTACTGATCGTATTTTAGTTTTTTTAATGTTGGCATGGTGAGATAAGCGACAGTTTTTATAATAAGGAGCTTCGGGGTAGAGCTTAGCTGCGGCTCTATTCGCCGGTACTTGACGAGTCTCGCGTGCCTTCTATGTGAGTCATACTAATGCCTTAGCTTGGTGCTTTCGCATTCCGATTGTTTAACACAATAACTTGCAGTCATTACTGCAGTTTTCTTTTTAATTCTTAAATGTCATTGAAAAGAGGTTTTTAATTAAGGTTTATTTAGATTTTTAATCTAAGGAATACTTAAATGCTCACTATAATCTAAGTCAGCATTTCATTATTAAATATAAAATTTTATTTTAAACCATAATCGTTACTATTTAGTACTAGTGAGAATTCGTCAGGGTCATACCATTAATAGATCGTTTCTCAAATTGCTAAAATGAATCATGAATATCATGATGCTGTATGAAGCGGAACGTCGTATTTGTTTCTTAGTCATAAAAGGGTTTTTCCAATAAAGGCGCGGGCGCGGTGACTATTATAAAAAGCTACCAAAATAATCCGAAACGATTTTAATTCATCTATTGTCTATGCACTGGTGCAATTTAATAGAACTTAGTAAGCTGAACTAGCGGCTTGACATCAGTCACTGTTCGTTGATCTAAAAACTTGTTGTCCATTTGCAACGAGGGCAGCGATGATACAAAAGCCGGTTTTGAAATGTTTTGCCGTGCTCAAGATAAGGAGCGACGAGTGACGTCTGGGCACACCGAAGCGAGCAAATGCGACTATGTGAATTGTGAAGATGAACTTAAATCGCCGTCAATTAGTATTGTTGCGTGACAGGCTAACAGTACTGTCGCATTACATAACAGACATGGGAGCATTCACATAAGCGGGCCAAGTTCTCAGGCCCGCACAACGTCGTCGCGATCATCAGCGACTCGTAGACTAGACACTCGAGTTTCACGATTCCCGTAATCGGAGTTGCTCTGTGCACGTAATTACACTGATAGCGCATCCTCATTTTGTCAAATGCTGTCTTTACCGCTAGAGAAAACATGCATCATAAGAATAATGGCGATTGTTACAGGTCGTAATTTAGATAGCGCTGCTGATGAGGCTTAACCGGCTAAGGTAATTGTTAGGTAATGATTTAAACGCTTAGCGAAACAGAAAGTGTTAATGCGTTTCCGAATACCTGACAAATGATCGATGATTTTTAATTTTGTTCTTCTATAGCACAACCAAGGAGTTAATTCGGTTTTTTCTGGCATTTAAAAAACCAGAGATAACTATATAACCTTGTAAATTATCAATTTATCAAAAATAATACCAAAAAATTTGATCACCGTTAGGGTAGGCAAGTGCACAACGGTGCTTAACAAATACGTGTTGTCGCGTCGCGGATAGGTCCACTTGTTCCGCCCCTATGCACTTGCCGCGGGGGTCGATATGCCCATGGTTTTTGCACCCATTTTATTATTTTAACTCCGTGCGTTCCCACGCCGCACTTAAACAGAATTAACCTGTTCAATGAAAACTAGAATGTTTATGTTTACTCATAAATTACGCTGGTGTACTGCTTCTCGCAGATTCTCATACCACATTGTTAGGTGCATATAACTTCCTGGAATTAATGTTTAGTATTATTATTTATGCATTTAGTTCAGTGCAAAATTACAGTTACTCCAAAACATCCATGCACCTAAAACTATTTCGATTCTGCAAATATTTATTCAACATCGATAGAATCGTTCCATGTCAATAACCCTTGTAGGTACTTTGTCTATGACGGACAATTCGGCAGATCACCTCCTGGTGAGCCGCAGGAAGAGGCAAGGTCGGCGTCCAAGCGTGAAGTTCCGGCACCATAGACATCTACTTTGTGTTTATGGCAATCAATTTCGTACTAAGCTAACAAAGTAACAAACACTATTGTTATTATTTGCGGCTTCTTTTCGCGTGACATCTAACTTCCAGCACTCGATTTACAGTGGCAGACTATACTTTCGCCATTTTCTGCTATACAACGTTTGGGTGATGCAGAGACAAACGCTGGTAGGTGCAATGTCAAGATAGAGAATTAGAGAAATCCACATATAAGAATTACCTAGTAGGTACCTATGCCTTCAAATGTATATTTTGGTCGTTCAGCTAGGTTATAAGTACTTGTTGGAAAGTATTACGTTGCCTAAAAGTAACAGTTGTCGATGAGTGTTTATTTTTTTCAAGTCAACGATCTGTTTTGAATGGCTCGCAGTTCCTTGGTCTGGCCAAGTGTAGTACGTACCTACCTCGTACCGTACGCTGCATTCAGCCAAAGCGGAAGCGAGCCGAACCATAACAACGTTGACGGCTGTTTCGGTTTCTGACAGTTAACACTAATAAACTGGTTCAGATGAAAACTGAGATGAAATAGGAACATGTTTCTGTGTAATTCTAAACTTAAGCGAACACCGGTTATGTTGTTAGTTACTGTTGTAGGGTTGCCGGTACCTAACTATTTGAAATACAAGCATAGTACAGTGGTACAGGACAAAATATTGGGCCTGACATGAAATGACATACACAAACACACACGCATAACGGAAATTACTTTGTCATTTATTTGATAAAGTTAAAATTGCAGATGTTTTAGGACCAAATTAACTTTTTTATTGTTTTTGTAATGTGCATTACGAAATTTTCCGATGTTAGCCGATGCACGATATTTATTCTGCGGCACTGTATATTTTAGTGCATCAGTATTTCTAGTAGTCTACAAACAAAATATGTTTCTGACCTTTCATGGCAGTTTAGGATCAAGTGTTACCGGATAGTGCAGTGCAGGGCGTGTCTATCGCGCATTGCTTAAGATTCTGGCTCGGTAGCCAAGCCTAACATTTCCATAATTCTTGCTATTAAATCGGCATTTTAGAAATTGGCAGCCCTAAAGAATTCCTCTTAACAATAATGTTATGTAGGTAGAAAGAAACCCAAGTTATTCGTTAGAAATGAGGCCTTAATTAATATCAAATAACTTTGTCATTCTCATCATCACATTGGTACCTTTTTATTTGACTTCATTTGAGTGATTTACTCACAATCAAACATAAAATATGGAGCGGAGCTCTGCCAAATGCATTGATGTGGTGGCTTGCGCAAGTGCTCAAATGGCATTGGAAAATTGTTAAAAAGCCTTTGGTTGTTTGTTGAAAGTCACACGTTTGCTTACATACCTTTTTAGGAGAGAGAAAATTTACGGGCATTGGTGGTCGGCCGTTTCATGACCGCCGGGGCCATATGTTTACGATATAAATACCTACAGTGATGCGTGCGTGTACCGGCACATGATGTATGCCAGAAACCGCCCACAACGACTATACTTGTCATTGAAACTACACAATAATAAATAAATGCATTATTAGATTTTGACTAGACAGAGATGCAATAAATAATAATCAATTAATCGCCAATTATACGATATCTTTTCGTAATAGAAAGTTACCTGACAACCTTAGCCGCATGACCTAGATTCATGATAACCATTGAATGGTTACCATAGTCACTGTGTTTGTTTTATTCAATACTAATGTTTACTATACATAAACGAAATGCGTTACTGAACCAGTCGGCGGGCATTGTGTACCTACGTAAGATTGTTACATTAGCGTTACATCAATCAAAACAGCGGAATGATTATGACGCTTGATCAGAACTGCGCTGTTACCTGAATCGTTGTGCTTTTCAGAACGCATGAGTTTTTCGCGGTTGATAATGGGTCTTACACGAGTGTTCTATATATCTAAAGGTGAAATATTTATTGAAAGACAAATTATCGCTATTGGAACATAGATAAGGACGACTTGTTTGGGTGCGGCTAATTGTTGACATTCCTTTTTGTGGTGACATAATAAACGAATCGGAAATTTTTTAAAACATTTTTCAATAAATAAAAAAATAAAAAATATCTGTTCGACAAGATTTAGCTTAAATTCAGACTGTAATTAAGATAGCGGGTATGTAACCTAATAATGAAATCGTTACTGTGGTCAGAGTGATAAACTTTGAGTACGTAATTAAAAATTACGGTGACATTAGGTCGCATAATGAGCACAATGATATGAACGTGATGTAGTTCACTTGATTGTTTGTGTCGGGCTAATTAATTGTATGATGTTACAGTGAGAATTTATTGTATTCAATAAAATAATGTATTTTATTATGAGCCGCACACCTAATGATTAATTGATTACACATGAGTATGACTGAAATGACTTTTATTGTAAACAATGTGTATACTTTTATCGCTCGCTAGAAGATATCATCACATTAGGAAAATAGTTCTCCAAGTTTGAATTTTTATCGATTAGTGTACAGTTGGAAACTAAAACGTTAAGCACGCTCTAACTGGAATTGCCCACATTTTCACGTCTAAATTGTATTCTTTAATCTTATGAAAATCAAGTTGCTGAACCATTCATTTCCCTGACTGTACCTACACAGTTTTAACATAGGTATTCATTTCACCCCTTATTATCTGAGGCACGGTGTGTTTTTGTCATTGTTGTAACGATCTAATGTATTTTTTTTTCTGACGTTCCAGGCTGACTGATGCGGTGACACAATGGACGCGGCGGACAAGCGAATGCTGGAGCGAGAGGCGCTCCGCAACATGATCCAGCAATGGAACGCCAATCGCCTTGATCTGTTCGCGCTCAGTGAACCCAATGAGGTAACGTTACATTTTAGACTTTATCACCTGTGCATAAAGTCTTAATTGACTTTTGTTTAGCTTGCTGACCTTACGACTTATTAATGTAACGACAACCATTAACATCAATATTATTAATCAACAATGATACTTATTTTTATTTCTGCTCATAGCCTTGTTTTTTAATTGAACGTGGCTCAACTAGTCTCTCTCATAAGAGTGGATTTGAGTATCTATTAGGATTGCTATAACCACACACACACACGCTGCCTCTCTACAGACTGCCTCGTTGGTCTAGTTGACTGCTGAGCATGATATCCTGTTCGATTCCCAGGTCGGGTAAAGTGTTAGATTGGGTTTTTCCATCAGAAATTTTTCAGTAGTAGCCATGGAGTCTAGATTTGTGCCCGGTTGATGGTAATAGGCTCGGCCCCTATTACATGGAACTTAAACATAATTGGCGAAATGAGGGCGTACACCTCTGATTAACCCTTCGGGGATTTCAGGCGTTATGTTATAACTACAATCTGATCTTGAATGATCAGTGATGTCGTAACTCACTACCATCAATGAATCAACTTAGCCCAGTCCACTGCTTTACGCAGGCATCTCCCGAACTGCCCCAAAACACGCTGTCTTCCGCCTTCCACATCCAGTGTGACCCAGCTACATACCTTTTTAAGGGGGAAGCGCTAGGTTAACCCGCGAAATACAAATTATCTTACGTTTTTTGTAATTAGCAAATCAGTTTCAGGTTGTATGTTGATAAAAATATGATTCGCGGTCGGAACAAATATGGCTTTACAAAGTTATAATCATCAATACAACCCCTTTAAGTTCATTTAACCCTATTAAATGACTATTTCATGAAAAAGTTTTCATTGGGATTCAATGAACTTACAGAGAGTTGTACTGATGATATTAATGATTATAATTATGTAAATACATGCATAATAAGGCCACAAATCAAATTTTGCTCAACATACAGCCTGTCACTGACTGGCAAATTGCAAATGGCGTAAGAAAATTTGAATTTCGCGGGCTACCCTGCCGCTTCCACCTTGAAAGTCGTCAGTCACATGAATGAACGAACATTATAATATTAAATTTTGACTTTTATACGCTACCTAGCGATAGGTAATGGGGTAATCTTTGTTAATTTGTTGTGCTGATGGATTGATATGATTGATTCCCTTTAATCAATCAAGCATTCTAGATAAAACATACTACGGTAGGGTTATAAAAACATGTAGAATAGTAAAAAAAAACACCTTATCTAAAATGCTATTGATCAACACGAGTGTCATAGACAGGATATATAGGATATAAGTAATCGTATTTGTGACGTCAGTCAATACATAATTGATCCTCGCTAATCCCGGAAGGAATCCAATAGGTAGCTATCGACATCACGGAAAAGCAATACTAGGCCTTCACACATTCACAGCTCATTTACTTTTCTTATGAAATAGATTTATAGTGTAGTAATCTGAGTAATCTGACATCAATTAGCAATAATAATGAAGATTTAGTACATGACATCAAGCCCGTAATCCCCGAAGGGTTAGGTAGGGGTTTACCTATAGAACGTCCACTTGAAGTCCCATTGAATAGGGGACGAGCCTATTGCCATCAACCGAACATAAATCCAAACACCAGGCTACTAAGAAATTCCTGATGGAAAAACCCTATTTCAATTTGCTGGCAATTAAATCCACGACTGCTCAGCAGTACGGTTTGCGACCACTTGACCAATGAAAATGTAGAGTAATTTTTTTCTGTGTCTATTTTGCATATTTCTTCAAATCTGAATTTCTTTTTAACCTAGTTTTCTTGGCCCATTGCCAAGTCTCGAGTTTTTAAAAGGGATTTTAGTACATGATTAATTACTGCATTAGTAAGAAATTGTTTAGACTGGCGTTTGCAAACCCCGACAGCACCGGTTTTTTTTTTTTCGGTAAATGTCAATTCTGTGAATAGCCGAATTCATAATTGCTTTAGCATCCTAAGGCTCATTCTCAGTTGTTCGTCACAACGACAATGTCTATGGGACCATTAGATATATTTTTCGGGTTCGCTCTTTGATGAACACTTCACCAATCGCGGTCCAGAAACTACCAACTTTTCGAGCTCGTTTCGCTCGCTTTTCGGTGAAAAACTTAAACCCTATCAGGATGCTGTAATTTTCTAGCTCTTCATTGAAGTCTTAACCTATGCTAGTCATGATCGCAGTTACACATTTTTTTGTCTCACTTTGCTCGCTCACAAATTATCTTAGTAAAATGAATGACAGCTAAAGCGATGCAAGTTAGGATGCTATTTTCTTAGTTTTTGCAAAAATCATTCATATTTATTAAATACTAATGATATTCTCCCGTTTTTGGGCTTCGCCGCACTCGGGTTCAAAGGGCCCCCCAAAATAAATTGGTACAGGGCCCTACTAGGACTAGCTACGCCACTGCTTAGAGAAGTTTCAATAAATTGGGAATGATTGTCAAAAAGCGTAATGAGGACGAGTATTACATTACGTTGGGCAGCATCTCTACCAGACAACTAATTTAATCCTTTAATCTGGCTAACCAGATTAGAAATACAGAACAAAGTTAACACGACAAAGCTGAAATTGCCTTTGTTTCTAACTTTGTAAAGCGTGTGTCATGCAAATATGTTTGATAAATATTTTGCGGAGATAAAACGAGCGCTGTGTAACTATTTATCGTTCAAACAACCGAATGAGATAATTTCGTGTCAATTTCATTATTTTTATAAATTGATTGTATGTACCAATGGAAATAATCGCGGGTTCGATTCCCGCAAAGTATAAATATTTGTTTAATCTACTGATAGTTGTTCCGACCTCCGGGGCTAGGTGTTCTTGCATGTGAAAATGTTACGAATCCACGATTACTGGAGAATTTCTCTAGTACAAACATACATAGACTCACGCTTTTTCTTCATGGGGGGTAGGCAGAAACTACAGAACGCCATCTGCTATGATTTTTATACACTCTTTTTTTTATTTCGTCCACGTGATTTTTATACACTCGCAACTGGCGTGCGTGTACCTGCTACGTACCTGACATCTCTGAAGAACATCACCAATTTCTCTAATGTGAAGTAAATTGTAACTAATAGTCTGTAATCTTCTTCTTTTCAGAATCTGGAGTTCCACGGTGTGATGCGGTTCTATTTCCAAGATTCAGGTCAGAAGATAGCAACGAAATGTATTCGTGTCGCCTCCGATGCCACTGTGAGCGATGTCATAGGTGAGACCTCGCTGCTTATTTACGTTGTATCTAATGTTAAATGTGCCTTTACGATGTAAACACGATTTCACTCAACCGCCACTGACTGGGGAAACTCTCGCGACTAAGTTACTGTATTCTTTGAAGTACTTACATATTTAAGTTGAATTTTTCTTTCATGTTTTCTTTTTGCGGACGACGTTTTGGGTGTCTAAACTTCTTTAATTATGAAAGTTTGTTTGTTATCTTATGCCCGAAGATTCTCAAAAGATCATACTACAGTCTTGTTGTATTACAAAATATTCTAAACTTTAGATAGTGATCCAATATTAATACTTACTGAAAGTTTTACATTATTTTTGGAATCATTTTTCATTAATTTTGATCTTTATGAAAGATTAGTTTCTAACTTAGTATTGTAAATTGTATTAAACTGTATTACATTTATTTTATCTGTCAAGAGTTAATATCGATCTCCATTCAATCTTGCTAGTATAAATAAACAGAAATAATGATTATTTTGCTTTCCTTTATACTACTTATTCTTATCTCGAGGCTATCTACTTAAATGTAATATTTTATATTTTCTTGTGGCGAGCGCAAGAAAAGTAGGTATTTCGTAGTGATTTATTGTTATTTAAAAAAAAACCATCAAGTTTCTGTTTATTAGAAAATGAAATAAAACTAAGTACATCTAGTATGAATCTGCGTGTTACAATCATAATTAGCTTCTCGCCTGAGGAATGTAGAAATAATTACATTGTTAGAATATAATATAATATAAGTCATCAGAAGGCAGTTATTATGATATAGTGCAGGCGACTGGTCACCTCTTTACATACCGACATACTAGATAATTAACGAGTCTGTACAACCGGATAACGGAGTTGATAACTTGCTATTACAAAATATAAACAACTTGGGAGTATGCTCCTAACCTACTTCTGTGGAATGTTAAGTTTCCGCACACACTACTTCTCAACTGATAATATGGACGGAGACGATTTTTTTGCGGATCAATTATGACCTATGTTATCATACAAATCTTACTTCAGTTAAAGAAGAACCTTGTTTTACTTTACTTTGCCTGTTTTACACAGTGTTACCCCATTAGTAGAAGGCTTGTTTTGTTAACTCTTTTTGAAATAACGTGGAATATTATTTATAGAAGAAGACATACTGCGCTATCAACCCTCACTGGGTCCGCTTGGTGTCTACTCCCTCTCACGGAGAAGATGCTAAGTCTTAGCAGTCAAACATTATAGGCCAAAATGCTATATTGCACCAACTCCAAAACAAATAGGAAAATTTGCAGTAACGTGATGGATGATGACTTTCTGGCAACTTCTATGACTTATGTAAAGGAGGAAACTTCCTTTTATAACTGTTTTTATTCTTCTCATGGTTATCACATTGTGTTTCATGAAAAGCTGACACATATTACTTTACTAAATTAATTATTATTTGACGAAATTCGGGATTATCGACCTATCCAACACCTAGTGCGAGTACCACACTTGCTTGGTCATTTGAAGACCAAAAGATTACGATTAAGATACTATTGATGCTGCAATCAACCTGGCCACCTCCTTTGCTCAAAAAACTAAATAAGACAAACCAAAATACCGTCGAAACGAAAGGAAAGAATTTTACTAATCTCGATTTTCTTTAACAGAGACATTAATCGAGAAGTTCCGTCCGGACATGCGCATGCTATCCCTCGGCTCGTACTCTCTGTGGGAGACGCACGGGCCGGACGACGAGCGTAAGCTGGAGCCCCATGAGAAGCCCCTACTGGTGCAGCTGAACTGGCATGCCGATGATCGAGAGGGACGGTTTCTACTTAAGTGCCTTAGCAGCAATGAGGTAACAATCAGCAGTGGTATAGTGCAGCATGCAGCATCTTTTCGCGCTAGAATGACTGTCAGAAGGGCGCTGTTGGTAAACATTTTTGTGAAATTGTATTCAGTGGAAATTGTATTCAGAATACAAGGCGGCTTTTGTTCCAATTTTAGGGATATGAAAACAACGTGCAGAGTGCTTCATTCCCCATAGAAAAGGGAGGATCCTCCAACCGTGTTGTCGGGTTCCTCTACCTAGCTTATCGCCCCGTACTCGCTTGACGTTAAGTTTCAGGACACCCTGTATATGGTCTTAATTCGCGGATAACTTTAATAGCGCAATTTAGACTTTTGATGTTACTTCTTCCTGTGAGTCATAGATGGCGCTGTAGTACTTTTTGCTCTGCTGCAACACGACCATGGCCACGCTTAAAAATAACTATGCTCCACTATATTTAAAACATACATAAGAATAAGGCAAAGCTGTGCCTTTAGTACAACCCACATTTAGCCAATTATATTTACAGTCAATAGGAAGCGAGCCTTTTGACATAATCCAGGCACAAGTCTTACACCTGGCGCCTACTGAAGAATTCATTATGTAAAAACCTAATAATGCTTTGCCGAACTATGTAATCGGACCTAGGAAATCATGGTCAACAGTAGCATGTGTGACATGTAGACCAACCGTGTAGTTGATAATGATATTTGTAAACTTGGCTTTTTGTTTTGTTGTTTTTTCATTAACACAATGATGAGTTTTAGGCTGAAAGGCCATAATATTCTACTTGTTTAAGTGCTGTGCTGGTCACATGTGAAAATGGATTATGATAAGCTGAATATCATTTGTTTGTTTGATCAGTTTAATGTTTTATGCTATGGCTTGCATCAGAGCATATTTTAGTAAACCTCTATTGTTCACGCAGGTCCCATTGTCGGCGGTGAACGACAAAGGGGATCAAAACTTTAAACGAAAACTATCGAAACGAGAGAAGAAAGAACTGAAGAAAAAAGAAAAACTATCGAGACTCAAATCCGACACCAACGATGAAAATAGACCAGTCGCTGAAAAACTTTATACAGGTGATTTATTGACTTGAGTTGGCTTTAGAAATGTCGCCTAATATCAGTTGGCAGTTGATTTTAGTGAAGCATTCAAAGATCTGGCCTTTGAGTGCTGAGACTTGTCTTGTGGCTTCTAGCATGGACTGGATGAACTACTGGAAGATACTAAAATAAGATCCTTATGGAGATTTGACATTGGACCACTCTGTAAACAAAAAACTTTCTTCAGTAAACGACCTAATATGGCAGATTTCAGCAAACGTGATTGTCGCAGCTATAAGCGAACCAATAAATACCTAATCGTGTTGGAAGGAATAAGTTGTGATTCACATGTTTGTGAAGTATGTGGCCAGATAACTTGTTGTTTCTTTGTCCTGCAAGGACAATAAGTTACTGACACATACAAATGGGAATACCTAATAAAAATAATTTAATAATAATCCATTTATTTCAGGTAACAAAGACCTATAGATAAATACCATATCCTAAATATACATACTAATAACATTTTTGTTAGTATAAGCAACTCAAAACTATGTTAGTAACACTTCACTTGCACATGTTTTGTGCGTTCTTGTGGAAATTGTCCGCGGAAGCGATGGAACACCACATCCTGCAGCCAAAAACTTTCTTCCAACACCAAATGGAGCAAACCCGTTGGTATGCGTACCACAAACGCCTTGAAATTGACTCCTAACGCCAGCTTAAGAGTTTTTGATCTATTAAATGCTAAATCACAAAACATCACGCCTGTAATTCCGAAGGGTTAGGCACCTAATATACACACTTCACCCACATTTCGCCAGTTATGTTTATGACCCTACAAAACTCCACGCTGGCGAAGTCGCGGACATAACTTAGTTAAAGTATAAAGTAGTACACGTACATTCATGATTGATGACATAATTGAAACAAAACTCTTATACACAGAACTGCCGGAGACGTCGTTCATGCGCAGCATCAGTAACCCGGAGGCGGTGATGCGTCGCCGGCGCCAGCAGAAGCTCGGCCGCAAGCTGCAGCAGTTCAAGTCTAAAGACGGGGGACCTGACACAGGTAACAAACTCAACTCTGGGAAAATTATTGCTTACGATTCTTTTACAGTTATTTAATCTGACACAGCAACAGCAACCTTATTGAAGCGAGAATAAGGGTTGAATCACATCTATCAACACGATGTCGCATTTTCGATGCTCTATCCTTTCCAGTTGCTCAGAACAGTCATTTGCTAGATCAGAAGTTAGCTTACAAAGTCAAGTAACTGCTAGATAAGAACAAGTAGCTGCTGTATCAAATCCGTAAAGTCTACTTTCTTTTGTCCTTTGACACACGTAAGAAATATACATATAATACGGTAAGTTAACGTAGTGTGTCTCAAATGCTAATAGTTCCCTAACTGTACATTCAAAACAGTATTAGTCTTCGAGCTCGTGAATGTTTTCTTTTATGAATGTTACTTGTATGGCGTACATAATAAAGAATATTCTATGCTATTCTATTCTCGTGCTGAATGTCAGTCAATAGTCATGAAAATGTCGTCTTTAAGTGAAATTAACATGCTCGCTAATCGCATATCAGGCTTGCTTCATTACATGGAACTTTAACATTACTGGCGAAATGTGGGTGTAGAGTACACCTCTGCCGTAACCTTTGTGGATTACAGGCGTGATGATATGTTATGTAAAAAAGAAAGTAGTCAAAGTACCTACTATAGTTAGCGTGAACTTGACATTTGAACTTGTGGCGTGTCAGTTTGACTATTTCTAAACATCTGCCTCATGGTTAATAGCACACAGTAGTGAGTAGTTAATAGTAACAATTGTTCGATGAGTCACCCCCGGAGGAGACACGCGACTTGCGTGTAATAGATGGCTCACGCATGTTCAATTAATTTCTAGACTATACTACTTCCGTTGGACTTTGTCCATTTGTCTTTAATCTTGACTGGCAGGACTACAATTTTTTACCCCTAAGAACCTGGGACCGCTTAATCGTGTTAAAAGTTGATTAACCATTATACGCAACTCTTATAGAAATATGGGTTTTCATTTAAATATTGCTGATTAATAAGAATAATAGAGACAAAGTACCGAGCGAGTGCTAACCCGATTAAAATCTCTATACGGTTAATCTTTTCGGTCCCTGCTCGGAACACTTGAAAACTGAAGTCAATTGATTGTCTGTTGTTTCACTAGTAAATAATCCTGAAATATCCATAAATTCCTTCAAGCGAAACTGAGAGACTGATCACCATGGTGATCTCAGTTTGTTGTTACCAGCAGACTAGGAGGTTAGTTCAGTAGTGTTAAAGCTCGAAGAAGTTCGTCTGAGAAAGTCCGACCTCCAAACTGCTTATTGCCACTTTACTTGGTCGCTATGTTCAGGGTATGGGTCCCCCGGTGTAATTACAGATATTATATACGAGAAATGGTCAAATAGCATTTTTTTCTGTAAAAACGTACTTGCGAGAGCCGTGTTAGAAGTTTCAACAGATTTCCGGAGATAGCGGTGAGTCGTTACTTATCATCAGCTGGACAGTCTGGCTTCTCCACCTATGCAAATACAAAGGATTTTGTATCGCATTTTACAAAATCTTTAAGAAAGATGTTGTCTTCCAACGACAATTTTAATAATTAAAAATAATATTACATGCCTGTATCTGTCCCACTGCAGGGCTTCTATTTACACAAAGAAGGCATGAGCATTAATCACAGCGCTTGTTCAGGGCGGATTTTGCGATTTCAGACTTATTAAAGTCCCAGGTCTCCTCACGATGTTTTATTTTACCGATATCACATTATGTCTAAGATGAATTTAATTTCTAATAGCTTGATATGTGCATTTAGGAGGTACCCTCAGGGTATACGGCTCAATACTCCGGCCCGACGTGTCATACGTCACGTTACTGCTGTCAGTGAACGACTCCGCTGCCACGGTCCTGCGGGAGACGCTCGACAAGTACGGCATGTCGTATCAAGATCCGCTGCAGTTTTGTATTGTGCAGGTAAGGTTATTGTTATGACTTCCTAGAATTTATTGGGCACCTGCCGAGAATGCGTTTCGTCTCGTTGGCGTCCTGTCGTCACCCCGTCACATTTCTTTTTACTAGAGTAGGTGACGATGGCTTATGACGTAACCGGAGCAAGGTGCCAATTAATCCAATGGCAACCCTTTCAGTACTTGGTACTTAATTTCTGTATTGATACTCATAGACTTCAACCACCTGACAAGTATCGGACCGTTTTATACGAAATCATTTATGTCCGTTTGTCGCAGTTTTTTTTTGGGAAATATTGCCGAAACGGACTCAAAGTGAAACAGCCCCTTAGAGATTAAAATTGGTACGGTATTAATGACATTGATCTATTAACCATTATGGGAATGGATGTCGTGACCGAGTACAGGCCGTAACCCCGCAGTGGGACACAAAATTTATTATTGCTTCTCCCTTCTTTAGTTATTAATTTTACTTCCGCCAAATTCCATCATATCGATTCGGATAGTTCCATGCAAAAATGACACGATACTACTAAACATACTTTTGGTTTTTAGGAGGACAAAACTGACAATTCGGAATATATTTTGGAAGACGACGAATGCCCGCTCGCGCTGATGAATATGACACGAAGTAAGTAGTGCATGCTCCATTTAATTTAGAATTTATTGTTATGTAGTGTTGGTTGGTTTTAAGGTGAACATTGATAATTTATAAGAAAAGGTTTTCATCTTATTAAAAGATCTTGAACGTCACACATTCAGTTTGTGGTCTTAGCTTGATATTGATTTAGGCTTCGTTCATAATCATAGCTTGTATCTACATAGGTAATTATGTCGTCTTCAATGTTGATTTCATGTCGAAAATGTAATAAATCATATTGTCTGACAGGCGAACCGGTAATTAAAGTAACTTGTAAACAGTAAGCAGGTATTTACTGAGGCTCATCCAGTTATTATTTAGCTTAGCCTATCATCAAAATTTTAATTGCTCCTTTCGATATCCACAAAAATCGCTGTTTATATTGGTCTTAATTTTCTTGTATCAGACGTATTTTGTACCGAATACAGCATGTATCAAAAAGGTGTCATATATTATGTAAGGGTGTGGTACACACGGCGACATGTCAAGCTTTTACATTTCCAGTATAACATGGCCTCGCTTTGTATAGATTTCCCGTACAATGAGTGATTCGCTTAAACTGATTTTGTATAGCTTGATTGGTCGCCGTGCGCACATACCATCAAACTGAACAGCTTTCTCTAGGAACTACATCCTATCCTAACTTCCTAACTAGTCCTAACTATCCTGACTTCCTAACTTAATATTATAAATGGAAAAGTAAGTTTCTTTGTTTGTTTGTAACCTTTTCACGCCTAAACCTCTGAACCGATCATCCTGAAATTTTGCATATACGTTGTCAGGTGTACAGGAACGGACATAGGGTACCTTTCATCCCAAAAAAAAACATTGTTCCCGGGGAAAACAACAATAACGTTCTTATGATGTTCTTAATAGATGGCGCCACGTGTCTTTCGAATCATGATTGAATTATATTATTACAAGCCGAGTACAATCCGAATTGATTGTCAAGTACTAAATAAACGCGAGCGAAGCCGCGGGCAAAAGCTAGCATAACTACTCGTAATCTGGAAAAAATATTCAGTTGTCCTGTACAAAATGTCAATATCTTCTCGAACCAAATGTATGGGACAGCTGGTTATTAATTATCTTTTTCAAAAAGAGTTTTGAAATGTGTATAAATTAATGAATTCGAAATGATATCTCTAGATTGCATTTTCTATAAGTTTAGTGCAAGTTCGTGTATAAGTACTACCGTTTCACTGTTTGCAAAGTATTCGCAGTCGCGTGCCTGCCTTATATTGTGCCCATAAATGATGACAGCATTCACTACCGATTAGGTGAAATTGCCTTTTTTATTAACTGAGAAAATTTGATTAATGGGGTTTAGTGGCTGGCTGGTTCTTACGGCTCGTTGCCTCCGTCGCATAATGTATAAGCCTAGGGTTAGCGCACTGGCGCGAACTTACTGGCTTGGTTACTTGCCGATACGCTAGCGGAGCTAGACCGTCGCGTCGTTAGAATTTACGACATGATATAAAAAGTTAGACGCTAGAGGATTCAATAAATCAGTCAACTCTGTCTTCCGCAATTAGCAGACTAATACTTTGTTTGAAAAGATAAAAAAGGGGGAATGAGAAGCCCTTGATGATTGTTGCAAATAAATTCATTATTAACAGTGTACTCATACACATACTCGTATCAGATGATTGTTGAACGTGAACAAACTAAAAGAAGTATGTAAGGACCGTAGTACCTGACGTTCTCTAGTTTCTGTATGAACATGCATAAAAATTTAAGTCGAATGTTAGTTCCCGAAAGTAATTCATCTCAACATTTCTATCTCTACTTCGCTTGTCCAAAATAAGCAGTTTTTTAAAATTCGCTACGGCACCTACACTCCCAAGAAGTGTTAGCAAGCTTGAAGCTGTAGAGAACAGGGTTGTTTAGTTTTCGCGTAAAGTGAAAATGAGATGACAGCGCATGAGCCACTTGACCCACATGCTGTTCGAGTACAGACACACTATACGAATATTCTAGAAAATACTATGTGGAAATACTAGTGCCCGGGTTTTGTTTAGTCAGGGTATTGGGTAGTTGTGTACCGTATTTCGGTTTTTGTTTAGAGACAGTTCCGAGTTATTGAATGTTTATATTTCCCATCCATTTATGTAGGTACAGTCACATGCATAGGCTTAGCAAACTGCAAAAGATTTTTCCTCCTATAACATTAATTTAATTATAAGGTCTATGATGGGATCTTATCTCACAGTTTTATTCGGTATTTCTCAAGAAAAGCCTTTAAATTTTGCTAACTGTATATTTATGCTTGACTGTACTCGATGAGACCGCTAGTCCTTTAGGTACAGTTAAAACGTATTTATTACAAGAAATAGTATTATCAAACTTGATAAAGCCGCGTGTCGAAGGCAAATATTGTTTCGTTCATGAATACATAGTAGGTACACCACAAAACCAGGTCTTGCTAATCCTAAAAGATAACGAAGGTATTTACTAAGTTTAAACCAGAAGCTAAAATTAACTTTGCCCCCACTTATCGGCATCTTCATGAAGGTCTCTTCATTACATAAAGTGTTCTAGATTCTCATATGAAAAAACATCTTGTTGCCAATCTCATATCTAAAGGTAATATTGGATCGGAACACGTTTCTGTTTTATAGTATCATCCTAATAATATTCGAACTTTGAAGGAGTCTCGGATATCGACAGCATTTGGGATGTTAGGCATCGTAATCGTGAAAAAAAGGACGTCGAAAGATAATCTGTAGTGCTCGAAGATGGTTGTATCTGCTACCTGAACCCATATCATACAACTAAAAAAATATGTAATCTTGGTAAGTTTTCACTATCACGATATTGATTAGATTCTAATCTGTAGGTAAGTTGTCGAATATATAATTTGTATAAACGAGTGCAAAAAAATCTGCACTGCCACCAACCGACGAAGGTTTTTACCCCTCGACTCTCTTAAATCGGAATTGGAAATAGCTACTCTCAAATATTGGTGTTTCAGAATCGCCGGCTGATATCAGGAACACTCGATTTGGATTCTAACCATTATTATTACACTAGTGGTCCATCAAAACTGGAATGCCCTTTGAACCATTTTAACCGACTTCAAAAGGAGGAGGTTCTGTGTTCGGTTGTATGTAATTTTTTTTATGTATGTTTACCGATTTGTCGGTCAATTGTGGATCGATTTTGAAAATAGTTTTTTTGTTTGAAAGAGTATACTCCCAAGTAGGTCCCATAGACACCAGTACATCCACATTTCGACAGTTAGGTATGTTAAGTTCCATTTTATTGGGGATAAGCCTATTACCATGACATGTATTGTTAACAATGTAAAATAAATGCAAAGCAAATATTTGTATAGGATATCACAACTAAAAGAGGAAAAATAAAAATATCTTTTTTGCAAAAATTAAAACCGAACCTTCAGAAGTCGGTCTTTTGTTTGTTTGATTCAATTTATTGTCACCGACTTCTGAAGCCCAACTTATTTTTCACTTTTTTGTGTTTATGAAGTCGGTTTTATTTTTTGCAAAAAAGTTTTTATTCTACTAGAGTCAGCTTATATTTAATTTAACGTTAACGTTCATAAAAGCAACATGCTGTGTGGAAATGAAAACAACCAGCCATATAAACGTTTGCCACAAGGAAACACAGTTTATTTGCCTTGGCTTCCTAAAATGGGTCTTAATTTTCTTATGCTTTAAAACACACAGACATAGAAGGTACAAAGTAGATTTCAGCTGAAAACTTTTTCGTTTACAAATACCAGGAAAGAACAAAAAGAATAACTTGATAAAAATTGTTTTCGCGACATCCAATCTCGTCGCTGGTACCGACGACATTTCAATCGTCGTACGTGTCCGTGGCGATAAAATGGTTAACTCTGGCTGAATAGAACCAGAGCAAGCTCGCTCAGTTTTCGTTCTGAGAGCAACTTGTGCATACAAATCTCGTGTTTATTGTAGCAGTCTAATGTTATATGAATTTGGATGTAATAGATACGTGCTTGCGATATTTGGAATATGATATCCTTTGAGATATTACAAAGTAACTTCAGCTACCTGTCATTGAAACTACTTTTTTATTCATTTTCGTTTTCGAAATTTTAATGCACATCATACATAGTAGTTCATTATATTGCAGCTTTAACAACCATGTTTGAATTCATTAGCATCCTTCCAGTTTAACTGCTGTTTCATTAAAAAATGAAATAAGTTCAAATTAAATCAAAATGTATCAAATCAGAGGCTTATATTTAGAGTTGATTTATAATCATAAGTGCTTTCACCCCACCCGTGTATTCCCGTTTTCAGTGTTAATGCTAATGCTTTTACCCCTTTTAAAGTTCAAAGTAGGCCCGAAATTATACACATGGGGACCTTAATTAGCTTTTAAGATTAGTAATTATTTTGCAAAAGGTAACGTAAAGGAAAGGTAAGGTGAGGTAGGCAGTTGGGTGCTCGCAACCGCAACTTTATAACGTCATAAGCCATCCTCGTTGTACTGTTAACATTTTGTGGTAAGAACGGTATTGAAATCTGGCTGAGAATCGTCGTGAATGATGTTCACTAGTTATTCATGCACAGAAAATATACTATTTAATTTAATACCATTCCAAGAAAAAGGTTATTTTAATAATAATGTGGAAGATCAATGCTAGTACCTAACCCACGTTTAGCAATTTACGATTCCAGTAAAACATTATATTCAAGGTTCACGCGCGTGCGAATACCTTTTGCGGTTATTTCCCTATAGAACGTTCATCTGTATGGTAATATTTTTTCATTTCATGTAAATCATCAGGCTAAGCTGCTTTTGAGCGTGATAATTTTCCACAGGTTTTAACGCGGATAACGCCATTATTTTTATTTTATTTTATCCATTTTTCCTTAGAAAAAATTGCTGTTCTAATCAAATTGCAGGTATTTAGGTACCAATTAGTTCGACCAATAAATAACAACACCTACCTTAATATATCTGTGGCATACGAAATCACAGTGACCAGAAAAAACCCAAAGAGTCGGACAGTCTATCTAAAAGAGAAAGCAAAAGTTAGTTCATTACTTAGTGAACTTTTGTCTCTCGGCAAATATCGAAATTGAATCCCGTTCGATGTTCGATTTCGGGATGGAATTTGTCCCCTGTGTTGATTCGGGTTATACTTGCTCTATCGGATATATTCGAGTCTAGTTTAGCTAAAATTGATGCATTGCGGGCATTGCAATAAAAACTTATATACAAGGAGTGGTTTCCGGTAGTTCCGTCAGTAATCTAGTGTGTACCATCAAAGAAAAAAAAACAAAGTTCTCATTTTCTCTCTAATGTAACCAATGAGAGTAAGTTACAAATAATTATGTAGTTCTTACCTAACAAAAGTACAAGTGTTTATTAATCGAGGTCAACGTCAAGTACATAATTTTCCCTATTGGTACTCTTATCATTTATTCACCGGAGAAAATTGACAGGTGCTAGCTATCATCACAATGTACTAATATGGTAATATACAAGGTGTAACAAAATAAACGCACGAGAGTGGTCGTGCGTTTATTTTGTTACACCTTGTATGCACGACCCCTCTCGTGTTGTGAACTTGTGACTCAGACCTGTAACTGAACAACTTTTGTTCCACGACTTCTGGTGACCTAACTTTTTTTAGTTTAATACATGTTAATCGCGTCAATTCGTATTGAAAGTACAGTTATTTTTTAAAGAACTCGTAGAACAAAAACTTTACCAGTTTCGTAGTCCGAGACACCACATGAGGGATGAGGGAGGTTGTGCCTTTATTATGTTACACCTTGTATATTGTATTTTGACCCTGTCTACTTTGTCCAGCAAATTAATAGTAGGAGCTGTACGAGGAAAGTTACCCATAACGAAATAAGATACTCATGAATTCTATATGAATCCAGAAGCGTAACGATTAGGCTTGAGATATAATACAATCGAATATATAATATAAACGAAGTCATGCTTCAATCAAATAACAGTTGGCCGAAGTCTAGAGCTGGATGCAAACTTACAAAGTTGCGCAAGAAGTTAAAACATTATTTCGCTAGGTCACTTGCAAATACTGACACTATAAACTTGGACACTAATGGTTGCTTTCACTAACACCGGATGACACGTAAAGCGTTCTGTGGATTTTCAACTCTAGAGGCTGAGCCGACCGTTGAAAATCCGATTTTTGTCGGTTCGGTGTCGCCTAGAACGGGGCATATAATATGAACCTTTAAAACTGCTCGACTATTTCTTGTAAAATAAATCTATAAAAGTAAAAACATTACCGTCCTTCTGGGTCAGCCAGGTAAAAATAAAAACAATCCTGATTCTCCTCTTTAACGAACTTGGACAAAAGTGTTAGCGAACAATGATCTAATATAGGACTTATAAAACGGAATCGAATCTCCAACGGGAAATGAGTGAGTAGGCCGTAGCGAATTGTCCGATAACGCTTTTTCATCAATAAGCCCGACCTACAAATTCTTTGGTCCAAACTGAAGTTGAGGTAGGTACTATGTATAGAGATGGAGTTCGGTTCCTAAAGGAACAGAACTAAATTTAATTATTAAGGGTAAGGAGGCTTTTGCTTAAGACCTCACTTTAAAACTTCATGAAATTTGCTCCGAATTCTAAAATATGCTCCGAGGTCTTCTTAAACTTTCCATAATTTTGTTAAGATAAATAAAACACGGACAAAGTAAATTATTTTGGAGCTAATTCTCCATATACCTACCTATTTTTATGTTTTCTAAAGAACAAATCGGTAGCCTATGACAATTTCATCAATGATACGCGGAACAATCCCCAAACCACAGCCATGTACTCACTGGAACTGAAACCCCGACGTTTTTGACCTGTGTCATTCAACTATTCAACTAAAAATAAATTCAGCATGCAATCCCAAACTATTTTCAAGAGCGTTCACACATTTATAGGAAAAGATTCCTATCTTGATGAGGAGATTTTACGTGAAAGTATATAAAGTAGTGGTGTTTAGTTACTGTAGTTGGTGGTTGCAATGTGTGTCCACTATTTCCGCGAGAAGGGACTCTTGGGTCGGACAATGCTCGCCGCGGCTCACAATGGGAATACATGAGAGGGAACGTGCGGGCGCAGGACGCGGCAGTCGCCTCGCAGACGCCGCGCCACGCGCCTCACTTACCGCGCGCCTCGACATGGATTGGGGCCTCCGCCGTAAGTTCGCACGAAAAAAATTTTTGTTCAAAAATTGCAATGTGATCGCCGGCTAGGTCCACCGCGGTCACCGCCGGCGCCGCAGCCGCGATCGAAGCAGATAGTAAACAAACGCATGTGGCCGACAAAGTAGTCTGACCGGTGTGCCCACAGATGCCGGTCGACCGGCCGCCGGTATTTTTAACTCGTTTCGCGGTTCGATGTCCGTTCCTTCGCGGTATCGATATGCATAATATCGTCCTTGAAAGTCTCAACTTTTGCAAGAGTTAAATAGAGATATAGTTTCTCAAGAACCCAACAATCGATGTCTAACATATATTCCGGTGCACGACTGTAAGTTGCAAACTTGTTTTGTCATTATGTAGTAGTACTCGCAAAGTTTCCGTGTGATGCGGAAGTTCCAAACTTTCTAAATGATTATGTGTCGTCACCGATCAAAGCTTGCTAGTGTTTCTTTTGTCTTGGCTTAAACCAGTTTTATTTCGCCGAGAATGTCACGATAAAGAGCACTGAGCACTTTTTATAGTCTGGCCATAAAGTGGTGTCTTTCTTTCTGCCAGTTACAATTTGACCTTTAGCATTATTTGTTATTGAGAGTGATCCCTAAGGCGAGTTGTTAGTGAAGATAAACGATTGCGTGGCCGTGCTGAGAGAAATGGCTGACTTATGACACTGGGGTATCTCGCATGAATTTATGGCACATAAGGAAAGGCTACTAGGCTCCAGAAATCGCAATATAATAAGAAGGACACAGTAAACCCTTATTAAAGTAGTTATGAGTACTACGGTTGATAGCAGTCATTGGGCTGTGGTGGCCAAAAGGCGATCACTCCGTGTAAGTAAAGTATTGTATTAATAAATAAAATCCGTGTCTGGTTAGACTGAAAGCCTTTTACTGATGCCGATGAAGAACATAGAAATTAGGTGGTATACAACCAGTGTTCAGTGTTGGCCCTGATCAGGATTTAATTCCAGCACAAAGGTACACTACATACAAAATAAAATTTGCATCAAATCAGTTTACCGCGAAAACATGATAGGTCAACAAACATGAAGCTTTTTTCAATACGCTTAGAATTATTTTTCTCTCTTAAATATTATTTTATGAACTGTGCTGTGTATTTAAAACTGTTCACGGCAGTGGAAGCGGAAAACGATTCCAATTTTGCAGCCATTATACCCAATATATCGAGAATTCGAGGACAAAAACACTCCGAAAATGTATATTAAAAATATATTCTCTGAAACGATATCATTTTCATACATGCGCCTATTATTTAACCAGATCAGGTTTTCTGCTCGATGGAATAGAATACAAAGCGCATTAGAGTATTATCACTACCTTTGGCGTATCATGGTGAAGTGGGTCACGAATAATGGCATCCAATATCTTCGTGTAGAACCTATTACTGGGTGTGACACCGTGTAACCCATAACACTTTATTTTTTACTTTATTTGCGACATCAAATAGTAAATGTCAAGGTAAGAGGCACTTATCCTACACCTGCTCTATTAACCCAATAGAAACTGCGTGGAAGACGAATAGCTTGTGTGGTTAGCTCGGGAACAAACTGGCGGGTAATGTATTTGTTGACCCTTCGCGCCCGCGCGTGCTTGCATACTTATACGTTGGCTATATCCTGCCATAAAATACCATGCACATGCACAATTGTACACTCGGCTACTTAGTACCTAACTTAATATTAGACTGCGCAAGTTAACTGTCGCCATTCTTCTGTTTCTTGATTGCTGATTTTATCAGCTAACACAATATTGTCAGTGCTGATATCTTTTTAATTTACCGCGTGAACTCTTGTAATTGTAAAATGACAAAGTATAAATACTTTTGCTTAACTTTGAAGTTCGTTTGAAAATTTAAATTTTATGACAGCGTTATCACTTTTATCAGGCACCAAGTTTTCTCTTATAGATTTCGCTTTTCAGACAATCATCTTTACTTCATTAGGATTTTCACGCTTTAGCGCGTTGATTAGTGCGGCGTTAAACGTTGAAACCGAAGAGGGAAACCCGAAGGTATTTTTAGACTAACTGAAGTTAGGTCTGTAAGGGCGTTGATTGACGTAGCAGGAAACTAGCTACTAATACCCAGCCCAGACTAATTAGGATGCCGTATTTAAAGCTAAGTCTGTTTACGAACTTCTCCTTGTTGCGAGTTGCGGACGGAGAAGTGTTGTTATTTTCTGCAAGAATCAACGTCCTTACTATACAACGTAGTAACGCATTTTACAATGATAAGGTGCTTTAAGTGCCTTTTTGATGTGTCTAAAAAGTAAAAACAAAAGTCAATGCAAAATTATTCGGTGTTTACAAAACCTTTACACAACACCCGTTACGTTTTTTTAACTAAAAAGTGTTGTAGGTATAACTTTTATTTCAAAGAGGTCTTCGGCGGCTAGACGTTTCCCTCGGGGGTTTACCCAGGCCACTTCGATCTTTCTCGAAAGCGCCTGTACAAAATGGTTCAGAAACAATATTTGAAATTCAAAGCAATATTTTTTAACAGGCATCAAAGGAACAAGGCGTTTATGCGAGCTGTTGACGTTGTAAAGATTTGTTGTTACTCATCTATCCAGATTTCAAACCTGTAGTAACGGTTTAATAATATTGTCATTGAATGGGAAAAACATAATGTCTTTACAAAAGAAATTTTAAGCAATATGAGTAAAAATTAAAACTAAGATCTTGACATTCCTGCATCACGCTGTGATTCTTACTTCGATCGAGCAAGAACTTTCGAGAATATGTTCAATATTTATGCCACAAGCTTGTTAAGTATTATTTACAATTCAGTGGTCTCAGCAAAGTATTCTGAAGAAGTTTAGTTTAGAAGTCAGAAGCTAAGCTATTAATTATAAATCCACTCTCGTCGTGAATCTCAGTTCTCACAAGTTTGTCGTGTACTTTCTTGCATAATAAAGTCAATAGGCCTACGACCGCTGAAGTTTTTCATTTTCAAATATTATTTTTCGTCGCCTGAATAATTATTGTGTCGGGGACGTAATTGCTGGGCCCTACTCACAACACCATTCCGCGGTTTCCCGTATATTGTAAGTGTACTTCATGGCTCGTTACATGAACCAAAAGTAATTTCCTTCGTTCACTTGTCACGTCATATTAATATTTTTGCGTCATCTTAGATTTGACTAGGGACCTTTAATGTGAACGACGCACTATGAATTTCGTGATAGGAATTCTTTATATTAATTTAATACATGAAAATGATTTCGGAGCTCTTTCTAGATCTCCCAAATATAAGAGCATATCGTTGATAGTCTCAATAAAGGCTCATTTAAGGACTGTCACGCTGGACCTGTATAAAGAATTATAAATAGGTGAAAAGTACACGTACAGTTTGCCTTAGACGGTATGAAGTCCCTAGGGATAGATAGCGAGTCTTCATATAAACAGGTTCTAAGATAGTATAGAAATATTTAACTGGCGAGCGTATATGAAGAGTTATATTAACACCTACATCAGGCGGAAATGGCCTAAATTAGGCATGGTTAGTTCTTAGCTATATGCTTAGTTCAAGTCACCGCCTTGAACCGTGACAATAGATGCGGGAAGTCTGTCTTGATCGCCACGCTTGACGACAAATGAGACCACATATATGTATGAAGGTGTGTATAGCTCTTGTCATCCATCCTTATCTCATAATCTGTTAGTGGTTTGCTATAGGGCACCCACGGGACTCTATGGCTGATCCTATTATTCACGAAGAAGCGAGTATGTGACATAACTCCTTGATAAATTGTTCATGAAATATAGAAATGTCTTTATTTTCTTGCTTCAGTGTTAATGCTCCCTGGGAGGTTGCCCTTAAACAACTACACCTACACTACACGTCTACACTCAATCGATACTTGGATTCGATAAGCATTGACGATGCTATCTTCACGATATACCTACCGCTGTTATCTTGACTTTCTTTTTTCTTGATGTTGTTGTCCACTCCTTCGTTTAAAAAGGTGGTTTCTTTAATCTATGCACGTCTTTTCGACGATTTAGAGAAAAAAAATCTCTCCCAAAATAAATAAATCTTGCCATAATCTTTTGAAAATTGATTGACTTGAAAAGGCGAGTAGAATAACTAAATAATTATGCAAAAACTGACACAAAAAGGGTAGGTACTTTTCGAGCTGTGTTGAGAGCAACGCCATAAGGTGGCTTTATATTCACACAAAGTACCTCTCTCCAACAATCCTCCATTCAAATTTTAATTTCACGACATTCGCTTCAAAGGAATACAGCCTTTGATGATCTGGAAAATCAAAGGTTTACAGTTACTGTTGCAATTCAAATTTATGAAAATGTTTCAGCGTGCCCGCTTTCATACTTTCATGAATTTTGTATTGAATCAAATTAGGTTCAGCTTTAAATGATTTGATAATGTAAATGTGTTTGGAATGAAACTTTTAAAAGGTTGGTGCACTAGAACTACTGTACTAGAAGTTATCAAATAAATAAAAAGAACTTCTCACTGGAATGCAACCTGATATTCTATTTTTCCGGCTTTCAGAAAGTAAGCGGAACGAAAACAGTAGTTCTAAATGTAACAAGGAATAAAATACCCGTCCACTTTTATGTCCGTTCCAACATGAAAGCATACAATTTTAAAGAGTGCTAATTATGCAGAAGTTCATATTTTCAACTTCTGCTGAATAAATCTTTTGTTTCACTCCATCAAAACTAGGACAAGGCCTGTTTCCTGAAAGGTTCATTGTTATCTTGGAAAAATTGAAGTTTATCTACCAACATTTCCTGATGGACCGTGTAATGGCCATTGAATTTTCTTGTTTGAAACTACATAGTTGAAGAGTCTCTGAAAAATGTTATTATATTGCTATTTATGTAATGGCTGCCCGATTTTCTCTTGGGCAGCGACTGATACACAACAATGATACTCGTACACGGTATCCGTATACATTAGGTACCTATAATAATATCGTTGTCGAGGGATATTTATTGTTAGCGAGATGTTCAAACAAGCAATGTGTAGGTACATACTCGTATTTTGTTAGATAATTGTACAAGTCTTCTTAGATGTATTGTTGTCCCGGCATTGTCGGTCCCGGGTACACAGGCGCACATGTCCGCCCAGCCCTGCCATACATTCATTGTTATGTTTACGCAAGGTCCGACACGGCGACATTGCGTGCCGGCGACATCGGTCGTCGCCTCGTCGGCAGCATGTCATATATCGCTGCACCCACCTTCCGTTGATGTTATCGTAACATTTTATACACACGCATACTCATATAAGAACATGTGGTACCGCTTATTGTTCAGGCTTTAATCAAGCAAATTTTTCCATGCATAATGCGTATGAGAAAATATTTGCATGCAATAACGTTCTGTTTGCTGATTTTTTCTAATGTTTATTCAATAAGATGTAACATCCATCTCGCCAAATTGAAGCTCTTTCTGCGATGCATGGCAAATTCTTTGCCAGATACTTGATTCTCTGCTTTCCTCAGTCTATCTCAGCACATAGATCATTCGGTCCATCTATAGCTGGAAAGCATCACACGCTATGCTTACCGATACGCGGCACTCCTACCAACGTATACCTACATATAGGTCCTAGTATAACTCGCTCTATAGTTTGCTGAGCGGCCTTGATTTTGTGGAACAACTTACCAGTATCCACATTTCGGCACCGTATGTCTTTGACCGTACGGCTATGACATACGGTGCCGAAATGTGATGGTGTAGGTAAATGTGATACCTTCTCAAATACTGGTCAGCCTGCGAGGGTCACAAAGAAATTGTTAGACATTATATTATGTTACAATGTTCCTATGTAAAAGGCTCTTAAAACTTATTACCGTCCCGAATAAAGCAAATCGCAAAATGTTGCTCAAAATAAAGTGTAATTTGAGAGTCATTTGCGCCAATGAAAGGAAAAGGGTGTGGAATGGATTATCCTATACACATGTATATTCGTGACCTTTTATAAAATGAGGTTTTCTCCTATATGAACCCGACGTCCCATATCATTTAGTCTGTAATGTTGAGTGGCGTTTCGTCGGAGCGATCGCTATCGGTCCTTCACGACAGTAGCATGGCAAGTGCGTTAAAATCTGTATTGTACCCACATCTGGGTATAATACCGAGCGTACAGACATCTCTAAACGGAAATGACCATTGTTGTGGCTCCGATAAATACAACTTAGACGTCAGTACAATGGATGAACTGGTTCAACTGTAACTGGTTCAGTATCAATTCAATCAATACTTAACTGAAAGAGTAATACTAAACTAAAAACAGCATTTCTTTTCGAACTAAATGTCAGCGCAGTAAATGTTTTAATTATTCAACCTGACACGTGGAGTAAAAGGGATTCGATCGTATCGGAGTAAGTTGTGTCGATTTGTTGACTATTATTATTTGTGAACTAGCAACAGGTGAGGTGATTATACAAATTCACGCAGGCACGCAACGTATACTCCGACGCGACGCGACGTGACGACGCCGCCGACCCGCCAGGCCGCAAGTTGACGGTCTCTGCCGCGCCCAATCTACAGACTGCCATGTCCTGTCGTTTCTGAGGCTCACCTTCGTCATCGTGTGCCATCTCCTGTTAATTAGTTTTGGGGAAAATGGGTCATCTCTCAATAACACGCCACATCTTGTCATTCTGAAATATCGGTTTTGGCAATTTGCATCACAGTTTTCAAAATGTGTCTTCTGATTACCTTACTAAGATGTATTAATACAAATTGCTGTGGATTTCATAATCAAGGTCTCGATTTTAATCACAACCTTCTGCATTTACTTTCACAACTTGATCATTTCACTATTCATATTTAGGAACTTTGCATGTCGCTTATTCTGCTTCCTGCAAACAATAAGCGACATGAAAAGTTATAAGCTTTAAAGTTTTCTTTAAATTTAATGTTGTTTGGTTCATTGGAGTCATCGATTAATTAATTCCTGACATGACCAATTATCGATATCGACGTTGCGATATGTGCGATAGGCTTGTAGACGTCCAAACAGTTTATGTATCACACCTTGCATATTAGAATGTGTATGTGTACTACTAGCGGCTCGTCCCAGCTTCGCACTATGTTACTCAGGGAAAATGTAGCATTTTAATGGTGAAATAATTTTTGAAATCGGTCCATTAGTTTTTGAGTTTATTCGTTACAAACATACAAATTTTTCCTCTTTATGATATTATTATAGATTAGTGTAGATGTGTCATGTATTATTCTGTGTATCGACGTCCAGTGGTCACTGAAACAAGGCAAAACCAATAAAGTAGCCCTTAACCTGTATTGCATCATGACTTAAGTGGCGGGCGGCTGGCACCGGTGCCGCGGTGGTGGTACGTCGTGTATGACGTAGTGGTGGTGGCACTCAGTCCAGTTACAATTAGACCGCCGGTCGGTTTGAACTTACTACGCGCTACGCTTTGTTAGTATTCGGCCGGCTATGGCTAAAGAAAATTCTAATCGCGCTCGCAAATATGCTTTTCAGCAGATCCTTTAGTTCTCGATTGCGAAATGATAAAAAGGAAGTCGTGCTAGGTAATCGTTCCTCAGGCTTACAGTGTTCGTACTCACGTCTGTATAAAGTGTTCATGTGGTTTGTTCAGTGTTTTTTGTGCTAGTGACCACAATATCTAATTTTTGGTCTCCAAATTTTTTTCCCAAGATGCAATGGAATATCAGATGTTTAAATTATTTTTCAATTCCCTGTCTAGCGTACGGGACATCAATTTCATGTTGAGTTTCATAGCCAGTAATAAAACACGTATGTAAGAGAGCTTTGGAGGATGTGGGCAAGTTCCCGGCGGGCTTCAATTTTGGTGAAGATGCGGCAATTGACGTCTCGATGCGGACGGACAGTACTAAACTGAACAACCCTTACTATGAATTTATAACTCGTCAAATATTAATATTCCATTGCTTGTTCGGTTTAAGTATTGATTTTGCCATTCTGCTGAGCCCAAGTGCATTGTTTATGTATGTGTATTATATTCCAAAAACGGCCCCATAAATCCATTGTATATTTGAGCTCAAACAGGCTTACCTCGCCAATTTTGTGACTATTGACCTGATTTCCAATTCAGATATCCATGTAAAGCAGGTACGTAAGTTGTTTGTTATGCTTTTTGTAGTATTACTAATATATTTGACCTTATTCTGGATGCGGACTTTCAAATTAAAAGTTTCTTGGTAAACTTTTTGACTTTGTTCGAAAATTAAACCAAATTTTTCCTTCCCAATATCAGCAGAGTGGCGCCCTCGACTAATCACAAATTATTTCTTTGTTTCCATCGATCATTACTTCAAAGACGTCCACAGTATGATTGATACTGTTTAATATTATATGTATTGCGAATGACTGCTGGTAACGAAGTTGCTCGTCGCCAAGGTGAAATTTCGATTACTTAGTTTGTAACTGCTATCACTTACCAGACTTAATTATTTTAGTTAAGATTGCTTTTAGTACTTCAATTTAAGTAAGTAAGTTAGCTGCTGTACCTTTTTGTTTTTCAATTAAAATTTAACGAAAATGATTGCATTAGGTTTCTGACCCCAGGCGGTTTCTTCACCGTAAGCGAATCCGATCTTATGCAGCGGCCTACGAAAATTGTAGCTCGTAGCAACTCTCGTAGCTCCAGTAGAGCAACGGGACAATGTAGACACTAATGATGTTGACACTAGAGGCGGGCTTGTCTCACTCGTAGCACGTCCCCCCTTCCTCCACCAGCCCCCTTCGCTGAGCACAACGTAACACGCTTTCGAGTGCACTTACCTAAACACGATGCCACTAAATGTAGCACTTCTGAAATATCCTCAAATTGTGTGAAGCCATGTGATCGTGTTTGGAAAGTGAGTTTAAGTACATAATAAGTGCTGGGCTTCTGAGAAGAATATAGTGGAGCACTTTATTCATCATGCACGAACCTACTTGTACCTGTTAAAAAGGTGAATTCTATGTCAGTCCACCAAGTTTCCTCTTCGTTGTTATACTTTAATTATGTTAACTTACCCTCGTAATGAGTTCATCTCACTGTCCCAGTTGGGTTAATTATTCCTTTATTCACTTAGCTAATGTGTTTTTTGTCTTGTAGGTCAGCGTTCTGTTTATCGCTTGTAACAGGAACGACCAGCTAAATAATAACAAATTAACATTTTATCGTTCGTGTGGTTTTCTTTTATTGTTTCTACTTTCTACCAAATCTCATTAAACGTTCTAGACATAATAAAACAAAAACCAGCAACGTCAACCTTCATTTTTAATAACACCATACAATACGATCACTATACTACTTCTGGCCAAACTGCCAAGTGTGGTCATTAGGGTAATGTCCCCTAGGATCCATTGTGGTACTGCGATACCGCCGTACCGCCATTTGTGTTTGTACAGCCATACATAAATTAACTTTCGACCACGAATAGGTATGTGGTCAAGTTAATTAAGTAGGTATGTAGTTGAAAGGAATACAGCAATATATTTAGCATGTTGTTAATTACTACGAGTACTACCAACGACCGCGTTAGGTGTACTAATCAATGGCTTATGTTAGAACTTGGTCAACCTCGACTTTTTTATTAGGCGGTTCAAATAAACCTAGGACACGATTTAACAGCCTAGTCTTTGACTAACCACGAAATTGGAAATATTAAAACAACGAAAATTCTCCTGTGGCCAAGCTTTATCTCGGATTTAAACTGCATTGTCGCAAAAACGATAACGAAGTCCAAAATGCCAAAAAAATGTTTTCAGAATGAATTTCGTTTAGCTCGACGGCGCTGAACACTTTGCAACGAGTTTTCATCAAGAGCTAATCCATTATGAATTCGTTTAAATTTAACAATTATTCGTAATAGAGTTCCTTTGTAATACAAAATGTGTTGGTTTTATAGCCCTGTAACAATACAAATTGAAACCCATGTTACGTTTTTGTTTGCCATTTCATAAATGTAGGTTCGATAAACGAAATTAAACCTTAAAACGAGGTTTATTGTGACCAATAATAACGCTTGCTCCTTATTTATTAAACCCCCAATCTATTTTATTTGGTCGTAAAGTAAAATATGAGTGTTCTGACGATGGGGTATAGGGATCCTTGTGTAGAAATGTAGTTAATTATTTACATGTGCGAGCAAAAGAAAAGAATTTTTTGTGTAAACATTTAGTAGGCCGCATTTATCTCGTAGGCCTCCTGGGTAATTTAGGCTGTACAAATTCCCGACTAAGAACAAGGATTATCATCCCGACCTTTCCCTAGAGTGCAGTTAAACTTGCCAAACAGAACTATGAGATTACACAAAGAACAATATTGCGGCCAGCCTTGAGCAATAGGTACCCAATTACCCATTGCGTTAAATGTATACTGTAAACTTTTGAACTCGGCATTGTCCTGAAAAGCAATGAGACGAAGGTAATGTAGACGTTAGTTTGTTAACTGCCTGGGATCATAGAACGGGGAACATAGAAAGGAGATCCTATTCCGGTTGGGAAATGTGGGGAAACCGGAATCGAAACGACGAACGGCGGGGTACAATACACCCCGTTGACCCGATGCTTAGGTGTCTAGGTCAGAGGTCGCTACGCCTCAGCTATGTATAAGGTAATAAAATTATGTTACTTTTTCCTCACTTACCTACATAAAGGTTCTAATTCAAATATTTTTATTTGTAGTACCTACATAGGTAAACAAAAAGTACTGATGTCAATATAAATAAAATGAACGCTTAGGTTGCCGTCAACCGTGTACAAATAATCTAGTTATAATTTCTAATTAATAATTGGTAAAAATAACAATAAAATTACCCAAATAACAAAACATTAAAATTAAATTAGATTTAATAAAACAATTTAATTTAATAAAACAAAAAAGGAAAAAGAAAACATTTAGTTTTCAGCTATTCATAAGTAGAATGTTAAACAAGAAACTATTTCCCCTGTTGTTTATAGGCCGATTTATTATCACAATATAACAAATACACAGTGAATAGTTCCTGTCGGCACATTCGATCATCAATTAAGCATAATTGTCAATATGCCTGACCTGCCGTTAAGGCGTCGTCGACCCAAATAACACCATATTGTAGATTTATACCTTACTATCATACTAAAATAATACGACGGAACTTTTATTTTTTCATAATATTATTTAAGAATTAAGTAAATATTTTTAGAAGATTATTTATGAAAGCATCTTACTAAAGCAAGTTAATTAATTGGCAGTAGTAAAGATACTAGGTAAAAATGAGCGGAAATTAAATCCGAGATCAAAGATGGCCCGAGACATGCTAGCTCTTTGTGCACGGCTAAGCACTATTAAAATAAATACACACTTATGCAAATACCAAGAAACTACAAGTCAATCATTCATAGCGTAGAATAATACTTATATGTTTACAGTAGGCATTCACCCGGCGACAACCACCCACCACCCTAACCATCACAAATACCCACTTTCCTCGGTTATTTTCTATAAATTATGCAGTTTAAAAAGTACCATTGTTTTTGTAACAATTTCCATATATATGTGGAGCTACTGAACGTTTACCTACCTATCAACTATCAAGAAGAGTTGCTTTACTTGGAGGTCTATTCAAATTTATGTAGCTGCTTTATTTTCTCATCAGGGGACGACATTTTTTTGTACCGTGAAACCAATCGTTTCACGGTCTTTATCTTTACTTAAATTAAGTATTTTTATCTTCTAAGCGTGTCCATGGAAAATATGATTTGAAAATTACCTAAGTTATTTTTTTTTGTTTGGTGCGTTACTAAGCAACGCTAACACTAGGGCTCATTTAAACATTTTCAAACATTTATGGCAATGTATGAGAGCGTTTACGGAAAAGCGATTTTACGTGCGTTTGCTTGAAATGAAGCGTTGTTTGCGGCGCACAGTGGTTCGAAATCGACGCTCCGTGGACATTGAAATCAAAATGTCTTTAGGCGATAAATAAAAATCGGAACGGCTTTATTTCAGTATTATTTATAATATTTGGTAATATGACAGCTATAGACAGCACCATATCCGAAAAAAAAAATATGTAATATTTTTTTGTATGAAGAAAAACACAAAAGTTGTTTTTTCTCACAACTTAATAAAACTTAAAGTCTGCGGCTTACATGGGGTGTTGTCCCACATGAGGCGATTCCGAAATGCTATAACACGCAATCCCATGCGCGCCGCTTCACTCACAGCAGAGTGTTTATGATTTTTACGTTGATTTAGGTGTTATCTTGAAAAGTATACAAAGTAATTGACTTTAGTGTGCTAATTTTATTATAAATAATGAGAAATAATGGAATATACAATATAAAAATACTAAAAAACACTCAAGTAGAGACCCATTTACAATAAAAATATTTTTAAGTAAAACTTTAAGCTATTTTGGACATCACTGTCACTCGACTTGCCAAAACATTAAACTTGGACCATTTGCAAGATAAAGAACTCATCTTAATCTGCAAATGGGGCTTCGATGGTGCGTCAAATCAAAGCAACTACAAGCAATGCATGAATGCAGATGAAGATGACTCTAGTGTTTTTATGTGCTCTTTTGTGCCCTTGCAATTGATGTGTGGTGACGATTTGGTCTGGGAAAACCCAAAACCTTCTTCTACAATGCTTTGCAGACCAATTTATTTCAAGTTTGTCAGCGAAAATAAGTTGGACATGAAGGAGGAAATGGGTTTGATCGATGCTGAAATTAAAGCATTAAAGCCATCTATCATTGAAAATAATATACAAGTTAAACATTCAATGTTAATGACCATGATAGATGGCAAAATAGCGTCTCACCTGTCACAAACCTCTATGCAAACATGTAACATCTGTAAAGCTGTACCAAGTGAAATGAATGATTTGGAGAAGATTCACATGTAAGTTGAATATTGGAAATCTATGTTAAAATATATATCATTTTTTTATTTAATTGAAAAACACTTTTAACCTTTTTATTCATACATATTTTAGGAAATCTGTATCATCTGATATTTACAAGTACGGTTTGTCGACTTTGCATGCATGGATCAGATCCATGGAAAGCCTGCTGCATATCGCTTACCGATTAGATTTAAAAAAATGGCAAGCCGGAGATGAAGCTAGTAAAGCAGCTTTGAAAAGTCGCAAACAGACGATACAGCGAAAATTTCGAGAGGAAATGGGACTCCTGGTGGATATCGTAAAACAAGGTTAGTTGATTTATTTATTTTGTATAATATCAAAGGGTTTTCTAGTTAGTGTAATATTATAAAACTTATCTAATAATGTTCTCATGTCAGTATTTTTATATAAAGGTGCTGGAACCACGAATGATGGCAACACGGCTAGAAAATTTTTCCAGTGTCCTGAGAAGACTGCAAATATCACTGGATTGAATCAGGAGCTCATCCAAAAATTCGCAACTATTCTCCGTGTTGTATCATCAGGACAGTCTATTAATATTGATTTGTTTGCCAATTATCTCGACGAAACTGCGCAGCTGTATGTGGAACTCTATGGCTGGTATTTCATGCCTTCCAGTATCCACAAACTTCTGCTGCATGGAGCCGAAATAATAAAACATTTCAACATTTTACCTATAGGAAAGCTATCAGAAGAGGCATCTGAGGCCCGAAACAAAGATTTTAGAAAACTCAGGGAACATCATACGCGGAAATTTTGTCGCAGAGCAACAAACCAAGACATCTTTAATGGTTTCATCGTATCCTCAGACCCATATTTGTCAAGCATTCGACCTAAACTGACAAATAAGAGTAGAAATGATTTAACTGAAGAAATGAAGTCTCTTCTTTTAATTGACCCGGATACCATGGATAAGGAAAACATTGAATTTGCTGAGGTGCCAAGTATGATGGATTCCGATTTTGAATTCTTTGATAGCGATGACGAAACTCAGTAGACCAGATTTTAATGTTTGATGTTTTTGTGTTAATTTTATATATTTCTCAATTATACAATTGCCTATTCTTAGTATTTTTGTGTATTAGTTATAAGTTTTTGTACTAATAAAAATATATATTTTTTATGTTAATTATGAAGTCAAACTTTGTATCTACTAACATAATCTACTAACAACGAATTAAATTATCATAAGAAATATTGCAAAATCTATGTATATTGTAAATGAGTCTCTATTTGAGTGTTTTTTTTAGTATTTTTATATTGTATATTCCATTATTTCTCATAATTTCTAATAAAATTAGCACACTAAAGTCAATTACTTTGTATATTTTTCAAGATCACACCTAAATCAACGTAAAAATCATAAACACTCTGCTGTGAGTGAAGCGGCGCGCATGGGTGTGCGTGTTATAGCATTTCGGAATCGCCTCATGTGGGACAACACCCCATGTAAGCCGCAGGCTTTAAGTTTTATTAAGTTGTGAGAAAAAACGACTTTTGTGTTTTTCTTCATACAAAAAAATATTACATATTTTTTTTTTCGGATATGGTGCTGTCTATAGCTGTCATATTACCAAATATTATAAATAATACTGAAATAAAGCCGTTCCGATTTTTATTTCTCGCCTAAAGAAAATTTGATTTCAATGTCCACGGAGCGTCGATTTCGAACCACTGTGCGGCGGAGCCTACAGATGATACCGCGGCGTTGTAGCCAGCCAGTTCATTTAACACTTTGTTCACGCAGAAGCGGCATGTGAAACGTAGTAATACCCGCGACGGAGCACACGGAGTCGAACGCGGCGTCGGCGTCGCACGCACCGCTTCACGCCCCGCGTCTCCATAAACAACATCATACATTGTCATGTTTGCGTTCGCGCGTGTGATAACGTGGGGCATTGCATGCGCCGCCTCACTTTAAGCGAAAAAAAAAAAAACGCGCAACGCACTGCGTCTCCGCAAATGAGCCCTAGGTCTTCATGATTTATGATACTTACTTATTTATTGTGTGTTTGATTGCAGTGCTATGTGTTTTATTTTAACGTCAGTTTCTCTCATCTTCATTTTAACATTGACATAATCCCTTGCTGTTTGTCGTAGGCTCCATCATGTTCCATGTGCGGCGGCGGCCAGCGGACGTGCAGCCGCGGCGGCGCAAGAAGAAAGTCGGATCCGGCACAGGCACCGCCGGCGGACGGCCCGGAAACGAGCCCATGCTGGTGGAGATGTCACCCGACGCCACCGTACTAGAGAACGGACGGCGACTCAGAGTATCAGATGTTGTCGAGGTTTGTTATAAAAATAGTTGTTATCACTTCATTATCATTGCAGTTCTCTCAGGAAAACGGCTAAAATTGCGTCTTATGTCCCTATCCATACAGCGAAAAACAGATTGCTGATCTGACCACGTTTCATGCACTGCAGTTAAGAAAGTCAAGTCGTGTTAGTAGTGTGTATGTAGCTAAGTTCGGGAGGGTAACTTAATTCCAGTAAAATTGCGTTTATTTCTTTTATAGCTTGACAATACTGAAACTCGTTGCCAAGTAGGTGAGCCGCATGCAAACATAGCGACCGTTTAGCTTTATATTAATTTCCAGCGGCTTTTGATCTTCTTCGTGTCGATGTTCCCTAGTTATTTAATTAAATAAAATTTCTTTCGATCATAACTCAGCCACATCGACGGCGTTGGTAGTGGCTTCGTCCCTTAAAGTGGAGATGGAGTTGCACAATGCTCTTTGTGCAACTCCAGGAGGTGGGTCATGGTTTGGGATGGGACTCCGCAGTCACACTCGGATTCATCGGAATATCCCCACCGGACCAAATTGTACCTGCAGCGGCCCATCTCTCATCGAAGTCGGTTGGGAGTCTTCCAGGTGGGCCATGGCAGTTGGTGACCCGCTGGAAGCTCTTCTGCAGGCTCAGCGTAGTGAGCCGGAGGGAGATGTCTGAGGAGCCACAACTTTTTTCGAGCTTCACCAACCCTATTGTAAATTGTTGTCGATTAGTTGATTAATCAACATAAGGAAGCTGTTCCGACGCTTCAGCCTGCCTAGCAGCGTCTCCGTCTCCGCATTGTAAAGAAGTTGGCGTTGTGTGTGGAAGAGCAGGCAACCTCTCCTCGGACCTCAGGGGAAGTCACTCCTGCGGGGTATACAGCAGCTAGTGGTGTTGGTTTTAGGCAGCCAGTGATAATTCTGCATTGTTTCATTAAGTGCTACATCTACCTCTCGGGCATGCCATGCCAGAAGTCCGGAAAACATGTGCGGAAGCGCCCCAGGCGCTAGATGTCAGCCGACGTAATAGGTTATTGCGAGCGCCCACCTTAAGCTTGATCTTTGTACAATCGTGCTTGTAGGTGAGTGAGCGATCTAGTCTAGCTTCCAGATAGACGGGGTTGTTGTTGTGCTCAATGTCCGACTCTCGCCAATTTATTTTGCAGCTTTTGATGGCTGCTACACATCCATCCCACCCCATATAATCCCTTAACCAGGCCTTCAATCCTTTATCATTCCGGACGTTAAATACAAATCACAATTCTAAATCCCAGTCAGGAGATCACAGATTGAAGACATCGAGGTTATACCCCTTAAATTATCTACTATCCAATTTATGGCGATTGAGACTTGTAACAGACAAGCGGATAGACGTCAGGCCGATCGAATTATACTAAATCTTGTTTAGGACTGGATTTATTTTAGAAGAAAAATACTTTTAGGACCTGTGAAGTGTGAACCTGTCCCATTTGTTACAGCAGCAGTTTTCTTAAAACTCTCGTGAATTTTTAACATAAGGTTCGGTATGCTGGCTTAAATCGGCTCCGAAAGGGGCTTTTAAGTCATCTTCATTATTTTTCCAAATATTTAATATTCTGATTATCAAAAGAAAGTTGGATTAAAAGCTCATAATTATGTCAACGCCATTAAAACTTCTTTATTTAGCGCGCAAATTTCTTAATTTACCCTTATAAATATCCAAGTGCGTAAACACGGTCATCGTAGTCTTGACGGTAGTGCTGGCCGAGGCTAAAAATAAAAAACAAATAGTTTTCGGACATCAAAGCTGCACTATATTGAGAATGATTAACTCGTCATTTAATTCCATAGTTCAATTTAGATAAGCAGAATCCTAATACATAATGATGAATTTTGATATCTAAAGTCGAAGTTTCGCGCCAAACGTGCGTGTTTACCTACATTTTTATTTTTCACATTATAACACACAGCCGCGTATAGATTCGATAACAAATATGACAAATTAATATCATTCTTAATTATAAACAACATGAAAATGCCTAGATCTTAGCGTAATTTACTAAACAGGACCAACAACACGTAATATTCATTACCACTACTCAATTTGTTTTCGAAATTGACGACATTTTTTTTTTTTTGATGTATGTTAGCGATTATTCTAATCGAATCTTTTTACAAATTTCGATCTACTCGAGTAATAAATTAAGGAATTTAAACTAAATCCAACTTAGAAGAGTATAAAACAAACGATTTAAGTAGCTTGTCAAAGTAAGAATTTTGATTGAACACATAACATCACGCCTATAATCCTCGTAGGGTTAGGCAGAGGTGTACCTAATCGTACACCGTAATTTCGGCAGATATGTTTTAAATCCCATGTAATACCCCGGTTTCGCTTTCTATTATAAGAGACTGAAATTAAAATATGTCGCTTAAACTCTCATTTCTGAATTGTCTATAAATAACTTAAATATTTGACCCAGTAATGCCACAAGCGACATTGAGTGCAAAAATATGCCGCTCCTTTCGGAGCCTACAGAGTGGCAAGAAATATTTTATACATGCATAGTACAGGTTGTCTTATTTTCGTGTCGATGGTATTTTTTTAAATCTATGGGCCATGTAGGTAAGTAGCGGCTGCACAGTTGGTATAAAATATCATCACGTTTCCATACCGGAGTGATTTCATTCATAGATTCCATACAATATAAGAATAGATAATTCACAAGCATTCAACCGATGAACTGGCAAATGCCTACAATGAACTATTTACAGTAGTTTCTTGTTAGAGTCGTAGTTTCGCGAGGGAACAGTCAGGTGTGCTGTCGATCGATGAAAAATATCAATGTCGTTCGGCCAAACACATCATATTTTATATTCCGACAACATCCACTTAAAAAGGCATTACTACTCACTCACGACTCCACGAGGCAAAAATATGTTTAATTGGCTACAAAACTAATGGTTTATGTACCAATTAAAATAAATATTATAAAAATAATGTACTTAGGTACAATTTTTTTGATAAACAAAACTAACATAATTTATGACACATGGGTGTACATCAGGTACAGCACCTCTACCCAACCCTAGAGAATACAGTTTGTTGTTTTATGATAGTTTTAAAACAGTCTGTGACAAAACTGCTTGCATGCAACAAAACGGTCTGTGGCAACTGTCCAAAGATTTTATCAAGCACACTGTTGGTACAGTGCCGCAAATATTCAAGAGACGGATGTCACCTGCCATATTAAAATTTCACTCTATTCTATAGGAAACAGCATAACTTCCGAAAATGACCGCTGAACAGATAAGTTCATGACGGTTTTCATTTAACATATTATGGAGTATTTGGTAACCACACACCATTCGAGTAAAGCCCCAAATCCGGGCTTAAAATTTGTACTTCGAGAATTTAAAGCAGCAATGCCAACGAACAGTTTTCTCTACTATAATAATTCAATTACGTAGTTAACGCTGCTCGAGTCTCGAGCTTTATGAATTTAATAAACACCGCTTTCGCGTCAAAGTCGTACGAATATGCTCAGAGTTCCCTGGCATATTTAAATTACGACATCAGCCCAATTTGCATTAACCTAAAGCATTTAAGAAAATATTTATTAAATTCAATCGTTCTGTTATTTTTTCAAAGAATTTTACTGTAAACAACTACTGTGAATATTGAGATTGTTTTAAATATAACTGGCGAAATGTGGGCGTATTTTATTAACCTCTGCTTACCGCTTCGGGGAATATAGGGGATATGTTATGAATGAATGCAGTTCTACTGTGGCCATTTTAGATGAAAGTGTAGTTTTCTACTCAAGAAACAATTGAAGTTTATAATTCCAATTCCAAGACTCGTACACTCGTACAATCAATCTTCTGCTCGCCAAGTTAGGTTTGAAATCTGGAAAACTTAATGTAAACCCCTATTTACGTAGATTTTAAACTTAAATGATTAATTTAAGCAAAGCTACCGAATACGAGAATTAGGTTATATTTCGAAGGTATTGTTATTGAAATTACAAATGAATTTTGGCAAATGACGATATTCTCCTCCCCATTGTGTGAGGCTTAATAACCTTAAGGCGTGCACACACAGACCTACATAAAACCAGCATAGTATATAGGACCTTCATTGGTATATGGGTATATAGCATAACGCCATTTACCCTTAAGGCACCTGCCCCTCAGCCGGCGATTAGCGATTAGAGGAAAAGAGTGAGCCAGTGTGTTCGAGTCAACGATCAACTTTAAATAAATGTGTCTTTGAATGCCTCGTTGGTCTTGTGGTCACAAACGCTGAGCATGACGTCCTGGTTTCGATTCCTAGGTCGGGCAAAGTGTTATTGCGTTTTTTCATCAGGAATTTCTGACCACGGAGTTTGGATTAATGCCCGATTGATGGCAATAGGCTTGCCCCTTATAACATGGGATTTAAACATAACTGGCGAAATGTGTGTTTACTATTAGGTACACCTCTGCCTAACCCTTCGGGGGTTACAGGCTTGATGTTATGTTATGTCTCTTTTACTGACAGAGGAGAAACAGTCTTTTGTACGTTTCTTGAGCGAGAAAATAGTTGACAGCAAGTCGCTTCCTCTTCTGCCGTGGGACAAGTACGACTGCTGACAAGATGCTCTACATTTCATTAAACTAGAGTACATAACTAAAAACTATGCCGTTACTATGTTAATGTCTATCGGCAGGTGGGTTCAGGCAATGGCACGACTCTCCAGCTGTACGGCCCGTCGATCCAGCCGCGGCACTGCGTGGTCGCGCCGGCGGACGGCGGCGGGTACAATGTGACGCCGCTACATGCGGACGCACACGTGTACGTCAACGGGCGCAGAATCATGCACTCGCAGCGGTTACAAGTAAGTTTGGTGTATTGCATTTTGACAAGTAGGTATCTACGAAACCCTTAAATTTTACCCGTGTGTGCCTATATAAATATCTCAAAAACATAAAAGGTCATTTTTAGTTGCCTAGCGAAACTGCTGACGTGGCAGGGTGATTTTTAAAAACTAATATTTCAAGTACAATATTAGTTAATATTGGAAGGTTTTTCAATATACAGGCGATACACGGTGGACCTCAGGGTATAATATTTTGCTCTGAAGTTTCAAGCTCAAGAATACAATTTAATAGAATAATGATACATGCAGCGTTTAAGGGACTAACTACACTTATTAAGCTGAATTCAGCCTTCGTCAGTAGAAAACAAAAAAAGCTGAAAGCTGCATTAAAAAGTTGTACCTACCATTATTCTATAAATACAAAGCTCTTTAGTCTATTTCGGTTTTCAACCGAAATTTCTGTTTTCCGTAACTAGACGATCCCTCGCGTAAATCTCGAAGTTCAATTTCCTCCAATGATATGTCAATGTGACGTTTTCCCTATCCAGATTTAGGTACTGAGCAAATCTTTATTGACAGTATCGAAACATAAGTAATAATCCTTGAACAAATCCTTCGAATCTCGAAAGCACTGTTGTGATGTAAATCCTGAGCTTTATAACTGAAATTCAGCTGAAAGAGTTTCTATTTTATGGCTTCGTTATTGACTTTTACTGTGCACTTAACATAAAGATGATCGTTTCCGCCGTAGGAAGACTGACACAAATGGCGGACTGTCCCGCTAAATGTGCCGTGTTCTGCCAACCCTGTTTAACTACCGACGAAAATATATTCGAAGTCGAACCAAAACGTAGCGCCCCATAATACACGAACGAACACATTGTTTGCATTGCTTAATGAAGCCAACGCTTGTGTAAATGAACGCGTTCCTATTGAGTTTTGAGCTTATGTTTAAAATATCTTTATACATATTTATATAAAAGTCATGGTATGGTAATAGGTACTAACTAACATCTAATCAAAAAGTTATTTATGTAACGATCCAATTCCAACGCAACCATCAATCAATCAGAAGCCAAGAAAAAGAAATCAATTAAGAAAATATTTTCCTTAACGATTGTATAGACTCGACAAGTATTGAGTATTTGTTATGGTAACCTGAATACGGCTCTGATAAAATATTCCAGGAACGAGTCGAACTTGTAGATCAAGGTCAGTCACTTGCCCCTAGGTTTACTAAATAGGTTACGGTCGTTTTATTTGTAATACATTCATCAGAACGCCCACGTAGTTCACCGCGATATCTATATTCTCCAACTAGAATGGACATTCGTGATTAAATCAGCCTTGCTTAACAACGTTCCGAAACTTTCCTAGTGTTTTTATCTAGTTCAAACATACGTAAGTATTCTTGTCCACCAAGAATCGTGTGGATACAATTCAAAATCAATATTGTCCGAAAAGCAGACCACTCTCAAACAACCTCAAACTCGCAGGACCCCTTAATATTTAAAGAGGTCCTTAAGGTCCTTAAGTCATTTAAAATGTGTGGTTGAAAGACAAATTGAAAGTGAATTTTAGAGTTGTTAAATTGAGATTTGTGGTATTTAATCTAAATTGTTTTGTCGCAGCACGGTTGCCTACTTAAATTCGGTCGTGTTTCGACGTTCCGCTTCGTAGACCCGGCACAGGAGAACCTCATTAACAGGAACCTCGCGCAATCACAACACTTCGGCTCCGGCTCAATATACGACAGGTGAGAACATTGCACACACACTGTAGCTCGATTCTTAATGTTGTGTATAGTTTTGGGCCCTATAGTTGAACTTAGACCGACCCGAACATTAATTTGGTCATCGCACATTTGCAACATTTTGTTATTACTTTTAATTTGTACTAATTCTATCAAATGTAAGTAAACACGATCAGTCCAGTTGCTTATCTAATCACTTTCAAAGCTGTGTATTTTATGTTTTGTTCATCTGTCATTGTTTGTTTTCTTTTGCATGTTTCTGTCACTGGCTCACGAATATCCGCTTGTGTACGTTACCCTTACGTTAGATCACCGACTTCGCCCGGCGAGAATAGCGGCGCGATGTCGCCGACGTCGATGTCGTCCCACCAGCCCGACCCGCTCGACTCCAACGCGAACACCACCAACGACACAGAGTACCAGAGAACCATGAGTCCCGTGTCGCACGACACCTACTACAGGGACGCCAACGATACCATGCCCTATAACAACAATACGTTGAAACTCGACAACGAGTCGCTCATAATGTCGCAACACCTCAATGACACCAAAGACGACTACGTGAAGGACGATCACACGAGCTCAGTTTACAACGATCAAGATCAGAGCTCCAATGTGAACCGCACGTCCAACTCTGTGCAACAATACAAAGACAATTATGAAACTACGTTCGACTTGGACGGCAACGTCGAGACAAAGAGTATCTGCAGTGCGAAAAGCGGGGGCTCTGGACATGACAACAGGTATTTAGTTATAATTGATACAACCACCCTAACGGATTGCTGTGGAACTGACTTTACTTTTGATTTTATAAATTATGGACAAACTTGTTAGGACACAGGTTTTAATAATTAATTTCCGTCTCCTTTGATGTTGAATAACTGAACAATTTATACACAGCGTTTCTCAAGTGTCCGTACTGCTCAAGTTTGTGTTTAGCGTAAACGTCTGATGAATAAATCCTGCTTAATGCTTATTAATGTTTTATGTGAAGTTTTCGCTTGTTTACTATATCTACTAGTCTGCTTGTATTATGTTGAGCATCTTCCGACTGGTTTTACCACTTTTGTTAACCATATCATCACCATGAATTGAATTTACGTTCAATTGATATGTCTAAAAACAGATAACTCGACTGCTTACCCAAACATTTTTGCAGAACGTTCATAACGTGCTGCCGTAACTAAACCGGACTTAAATAACAAGTGGTAAAACAATCCCCCCGACAGTTGAAAAGAAGTTAAACAAAGAAGCGTTTCCTATCGTCACAATCTTTAAATGTAATATAACAATACAGGATGAGCGCGGGCATGAGCAGTGGTCGCGGTTGTCAAGAGGCGATCCTGCCGGCAGTACTGGAGTTCCCTGAAGCGGGACAGGCGCAGTTCTTAGCGGCTGTGATAACGCGGCTCGACCCGCACGCGCCCGCCTTCAAGCTAGCGCCTGTCTACACCCTGTATCTGTGTGCCAGGTGAGATTGCGCAGTGTTTAAAGTCAGCTAATTGGTTACTATCAGTCCGGACTTAGTCCGGCCTTGTAATTTATTATACTTTTCTAGTTAGGTAACAAGTTTTTTCCTGAATAATAAAAGGTCAATGCGTACTTGCTTTTGGTCAGGACTTTTTGAATTTCGAAATTTTAAACCTAGTTGCTACTGCGTATCTTGTTAACTGGCTAAAATTGGAGTGCCCAGGGAGCGCTGAACTTTTTTAATTGTAATTTTTAAATGTTGTTAACCTCAGCCTTTTAACTATGCATGTTTTATGTACCCTCATTTCTTTTTACTAGTTATTGTCTAGCTTTTTAAAGGCAATTATTCAAACACTTCCAACTAAAGCTGCGTCACAACTCGAAGAAATAAACTTGATGTGTCATGGTTTACTTAATAATATATTCACACGTTACGAGCAAGTCGAGCAGTAAATCTTAGAGCGCTACGAAACGTACATAAAAACCTCACGACGACTTTATAACGTGCTCGAATTACGTATAAAAGAAAATCAAATCCTTCATAAAAGATGAATTGTCTTCGTAAACAGATAAAGTATTTATTGGTCTCACACATGACAAACAGCATAATAAAAAAGTAAACAAAACTAAATGTATGTTTATATTTATGTTTGTTTACATTTCGACAAACAAAACATGAATTAAAGTAATAAATAGGTCCTGTACAAGACCAAAATACCCCTATAGCAGCAGACATTCAATAAATAGATGTCGCAGCGCTGGTATTATAGTTAAAATTGTCCCAATTTTCATATTCATACCTTCAAATCCTTTTGGACATTATAGTGAGATTGAGTATCAAACCCTTTTCTCACTCGCTAGTCTAGAGGCCGCAAGCGCCACTGTTGAGCATATCTGTTAGGAATTTCCCTAAGCTAGTCTTTTATAACACTACTTAAACAAAACTGGCGAACTGTGGATTTAATGTAGATACGTAAAGGTGTGTTGTAACAGTAAACTCACTTTTCGCCAGTTTCGCACGTTTCGCGTTCGGGTAAAATTATATTACGAGAGTAATAAAGATACATTACATCTAAATATGTTTGCAGACTGGCCCATTTATAACATTTTAGATAAATCCAATTTGTGGGAAAGGTAATTTATACTGATTACGTGTGAACATAGGCTCGCCCCTTATTACACGGGACTTAAACATAACTGGTGTAATGTAGGTGTACTAGACAACGTATACCAGAAAAAAAGAAAAAAAAAGAAAGACAGCACAGATCTCATAGAAAATTTTAAACCTACTCGACCCAAATGTATAGGACTACTGATAATTTTTTCACGATTACGATGTTGGTCCCATGGACAAAGTTGTTCAGTTCGAAGGTCTACACCATATCCTTAAATATGAAAAAAACTTTTCTGGTACACGCTGTAGATTCACCTTCTGCCTAATTTTTCGGGGATTACAGGTGTGATGTTTTGTATAATTACATGTGCACAGGTACCGCGCGTCGACGCACTACCGCCCGGAGTTGACGCCGACCGAGCGCGCTCACAAATTGACTGCCTTCCTACACCATGTGGCTACGCTCATACACGCCACCGTACAGGTAATTATATGCACGTTCATTATACGAGTACGTTTAGTAATTTAGGAGACAAGGTTCTATTGAACGACATACATATTAGGTCGCACGATTACTGAAACTGCGACTGTTTATTATTGTAACTATTATATAGTTGCGTGAGACGTGTTCATGTTTATTAATGTTTACGGTTTTCGCACTTATTTTTGGGGTTGAACCGTCTAGCGTTTGATTTACTACTTCATCGCGTTATGAGCTCTTGTTTTGGGTCCGTTCCAGATCAAAAATAGGACTAACTCAAAAACTTTTCGTATCGTTTTTATGCATGAAGACTCAATGTAATCATAATATTCATTTCCATTGAATTTTAAAAATCAACAAACGTATCTATAAATAATCCTGACTGAGAATTTATTAGAATGTACGTTAATTTGGACATTTTCTAAGAAACCTAACTGTTTCTGTTAGCCTGCATCATCTCACTTCTGGTTAAAATCTAGGGCTAATTAATAAACCTTTTTAATTTTCCAGGAGCGTTGCTCGGATTCGGCGGCACAAGCCTTCTGGATGACGAACGCGAGTGAACTGCTGCACTTCTTGAAATACGACCGACACATATCATCGTTCTCTACTCAAGCGCAAGAAGTACTCTCGTTGACTGTGCAGAATGCTTTCAGGTATTTTCAATTATTCATTGTTTAAATTAATTCTAGAACTTTCTGTATAATATTCGCGAGCATGAATGCGGGTTTCTCGGAATGTTGCCAACTAAGTAATTTAAAAAGTTCTTAGGTCAAATGAAGGGCAATTTTGTTGGTGACAATTAAAAACACCAGACATTAAAAGGCGAGGCGAGGCTAAATAGGCTAGAATCTCTGAAAACGACTTTTTGGGGAGACTGTCTTATTCACTTTAACGTTTAAAAAAAAACTTAGTTTCAGACTAATTTGAATAAATGACTTTGGACTAGACTAGACCATAAATAGCTATAGTTTGGTAAGTAGTTATATGGAAAAAACTTGCTAACAATTCTAAAACTGTCAACTGTAGAATTGTTGAATTGATCGAACCGTAATTGCTGGTTATGTAGTGTTATATGCTTACATACCACTACTACATACCTTATAAGGATAACCACCAGTATCTAAACATTTGCTTCTATTCGCACGCTCCGACTTCCGTTTACGGGGTATTATCAAGGCTTTCACAAATCCGGTAAAATTGGCCAGTTTACCCACACTTCCGCCACTTTCCGCCTGATGGATGTATTCAACACTGTTTATAATGTGGCAGCTGGCTTACAAGTGTATAAGTACAAACTTATTTTTTTATTGCCTCATTGGTCTAGTCAGCAAGCACTACTGCTGACCTTTTATGATTTTTTTCCATCAGGAATTTCTGCAGCTGGAGTCTGGATTTGTACCCGGTCGACGGTAATAGGCTCGCCCCTATTACATAGGACTTAAACATAACTGGCGAAATGTGGATGAGCTATTCACCTCTGCCTTACCTTGGGATAACAGGCGTGATTCTATGAGGATCTATGTTTTTTGCCCCCAGCAACCTAGTAACATGTTTCCAAGAAGAACTGTCCCGCGGTCTGGCCACACTAACAAGCGCGGCAGTGGGCGACGCCAACGAGGCCACCGCGCCCACGCTGCAAGCGCTGGCGGCCGCCATCGTGCTCCTGCGCCGATGTCGCGTCAACGCCGCGCTCACTATACAGCTGTTTTCGCATCTGTTCCACTACATTAATGCTGTTTGTTTTAATAAAGTAAGTTGTTCAAACGTAGCTTTATCATGGGTTTACACTGTACAGTCATATTATAACTATATTGTTGGAATGGTGTCTCCCAATACGTCCTACGAGTGTTTTCATATAATATGATAATAATATGAGTTACAACTACACATCCTCCAGTATCTTTTATATATATAAATCAGCCTCTTCTTAAGAACAGGAAAGAATCATGTCTTTTAAAATGATCAGAAGTTTTAGATATGTACATAGAGCACACTTTATTGAACACTAAAATTCCATCAGTCATGTCTAGTGCGTAACAAAGTTGGGTGTATTCTTTCTGTATAGCTCCGTCTCTCTCTAGTAATATAATAGTGTAAGTAATGAAGCCCACGTGGTCCACAGCTGGTGACGGAGCCGGGCATGGTGAGCGCGCGCTGGGGCGGGTCGCTGGCGGCGCGGCTGAAGGTGCTGGCGGCCTGGGCCGAGCGCCAGGGCCTGGAGCTGGCGGCCGAGTGCCACTTCGCGCGCATGAACCAAGCTGGTATTTATCACGATCTTTTTATCACCCACATAAGGTTTATAGGGTGAAATAAATGCTAAGAAAATTGATGATTGCACTGCAACAATGACGAAAACTATTAAAACTTTATATAAATAAAACTTACACAGCTGACTAAATGCCTCAAAAATTCCATAACAAACAACCATAGATAATGTGATCTCGATCCCGCGAGATATTGAGCTGCTTTTGGATAAATCAAATCTTGTTCTGGAAGTCTCGTTCGAGATTTCGACCGTATTAGTAGCCGTTACAAACGAGATTTCTAGAGTGACCGGAACTTTTTGTCTCATTTTTTTTGCGTTTATAAAGGTTAATTTCGTTACACACACAATCTTAACTCAAATACTTGTTTACAGCGCGCTTAATCCAGGGTGAATACCGTACTGCGGACGAAGCAGTAGCCGCCCTAAAAGCCTGTTTCAAACTGAACTCAGTACAAACACGAGCGCTGCTCACACCGCTCGCGCCGCCCGACGTGGTGGAAGCGGGCGTGGCCTATGTGCGTACGCATACGGACGAACTGTACCGCGCGGATGGACGAGAGATACGGCTAGAGGAGAGCTCGTGGTTAGGAGCGGGCTTGTTGATACCGAGCGATGGATTCAGTGCTGAGGTTTGTTTCTTAACAATATTGTTGATCGTCTGCCCACTCTTTTCCTTTAATGTTGGGTCGGCTTTGAGTTTTACCAGATGCAGCAGCATACTAGTATTTTACGAGGAGCGTCTGCATCTATAGCCAGTGCAACACTTTTAGGATTTGCAGAATTAATTTCGAGTAACATAATTATTGACTTTCAGGTGGTATGTGGCGTACCGCCCGGCCTAGCAGAATTCGTGGCCCCTCTCCAGCGCGGCGGGCTGTGTCGCCTGGCGCACCAGCCGCACGCGCTGGGCGTGTGGACCGTGTACATGTGCGGGCACGCGCCCGCGCCGCACGCCACGCGCCGCGCGCCCGACCCGCGCGTGCACATCATACAGCTGCACAAGAACTCCAACGGGATGGGACTCAGCATTGTTGCTGCTAAGGTGAGCTGCGCCATGCTCTAGAGAGAAAAGAAAGAAAAATGCGTTTATTGACATTAAAACAAAAGACACCTTAAAACTAAGAAAACAATGCTTATATTACCGAAAAAATACAAAAAAAAAGGAAAACAACTTTTACTTTCGGAATCAAAAGTCACCAAACTTTTGTTTGTTTGATTGACTTTTTGCCACCTACTTCCATGGGATTATAAAGTCGACCGTACCAAGGATTTTTTTTACTGTCTCACAAAGTCATAAAATAGCAAGTCTCCAAATTGGTTTCCTAGACTAGCTTTATTCATTCATGTGACACTATCGATTGTCCAGGGCGCGGGGCAGACGAAGCTCGGCATCTACATAAAGTCAGTGGTGCCGGGCGGCGCCGCGGCCGCGGACGGGCGGCTGGCGGCCGGAGACCAGCTGCTGTCCGTGGATGGGCAGTCGCTCGTCGGGATCACTCAGGAAAAGGTATGTGAGAACTTACCGTACTCAATTAGAAGAAAATTTAAGCGTCAGTTTGGCTACGAGATATGCAGTGATTTGGCATAGTAAATCAATTGTTAAATACGTCTTTTTTATTTTGACTAAATCAGAAACTCGCAGCTCAATAAGACTACGAACCCAACAAGCGATAAATAAGTCTAATCTAATTACTAACGTAGCAGTATAAGAATAAAACAAGTATTGCTTTAACTGCAATTTCGACCTGTATATCTATGTTACAAATTACAAGCGCGTGTCATGTGGTTTTAGTTGTAATAATTTTATCTATTACCAGTTACATTAACAGATTAAAAAGAAAATATAAAATTTATTTCTAACGTTTGTCAATATTCATAGGCAGCAGAATACTTAGTGCGCACCGGACCTACCGTGACCTTGGAGGTGGCGAAGCAAGGCGCCATGCTGCACGGCCTCGCGACGTTGCTGCACCAACCTGCCTACAACCAACGACAAGGTATGTTTACAACTACCACAATAAACAGATGCTAACCTTACTAGTTTTCACACTCGAACGCTGATTTAAGTCAGGGGTTCAAAGTTGCATAAATAAACTCACGTTTTTTTACTATACTTTAGCGTTCACGGCAAATTCGTTAGTTGAAGGCTTTCACCTCGTACAAAACAACTCGAGCAATTGATCGGAGATTCCTAGAAGATGATTCTTATGTGTGATTACTTATAAGTTTCACGAAATTAATGCAAACGTTTGACGTCTTCATGATTATGTATATTTTAAATTACAGATGTATTAATCAGCTAGCAAGTTATGATGTAGTAGGATGTCTAATATACGTTCGAAAGATAGTAGAGTTGTAATGTGTGTGTGGTGGTTGTGTTGTGGATGGCAGAGGAGGAGGTGCAGTACGAGGACCGCTCGCGCCGCAACTCGGGCACGTTCACCAACCCGCACCCCGCGCTGCTGCGGCCCGCCTCGCCGCGCACCGAGCTCGCCACCGCAGGCATGACACTATACACCCCACACCCCACACCCACCACCCCCACCACCCCTACCACACGCTCGGTAACACGGAACCTTATTGCAGCTTTTTTTTACAGTCGGCTGACGCAAATGTCTCTTTTTTTTTCTTTTGTTTTACGGCTTCACACTATCATCAGAAGTTTGGAGTTCGAGTCTTTGGCTGTGTCGGTGATTTCCACTTCCGTCATCGCAACGCACTGACTGCCACACGAGCAACGCACGAGCGGTGTCGCAACGCAATGACAGCGTTACTATGTCGCAGCGTTACAAATTATGAACTACACACCATGTAGAATTTCGTTCTGTTTTATATGCAGAACGACGCAGTGGCACCACTCAGGCGTCACTATGTACCGGCAAAGCTTCGTGTGGCAGCACTGCACCACAGTTTTTTTACAGTCAGCTGGCCTTTTTTATTTTTTTATATGGCTTATTCTTTTGCGCTGTCAGAAATTTTGAGTTTTGCAGTCTTCGGCTGTGTCGCTGATTACCAGTTATTTTGCAGATTTCCTTCGTTTTTTTTTGTTTCTTTTATTTCTCGCTTCGTTAGCAATATAAGTTCAAATACCGAATTGAAGTTCATGTAAGTGTCTATTGCAGGCTATGGTCGTCGGCCGTGTAACAATCGATGTCATATCCTAAGAGATGAGTCCACGGAGTCTAGTACCGATGAGAGTGAGGAGTGGCAGCCCCGCTACCACGGCTCTATACCTAGGTTGATAGTGACGCTGGACAGGGAGAATAATCAGCTGCAGGACGACTTGTCGCCGGACACGCCGGGCTGTCCGCTAGAGCTGCGGACCGACGCGCAGCCACCGCGACCGATACCAGTGTTCACGTTCACGTGCGAGGACTTCGATGAACTGCAGCCCAGTGGCGACTCCACCACCGGCACGCAGGCCGCGGAGTCCCCGCTACACCCGCCCCGGTTCGATACCCCCCCTGAAGAACCACCGCCAATACCTGAACCTCCCGCCAACTACGACCAGTCCAGCGATAACGGAGACTCCATCTGTTTACCACCGCAGATGGAACCAATAGACACCAAACTCACCCTCGATTTCATCAATGCTCGCAGCAGAGAGAACGAGTTCTATAGACGTCGTTGTACCGGCATCGACGAGTGTGTGAGCGCGTGCGAGTGTTGTCGCACGCCGCAACCTGAGACCCAACAAATCCCTTACATCGACGAGCCAAACTCAGAACCGCTGATATTTGAAAACGAAGGTCCGCCTGACAAGGTTGCTACACCGAAAATAAGACGAATATTACCTTCTTTATCGCTTGATCAGTCGGATTCAGAGAAAAAACCTGAAACTGCTGACGCCGTTTGTCAAACGCCTTCTTCTCCGATGGAAGTAAAACCTCTAATATCGACTCCTAAAAGAAAACTCGAGCTTAACCTTGATATAAAGAAGGACTACGACCAAATGGATAATATTCAGTGCAGGCTCAAGAGAGCAATATTTAGCATGTCGACATCTTATTCGGGTAAATCTGAAGATACCGAAATTCCGTCCACTTATTCGACGTCTGATTCTTTTGATGAGACGAATAATGAAATGAAATGTGATGTCGGCACCGTTAAAGCTCAAACTCCCGCAGAACCTGGTGCTAAACAAATATTAGATAGTGTCGATCGAAAGTCATGGAAATCCCCTGATGAATATAGACCTTCCTTCGGCAAAGTCAAAGAATTGGCTAAACATTTCAACGACATCAATCTGAAGTATTGTGTTAAGATTTACAAGCGAAATTGTCAGTCTAGTCCGAACCTCAGCGTTCGCGATAAAACTACCAAGGTCATTGAAACCCTTCCCGTTAGTGCGAGCTTAGCTGATATACAATACGAGTGCAATAAAACGGATACAAGTGATACTAAATGTGAGAAATTGTCTGACGACGAAGTGAAAAGTATACTTATCCAGTTGGAAGATTGGTCTAAATACGGTTCGCGCGGCAGCGAGGACACGCTAGCGCACGGCAATGAGTTTGAAATACCGAACTTGCCTTCCGAAGAGCATACAGACAACAATGGATACGTATTCAACGAGATTATTGACAAAAAGCCGAGACGAATCACTTTGGATAACATTAGGCTAAAGTCAAATCAGTCGAGTATGAACTCGGATCAGGCGAAACAGAGTAAGGAGTCGGTAATTGTGAGTGGGGGAAGTTCGGAGAAGGGGTCTGCAGATCGTCTGCCGCGGGTTGTGGCGATGATTCCGCAGTCGCAGCTGTTGCTGGCGGCGTCCTGCCCCGACATCAGCGCCGCACACACCTCGTGTAAGGCTCCCACACACGCATGACGATAGGTGTGTTATAGCTGGACGCACAACTTTAATTTCGTTACTCCACTAGATATTTTGTTTCGTTTCAACATAGATTACGTAATACAGATACTATACTTCCTACATTGGTCGTCGATGCACAAAATGTTCACACTATTTCCCATGAAACTCACCAAGGAGAAAATAACGATTCTTTTCAAGGGAACAATCGTTTCGTGTGTAACCGGTCGCACAGTGGGGGAAGTCTATTATTTAAACAGAACGTAATTTGTGTCAATGCATGGATGTCGTTACTTTGATTATTATTTTGTCGTATAAAATCGTTTCTCGTTTATTTTCTATACCTTACGTTTCTGTCACTCGCACTCGTTATTTTTTATTCTGTATACGTTATTTTATTTGTTGTACGTTTTTTTTTATAGATTTATATAGATTGTTTATTTGAATAGCTTACTGAATATCGTGTTTCACAGAGGTATTATAAAAGTATCGTGATGTTGTAGCGGGCGCTGCGGGCGCTGCGGGGGCGCGGCGCGCGTCGGAGCGCGACCTGCCGGCGCGGCTGGCGGCGGAGCCCGGCGTGAAGTGCAGCAAGAGCACGCCCGCGCTGCACCACGCGCCCGACCCGGCGCAGCACCACCACGCGCCCGTCAGGTAAGCACTACCGTGTGCTATTGTAGCGGGCGCGGCGCGCGTCGGAGCGCGACCTGCCGGCGCGGCTGGCGGCGGAGCCCGGCGTGAAGTGCAGCAAGAGCACGCCCGCGCTGCACCACGCGCCCGACCCGGCGCAGCACCACCACGCGCCCGTCAGGTAAGCACTACCGTGTGCTATTGTAGCGGGCGCGGCGCGCGTCGGAGCGCGACCTGCCGGCGCGGCTGGCGGCGGAGCCCGGCGTGAAGTGCAGCAAGAGCACGCCCGCGCTGCACCACGCGCCCGACCCGGCGCAGCACCACCACGCGCCCGTCAGGTAAGCACTACCGTGTGCTATTGTAGCGGGCGCGGCGCGCGTCGGAGCGCGACCTGCCGGCGCGGCTGGCGGCGGAGCCCGGCGTGAAGTGCAGCAAGAGCACGCCCGCGCTGCACCACGCGCCCGACCCGGCGCAGCACCACCACGCGCCCGTCAGGTAAGCACTACCGTGTGCTATTGTAGCGGGCGCGGCGCGCGTCGGAGCGCGACCTGCCGGCGCGGCTGGCGGCGGAGCCCGGCGTGAAGTGCAGCAAGAGCACGCCCGCGCTGCACCACGCGCCCGACCCGGCGCAGCACCACCACGCGCCCGTCAGGTAAGCACTACCGTGTGCTATTGTAGCGGGCGCGGCGCGCGTCGGAGCGCGACCTGCCGGCGCGGCTGGCGGCGGAGCCCGGCGTGAAGTGCAGCAAGAGCACGCCCGCGCTGCACCACGCGCCCGACCCGGCGCAGCACCACCACGCGCCCGTCAGGTAAGCACTACCGTGTGCTATTGTAGCGGGCGCGGCGCGCGTCGGAGCGCGACCTGCCGGCGCGGCTGGCGGCGGAGCCCGGCGTGAAGTGCAGCAAGAGCACGCCCGCGCTGCACCACGCGCCCGACCCGGCGCAGCACCACCACGCGCCCGTCAGGTAAGCACTACCGTGTGCTATTGTAGCGGGCGCGGCGCGCGTCGGAGCGCGACCTGCCGGCGCGGCTGGCGGCGGAGCCCGGCGTGAAGTGCAGCAAGAGCACGCCCGCGCTGCACCACGCGCCCGACCCGGCGCAGCACCACCACGCGCCCGTCAGGTAAGCACTACCGTGTGCTATTGTAGCGGGCGCGGCGCGCGTCGGAGCGCGACCTGCCGGCGCGGCTGGCGGCGGAGCCCGGCGTGAAGTGCAGCAAGAGCACGCCCGCGCTGCACCACGCGCCCGACCCGGCGCAGCACCACCACGCGCCCGTCAGGTAAGCACTACCGTGTGCTATTGTAGCGGGCGCGGCGCGCGTCGGAGCGCGACCTGCCGGCGCGGCTGGCGGCGGAGCCCGGCGTGAAGTGCAGCAAGAGCACGCCCGCGCTGCACCACGCGCCCGACCCGGCGCAGCACCACCACGCGCCCGTCAGGTAAGCACTACCGTGTGCTATTGTAGCGGGCGCGGCGCGCGTCGGAGCGCGACCTGCCGGCGCGGCTGGCGGCGGAGCCCGGCGTGAAGTGCAGCAAGAGCACGCCCGCGCTGCACCACGCGCCCGACCCGGCGCAGCACCACCACGCGCCCGTCAGGTAAGCACTACCGTGTGCTATTGTAGCGGGCGCGGCGCGCGTCGGAGCGCGACCTGCCGGCGCGGCTGGCGGCGGAGCCCGGCGTGAAGTGCAGCAAGAGCACGCCCGCGCTGCACCACGCGCCCGACCCGGCGCAGCACCACCACGCGCCCGTCAGGTAAGCACTACCGTGTGCTATTGTAGCGGGCGCGGCGCGCGTCGGAGCGCGACCTGCCGGCGCGGCTGGCGGCGGAGCCCGGCGTGAAGTGCAGCAAGAGCACGCCCGCGCTGCACCACGCGCCCGACCCGGCGCAGCACCACCACGCGCCCGTCAGGTAAGCACTACCGTGTGCTATTGTAGCGGGCGCGGCGCGCGTCGGAGCGCGACCTGCCGGCGCGGCTGGCGGCGGAGCCCGGCGTGAAGTGCAGCAAGAGCACGCCCGCGCTGCACCACGCGCCCGACCCGGCGCAGCACCACCACGCGCCCGTCAGGTAAGCACTACCGTGTGCTATTGTAGCGGGCGCGGCGCGCGTCGGAGCGCGACCTGCCGGCGCGGCTGGCGGCGGAGCCCGGCGTGAAGTGCAGCAAGAGCACGCCCGCGCTGCACCACGCGCCCGACCCGGCGCAGCACCACCACGCGCCCGTCAGGTAAGCACTACCGTGTGCTATTTGTCGACTCCCAAGTAACACATAAAAGCATTATATCGGCCGACTTACAGCATTTCTGTATCGTTTTCGCATTTTGAGTTAGTTCTATGATAGCATTACAAACGTTTATACGGCTACTGTAATGCTAATTTGGGCACAAATTATACGGCTTTAGATCATAAATAAGTTCACAAATAGTTGTTTAATTGCATTACAGGCGCATTATATTAGCATTATTGTGACCAAATAAGTTGCGAATCGCATTATAGAAGCATTATTACGGTCAATGAAGTTGCCAATCGCATTACAGAAACATTATACTAGCAATATTATTGATAATGAAGATGTTAATTACATTACAAAAGCATTAGAATAGCATAAGATTGTTCTAAAAGCATGATTGAGGCTATTTAAGTGTTCACAGGTAGAACTTTAATCATCATTGCAAAAACATCTCTAATACCATGGCACAAATGTTATAATACAATTAACGTTGTAATTTCACTACTTTGTTCAGCAATATAATATGGACGAAGATCGTCAAAACTGAGTGACACCATACTTGTATTTGCATTAAAATAAAATTTATAATACTGGCTAAGTTTTTGACTTTTTTGTTATTTCATGCCTATTTTAAACGCAATGTAGTTTACTGTAAATATCTATATAGGTTTCATTGAAAATTTTCACGCGCCTTCGATATTTTGTAGTTTTGATATAAAATGTTATATAAAAATATGAATCAAATAATCAAAACAATTTTTTATTCCTAGTCTAGAATGAATTTTGCATAATTAACGTAATAGTATTGATTGGGCAGTATTAAATTAAGTTAAATCATTATGATAAAGGTCTATTGCTATTATAAATAGGTTCGAATTATAATATTTTTTGGTTATAAAATATTTTCAAAATGGCGTGAGTCTACAATAGCCCGGTGAACCTGTATAAAGGCCAATTAATGCCGTCAGCAGTATAAATAGTCACACGTGAACAATCGTTAAGCTAGAGGCCAGAGAGAAGACTTTTGATGAACCACCGTAGTGCCATTGGCTATAAAGTAGTTCTCTAAGGGTTCACCGATAAACCAATAGACTTGATGTAGACTGAAATTGTGCCATTGCTTGAAAGTAATTTTGGGGATCCTTGAGCAAAACAATAAAACTCATTTCAGAATTTGTATTACTTGAATAATCACAACTTAATTTTGTTATTAGCATAATTATCATAATCATTACACACACGGTTAGGCAACACACCATAAAAAATGCTGTTATTTGTTGATGTATACACATATTATATTTTATGTGCTTTTCCCCAATATGGCCGACAAATGGTTTTAAGAATACAGTAAAGTGAATGTATATATAGCTTTACGCATTACAATAACTCACGTGTATTTGATTAAAGAGCTGTTACTCGCACAACAGCACTCAGTTGATGTTTAAAAATGCAAGCATTATATTGATTCACGTTTATGCTGTTCAACAGTATTAGGCTTTTACTTAGCACTTAAAAGTGCTATAGCACAACAAAGGGCACTAAAAACAACCTAAAGCTGTATCACGGATTTACGGTGCATTATAATGGTACAAGTTTATGCTATTAAGCGGCAATAGGCATTATCTTACTGCTTAAAATGCTATTGTAAACCCTAAGGCACTAAAAACAGCTGAAAGCTGTATACTGGATTTACGATGCATTATAATGGTACAGGTTTATGCTATTAAACAGCAATAGGCATTATCTTACTACTTAACAATGCTTTTGTAAACCCTAAGACACTAAAAACAGCTGAAAGCTGTACAGTTGCATTGTGGTTGGCTTCACTAAAACTAAAGGTTTTACAAAAGCATTTTGATAGGCCATTATCCAACCGTTATACATTGTAAAGCATCATAATGGTTTTGAAATACCAATATAAAGCATCAAGACGCTCGGTGAACTTTTATATGAGTTTATACGGACCTTAAGTTTTACATAAGTTTACTATTCGTATTTTAAAATGCTTCCTGTGTTACTTGGGCTACCACTGTTGTCTTGTAATTATACCAGTAAACCCCTATTTTTTGTTTTTTTTTCCCTTGGTGGCAAATCCACACGGATGTCCTCCGGGGCGGGCGGAGGGGTCTGTCGGACTCTAACCGACTAAAAACCACCCCGGTGTTCCCTTCCCACACTTGCACTGGGGATCATGGGAACTAGTGCGCCTGCCACGATATCCGGCTAGTGCCGGCCCGCATCTGCGGGCCTACTAGTCTGCGGGGGGAGTGAGGTGTTCTCCCCCCGTAACGCCAAAAGGGGGGCGCGCGGAACACTACGCGCCACCGCCTCGAGTCCAGTTATACTGGGGGGGGGGGGCGGACGTCCCCAAGTCCGCCGTCCCTCTGGAACCGTTTAGGGGGGGTGGAAGAGGGCGTTGTCGGCCCTCCGCGGACGCCCGGTACGTCTGCTGCGGATCGGGAGAGTGGTCTCGACCTCCCTCAACCTCTCCGCAGCCTCCTTCTGTGAGATGACCGTTTTACAGAAGGAGATCACCGCATCATATCAGTAAACCTTAACCTAACCCTACCTGAACTATCCAAAGATACATATTTAAGCTGAAAAACACGGCCACTGTCCTCGCGCTCTTTTCTTCTGTATCGCAAACACAACACTGCTTACCATTTACGGACTATTTCAAATCCCCCAACAATTTTAAATTTTTCCCCTTATCAAAGATGCACGACGGCTGGACAACTTGTAACTACCACAGCTTCAGACATAATTTGTAATTGATGTAAATCATTTGCAGTGTGCCCGTAAGTCCGCCGGTGGCGAGTGGCTCTCCGAGCGCTTGGCCCAGCAAGTCCCGGAGCAGCCACAACCTGTCGGCGCCCGCGCAGCACGACGGTTTCTACCAGAACCTCTCTACTGTGCAGTCGCAGCAACATGCTTTACAAGACAGGTATTTACAGATTCCAACTAAACTGTTTATGATTCACAAAGTTAGTAGGCGTATGATACGCCCCCACAGTAACTTGTAATAGCGCCACTTAGGCCACGCAGGACAAGAATGGCCATTTTAATATCTCTGCAGTGTACTGTCCACCCAGACATAAGATAACAAAAGAGATGTTTTCTGAGTTTTTTGAGACCCTTGGCAATCGGTTCCTAGCAGGTGGAGACTGGAACTCTAAAAACATATACTGGGGTTCCAGACTAACAAGCACCAGAGGCAGACAGCTTAAGTTTAGCATAGATGATAATAACCTATTTGCAGCTTCCACATGTGAACCTACATATTGGCCTGCAGATGCTTCCAAAATACCCGATCTGCTTGATTTCTTCGTTATGAAAGGTTTTTCTAAACAATATGTTAAATGCGAGTCCTGTTTCGACAGTTCATCGGACCACACGCCAGTATTGCTAACCCTAAGCATGAATATTATAGAGCATGTACATCCAGAAAGACTGTATAATGGGAAAACCGACTGGAATTGTTTTAGAGAATTAGTTGAAAAGAATATCAAGCTAAAAATTGCTCTCAAGACGCCAGATGAAATTGAAACAGCAGCCAAATACATCACAAATCTTATACAGGAGGCCTGTTGGAGAAGTACGCCTTTACTTGACCCGAAAGAACAGGTAATAAACTACCCTCTGGAAATAAGAAAAGCGGTATTAGAAAAAAGGAGGCTTCGTCGTGTTTGGCAGTCAAGCAGACTTACTGCTGATAAAACAGATTTCAATAGGCAAGCAGCACGTTTACGCGAAATGCTAAGGAATTGGCATAACAAGACTCTTGAGGCTCAATTGGAATCTCTCACACCCACTGCAGCCACTGATTATCCTCTGTGGAAGTTCACAAAATTACTTGATAGACCACAACCTGCAAAACCTCCTTTGAGAAACAGAAATGGCTGGGCCCGCACATCTCAGGAAAAGGCAAACTTATTTGCAGCCCATCTTTCGAACGTGTTTAGCCCGAATCACGCCAGCGATACTGATTTTGAGAAAGAGGTTGAATCTATACTTATCCAGCCTTTACAAATGTCGCTTCCGCTTAAACCTGTCACAGTACAAGAAGTTTGGAAGATAATTAATGACCTCAAAGACAAAAAGGCACCAGGATATGACCTCATTACAAAAGAAATTTTGAGGAAGCTCCCAAGAAAAGCAGTAGTTTTTCTAACCATGCTGTATAATGGAATTCTAAGAGTCCAGCACTTTCCAGACCTCTGGAAGGTGTCCCAAATCCTCATGATACACAAGGCAGGAAAACCAGCTAACCAAATTACCTCATACAGGCCAATCAGCTTGTTGCCTATTCTGTCAAAAGTCTGTGAAAAATTAATCCTTCATAGAATTCTGCCAATACTAGAAAATAACAATATCATCCCAAACCATCAATTTGGATTTAGGCAGCAACATTCTACGATCGAGCAAGTACACAGAGTTGTTGAGAAAATAAGAAAATCTCTAGAAGAAAAAGAGTACTGTTCTTCTGCATTCTTAGATATCCAACAAGCATTCGATAGGGTCTGGCACGAGGGACTTTTATGTAAGATAAGAACAAACTTGCCGCACAGCTTCTACATCTTGCTGAAATCTTATCTAACAGACAGAATTTTTCAAGTTAGAGAGTCTGAAGCAACCTCCAAATTCTACAATATAAGAGCAGGTGTGCCTCAGGGTTCGGTATTGGGACCAATTCTGTATACTCTATACACCTCAGACCTTCCGCAGGTAGACGGAGTAATGACTGCCACATATGCCGATGACACAGCTATAATGGTGAGTGACAAACAGCCCGAACGGGCCTCAGAACAACTCCAGCAGGGTCTCGATGCAATTACAAAGTGGCTTAAAAAGTGGAGGATCAAAGCTAGCGCAACAAAGTCTGTGCAGGTCACTTTCACACTTCGAAGGAAAAACTGTCCTCCTGTACGTCTTGAAAACTCAATGTTACCACACAAAGACAGCGTAAGATATCTGGAATTACACCTCGATCGTCGCTTGACGTGGAACCAGCATATTAAGAGTAAGCGAGAGGAACTAAATATACGGCACAGAAATCTTTACTGGATGCTTGGACGAAACAGCAAATTATCAATAGATAATAAACTTTTAATATACAACTCCATATTAAAACCAACTTGGACCTATGGCATTCAACTCTGGGGAAGTGCAAGCAACTCCAACATCGCAATATTGCAAAGAATGCAGAACGCAATATTAAGAACAATGGCTAATGTTCCGTGGTTCATTACAAACACTGAAATCCATTCACAACTAAATATAGCCACTGTAAAAGAGGAAATCCAGGCCTCAACAGAAAAATACCAGAAGCGGCTGGAAAATCACCCGAATATACTTGCAGCAAGTTTAATTAAGCGCAGTTATCAAAAGCGCCTCAAGAGAAAAGACATACTCTAGTGAATGTCATATATACAAAGAGTAGCCATCCTCACTGGAGGATGCACTTGATCAGACAATATCTCACATCATATCTGCTTATAGTGGACAACTGATTGCAGATTAGCAACAAAGAAAAAAAAAAAAAAAACTTAGGCCACGCGTGGAAAGTATGTCTTACTTTTACGTGACGACTAAGAGTATTTTTTTTATTTTGTTTGCTTTAAACTGACCGATAACTTGTATAAGTGGTTTTTAACTTTAATTCAAGTTGGTTTAAAAAAATACCTCCATGGTCACTTAATGTGAGGCACTGACAGTAATGAATTAATTAGACAGACTACATTGATTTGCTGTTTAAAAGCCATTTCTGTGATGGAAATAAACAGACATTTACATTATAATCTTTCTGTCCCGTACGTTTCTTGTCCCTGTATCATAAATAATGTACCTTTCTCCACATCTCAGATGGTCATCGTTACGCAGTTCGACGGGCAGCAACCGGCCACAATCGGCGCACTTCATGGCGGGAGGACAAGGCGAGGCGCCAGACTCACCTTTACATCACCAGGTAATATATTATGTAGTAAATAGTACTCGTTGGATGAATTGTGTGAGGGGGAGGAATATGAAAGAATAAGGAGGAGTAACAGTTGTCAGTCAAAATCAAAAATGAAGAAAAAAGACGTGTTGCATCTATCCCAAGTAATATGGGACAAGGGCAAGACGATGATGTATGTATAGTACTTGTTGTTAGAGACAGATTGAGTCCAATGTCCAAATGTTTGGATAAAATAATACGGCTACAGGATCCGCTTCCTGTTCTTTGAAGCCTGAAAGTCTGACAATCAATCTTACCAAGTGGTATCTGTAACTGGGTTGAGGAGGTCAGATAAATAGCTGCTCCATGTAAAATACTGGTATTCAGCTGCATCCGGTTAGACTGGAAGCCGACCCCAACATAGTTAAAAGCGCGTTTTTAAAAACTGTCTTATGTAACTTCGATCTTTAAGAAAATGCCGATTGTCAGGCAAACTTGAATGAATGTCTTGATTGTTGTAGAGCTCGGCGAGTGCGCGCGCAGCCAAGCTAGCGGAGATGTCGGAGGAAGTGTCGCGGCGCCAGCTGGCCTACCAAGCCGCGCACGCGCAGCACGCGCAGCATGGCCAGCCGCAACACCAGCACCTCATGGGTAATAACACTATTTTAATTTATTAAGGGATATTATGTTTTTGATCAGGCCAATAAAAATCTAACTGGCTACTGATGATGAGATACTCGAATACTAGATGGTTGACCCCAAAAAACCCTACCGTTGTTGTTTTATTATATTTAAATATCCCAACACGTCTACGAAGTTTAAATAGCTAATTAAATATGACCTTGTATTATTGAATTTAACGAGAAATGAAACTAAATAGCACGGTCTCGTGGTCTGCGCCTCAGTAAGCAGCCGCGCTCAGTCCCGGCCGCACGCATGCTCCTATTATGTAGGTCACTACAATTACTTTATAAATGCCCATATATACCAAGGACGCGCCGTTCAACGTCTTATCTCTGGAACCTTCAAATAACATCTCCATACGTTCGTACAGGCCAGCCTCAGATGCAGCTACCGCCGGGCGGCTACGGGCCTGCGTCGCCGCACCCGCTGCACCAGTCGCAGCCCATGCTGCACGTGCACGGCCAGAGCCCGCACCAGATCTACCACAACCAGCACCACCCGCCGCAGAGGTCAGTTACTACATTACCCATAACTTTACAACAGCCTTTATTTATTACATTTTGTTTGTCTGGAAATATATCAGTATACAGCACCGGTTTTCACCAAATCGGAGACACAGGAAAGATGAGAAACGTGATGTGAATTCGCTTATCTCCTCTCCGCACTCTACGATGGTGGAAACCGAGCCTAATATGGCCCATCTATAATGCCCTCGTATTTATAGTAAACAGTTTTTAAGCTTAACTTTTTTTACAGATATGAATGGATGCCACCCGGTCCACCATCACCGCACAGATCACAGCCGCCGGTTGCCCCGAAACCTCAGGTAAAATAGGCAGTCTACTAAGTTGGGTCTAATATCACCCTAGCACTAAATAAAACAAAGTTTAAAATAAATAAACTTCCTTTCGCCTGACATCTAATACCTGGCAGAGGTGCACGTTTCGGGTTATGTATTTTCGAATTTATTTCATGGAACGCTATGTCGATATTTGTTTGAAAATTTCTCACGTTATAATAATATGTATTGAGTGATTAAATGAATAATGAAATGTTTGATGTCAGGGTGCTCGGCGAACGGACATAGATATGGAAGAGCAGTCGCAACAACATCAACATGCACAGTCACAACACCCACAGTCACATCCGCAGCCGCAACAGCCTCCTCCCAACAGTGTACAGCCAGAAGATGGTACGAATCTTTACTTTTCTTATATAAAGTGTGCTACATTCATGTTCAGTTCGCCACGTCTGGGTACTGAGTGAATAATAACATTTTGAATTTAGAATAAGCACGAATTCATCCTTCGTTCTTTTATAATGAATGTGATAAATCTAAATACTACTATTTATTTTCTCGCAGTCAATGGTAAAAAGTAGAGAACAAAACTCATGAAAAAAAAAACATCTCGGTCATTGTATCCCTGGCGCAGCTCAGGATTCTCCTCTAGAATCCATCGCTGCTCTCGGGATCCATCTTAGTCCCTAGAATTAAATTCCCTTTTTTTCACTTATTATACAAGTATGTATGTTCCTTATCTACTTTTTGTTTTGCCACTAATTTACGCAAAATCTCTTAAATTACTTTACTTTAGAAGTATGTAATAAAATTATTATTGCTTTGATCATGTACAGAGCGGTACGTAGCCAGCGCACTAGAACCACCAGCGGTGTCGGTGTACCCGGCGGGCGGGGGGGGCGCGGGCGCGGGGCGCGCTGCGCCACACAACCCGTGGCAGCGCGAGGAGCGCGAGCGGCAACACGAGGTGCGACGTGCACAGGCACGCGCGCGCAGGTAACTACTGCACCAAAGTCCTTTCACAGTTATTACCTCTTACTGCATCACTCATCCTCCTCAAATTATCTTAATTTTCGTTACAATCTGGTTGCTATTTTCAGATATAAAAAAGTCAAAGGACTGTATAAACATTGGGATTCCAGAAGCTAACACTCGTCACTGAACCGACTTTCGAAATCCCCAAAATAACAAATCGTAGTGTCTCTCATTTGCAATGATTAATTTTTTATATTATTTTCAGGGACGCAACCATCGGTCAGCTACTATCACTAGGAGCGGCGCGCACACCTGTACAGAACCAACAACTGCGTGCGCTGCAACTGGAGAGAGACTTCGAACTGCGAGCCACGCAACACGACCAGGTAAAATATACACTTGCGTTTGATATCTGTTATGCAAAACTACGGAATTCATAAAAATCTATTTGAAATCGCGCCTTTATTCCTTGAAGGGTTAAGCACAGGTCAATGTACTCTTTAGTAGGTACACCCCATCCCATTTCGCCTGTTATGTTTAAGTCTCATGTAAAAAGGGGCGAGCCTGTTGCCACCAACAGGGCACAAATCTAAACTCGGGACTGCTACTGAGAAATTCCTGGTGGAAAAACACAATTAACAAATTCCGTCATAGACTCGCGAATCGAGCCCATGCAGGACCTCAAGCTCAGTAGTAGCTCTTGCTAGACCATTTTTTTGTAGCAAATATCAATAACATAAAATACGTCTTTTTACCATGTCAGGAGGAAGGCAACGCTGCCGAAGGTTCAGAAGACATAGAAGAGCTACTGGACGACATGCCGTCCTCGCCCCCCGCCGCGTCGCCCGTGCCCCCTCCGCTAACGCTCTCCCAGCCGCACCCGCCCAAGTCCATCCTCAAGACCAACACGCGCACCGAGATCACCAACGGATATGCTACGGAACAGGTACTTACAACTTTGTTATAGCAGTTCTAACAGCATTTGCAGCAGGTAACTGTTTCGTTTATGGTTTCAGTTGTATATGCTCACGATTTATACCGTTATGTCTTACTTGAATCCGATATACGACGATTCACTGATACGTCATTACGTTAGCACTTTTTACAGGTCTGTCCAGTCTTAATTTTTTCAGTGTAGAAATCCTTAGGGATGCGTTTATCTGGACGGAATACAGGGTTTTTCGAACATGTACTAACTAAAGCCTTATGATTTCTGCTGCTATTACGAGCCTGGGTTCCGGACTTCCTTCTTGGGTGTGCACATGCACTCCTAATTAGTCCACTAAGTTAATAATTGTTTAATACAAAGTTCATTCAGGGTGAAGTCAAGCTGTGGATGATGATGCTCATCATCATCATCTACAAGCTGACTTCACCCACTGCTGGGCATAGGCCTCTCTTTAATACTAAGTTAGTCTGATATAACCACATATCGAAATAATTTCCGCAGGTGACTTACGAAGAAACTCGAGTAGCCGAAGTAAGTTCAGCCGTGAGCGCGCTGAGCGTGTCGTCCAGCGCAGGCGCAGGCGCGCCCCCCCCGCCCGCGCGCGGCTCGTCCTTCGCCGTCATGGCCGAGCGCGCGCGCACGCTGTCGCCGCCGCGCCACGACCTGCACGCGCACTCCGCGCACTCCGCGCACAACGCGCACAACACGCACAACGTCGCGCCGCAGTACGTATACGCGACTGTTTGTGAATTCACATCGTGATTGTATCATAGCTGCAGTCTATGACTAAGAAAAAAATATCATGACTGATTGTTGAGTTCGAGTAAGTTTTTCATTTTAAATAGACGACCGGCCAACAACTCTTACGTGGATGATACAAATATTCTCAATTTTATCACTTTTGACGAACTCTTCTTTTTCTGGTATTTCGGGCAATCATTTAAAACTGACAAATGAATCTGTCAGTCAATCAATCTGAAGATTGATTAGTGATGATGCAATCGGGCCTTTAACTAAATGAAACCTTAAAAAGCTATGCCGTAGTAGCAGTGAACTAAAACAGTAGCTGTGTCCAGGTCCCCAGTGGGCAGCGCGCGCGACAAGCGCGTGTCGTTCCACGAGCGCTCGGCGCCGCCCGCGCCGCCCGCCAGCTCGCCGCCGCCGCTGCACGAGCCGCAGCACCTCAACGTGCAACCGCCCGCACGAGAGGATCCTGACGTACGTACCTATCATATTCAAACATATAATAATCTTATTTTTAACACCCTTGCTCGTAAAGCTGATGTAATTCCACCGGTTTTAAATATGTAAAGCGGGTCATAAAAAACGCGTGTGTTACGAAAGCAAATAATTAAGTTATAGTCCATACAAATTCCATAACAGTATTATTTGCCATTTCAAATATGGATCTGATCGCCGCCGCACAACTCCAGCTAGTGAGCAGCGCACTGTTGCTATTCAAATTTCGAACTAATCGCCGCGCGGCGCCAGTCAGTAGGCAGCGCTAGCGCGCTGTTAAAATGACGGAAAAGCAACAGTGTGCATTCACAGATTGAGTTTATTTAAAATAAAATAAAAACTGTTTATTCAGTAATTTAATAACTTGGCTGCATGCTCTAGCGTCTTTGCCAACATTTTCACGCAGCCACGGCAGAAAATAATCCTCGCGCCATTTTTCTCAAATTTTCTTTTCTTTGTACTTGTATTGTGAATATCTTTTTTTTTCTCTTTCCTTGCAAATATGTTAAAAAACGTCGTACGATATACGTGCGTATTGGTTATAACATTCTCGGCTCAATTACGCCCTCGCCTTCGGCTCGGGCTGAAATTCCGCCTCGCATGTTATAACCATCTTAACGCACTAATATCGTAATGTACTATTAACTAGTGGCTGGAAACCAGCACACCACAGTCATTACTTTGAATGCTGACCAAAAAGTATCCCAGCCAACCAAGAGCGTTCGAGAACAGTCAATGTCATAATTGATATGAAATATTAACATTGACGGAACTTGAACGCCGTTTAAATGTGATAATGCGTTCAGAGTCATTGATGAAATCACCCTAAGCTATAATGTGAACTTTTAATTACAGCGGTTCATAGAAGAGGCGGAGAGTATGCTGGCGGGCCCGGTATCACCACAGACGCCCAACGCGCCCAACCTGCCCCAGCACACGCCCGGCGTCATCGGCGCACAGGAGGTCTACAGGTATGACTAACTATAAACATCTACATCAGTTTCAAGTTAGAATGCATTTTATTAGTGCAAATGGTAGTTTTAGTCAAATAAAAGCACCTTCACAGCTCACGATACTAATAAGAAATCATTCGGAACACCCTGGACGTCGGCTCCGCAATTTAAGAGCAGTTTAAAAACTTGGTTTCTTCAAAACTCTCCAACTAATTTTTCCCACTGAAACAGCCTGTCCGATTGTATTTCTTGGTCATTATGATTTTCCCGAATCAGTCATTGACCCAAGTGTGTACTGTAACAGTAAAGGCACCCTGATCTGAAGAAGCACATTGTCCGCTATTACCGTATACCACTGCTGCCTATTGCATCTGTATCGATGTTGTTGCGTACATAGGGACCCTCGCGCGCGCCGCCTGGCGGAGCAGCAGGCGCGAGCGCCGAGCGCGCCGGTACCCGAGCAGCTGTCCTTCAAGGAGAAGATGAAGATGTTCGCGCTGGAGTCCGGCGAGGCCTCCACGCCCAAGGACAAGGTAACTGCGAGACACTGACTCTGGGCCACTGTGCCCACTGTGCCGCTACGCATCATGACTCCACGACACCTCTCCATGTCTCTAACACTAGTCTTAATGCAAATACATAGTGTACCTCATCCGTATAGTCTTTATGCACCTTCAAATTATGCGCTACTTTGAAGGTGCCTTCCCTCTTATATTGGACTCGCTCAATTCTTTAACTTTGCATGGGTAAAACACACACCCGGTTTAAACCAGTCATGTTATTTGCAGGTGAAAATATCACGCGCGCAGCGAGACATCGATGCGGTACATTAATCTAATGATGACTATTAAATTATTACTTGTAATGCGTTATGAATACATACATCTTACGTGTACATAATTTGTACGTATAGATAAAGGGATACCATAACTCCTTTATGATTTTATAGTAATATAGCAAAGTTGTAACGATACGTTACAGTTTGTGTTACAGTATTATAATAACATATTTATATTCCGTTCTAAGTACTTCACGGTGTAAGCGAAAATATTGTTTTTTTATTATTCGAACAAAACCGTTGTCAGCTTTTCGGCAGCTACTTTATACACATGAAAAAATATAATCAAAGCGTACCTTATATACTAACATTAACGAATAATAATGACACTATTTTCGCTTTCACACATGACGCAAATGTAGGAAAACCTTTGAAAGTGAAGTAATTCCGAAAGAACCAGTTATACTGTGGTGACTGAGGTCCATGAATTGCCTTGTGACGAAACGTAGCACCAATTTTGTATGTCATTCATAGAATGTAAGCGAGTTTTCTTTCCCAAATAGGTATATTTTTATGATTATGCAAATTTTGAATGATGTTTACAAGATGTCGCTTTAGCAGCTAGTGCAATGATATTAGAAGTATACATTACAATTTATCAGACCATATCTTATTATAGGGAATAGTTGGTTATAATATTCAAATTTAAATTTATATTGTATTCATATTTTCGGTATTTGTCGTACATATTACCAACGGGCACATCCTATTTATGAATTAAAGTCGGAACTATTGTGCCATTGTATTAGTATATTGTATAATGGGTTTTTACCGATTATATAATGATAAAAGTTTATTCTCTGGGAGGACCAATATAGTAATCGACATCGGAGGGTGCCTTTACGTGTACCTTTAAAGTAAATTTACATATCCATCATATTTTCAAATCATAAAATAATATGCATTGTCATCCATAAACAAATATTTTTTGTAACTTCGTAACATTCCAAAGAACATTACGTTTCTTTTTCTACTTTATTTATATGTATGTTATAAAGCATTCCTATGAAACATGAATGTATTATTTGTACCGCTATAGCGGTTGTTATCTTTACAATATTATTTCAAAAATTGACCTGTTATTACAATTCGAATTTTAACAAAAAGCAATAAGATATTGTGAAGACTTTGTTGTAAATACAATTAATAAAGTTTATAGTCTAATTAAGCACGTGTTTGTGCCAAAAAATATTTCCATTGTGGCAAACCCGCATGGAATGGCGAAATTATTTTATTTAGTGGCAACCAATATTATTATGAATGGGTATTAGACTACTTTCTCGATATTGTTAAAAGAATAGGGTGTTACTTTACTCAGAATGTTTTATACGAATAAAGAGATGTACAAATGTCGAGACAGCAAACGTGTATAAGCTTTATTTATATTTCTCAAGTTAAGACCGTTCTTATTTTTCCCTTTATATTATATCCATCTAGACCAGGTGTGTCCAACATAATTTTATGGAGGCCCAAAGTATTTTTGTAACCGTAGCGGGCCAAAAGTAATGCAAAGTAACCTGTAAATTAAAAAAAAAAAAACTATCTTCGCCGTACTAGACTGCGATGATGCGGTCTGCATTCGCAGGTGGGTGAGGTGGGGCGGGTAGGTAAATATAGTGCGAGAATAACTGACTTAGAGACATTTTTTAAACAATGTCCGCTCAATATTACTCATGTCTTATACAGTTTTATAAATAGCTCGTGGGCCGGATGAAAGACTTATACGGGCCGCTAGGTGGCTCGGGGGCCGTATGTTGGACGGGCTTGATCTACACCATCACTATTAGGTCATTTAGTAATACCCTATGGCTATGTCTTAAGGCAATAAACACAAAACATCCCTTAAAATACATAGACAAATGCCCCACTTCTTTGGTCACAAGACATCAGTCAGCATGCATACACAATTAGTTTTAAAACTCTGAAATAATAAATTAGCTGTCAGAATACTAGGTTGCTACTCATAACATTATTATGGTTATCGTTTTATAGCACCAATTTACTGTATATAATGTAGGTAGTGAAATCCTTGTGATTATATTAAGGTTTTTGTACACCTGTTTGTATATGTAAATGTTTATTCGAGGATAGAGCGATGGCAACTGTTTGATGACGAGTCCAAGCGACGGAAGGCCTACGTGAGGGTAGACTTAGTTTAGTTCCTGGGGATTCGGTTCCGGAGATACCCAGTATTCACCCAACGATAGTCAATTAGAGAAAGATTGAGATTAATTTTAGAAAGGAGTTTTAATGATTTCAATAGCTATACTGTATATAATTACGCTTGAAAACGTCAAAATAGTATCGTTATGAATATTTAAGTAACATAATTCGAATAATTATTACTATGCAAACTAATTATTATACTTGTTATTAACGGTAGCTATTGTACTTCCTTTCTTTTGAAAATAAATAAAGTAACATTATTCAGATGTTTTATTTATGCACTTTCCTTCTTTTATATTACCTTTACAGTTCAGCTGAGCCTTTTCCCAACCACGTTGGGGTTGGGGTTGGCTTCCAGTCTAACAGAGATGCAGCTGAATATCGGTACCTTTACAGCCCGTGATCTGCTATTTTCCCAAGTGAGAGACCTGCACAACCAAGTTTATTGTATTTATTTTAAGTAATGCTTAGCAAATCTACTTTATCAAGTATCACTGACCCTTACATAAAGCTAGCCCTTTTTTTTTTTGGGTTTGGGAAATCATCTGATGACTCCTCCCGCTCTGGTCGGAGCGGAAGGGAGTGTCAGACTTTTACTGACTAAAAACCATCCATGTTCCTTCTTTTGCCCTTTATGTTCCAGGGCCGCGGTATCTCTTTCGAACAGTCCCGCAGCCCTGGCAGGCACCGGGCCTTGCGGGCCCCTCATGTTTGTTGACATCTCTTTGAGGCGCGCGTGGAACATGAACGCGCCGTCGACACGGCCTGTCGTCATAAGACGGACGGACTGCGAGCTAGCCCATTACTCACCATCCACAGACCCGCGCCTACGGTGGCCGAGAGCCACCATGTGGCCCCCGACGCCCGGTGTTTCTCCCGCGGCGGCTGGGACGTGAGGTTCTCTCCCTCTCGCGTTCCGCCACCTCCTTCGCTAGCATGACTGCTTCGGAGAAGGAGGTGACGGCTTCCCATTCCCTCTCGCCCCGGACCATGGCTAGAACCAGGGCTGGACGCGAGAGGTCGCCGCTACGAGGACACGGCGGTGCTCCGCCCAAGCGGGGCAGACCTCCACGGTGTGCTCCACCGTGTCCTCCGGGCGACATAAAGCTAGCCCTAAGGGAGTGAGCACACTTATCGATGAGGAATTGGCTCGGACTGGTTCTGTAATAATCGGCCGGGTCGAAGCCTAAGAAACGGTTCCTTGCCACTAGTACCACTTATTTATCTCATCTACCATTTGATTATCTCCCGAAATAGAGAGGTAGCAATCAACAGTAACCGTTTGACAGTTAGCATACTGACAGTAAGAAACAAAACGTTTCAGAAAAGCTTGTTTTTTCTATGAATGAACTTACCTATGGTAAGCGGTCGACCCCCCGAGAGACAGGTAGGTGACGTGTTAAAATATTCCTATCTATTCATTGCAAACTTTGTTTATAGAAACATCGATAGCTACTAGAGATAGGCATATTAGGTAACAGTTATACCAAGTTATACGTAAGTAAGTTGTAGAAAACGGCCGTCAGGGTGTTACCACACAGGCGGCGAGCCTCCGTGCCGGATTGCCGCCATGGGATCTGGAAAACTCTGCTGCCGCGGCAAATTGTCGCTCAGCGGACAGATCTCCGGCGCGATCTCATGGCGACATTGAGAGAGCGACAGTCGCAACCCCGTGCAGGGCACGCCACGACAGTGGCGATAAGTCCCCTCTTTGAGGAGTGGCTAGAGAGGCGCCACGGCGCCCTCACCTTCCGCCTGACGCAGGTCCTCACCGGACACGGTTGTTTCGGGAGGTACCTGCACCGAATCGGGCGGGAGGAAACGCCCGGGTGCTATCATTTTGAGGATCGCCCGGAGGACACAGTGGAGCACACCGTGGAGGTCTGCTCCGCTTGGGCGGAGCACCGCCGTGTCCTCGTAGCGGCGACCTCTCGCGTCCGGCCCTGGTTCAAGCCATGGTCCGGGGCGAGAGGGAATGGGAAGCCTCCTTCTGCGAAACAGTCATGTTAGCGAAGGAGGTGGTGGAACGTGAGAGGGAGAGAACCTCACGTCCCAGCCGCCGCGGGAGAAGCACCGGGCGTCGGGGGCCACGTGGTGGCTCTCGGCCACCGTAGGCGCGGGCCTATGGACAGTGAGTAATGGGCTAGCTCGCCGTCCGTCCGTCTTATGACGACAGGCCGTGTCGACGGCGCGTTCGTGTTCCACGCGCGCCTCAAAGAGATGTCAGCAAACATGAAGGGCCTACAAGGGCCGATGCCTCCCAGGGCTGCGGGACTGTTCGAAAGAGATACCGCGGCCCTGGAACATAAAGGGCAAAAGAAGGAACATGAATGGTTTTTAGTCAGTAAAAGTCTGACACTCCCTTCCGCTCCGCCTAGAACGGGAGGAGTCATTTGATGATTTCCCATCCCAAAAAAAAAAAGGGTGTTACCAAACCAAAGGATCGATATGGTAGAATGGACTAGTCGATTGCATCGCTCGATTGGTGTAGTTACTGGCAACATCTTAACAGTTCCATGATGGAACTACTGATTTTTTTTTTTTTATTTTAAAAGAACTTGAAAATATCACCAGCGTCACCCGGCCGGGAAGAGGCAAATGACCGATTTCGGTCGACGGGTGTCATGAGCTTTTTCCGTCCAGCGTCGTTTCGTTTAAGCTTGAAATTTGTTTTCTCATAAACTTTTCTGTATAAATCTTTAGTTAGTCCCATTTCTGTTTGAATGGACAAAAATAAAACCTGACATATCCGAGGAAAAGTGCAACAATTTTAGAGCTTGCTCTTGCAGCCTTACTGCATTTTATTTTACTGATAATACTTTTATGCATGAGTGAGAAACGTGGTCGACGTTTATATCGGACTGGTGTCTGCAAGTCCACATCGAAGCGTGTATTTTGCGTACGGTGTTTATGTAATTCCGTACGTAAAATACGCGCACAAAAATATTGATTAACCCACCTCTCCCTGCATTCCTCACCAACTCATTTTTTATGATATTATTTAGGGAAACTAAAGACAAAATAAATAAAAAAACAATTAATAGATTAACAGTGTTTATATTTGTTTTGAGGTTAATATTACGTGTGCCATGTGGCTTTAGGTACCTTTATGAAAAAGCACTAAAAGATTTTCTAAAATATTATCAACATCATCATCAGTTAACATGAGTTTCATATCATAACAGAAATGATACAATACTATATACAACATTTGTTTTGTTTCATCCAGAGCGACCTGCACAGTGGCGTCGATACGTGGACCAGACATTAGTTTGTGCACTACAATTATAATATTACGTTATATCTAGAAATATAAAACTTTACAATATATAGTGCAATTAGAAACATTCAGAATGTAAAGGCGGTTTGTACCAAACAACTAAACTTATATTGTTTAAACTAAAATAACAGTTTTAGTTCGTAACGGTGGATACTTATTATTTCCTTATTTTCTGTGACGTAATTTTAAATGACGGTGAACTTTGGCATAATCTTCCACCTTACTAATTTGGAAACGTGACTTAAAATTACAACTCCGCTAAAACTTTCGTGTTCTATAATATTTTTTAATGTGGAAGATACAATATCTAAAAATAAAGGATTTCAACACTTTCGTTACAAAAGTAAGTAACAGAAATGTTAGCTAATCATTTGGATTTAAGTCCAAACCTACGTAATAAATTGGCATTCAATGTTAAGGAAGCTGAATCTCAATTAAGTCTTAACCTATAACAAATTTACATTGTAACAATTTTTCTACATTCTCATAATCATAATTAACATACTTAATATTAAAGCTTGCCTTTTATTTACACACTAAATGTTAAAACTCATGAAACTAAACAACATATAGAAAAATATATAGTTATGTTCAAGTCAGTAAATGATAAATGCCAATGGAGACGTCAATATAGTAAAATAAAAATATCACGTATTCACTGTCTTTGCCTGGCAGCGAGGCGGAGGATTTGTACGTTGCGGCTAAACCCCGAACTCGCTCACGGCTATTGAATACATTTTTCAAACTAATTCTTACGATAGCAACTGTTATAGTCTGAGTAAGGTTCGTTGCCTTTCCGTCGCAAAAATTCAATCTACGCTATCTAATATCGATTACCTACTCATGCTAATCTGTGTGCAAAGATAAACCATTACCCACGCATTAGCCGCGCAAACCGACGTTATGAAATAAACTATTAGGCGATGGATTGGCACATACTATACCACTGCAATTTGGTGAATTGGACAATAAGCATGAACTTGCGAAAATATTTCACTTTAGCTAATTTGTAGGAGCTCTTGGACTATTTATGCCACAGTCTCCACTGCAATTTGTTTGTACCTTAACACGTCTCGATGTCAACGGATTTTTCTAAAGCTATAAGCCGTCCTAAATGCAAAGCCGTATGATGATGATGCAAAGCGTAGGCCCATTGCACACGTTTGATTGACCAAAGACTGCGCGTTCGCTCTAATTTGTACTTCATCTTGGGACTAAATACAATTTTCTAACTGCTAAAAACAAATACTTACAGTTTGGTATCGAAAAACAGAAACTAGTATAAAAGTTGTATAAGAAAAATATAACAGTAACGAGTTCGGGTTTTAACTGCAATGTTAATGTGAGTTATGGCATATTCCATATGCATCTATATTGGTAGAATACATACACTGTGTATTATAATCCATATAAAAATAGTCATATCAAGATTTATTAATCGAACTGTTACATAGTAGGTGTGAATTATAAATAGATCCCCACGCTAATTGTGACTGACCACTAATGTACAACATTTATTACTCTCTTGTTCTGCTGCTATTCGATACTAAGACAGATTGTAGTAAACTAATATAAAAATAAATTGAAGTAGTCATTCAACCTATATATTTCTTTACGTATAAATATTTGTTAATTTTTAATTGCGGAAGTCCCATGGCCGTCGCTCGACAGTCGACGCACGCGGCGAGCTCGGGCCAGCAGCTGTGGTCAGTGTGGCGTTAAAAAATTGTAAATATATCCATACGACCAATAGTTACGACTATATAATAATATCACACGCACGTTCGCGCACTCACTCTCATACTAATACAATATACATATATCAACAACAATGGAAGAGTTATCAGAAGCCCCGTGTCATTACAATTTTCTACGAAAAAATGGACTTAATTTAATGTAAAAAATATGAATAGAACAATCATAAATCCAATCTTAACAAATAATACCTTGTATTATGTTTTTGGATTGAATGCTGTGGCACTAGTGACGTGTAGTCACCCTACACGGCGCGTCACCCTCACAGAGGTTAAACATTAACGGACAACACAACGCAACGGTCCAACATTTAGAGAACCAAATAATAGAATAATGCGCGCACAAGTTTTAAAATAAATTCAAACTGACATCAAATGCGTAGCATAATGGAAGATTACTCGGGAATGCATCTCAAGTCGTACATCCAGATACACGTCGAACTTATAAAATTGACTTAAAAAATATGTATAAAGTATATATTTTACACTAATCCGACTCACTTAAGACTAACAGATAAAACCACACCCGGCGGCGGGGCCGGCCGCGCTCTACCGTACTACGTCTGTCGCTAGTGTCGCTACCGACGTGAGAGAGTTCGCTGCGTGCTGAACGACTATACATGTTGAAAGGTGCATCAAACTAACTGGCGACGCGGCGCTCACGCGGGCGGCTGCGTCTGCGCCGGCGTGAAGAACTGTCATTGCGGCGTGTCCCGCGCCGCGCTCCAGCGGTCGAACTCGATGCCCGAGTCCGGCGACACGCCCGACGGCGCCGCGCAGTCGCACGCGCCCGCCGCGCCCGCGCCGGCCTCACGCACGCCCAGCGCCTCCAGCACCTGCACAGGGAACACGTCAGCCCGCGCCGCGCCACGCCGCGGGGGGCGGGGCGGGGTGAAGCGGTGCGGACCTTACTCAGACTGGCGCTGTGCTCGTGCAGGCCCAGGTCGCGCTCGAAGGAGTGCAGCTGGCGCATGAAGTGGAAGTTGGGCGCGATGTCGGTCTTGCGCGAGCGCACCAGCTCGAAGGCGTCACGTAGGCACAGGCGGTGGCGCTGCATGAGGTAGGCCAGAGTTACCGTGACGGAGCGCGATACGCCCGCCACGCAGTGCACCAGCACGCCGCACCGCGCCGACATCGCCTCCTCTGTAACACACACACACCGACACTCAGAAAAAGGAAATGTATGGAAGCAACAATCAAAATAGAGAACGGGTGGAGGCAACAATCAGAGTAAGGAACGGAGTGGAGGCAACAATCGAAATAATAAAAGGATTATGGGAAATCAAAATAAAGATCAGGTGAAGACAACAAAACACGAAGATGTTACCAGTTGGAGGCAAGAATGAAAATAGGAAAATAGATGAATGCAACAATCAGAATAATGTACTAGATGAAAGCTTACGATAACAACAGCTCGGGGAAAACTTCTCTTTAAATAAATGTTGGACAAGTGACTTGAATCCTAGTTTAGTTACCGATAAATCTTATGGCTTGTGGAAAGTGTACAGAGAGGTTTTGACTCCAGTGGTCAGCGATGGGTATCTTCAAGTAGTTGATGCCGCAGCCCTCCGCTTCGAAAGTGTTGGGCAGGTCTGGGGTCACGTTCAGCACATACTGTAAACACAAGCAATACCTTCAGTATGTGGTCATTTACATTATAAAATTGTATCGTATTCAAATTCCAACAGAATTTACTAATGCAAAGCTCTTATCATTTAGCATTTACAGCAAAACATTTGCTGGACAAAACCAACGACCAGTGGCCAACATTAGCCCTGGATCGAAACAACTGGTCACGGGGAGAGGTCACAAGTCATGGGGAGAGGCCTTTGCCCAGCAGTGGGATGATACAGGCTGACAGTATCAATATTCAAATTCCAACAGAATCTGCTAATGCAAAGCTCTTATCATTTAGCATGTACAGCATCAGGCCTGCTGGATAGGCCTCTCCTATTCTTTGCTTGCGCCAATTACAATCGTGGTAAAAACCTCATCCAGGTTTTTCCTGCCATGGCAACAATGTCGTCGATTACAATTCTGAAATACCCTTAGAATATATCTTATTTCATCAAACTGTTTGCTTTTATTGACTGCTTTTTAACACTGACTTTTATATGTGACCAAGAAGTAGAAATAGTTATAAATGTGTCCATAGACATAGACGTTTTTGCCCGTAAACGTAGATTTCCATGGAGAAGAAACCATGGAAATCTACGTTTTGGACCCAACTATTTGACTTAAATGACCAACTCTTTAAAAATCAAAAGTGCGTGTAAATGGTTTATTTCAAATAAATGTTTCTACTTTGAGTTTTACCTTTATATTATGCCTAGCGAGCGCGTCACAGTCCTCGCTGTTGGTGGAGTTGCCGAGGTACAGGTTGGGCAGGATCTCGATGGGGAACTCCTGCGGCACGTGGCCGTGCGTGTCCTCGCACTCGGACGAGGAGCCCGAGGACAGCGCCTCCTCGCAACCGGAGCCCGAGATGCGGAGCGACCTGGAACATGGACAATATTCGTGTTACCTTTGTATCCGTGTGGAACATGGACAATATTCGTGTTACCTTTGTATCCGTGTGAAACATGGACAATATCCGTGTTACATAAGTATTTATGTGTAATGCGTGATTTTTAGGAAGAATTTCACCTATGAAACTGAACGCAACCAGTACTTGTAAACTGCGTTCAAGCGCTATGAAAATTTACAATGTTCAAATGTGCCAGCACTATAACGCGGTTTAGACCGGCTGATCGATAACATATATTTTGCTTCAATGGTGAAATTGGCTCGTATTCTTTTTCTAGATAAGAATCAGCACAGTAGGAACGCCAACAGTTACAAAAGAGAATTCCCAAAACGCTCACCCTTCACCGTTACTTAGTGGTTTTTTTTTTTAAATGAACTAGTAACGTCGACATGTCGTCGGTTATGTTTAAATCCCCATGCCATATGGCATAACCTGGGTTAACTGACAGCTACTTAAAATGTTCATGACTAGGCGATCGAACCCAGGACCTAACGCACTGCAGTCACGAGGCAGTATTCTCGTTATTACGGTAGTAATGCAGTTTGTGTTGGCGACATGTTGTGCAGCCAGTTTGATTGATTGATTGTGTGACTTGCGAGCTAATGGGATTCTATTCTGTTGGTATCAACATCGTTGTCTGCAAGCTAAACAGTTCATGGAGTCGCATGCGACCACAACGCAACTCTGTTTAGCAAACGAAGAAATTACAGACATTACATATTCGCATATTTTGTTAAAAACTTTATATTTTAGATCTATTTGTTAACAATTTCTGTTAAATTCAGTCATGTATTACTTTCGTTACAATGTATTCTGAATACTTGACAAAGGCTTTTGCTTAATCTTCTTGCAAAAATGACCAATATATACTCTTTTCATACATAAGGTTATACTTGTTTTTTTACAAAATTTGATATTACGCACTTGCTCACACCGCAACACATTGTTATGACGTAATTGCTTAATAAGTCGAAGATAAAAAATATGGCCTAACATTTTCGAAAACAAGAGTGCCCAGCCCTTATCCCCGTTTAGTAATTATATCCTGCATCCAACCACCCATTAACCGTATAATTAGGGACAAAAATATTGACATCGTTTTCCAGTAAACAAAGCTTTTCTATAAGCAAGTACCTTCGCGATTAAGACCTGAACCTATCAAATGACAAGATCTCCAGTTCGCCATCTTAGGACTTCGGAGCGAGTCTTAAGAAATCTCATCTTTGAGGAATACCACACTGCGGCACCGGTAGAATATACAAGAGAATAGCGTGAGCGTGAGTGTCGTTCATGAGTCTCATTAATCTTCAGCAAAACTGGTATCGACCTTCAGGAGTGCGACATAAGCATAGTGTTGTTAGAGCGTGGTGGCTGGTGGGCTGGTGGCGCCTCCGAGCGAGTGTTGGCGGTATGTGTGGGACCGGGCCCGGGGCGCCGGGCGCGGGGCGGTATCGATCGCGGGCTGCTCAATGGGGGAGGAGGCTCCGGAGGTCCTCCATTCACCTGCCCCCGCGGCTCAATGGCCGCCCACGCAGCCGCGTCCTTACTCTCACCCCCTCACCCCCACCGGCACACCTCGCCGCCCGCACCCCTCGCCCGCGGCTCCAACGCGTCTCAGCCCACGCGACACTTTTCCGAATTCGCCCTCTAAATCGTCTCGCCGCCATTCAGTTTGCTGTTTTGAAAGCAATCAAATTAGGCGAATGCGCGCCCTCGCAGCCTCGTACAGCGTACTGTTGATAGCCTGCCTCCTACGCCACAATGCCAGATTCGCGGAAAATCTGCGGTTACATTGCCATATCAAGAAATTCTTGTCCTCCAAATCGCAGTTACGTACGCCTATTCTAATATTTACGTCACATCTGAAGGTCAACATAAATCTATGTATATAAAGCAGACTATATCGCTTTAGTTATTAAGCTATGGAAAGACAGTGGTAATCGTAACTTTGAACGCATTCATTAAACTATTCAATGAAAGCCTAACCCTAACCCTAATTCTGTCCATTCGTGTTACATAATTACATGATAAAATCGTAAGCATAAGCAATCCTTAATTCATTAAATCGTAATGAACAACAAACGGACTGGACCGAATTTTTGTGGTCTAATTCATAAAGAATGTTTGGCTTCCAGTCGCCAAAACAATGCTGTGTTTTTACGTTTGGACCTCGTTTGTGGAATGCGGGCCCCGCAACTACTTTTTTTTTACCAAATGCCAAAGCTCTGTGGTCGTCTCGTCCCCTCAACGAGTGAGAAGATAATTAATTAGTTTACTACTTACTTGAATAATACTGATCACATAGTTACAAGTAGGGAGGGAATACGGTACGGCTAATCGACACTAAATCACATCTAGAAAAAACTTGAAAGAACCTAATAAGCCGCGAGTTGGCAAATTTTTTTCTAATTCTTTTTTTCAGGTTAAATGATTCAATGCTGTAAACTGAAATTACACACAGATTTAACTCTCTTCATTATTATGAAATAAATAATTTTGTGAGATCAAGTTGACTGTATTTTCGATAAGATATCCCTTTTCAGTCAAAATAGAAAATGAGGGAGTACCTACAGGTAGCAAAGTGAAAAAAAAAATTGTAAAATCAGAAAAAAAATAGTTTATTGCTTCTCTATACAAAATAGTGATTCTGATATTGTTTGCCTTTTATGTTTCCGGTTTGACATACGATTTTTTTTTGTTTGGTCATATTTAAAGCTTAGTGGAGCTCTAGGTAACTGTATTACTTAATGAAATTGTAAGAGAAAGTAATTCCTTCCTATAAAACGATCAGAAATTGCTTGAGCCAAATCATTGTTGCTTTAGTCAAAGCCTTGCTTTAGTCGAAAATAACTAGTGTCCGACCGAAACATGTTTTTTTTTTACCGAAACCGAAGGTTCGGTTTTGATTATAGTTTCGGCCGAAACCGAAACTTCGTTCGGACACTAAAAATAACGTAAACCGATTAACCAATCCAACAAAAAAATAGGCAGGTATTATAAAGCCAAAGTGAGTTCGTTTTAATTGAATTACTTAGTACCACGAATTTCATAAAAAATATCAATGTTTTGTCTTCAATAGAGAGCGTGCGTCAAACAGACGCTTGATTCAAATTGGATCAGTGTCGCGTGAGTGGTCATCAAGATAATTATGAACAGTCGGCAGCCAGTGGGCAGCATGTACTCGGCATTAGTAGGCTCATAGTAGGTAGTGCGGAGCGTGGGCCGCGCGTAGGCGCGCACCAGCCGACACGTCCATTCAGGGGAGCTGCTCGCCCACGCAGCCGACGCCATTCCGTCCGATCCCATCATGTTAACGATATACTTACACGAATTTTACCTACACATGAGTAATGTGGGTGAACGGAGCCCCGGCCGTTGCGCAAGTGCCGATTGTAAACTCAATAATCCCGATACACAGGTGTAACAAGGCTGCAGAGAATGTCACTCCGCTAAAACAATGAATGTGAGCTGCTGATTTAAATGCGCGCATACTAGCTACTTGTAGTAGTGCATTGTGTAAGTGACGGCGTCGGCGGCTCCATGCGAATACAATTCGTATTTGAATGGCGGCGGCGTGTGCGAGGCGGACGCCGGAAGCCGTGACACGGTCGGCCGTGTTATTAATGAACGACTCCAATACGTATGGGCGGCCGGTGCCTCCGCGAGCCGGCCGAATAACGAGCACGGCCCAACTTGTGGCCACGGGATGTAGCGGCCGGGCTCCGCGAGTCGGTCGGGTAACTGTGTGCACACTGGAGAGCCGGTGCGTGTGGGCGTAGGAGTGCGTGCGCTGCGCCGGCGCACAGGAATGCGGCTCGACCCACCCGCTGCCAATGACCGCCTGCAAGGGACGGTTTTTTAATGGCGGACTCGCTAGTTCCCATCCTGGCGGCAGCCGTTTTAACGATCCGAGTTGTCCGGACAAAGCAGATCGCCCGTTTGTGTTATGTTATGTTAGTATGACGGGCTCAAATAAGTTATGCTTGGACTGTTTGTATGTATGTTCATATAATATGTATGTGAGTGTGGACGTGTGTTTGTTTGGTATTGTATTTTAGCAAGTGTGTCGAGGTCGCAGGCCACTCTAGCACCTACACTACACTAAAGAGTGATGTCGAGGAAAATTAACACAACGTTCTATTTTTATTTAACTTTTAAGATAGGCTTCGTCGAATTTAATGTAAGAGTTAAACTGAATAGTAGTCAAGCATTTTATTATTTTAGCATCGTAAGACTAAAATAGCTTCATAAACTTTTTAACAACGACGCAAGAATTCTTTGAACTAACAAGCAAAACATTTCTCTAATCACTATAACGCCTCTGCAGCATTTGCTTCTATATGCTAGATTGTGCATTTATAATTATAAACATTGTAAAAAATTATGTGACACTGCAGCCAGGTTAAAAAACACAAGGTTTTTAAGATATTGGTTCGTCACCAAAACAATTGCGAATTTCATCAATAAAACTGAACGTGATCAGCGCAATTATCCAAACCGCGTTCAAAAGCTCTGACAACTCTTGACAGCTTTGACGTGCTGTGATCGCGATCAGTTTCGTATGGGAAATTCGCTCTTAAAGCTAAATTGTTTTGGCGACGAACCAATAAAAAGAAAATGGCTTAGAGCTTCTAAATAACAGCATGTCTCTAAAACATCCTGATATAAAAACGGGCCTTTTTAAGAAGAATAGCCCTGTGCTGTATGCTTACTGAACGTAAATTATAGTGCTGTTATTATAGCATAGTTGAATATAAAGATTATTAGGTATGATTAAAACAATCTTAATTTACCTTACAATAAAATAAGGCGTAAAATATTGTGGCAGTTGCTGCCATTCATATCATGCCTTAATTTGGCGTTTAATTGAATTTACGTTATTAAATGAATAAATAATGAAATGAATGAATAATCAATTACTTTATATAATGTAAAGTGGTATTTAAATTATTATGTACGGACGGTAGATAATAGCTAGTAGATAATAGACGGTAGTAATCACACAAAATGATATGGATTTTCCAAATTTTAATTTAATGCGTATCAATTCAATATCGTTTATGAATCATCGCTGTTTGTTTTCTTTCCTTGTGGTAATGAAGTTTATCAAACTTTTGTATGGAAAAGACAGAAACCGAATGACCCTACGTGTATAAAATTTATTTTAAGTATAAAAATAAATATAACTTAATTAAAATGACAGCGGCCAAACTAAAGGGACTAAGCTTTGTTCATATCGAAATAAATAATTGCAAATACATATTATAATATAAAATACTAGTGGCTCGTCCCGGCTTTGCACGGGTGCCTATGTTACTCAGGGGTGAATGTAGCTTTCCAATGGTGAAAGAATTTTTGAAATCGGCACAGTAGTTTTTGAGTTTATTCATTACAAACATACACACACACAAAAAAAAAAAAAAAATCCTCTTTATAATATTAGTGTAGACTGACTGCATAACAGTCAGTATTTTACGCTATGTAAGTATTAGGATTTAGGTGTATTAGGTATAAGGACCGATTAAATTAAACTATAAAAACATCGTCTTACTAAAACTATCAGCTTAATTATGTACACCCGGCCATATGTCATTTTTATCAAATTAAATTATAAAAACCTCATTTATCTGAATCTTGAAACTCAGAAACTGACTTTTGTTAACATAAAGTTCATTGATAATACTGTATAATAATATTATGTACCTATTATTTAAATGTATAAGTAATTAAAATAAATGTCTTAAGAACGCTTATTAAAATTATCTGTTCTTACTGAAGATAATTTTTATAATTAAATGTTCTTGATCGCAAAATTTTTAATATAAATAAAATGAAGCCGTCACCGACCGTGACCGTGTACGGATTATTTCGTGAATGAACTCACGCGGAGCGAGGATTGCCTTGACGTCAACAACTATGACGTCACGTCAGCGATAACCTGCCGCCGCGGTCACGTCAACCAGGATCTACGGGTGTCATGATTGAGCACAGTGAGATCACAACTAATGGCAAATTAACATTTCTCAGGACAATCTTGATTCATAGGAGACAGAGGTTAACGGTTAATCTACACACACTTCCAAAACTGGATAATTTAATTTCAGTAGGAGGTACTTCGTTGAAACAAGATTATCTATCATGGATGAGGATTAGATATCAAATTATCAAGGGATGTTGACGTCAGCGCTCGAGATAATAAAGCAGTGTTCGTCATCTTGTATTTGGAAACTATAACAAAACATTGTTTGAAGACTAAATTAAAGAAGTAAAGCGTTTCAAAATATTCTATTTATATAACGTGTGTGGGCGGGATCGTAATTATATTTCGTCCTGTTGCTGTTCAGAAGATCGTACGATGTTATTTTTAAAATAGAACATTGTTATAAGTTAGAAGAGCAGGTATATCGGCCAAGGGCCTGGTCGTGGGCCGTCTAACTAACTCGTGCGTGTTTAGTTCGTCCGACCGGAGCACCGGGGCCGGGAGCCGAGTGCCGGAGGCGCCGCCGCAGCGTGGGAGTCGTTACATTTACACCATTAATTTGAATGTTCCTATTTATAGTTCGTTCGGGTATTATATCGTGAAAGGTAGCAGTCATGCAACCCACGCGATCACAAGCGGATGCTTGCAAATCACATCACAGTCGATGGAAAATAGTTCGGGAAGCTCGAAATATGTTTTACATCTTCTTTATGTGTATTCATACGCTCAGATTTAGAAGGAAACTCATCGATTTGCGCGCAACACTACAGATTCAGCAGATAGATCTAGAGCGTTTTGTACTACGACTATTTCTCTGCATGAACTTCATCTAATGATGAATTATAAAATACATACTAAGTTGGTTGAGTGGCGTTGTACCAATATCGTATGGTGATGTCACGTTACACAAGTCGCCATTCAACATCGTCGGTTCATTAACATCATGTACCGAACACCTACAGTGATTTGCGGAGGGAAAAACTGAGCAGTGACTGAGTGAGCAGTGAGCAGTGAACGGGGCGACCGCATGCGCTGGCTGGCATGAATGGAGCGCACTCCATTGAGCGCAAGGCTCCGTTTCACCGCTTCTAATGCAATACGCCAATTACGTTTAGGTAACTGCACACTTACAGCCGGCGTAGACGGAGCTCGTCACCATTCACAATGATGAATGAGTTTATTAAACCAACTCTTTTTTTTTGTCGCCTGCATTTCGGCGTGTTCGACCGTTCAACGATCGATTTGGTAAAAATAAGTTTTGAAAAAGGGCAAGCGTTGATTTTGAATACAATTTTACGTTCTTATGTGTGACCAACTTTACATGATCGCATGTTAGGTGCTATGAAATAGACCCAATGTTTCTGCAAACAGAGCCTTGTTCTAACACAGTACTAACAAGGGCTAGTACTAAGCCTCAGCTCCCACATGTATATTTGATTAACATTGTATTACTAAACGATACTATTTCAGCAGAACAAATCACTCATTCTCATGAATGGAATATTTGACATTGACGTGTGTTCGCATGTGCAGAACTCAATCAGTCGCGGCTACGTGTGATAGGCACCTATTAACATGTATTTATGTACATTACAACATATTGGCTGAGTTACTAAGTAACAAAGAGCGGTAGGAAGGAACCAGTGTTTGCACTTTATGACTAACATCCTCTGTCACCGTCACCGATACTGAGAATTCGGTTTTATGATTCGATCTGCTTGCATATGCGGCCCACGCGTTAAACAAACTCCAGGTAAAGGTGAAATAAAGTACATGAGTCTTATTCAACATCGCTAGCTGTTCAACTCTGAAAATTGATTTGATCAAAACTTTACACACATTTTTACCTTATCAGCGCACTTATTTTATAATTTCCACATGTCCCACAATCATTGATATAATATCTAATACCTATGTACAATACACGGTATCTATACTTTCTTAAGCGATTAATACCGTGTTGTAATAAAATAATATATCAAGCGAACGTACAATTACTTCTCACGGATCAGCTCATCAACAACATCATATTGAGAAAGTCCGCCGGCTCGCATCCAGTCTCGCCGGAATCGGTTCGGACACTTTTTCCGTCGAAGTGAAAAACCTTCTCACGCGCAAATCTCGTTCCCACGCGTGAGTTTCCTCGTTCTCTCAATCGAGCGAGGCAGCCCGTTCAGAATTACAATTCTAATGATTTCCTCGATATACTTGTCTTATACAATCCAGTTTAATTATAACTGTAATCTTTAATAACCTTAGACATTACGACATGGATTCAGTGTTAGTTAAGTAATACAAGCAACATGTAACCCGAACGCGAGCGCGGAAAACTATACTAGGAATTATTAAAGTTTTCCTAGATCACTCCCGGTGGCGAGAGAGTATTATAAATTTTACACGTACGGTCGTACGCCTCTACTTCCAGACCGTCCCTATGAGAATAAGCCCTCTTGACTTCTCGCTGTACCTGAACATAACACGCAAACTCCATTACTGAGCCATGTATGCCCACGAGTCACGATTGATGTGCCTTCTTTCTGCGTGGCACTTTAGCCAAAACGCCAGATTGCCGTAAATGAAACCTTGCGAATTAATAATTGAATTTTGACGTAAACTAGATTATGAAAATTAAACTATTGAAGCAGAGAGTTGTTGTGGAAAACATTGCGAAATTGTATAGAATTGGAGAAGTAGGGTGGGGAGACAGAAAATCTTTTGTAAGATGTTGAAGCTCCAGATATATTATTAATGTATACTTGGGCCAATAAAGTACCAACCAAGATTTTCTTTTATTATTATGACCGAATGGGCCTGTAATTGGCCGCGATCTCGCCGGACGGACAATGGTGGATGAAGTCTGCATTAGAACGAGCGTGCCCAGGAGATGCATGTGCACTCTTGCTTTGAACGTTGACGAGTTAGAAGTGGCTCAGCTTGGTTGATTCTCCCTTACTGAATTGGCCATGCGTGGTCAGCACATCTGTCACGAATTGAACAAGATCTTGCGTTTTTTACAAGTAATGATTATAAATATTGCTCGGAAGGTGGCTATTTGTACGGTTAAAGAACAAGGTACTGACCGTAGACCCATGAGGGGTAGATGCGGCACATGCTGAGCCCCAGCTTCGCTGCACCACTCAGGGTAAGCGCGCCGGAACTCATTGAAGTCTCCTGTTAACAAACAACAAAATTATTAACACTGTATCAAGGCTTTATTAGAAAGCATCATGTGATAGTTACATTTGAGACTTTGACAAACACGTATAGAGTATTTAAAAATATTAACATTCAATGGAATCAACATTCAATTAAGTACCTAAATATCATGAGGACAGTTTTGAGTATGCATGCGGATGTCTATAAGAGTAGGGGAAGCCTAAAGAAACAATGAATCGACTGTGTCAACTATGGAAGATACTGCGTCGACAATCCAATTAGCTGGGATAAGGGAAGAGAATGATTCAGCATCCACAGCTTCACCCACTGCTGGGTATCGGCCTCTCTTTGTTAGTGCCAAGCTCCACATTCTTGTGCCAGCCTCATCCAGGATATTCCCGCGATGGCAACAATGCTGTTGCTTATTTTTCTCAGAATGAGTTTTAACATTATAGCAGTAATGTACACAAATGATTTAAGAAAAAAGTGAAAATTTTCATCAAAATCAAATACAACTAACAGGCAAGGTAATTCATTAAAATATTTGCCTCACTATTGACGCTACCAACCAGAAAGTTAAATAAGGTTTTTATAACCGGAATAGAAACGTAAGTATAATATGCACAATTAATTTAAAGTTATGCTAAGTTATGTAATGCATAATGGCGCCTAACACCTAAATATACCTACAAATTCTCTGGTTGACTAAGATCTAAAAAGCTTCTTGCAGCTATTTTATCTGAGAATTAATTATTTATGGACGGTTTCTGGGATATACAGGCCACGCGCCACTCCCTACAGATGCATCTGGGGGATAAGATGACGTTTACGACCACCTGTGGTCTAATTGGGATAAAATGATTAGTCATGTAAGCGTGGAAGCTAAGGAAAGTACTACTGTGCTTTAAATCTTTCTTATGCTGGCCTATGTTTAGAAACGCATTTCAAACTCGTGTATCTTTTACTTAGAAAACATATTATTAAAAAAAAAGATCACATTTCGATATTCTAATGTTGCAGTTATGTAGGTAATGGGCATTTTATGCGGTCGAAAAGTTAATTTATATGGTTAATACCCGACGCCTGTGAATCATTCAATAATAAGTTCAATAATTTCCGAGTATGACTACAGGATAAACTATGTATGGATGCTTTGATTCAGATTCCCAAGTATGCACGATATTTCTTCATAAAGGCAGGCAGCTTCATATAACGGAATGAACGTGGTACGGAGGGATCATCCGACCATCTTGTTGCATTATTCTAATGAAGCCAACAAAACATCATTTTTTTTTCTTGCTGTGCTTGTTTTCAAACCTGATTCTCCTCCATCCTTAATAATGCCCATTGCTAAGCAGAGGAAGCTTCTGCTTCAGGAAGATAACATCTTTGAAAGACGAACCTGTTTCCATAGAAATTTTGAAGCTGGTCCAACTGCTGCCATGAAATTATATTCCCGAGCGCCCTGGCACCGACCGCGCTGAAGGGTCTTTTCCAAAGGCCTCACGTTGATCCATATTCACGTTTAGTTCTGTTCATGCTCGATAGTCTCATTCCATTACTACAACAGGCAATTACTAGCTGCGCGTTTACTATTGGCGCAAATCTGCGTAGGCGATCGTTAATTTAATTCCAAGTTTATTTCTTTCATTCATTGTTTAGTTCATTAATATAGTTCCATTCATAATGATGCACGTCTGACATTTACTATCACGCCTGAAAATATCTTTTTTACGAGGGTAGAAAGGAAGAGTACCGGGGAGGATAATTTTAATGAGCGAAACTCAGATGTTGAATATTTCTTTATGACTTGTTTTCCGAACAACATAGACCTCTTGACTTTAAGAAAATCTTCAGAATATTTTAAGGTAAAGGTCATGCTTTTATTTGTCGGAGTTGAAATGTTTCTCAACCCACACCTTTAAAGCCCACAACCTAAGTTACCCTTTCAGTGAGAATGGAGACAGCTGGGAGGAATCTAGGCAGCGGTGGTGGCAAAATAGAATAGAACAAACTAGAACAACAAAAGATTGTTAATAGGTTATTAGATATAAATATGTATAGTTCCTAACACGGTATTGTTGCTGGCGCATTGGCGACAGGTGCGGTAACTAGACACGCAGCGTTTCCGTCGCGTCCGGCCGCTTCCTGTCGTCCGCTGCTCAGACCACGATTGTGATGCTAATAACGCTCCCATTATGTCCATCACAGAGCTATAAGAGGTATATCCAATAGTCACGAGCTCGACAGCCCATTATTGACGCCCATTCAATATCCTTCGCATACGACATCATTTGTGACTGAACAGTTAATCGATGTTTATTGGAATACGTATAGCAGGAATGAGAGTCGAGAAAAAGACATTGTCCCTTCAGTTCATGATTTTACAAACTGTCTTTTTGAAGTTGTGTATTAGTCTTTACACGTGATGATGGTCATAATGTACCAACAAGATGAAGACAAGGCACATACAGATGACGACAAACATAGTGTTCGAGTATTCCTTGCTCAACTGATTGAATTAGTATACATTCCCATGTATTGCCTTTGGATTATTTATTGTGAAGTTATCATTATAATGCCATAGCCATACCTCAGACAAACAGAGCAACTTTCAACAGATAGTCCGACAAGGCTCACCCGAATTCAAAACATGTCGGTTATCGTAATGCCGATGAATAATCAGATAGCAAGACCGAAGAAGTGTGCCGATTTGCCACTTTCACATTAAATATGGGCCATTGGGTGAGCTGCAAGCCTAGCAGGCAGGCAGGCATCACGCAGCCGCGCGGCGCGGGGAAGCGGGACAGGCGGCGCGCGGCGGCTCGGCATCGATCCGATGACTCATCGCGGCCCATTCATCCGCCGCACTCAATGAACCCGTCGTACCCTCCTCCACGTCTCTGACACCCCTCCCCTCCACTTTCCACGCTCGTCCTCGGTAGCAAGGACTCCATAAAACTCGCCCCTCACCGCGCAAACCCAATCCTTCGGGCTGCCTGCTACACCCACACAATATAAACGTGATCGCTTCGCACACATTTAGCACCCACTCCTGACCGCCCACAGATAGCCATACAACAAACAGTCTACCTAAAATGTAGCTTTGATGTAATTTGAACTGATTATAATTTGACAATGTTTGGGGCACAGCAGGCAGAGACCTTGAAGAGGATAAAAAAAATGATGCAAATGCGATAAAGTATGAAACAAGATGTGGAAATAAGCATGGCACGGCACACAATCATACAAGGCAGTGGGCAGGATCATGCTCGACGCTGGCGGTGGAGCCGGCATGCGGGGAGGCGCTGGCGTGGGTGGAGGCAGGTGCGGGCTGCGGGGAGGCCTTGGCCCGGCGGCGGCCCGCGTCCTTCCAGCCACGTTTATCAACAACCTTGTGCGTTTTTAACCACCTATCATTCAGATCATTATGCAGACATGTGAACTATTCCACATACAATTTTCTTATCGGTTAAGTACTTAAGCCACTATCTTTCTGTTCTACAAGTCCTCAGTATGATTTCCGCAGTGATCAATGTTGGCAACTTGGGGTGTGTTTATGAATATTGGCTATGTACCATCCTGGATATTGAAACGGTGAAAATTACAGGCAAAAGTATCTGATTTTTAACTCTCTTGCTGTTTGGTGTAACTTAACGGGCGCATGGCATTGATTTTTATATTGCAGTTGTAATAGGCATATCATAGATTGACGATGAATATCAGGTGAACTAGATAGCCCACGTCCACAAGGTAACGGATCGGAATGGCGTCTGCCAATCCTACTCAATTAGCAAAATTTAACTTTAAGTTTGCAACTTCGTCTCATCCAATTTTAATAAGGTCGGCCGACACACAAAAGGTATTATGTCATCCAGAATCTACAATCTCGTGGATTTACATGGATATAATAATCAGGTTCTTGTCTAAATTGTCTGATGATTGCACTGCACCGAAATGTAGTTAAATAAATAGGTTAAAGCGAAAGCGTATGTCATTGATAATATGTGGCATCTTTAAATAGACTTTAATCAAGCCTGTTGGAACAATTTAAACCAATTTACTAAGGTTGGTGGGCGACCTATAGATATGGTTGCACATCGGGCTCTATTGACTGTTCTTCGAGTTGGGTCAATTAAATCCATTCACAATGATCGTGACAAACAAGTCTTGTTAAATGGATGACATAAACATTTTAACCTTCTGGCTTCGCAGCCAACAGTCAACAGCCTGAATCTAAATAAAGATGCACTTTCTGGGAGTCATGTTCTTGTTACCTGTGCAAGCACTTCTTATTTATAGTTAAATTTAGAATTCTGTGCTAAGAAAACAATAGAGAAATAACACAGTAATAAATAAATAATAACGTTCGACCAGATTCTGCGAATGTAGCAGATTGACGTCACTCCTAACGATTTGATTCAGGTTCTTAGAATCGACGGAATGGGAGTTTTGGATTTCAAGGCGATATCACGAAAATAGATATTCTGCTTGTACTTAGAAAAGTGTATCTGTCTGTATTATAAACTTCACAAAGTAGCCCACGCGTTTATGAGGCCATGCCTATGTTAGGATTTGGAAGTAAATAATAAGACAAACCTATTTTTTGTACTTAACAATGAGTCATCTGTAGGGATTTACCGCCAGCGGGTCTACAGGTCCAGGTTTACTTACAGTCAATGTTAGAGTATTTAAACAGAACAAAAACATGATCTAATTCTTCCTCAAACTAGATACGAAGTCCACGCAATAACATGACGGACACAAGCAAGCAAAGGTTACACTTGTACCTAATAGGTACTTACATTGTTATTTCATTAATCATGTTTTATTTTAGATGATGTCTCGTCAAATAATGAGAAATTACACATTTTGCGGTTAGTCAACTAAGTAAGTGTCCCTAGTTAACCACCGCAAAATGTTTAATTTCCTGTTCATTAATTTAAGTAGGTAGGTTTATTTGCCAGTGTATTCAATTATAAATGGTCAGGACATGTTGCGCTAATTGAGTGTCGGCTCGATTTCATGCCGATAATGAGTGTGGCGCCGTCGTCGGCCGCTCGCCAGATAGTGCTCCTGATAATCGTATCAGTAGTTAACAGAGTTACATCGCGCTGCACGTCGAGCCCCGACCTCACATCACATGTTACATTATCCACAATTATAACAATGTACACTTGTACGCAGGCTGATATCTAATTCATGAACCATATTCAATGTACACGAGCGTTAGCAAATTGGTGACCTTTACGTGCTTTTGTGGCGTAACAAGTTACCTATTTTTTTTCATTCATAGTCACTGTAGCTGAACCAGACATAAATCAAATCAGAATACAATACGCAGCACAAAATAGTAATCCGCGGATTGGACATTACATCAGCACATAAAAACTGTCAATGCCAATGTTACGCCTTCCGATGTACTTGTTTATACACACTGAGCTCCATTCAAAGTTTTACGCTTTACATTTTATCAATGATACACAGTTGAATATCATTGTTTTTTTATCGTGGCGGGCGTCCATAAAGCATACTGTTTTAATAATAAGCTTATAGGAAATCCAGTTGATATAAGAGCTCAAAGTATACATAATTGTTTCCATGCAGTTGAGTTCATTCTAACGCGATACTCGTTTATGAGATCCCGCTTCCCTTTCCCATTTGCTTTTCCTCTATGATGCCACATTATCATATAATATTCGCGTGAGCCATCCACTCCGGCCAGATGCACACGATTTCCTCTGTGATTATAAATGTTAAGCCCCAAAGAGTTTACATTCAAAGTGGAGCTCACAACATCCTGTTGTTCGCAAGCACGTGCCATTTATTTTACGATCGAGCTGCTCCGTACTCAGACACTTCAAATGGGCAATTCACTGTCCAATATAGATCAATGGAATATCTTATTTTATAATTAATGCCATCGCTGAATTTATTTATTTGCTTCCGGTGTTTCGATGATTATCATTACTATTAATAATTATTTGGGAATTATCAAATGATGTAGCATCATTATTGGGCAATGTGGCAATGTTGTAATAATGATTATGATCAATATAGCCCGAAAGCCTGGTTGACACATTGGACATGTATCTATACTAATAATATAAATGGTAAGCTGGTAAGATAGACCGGTAGAAAATGCCCAAGGCATTAAATCCGCCTTTGTACATTGTGTGCATAAAGTTTTAATAAATAAATAAATGGGAAAATTTGGATGGATGTTTGTTAATCAATCACGTCAGAACGGCTGAACGGATCTGGATGAAATTTGGTACAGAGATAGATTATAAGTAATCTTGAGTAGTGCAAGGGTTTGTTATTTTTTCTCACCCATACACATCAAAATTTTCCCGCGATCGAATTCGCGGCCAAGAGATAGTTTTCATGTTTTTTACATAAAGAAAATTCATCAGTAGTAACATAATTAACAGATCTATCACCTGTATTCTTGAAATATAGTATAAAACTAGCTACTTTCAGTTGAGCAAAGCATGTATTTTATCATTTAATATATTTAACACTCACATTTTATACATAGTTTACACGCAAAGTTGAAATTGACAGGACGTGAGTGAAACGGGAACTTATTAATAAAATTGCGGCGCTCTTCCGTCGGCGTCGGCCGAAGACCGAAGCAGTAGTTCCACACATCCGGCCCGTTTGATCATCCAGTCTATAATATCTGATAAATTATTACGATCCTCTCAAGTTTCTTACTAATGTAGATGTTGAAACCAAGAAATATTTGATGATTGAGTCATCAAAATGAACAGAATGATCGTAAAAAGCTATCGCAATATTTGTCCTCAATGTAGTGTGGATGTGGACACTTTCGTAGGAACTATTTGTATGGCATTGAGGCGGTGTTCGGTGTAAGATGAATTCCCCGAAGATTCAAGAGGAATTACGCTAGATTAGATGGTGAAAATAAGTAACAATGGGGCGGCTGTTATTTATTATTTAAATGTTATATTTCGCATCGTGTTATTCTAGAACCACACACATCACATACATTTCATCCAAGCAAGGCATCGTTATTTTGATTGTACAATAAATTACACAGCAAAAAATGGACCACTAAATTGTGTTCATTTACCAGTCCAGAAAGTACGTAGTGTCGGAACAAACAAGCGCATTCGAGACTGTGGTGATTATAATCTAACGTCTCGCATTGAGGAGCACAATAAGTAGTCGACTTCCTCTCCCACGTTTGGAGGAGCGGATGCCTCGACTTGCGACCTCCGGCATGCCTCTTACGCCCCTCACACATTTTAAACTAAAACAGATTGAATCGAAGACGTTTCGTCCCGTCTGATAGTAGTACTAAATAACTACCGGTTATGTAGTCCGACTATACAATAAGTGTTGGACCAGCACTTTTCCTATACTTTACTGTTGCAAAATATATCGATCTCGATCTTAATTTGTGCGGAAGACTGCCGGTTTTATTCCGGTTTGCAAAATCTAGATTATATCAATACAGCTTATTTTTTATTGAAGAAATTGGACAGAGAAACTGCAGGCCTAGAAGTTTTCTACATTTTGGGACCTCAAAAAATATTTAATGCATTTGCGTGATGAGTATTTCATCATTCGTGTAGGAACCTACGTCGCTTTCAAATTCAAAGATAGATAAGTATCGAGAAGTTTTTGTCAATGAATGTTATGAAACGGTTCCTCGGCGTGGCAACCGGTATTACGTGTTGCCACTAAGTTAGGTAATAATTTACTGAATGAATGCCGTCGTGAGAATAATAGGTAGCTACTTATTTGATATCCATTTTTATTTCCACTGTAACATGCTAAAACCTCATTTTATTGTTTATGTACCTGGCCTGAAATCGAAAGCTATGTAATATCCGAAAACAGGATATCTGTTGCAATGCTCAAGTGCTCAACGGCACAGAAAAAGTAAAATGGACAAGCCAGAAAGGCTCTAGCAGACTCTAGCTAGATGAATCTTTTTAACAAGATTTGGTATAATAATTTGGAAACTTAATGAAATCAATAAATATTTTTTATGCATTTACACTTTACCTTTGATCAGGAAACAGAGAAAAAGAATTAAATGTAATGATTTTGACCCCATAATTATGATTTTGCAAAAGATGCGTGAGGCACACAAAAAAATAAATTACAGGATAATAAATAATTTGACTTCATATTATTCATTAGCCTGTATTATTTTTATGTAGTATTTCAGTATTTATATTGTTTAAATGGTGTGAAAACTGAATTCATAGTTTATTTTTGTATCTGGTAAAATTTATTTATTATTATGCGTCATGTGCTTTTTACTTTTATTAAATACATAAGAGATGAATTTTAATTAATAAGATAATAATGTATGCATATTAATATTAGAATATTTTATTCTAAAAAAAGACAACTTACTTATATAGTTAAGTAATATTACTTTATTATTTTTGCGCTTTGAGGTGGTAAGCTAAGGGATTAGTTTATCACAGAACTCCAACCTTACTCAAGCTTCTTACAAATATTAGTAATTTTAGCATTATTCCTATTTTGACAAGCCTATACTTTCACACAGTTAGGCAAACGCATATATTCCTTTTGGTCTCAGTGCTGCATTACTAATCATTCTGTCATTCATTTAGATTTTGTCTGAAATGACCGTGGCAATCTAAGTGACTTATAAAAGGGGCTGTGTTTTGCAGAAGAGTGATTATACTGAAAATCTGTGCTAAAATGTTGACTGAGGGACTGTATAATTACAAAGCCTCTGTCTAGGGTCTGTACGTCACTTGGTCACAGCCAACCTCCACATATATGAGGTCTACAGTTATAACATTTATTTTTGTTTCAAGTAATTTTACCTTATGTTGTCGGGTTAATCATATTAGGTAACCCGTTGAAATTTTCTTAGAATATGTGTGTTACATTACATCTATCATCATCTGCCTAGCCTTTTCCCAACAGTGTTGGGGTAGCCAACCCCAGTCTAACTGGATGCAGCTGAATACCAGTATTTTACATAGAGCAACTGCCTATCTGACCACACTGACCAAATGTCTATCTGTTACATTATATCTATGACAAACCATAAAAAGAAATTACAGAACCCGAGCTCCATATAGCACTTAGCTGGTTTTTGGTAAGATAAGGTGGTAAAAGTTGTTTATCACCATGATAGTACTTTCCTTAATCAATAAAAGTATTATCAATTAACTCACTCAAGAACATAGAACATACTATACTTACTGATTATAGATTTTACACATTTTATCTCTAAAACAAAATAAAATAAATATGTAATTTCATTTTAGAGACTTTTTTTAATATATTTACAATACCAATTTGTAAATAAGTAACACATAGCATTTAGTGTTATTTCAGTCTTATTTGTTTTGTGACATACACATGGGAAATTGCAAGAATCATCAATTGGTATAGCAGATTGAATACACAAAAATATTCCATATTTATCATGCCTGACTGATATGCAATTATTACAATAAGTGTAGATTGTAAAGCATAATAGGAAGATATTAAATGTTGTTACACATAGAAGCCTGATAGTCTGACAACCAGTCACTCCATGTAAAATACTGGTCAAGCAGCTGCATTCGGTTAGACTGGAATCCGTCCCCAACATAGTTGAGAAAAGACTCAGCATAATGATGATGGAAGACTTGTGCACAAGTAAAAGACATACACACTAAGTGCATTAGCAAATGAATTATATCAACATTTAGGGTCAATTGTCAGTAAATTAGCATCTGAAATAGTGTAATAGTTGTTGTTTTGGAAGCAGTTTACAATATAAACAAGTTCATACAGTGTTATAATTTTATGTTTAGCCTGAGATGATGTATACCATGGTCATGAACCCAATACATGCTGGGTTATCATTGTATGTACTATAGTGTTGCAATACATGGCTGAAGGCTGCACCTCCTGCGCGCTGGCGACTCGGCCCACTAACGTAATTAGGTATTACATGTTGTGACTCGTACCTTCAAGGCAGACGACCTGCACGCCATCTTGCTTTAGCCTCCGCAGCAGGATCCCGTGCACCGAGTCAGGGTCCCGCGGAACTCCGTCCCCATAGAGCACGAAGATGCCCCGCGTGCGACAATGCGAGATCCTCGCCTTCAGCTCCTTGCACTGCACTGTCGACACGAGCTCGATCTTGCCCGCTGCCAACCGCCGCAGCATTATGCTCGGTATAGAAAAGTTCACTGCGGAACGGATGTGAGCTATCGAGTACTCGTTGGAACCGCGACAGTCTATCAGCACAGTATCCCTCTCGTCGGAGCGCAACTTCGCCAACAACCACTCCTTCGACACCAGGTCGCACTCGCATTCAGAATCCGTAGGCATGTTGTAATTTACAACGTTCTCTTATGTTTACACGAGCCCTTTGCGACTTACGATCGCCTGTTGCACTAATACATGTAAATCTTATAAATTGAGTTCATAAACACCGACATTCTTATTAACACTAGCTATTAGCAAATCCGAATAAAACTAAATCTAATAAAAACTGAAGAAAACCATTTTTTAGAATAAACACAACAGTAATGTAACGTTCACCGCGACCGAGCCAGGCGCCAGACGGCGAAGCAAAACGCAACAACGACTGAACGAACGATTTCATCCGACATGGGCTCCGAGGAGGGTGTGAAGGGGTTGAGGGGCAAGGTGGGTCGTGCTGTGATATTATGGCTGTGATGTGAGCAATGAACAACGGCCGGGCCAGGCGTCATCGGCGCGAATCGGTAACGGTCGGAAACCACCTAACCTATCTTCGGAATATTGGATCTCGGATGGATACTATAGCAGTAAACTTAGTCGACTTAGGTGAAAAGTTACTAATCATTTGGAAGAAACATGAAAGAATGAAAAAACAATTGTGTGGTGGAACAAACTCCCCAACATATTTTTGGAACGAAGTTCCTTATGGCGCGTTGCGAAAGGAGGCTAGACGGAAAAAATTCAGACGAAAAGTTGTAACGACACTTTTACCCGACTGCGCGACGCAAAGGAGGGTTATGTGTTTTTGCTATAGTAAGCTATTGTAAGCCGTGCGGCGTGCGCATGTTTCTCTGTCTGTCTCTCTCTCGCTCTCTTATAGAAAGCAAGCCAGATATTTTCGTTTCGTCTTTGGTCTGTGGATGGGTGATCAAGGTTAAGCAACGACTGCCAATGTCTGTCTGTGGATGGGTGATCCAAGTTAAGCAACGGTTGCCAAGGTTGGTCTGTGGATGGGTGATCAAGGTTAAGCAACGGTTGCCAAGGTTGGTCTGTGGATGGGTGATCCAAGTTAAGCAACGGTTGCCAAGGTTGGTCTGTGGATGGGTGATCAAGGTTAAGCAACGACTGCCAAGCTTGGTCTGTGGATGGGTGATTAAGGCTAAGCAACGACTGCCAAGGTCTGTCTGTGGATGGGTGATCCAAGTTAATACATACACATACATCATAATAGTTACTATGCTTCAATGAAAGTTTTTAATTAAAAATAATAGTAACTTCGCGCGGACTAAACGTTTAGTCAAAACAGTGCTTAGACGCCATGACGTAACGTAAACAAAAGATATATGACAAAGAAGTGAGAAGCGAGATGATAATAGTCTCATAATCCAGCTTGAATGTTACTTTGTCCGAACAGTACAGACACCAGCACATCAAGCTCCCGAAACTGTAAAATTTTCCCAATCAACCTTGAACATAGCGCTGTAGCGATACAGTTGAAAATCTATTAAAGAAATTTGACAGATTGTAGTAGCTTGATGTGCTGGCTGACTGTACAAGTGTACACTGGCCTTACTCCATAGAGGGATAATGCCACCCCCACACAGACAATAGTTGCTTAGGCCTTTGTACTTTGATGATGAACCAGAAAATTAAAATCGACTAAGTTATTGTAAAAAAATGAATAACGCTCTGAGTCTCCGCTCTATCACATCAATCAATAGTGTCAATGTCAAGTTTTTGTTGCAAACGGCGAAGTGGTGGAGTGCGAGCGTTATAATATTTTAATATTTCTTTTTATTGAATAACTGAAAAACAACAAGTGCTGTATAGTAGGATACATCTTTCTATACCGCCTTTCGCAATGGAGGACATATACGACGATTTAACTAACTACGAAGACGTCAACGCTCTTGAGGAGGTATTGTGGTTTAGCGCCAAAACTTTCTGTCATATAATTTGTCTCGTTAACATTATTAAAAATACAATATTTTCACGAAATATCAATTAGCTCATCATACTACTTTGTACGCAAAATATCAGAAATGTCTTCTCCCAGAAAAATAATTTAATTTTTGTTGTTTTTGTAGCTACGTACTGAAAACAAAGACCTGAAAGAAATGCTTGAAAAACGTTCAGCTTCCATGGAAAAACTTCAAAAAGTAAGCGTTTGGGACTAGCATACGTTTTAACGTTTATCTTTGCAGTGTTTTTATTTACGAAGACTCCGCCCCTAAGATGACCCTCTGGCCCAAACTACAAGAACAATACAATACTTTTGAACTATAGTTTTTGATTTTAAAGACAAATATTATGATGAAGTTTGTAACTGAGCTTTGCTGCACTATTCATTACTGTCTTTTTGGCCGCTATAACTACTTGTGCTTACATCTGCCTGACTTACATGTTCAGTTGGATGTCTATATTAACAAACCTGTAGTCTTAAATAAAAAAATCAATCCATACTAACTGCTGGGTGTTTGTGAACTTCATAACGGCTCCATGTAACTAAATGCATTTTGCCAGATAAAGAAAAAGTTACATGAATGGATAACACATTGATATTGTAGGAAATATTGCAGGATTATGACACTATTGAGGCAGAGTTCAAGAAATTAGAGCATAACTACTCTTCTCTGTTGATGACAGCCCGTTTGGAGGTTAAGAGGAAGACTGAACGGATTAACCAACTTAATACAGAGTTAGTATTCTTTTGTACAATTAAGAAAGGGGGAAAAACCAAGGAGTGCCTTGATTTTTCTTTGTAAAAGAGAATCAATATAAAGGAATTTAAAAAAAAATGAGAAGTGTCAAAGTCACCTCTTCAAATAAAATTATTTATACTGGAAAATATATTCATTATAGTTACTTATTGCAAGTTCTTACTAAGCATCTTTCACATGTCATCATCATTTAAATCTATCTTTTAAGAAAAGACTTGATGGTGCTGGATGCTTTAAAGAATGGGAAGAGAATTAGAAGAAATTTCAGTGGAGGTCAAACAAAGTATGACACAGCGCCAGGAAGAGGAAATAATAAGAACAAAGAAGAAAATGTTAAACAGAAGAATGTTGATATTAAAAAAAAAGAAAGGTAAGGCAGAAATATTTTGATTTTACTTAGGATAAGAACATAGTTTGCTCTCCTATCAATCCATACTAATATTATAAATGTGCAAGTAACTGTCTGCTAGCTTGATTCATTGAAAGTGGACACAAGTAAACCATGAGCTGGTGGATATAGGATTCTTTTATCCCTATTTCTGATATTTCTTCTTTTATGATGCACAGCAATTGTTTACTATTGTTTCTGCTTTGCATTCAGTTTCAAATAAGGTTATAAAGAAAAATATTAAAACATATAACTCTCACACTCACATATAGGTCTGTGCGTCATTCATCAGTTCAACACTCGATTTTGTTGGTGAAAGATTGTAACTAAAATTTCACTAACAAAATTCTAGCTAATTGAATATTATACACAATTTTCCTGTGCATGTATTATGCTGTTCTTATTTATGTATTTTTAATACATAAATAAGGTGGTAATGGTTACATCATGAAGAAATTTTAAGGTTATTTGCATTGTCAGCTAGCTCAGGTTACTTGAAATGTGACTTTTAACTATATTGCTGACTGATAAATGTATTGTTGAAGCCAGCTGATATGTAGTAAATAAAGAGATTGTATTTCTGTTAGTGTTGCATCTGTTGAATGCACTATTGGGAATATTAGCTTAATAATATTGTCATGTTGGCATTGCTCCCATGTGGCTTGAATATATGCTTATTTGTGCTTTTTAAGTGTTGATGGCCCTACTTGTACCAATCAATGAATTTCCATGTACAGACGCCAGCACATCAAGCTACTACAATCTGTCAAATTTCTTTAATAGATCTTCAACTTTATCACTAAAGCATTAGTTAGGTTCAAGGTTGATTGAAAAAATTTGACAGCTTCAGGTAGCTTGATGTGCTGGTGCTGGCGTCTGTGCATCTTTTTTTTTGGAAGCACCATGTCTTCAGAAAAAATAAAAGACTACAGCAATTGTGCCAGCCTAGAACCTAGCTTTTCCATAAAAATATCACTAAATGAACTTGTTTAATGAATGTTTTACTTTATGATGCAACGGAAACCTTGACTATTGGTATCAGAATTAATTTCTGTTATTTTAGACGGGAAGCGCCTGTGTTGCCGCCAAAAACCGCGGTGCCACCAAAAACCGCGGTACCTAAGCCTGGTATTTGCGATAGAAATAAGTCTGAAAATGCTGTTGTCAAGGCAGAAACATCCAGCACTAGCAAGAGCAGTGTTAATGAAAACATTGCACAACGTAAGACTGATCTCAATGAGCCTCCCAAGAAATCTGCTAGCAGCATTAAGGATAGGAGGAAATCAATGCCAGCTGTGAGGTAATACATTTAATTTATCTTTAAACATTCAATAAAAACTCACCATACATATGATATTATATAAAGTTTGAACATTACAGCCTGCCTATCGACACATTTAGTTCTGATGATGAACAAGATCGAAACTACCAAGCCAAAGATACAAGAACTGACCACATCCAAAGTGATAATGAAAGGAGGACCACAAACAAAATGCCTATTGACAGATATACTAACAAGACTTCTGAAACATCCAGTGTGGATGACAGAGTGCACAACTACCATGACTCCACTTCAAGGGATTACTATAAAGGTAAATCAAGCAGATACCCTGACAGTAACTCAAACAGAGGTTGGGATAAGAACGAGGTTTCATTGAAATACAGGAAGCCATACAGCCCAGAGAGAGGACAGAAGAGACAACACAGGGAACATCATGACGATTATCACAGATATGAGCGTGATAGATATAAAGGAAGACACCTGGAAAGTCCCCCTCGTGAATCTTACAACCGTCAGCCCCGGAAATCAGACCACCATTCTGAATATGTCAGATATTCTCATGATCACGAAAAAAATAAATATCACCATGATGACAAATATTCATCATCCAAATATAGATCAAAAGATTATGATGAACCTCATGCTAAAAGGCTGAGGACAGAATCATATGGTAAACCTCTTGCTTACTCTAAGGAAGACAAGAGGCGCTACCATGAGAGAGAGCCTGTGGATGGGCAGCTTGATCCAAGTTTCTCACCACACGAATATGATATGCTTCGTTCTTCCTGCCAGTCTCCTGATTTTGTACACACCGATGCAAGTCTTGCACATCCCATTAAAGGTAATAAAAAATACGAATAATTTAACACTAGCTGTGTCCTGCGGTTTTCAGCAGCCTTTTCTGATTTAAATGCAGGCATTTAAAGCAGTTTTTTGTAAGTATTGAGATGTATACAGTGGAAGCAGTTCAGCCAACAAAACGAGATGAGGTCCAATAATTTAATTAAATAGTTAAAAACTTTTGCAGAAATTTTGGCTACTGCTGCTGCACCTCTGGAAGATCCGCGAACAACAAGCAAAAGATATATCATTTGGAAAGAAAATGGCAAAGAGAGATTATCCACAGCGGTAGGCATGAATATTGATATCAGACCAGTTAACAAAGCTGAATGGAATATTCAACCCGTGGATATCCCTGTTGCTTTAGTGCGTCGACCGTCACAAGGCAGTGATCAACTTGTAAAGGATATTTATATGGACATTGATAATCCAGAGACAAATCTAGATTTCTCTATAGAATCGGGTGAGCTTCGTGAGACTGATGAGAAAATCCACGAAATTTGTAGCAAACCAAAGGAAATTCAAAATAATACTCAAGATTTTAAACTAAATAAGCAAGTAACAAAAGATATTTCGAAGCACGCTCCAGATGTATTACAAGTTCCAATAACAACAAATATAGCTAAGTATCGAATTCCAAAATTGGGACTAAATAAAACAAATACTCCTAGCAACATGGATGTTCCCAACATTGACCTAGACGAGAATGTACCACACCATAAGAATGTTCATAGAAAAACTGCAGAAGATAGTTCTCCGAAAGAATTATTAACTCATAAACAGCAATATAATGAAGAACGTGCGAACATAGAAGATTCTCTTCCTAATAATAAAAATTACGGTCAAATAGAACATGTTAAAAAAACAAGATCCAAAGAAGTAGAAAATAATTTGCGAAAAGAATTATCAACGCACACACAGCAATATTATGAGCGTGAAGAATCTATGAACGTGAAAGATTCTCTTCCTAATAGTAAAAAATGCAATAAAACAGAAGGTACTAGAAAATCGAGATCCAGAGAGATAGAAAATAGTTATCGAAAAGTTTTATCAACAAACAAACAGCGTGATGAGCGTGAAGAACGTGTAAAGGTGAAAGATTCTCTTCCTGATAATCAAAAATACAGTAAAATAGAAGGTCATAAAAAATCAAGATCCAGAGAAAGAGAAAATAGTTTTCGAAAAAAAATATCAACGCCCAAACAGCAAAATGAGCATGAAGAACATGCGAACATAGAAGATTCTCTTCCTACAAATAAACATAACAGTAAAATAGAAGTTTATAAAAAATCAAGATCAAGAGACAGAAGTGAGAATCGACACCAGGCAACACTCACCAAAATAGCTATTGTGGCAGACGATTTAGAACTAAGTGATGACAATAGCGATCATATGGATACTAACAAAAGAGTAGGTCCAGCAAAGTTACAGAAAAATTGCGAGACGACGATAAACATGAACGAAGCAGAAACTGATGACTCTGGAAATAATGCAGATGACAAAACACTTACTAGTGCTCATAATACTGAAACCGAAAGGACAGTTGACACTGCCGAAATAAAAGATGGCTCAGAGGAAGAAACAATTAAAGAATCGGATGGTGCAAAGAAACAAAAAGGCAAAAAGAAAAAATCTAAAGCAAAGGAGATATCTAAAGATTTAGTAGAAAGTACAGCTGATGACATCCATGTTACTGAAAAGAAGCCAAGGTCCAAAAAAGAAAAGGAGAGTACACCTCATGAAACAAAAGAGAAGTTTAGTGATCTTTTCGGCGATAGTAGCAGTTTAATGACTCCAGAGGATTTAGGAATACCTTTATATTTACCTATTTCTGAAGACACACAAGACGCCGTTGACATGAAAATTAACCAAATAATTGATGCTACCCCGCTAAATGATAAATATGAAGTTCCTAGAGATATACAGACACAAAATAGTGTTGAAGTTATTAAAATACAAGAAACAAAAGTACATGACGACTTCCCTAAAGCTGTTTTACAAAAATCGAATACAGATGTAGATGATAAAGAAGTCATTACAGAAGTGATAAAGGAATCTTCAAAAAGGAATGAAGAAAATTTAGTAGAACCTAATCAACTTCCATCCCCTATCGTTTATGAAAATTTGAACCCTGGGACTGACTTAAATGATCCTAATGTTGTCAAAACAGTAATAATTTCATCAGGAATACAGCCTGAAATCGCCTATGAAAACAAAGTAGAAAGAACAAAACCTGCAGCTGTCGAAGGTAATTCAATACAGAACACTAAAGATATTCGTCTCTTTCCAGCTACAAAAGAATATAAAATTGATTTATTGAAAGCTTTAGCTACCTCAACACCGCATAAAGAATTTTCTGCAATTAACCCACTTTTACCTGATGCTGTTAAAACTGATATTATTTGTGATCCATGTGTAAGCAAGGCCGTTGCAACGATCACAAATGCAGAAAAAGTAGCCAACCAAACTGAGACAAATACATCAGAAACGAATGACGCACCAGATGTGAGAATATTTGTGAAGAGGCGCAGAAAAGTCGTAAAACGACCACCGATGACTTAGTGGATATAGAAATTAGATTAAGGAATGAAGTATGGAATGACGAGTGGATTTCCTAGTGTATTGCAATGCAATTGTGTGTGAAAGTCGCGATAATCAGGGTTTGGGAATTACGAGGAAGTATTTAGTTTCCATGAGTATTTGAGATTAGATCTCTTGATGTCCATGTATTTATTCATCAATACAAACTAGTGGGTTTTAGTAATCAGTGTAGTTTCAGTGTAGTGTCATTGTAGTTTCACTATTTTACTCCTAATGTCTCGATTCGAGGGTCGTCGTAGAAGTCGCGTGGAGCATGCGCGGCGGTCATATGTACCGCACCGAAAAAATTATGAGAAAAAGTAGTATGGATAAATAGTTTCACTGTGTCCCAGTTTATTTCAACTTCTAAATGTGAGTTTATTCGGACTGTGCTACATAAATTGTAAATAAAAGTACTTACTATATTCCCATAACAGTCTTTATTTTCCTTATAAATTACTGTAAATTATATTTACATTTTCAATTATCTATATGATACATTGGAAAGAATGATTAACATCTATGCTTATAGGAATTTGTACATAATTATAACTTATTTAATTAAAGATACATTTAATTTCCATATCAACTTAAAAAAATATTTACATTTACCAGGAAGTCTTTTTCTAATAATATTGCTTGTATTAATTTACTGCTTAAAAACAAACTTTGTTGTGACGTCATAAAAAGGAGCCTCAACAAATTAATTTAGCACAAATTCGGTCATAACTAATAAGTAGATGTTATTCTGCCGGTTACAATGTTGAAAGATTATTTTTCCTTATTATTTACACTCGATACAAATAATATTTCCCATATTATTTGAACTTTTTGTCTGATTACTCAGAACTAATCAGTTGGTGATAATCGATTATAACAGATGAGTTGACAGTTTAGCTATCAACCATGACTTTGTGACGCACAATTTTGATATCAGCCGGTGTAAACAATTTTCAGATAATAGCGCGTTGAACTTGTTATAAAATTATTAATTTATTATTCTAAAAGCGTCAGGATCTGCTGTATAAATTAAACTTCCAGCCTCAGGTTGCGCTTGAAGTATGGAATTGGAACCGGATATCATTGAGATTACGGCAAGTATCGTTGCTTGCGAGCTAAGCTAAACGCGCGAACGAGTTCGCGGGCAAATAATCACCGATAACGATGATCGGGAGCGTTCACTACATGTAGTCGCTGGGCGTTCTGGGATTGGATAGGGTCCCTATGATGTTGTTGGCAGTGGGTATGTCGTCGTTTCTGGACATGGCGGAGCCGGACGAGGTTCCGGAGATAGAGGAGCCCGAGGCGGAGGGTCGCTTGCCGAGCTTCTTGATGACGGTGGGTATCTGCTCGGCGACGTCGGCGTGCGGCGCCACGTGCTGGTAGCACACGGCGGACGCGTGGCCCGAGCGCACGGACGTCAGCGCCGTGCCCGCGCTCCACGAGTTGCTGGCCGGGTCGTACACCTCCACGATGTCGAGGAACGACGTGCCGTCGTAACCACCTGGAAGAGTAATTAAGTATTATTTAGCATGGTGTCTATACGAAAGCTAAATGTAAACATTGTCTTACCGACGGTAAAAGTTGGATTGTCGTAAGGGGCGTTCTCCACGAGCGAGAGAATCGCGGCGATAATATCGTCGTGCCACGTATTTCTATACACTCTCTATGAACGCGTCTCCACACGGCGATGTTATCGCGGCGATACGACGAGTGCCATGTGCGCGCGTAACGTCGTCGTACCGCCGCGGTATCGTCGCGACTGGTGGCGCCGCAGAACGTGGCGCTCTCGCAGCGAGCGCGCGGCAGGCATCACTACTATTGCACAACGCCTCGTCGCGGAAACACGGCGATTCCGTTACGAGTCGTCGCGGGCACGCGGCGATTCCGTTACCAGTCGCGACGATACGCTGGCGGAATAATCGCTCGTTCGTGGAGACGACCCGACGATAGAAGCGCGGATCCGTCGCGATTCTTTCGCTCGTGGAGATAGCCCCTAAGGGACACACTCGTCGATATAGGGGAATACATTATGTTCACGATGTCTTCTCTGGTGTAACATACGACGGGCTAAAATGGCCGTAAACCCGCTTTACGTAAAGCATTGAAATGTGAGCTTTACTTCATATGTCGTACATATTATATTACAGTTGATTATTACAAGTAGATTACAATACTGTTCGCTCTGTCCCGTCTATGGTTAATATATTTAATGTTTTTGCTACGACCAATCCTCAAAATATAATTCTGCATGCAAGGATCTTTTGGCAATGACATTGTCCGGTGGTCTCTGTCGGTAATAAGTTGAGAAATTGTCTGTGGATATCGTATTGAAAAAACAAAATGACGGCGATAGTTTCAACTTAACCACGCGCTTAAGCACACTTAATCGAGAGTATCCACGTAGAATTCCAAATACTCACCAAGCGCGTATAGTTTGTTATCGAGCACAGTGAGCGAGAGCGCCGAGCGTGCGATGTGTACGGGCGCGACGAGCTCCCACGTGTCGCGCTCGGTGTCATACCGCTCCACCGACGCTAACTGTTGCGAGCCGTCGTAACCGCCCACTACGTAGATGTACTGGCTCATTGCTGCAACACCTGGAAATATTATTGATAATTATTATTTATTTATTTCCGGATATTTGTAGGGTCTCATGCGGGTGCAGAAACAGATATCTAAGAAAATTACGGCTATTTTATGATAGCCGTAATTTTAGTCGGTCTTGTGACGTTCCCACTGGCGAAACATTGTCATACGAACATCAAACAGATGAGATAAAAGATTTCAAATAAGAAACAGAGAGAGAGGCATACAGATTTCATCATGTTTATATGAATGTGACGCCATCGCCAGTGGGACCGTTCAGTCACGGTGTCAAAAGCACTCTATAATAGCCGTCGCTTCGCCTTCTCACAAATTTTATTTGAAACCTACGCTGTATGGCAATCATTTCTTGTTTGTAGCACAAGACAAGAGACGACGATCTTATCTTGTCGGAAATCTAAATAAACCTTAAAAAAAAAACCGGCCAAGTGCGAGTCAGACTCGCGCACCGAGGGTTCCGTAAAATTATTAAAAATATTTTTATTATATGATATAACTAAAAATGTATACTTTTCGCAATTTTTCCTATATCTCTGCTATAAGACGTTGCTTCATACCAAATTTCAAGATTCTGAGTTCACGGGAAGTACCCTGTAGGTTTTGATTCCCTTGCGAGTGTCGAAAATTTGCGGCATAAACGGGAGTATCTTTTGATCGCGTTGACTTAGAAGTTTGATTTTTTCACAGCTCCAAGAGACCATAGACTTGAGTATTTGATATGAATTTCAGCTTGATACCTCCACGCGTTCCTGAGAAAAAAGGTCTTGACAGACAGACAGACAGACAGACAGACGGACAACAAAGTGATCCTATAAGGGTTCCGTTTTTACCTTTTGAGGTACGGAACCCTAAAAACGACCTAAACCCAATACAATTGATATCATTATGTCTTTGTCTTACCGGCTCCACTCCTAGCTATATGCATGGGCGCCACTTCGGTCCAGATATTATTCTCAGGATGGTAACACTCGACCGACGCAATTCGTCGCGCGCCGTCGAACCCTCCGACTGCGTACAACAGTCGGTTGACGACGGCCACGCCGACGCCCAGACGCGCGCAACCCATCGACGCTACTGATGTCCATGTGTCGCGTTCGGGGTCGTAGCTGTAGAGAAAGTGGGTGAAGGGTTAATGTTGTTGTCAAAGGGCTTATAATTTTTAGGGTCGGAGAAGAATCGCGACGTGTACTTTTTATGATAGTAAAAATATAACTGCTTTAATTAAGGAATCAATTTGAAAGTTGACGAAGGTATTGATGTTATATCTATTTAAACACGTTTACGTTTTTTATGTTTAATGGGCCTACTCTTGACCTCAATCTAGTCCTGAGGACAGAGATGAGGTCGACGATGGAACGAGCTAACCCAAAAGAAGCCTATTAACTCGTGACTTAAATAGATTGGGGTCATATGAACTTGAGAACACCGACGAAGGCAGGGAATTCCACTCCTTGGCTGTGCGCATAATAAACGATGTAGCAAAGCGCTTCGTGCGAATGTGTGGAACATCGACAAGGAATGGGTGATAACCCGCAATACGTCTGGACTCCCGATGGAGGAAGCGAGAGGGTGGAATGATCTCGTGGAGCTCTTGGGCACACTCACCGAAGTACAGCCTGTAAAAGACCGACAGACATGCAACCTTGCGCCGGTGGGCCAGGCTATGAAGCTTGGTACCCACCAGCTTATTATATCACCAATGAGCCTCTTGGCTCTGCGCTCAACAGAGTCGAGTGTGGCTAATTGGTATTTGGCTGAGCCATCCCAAAGGTGACAGCAATACTCCATGCCGGACCGAACTTGAGCTTTATATAAGACTAAAAGCTGTCCTGGCTTGAAGTAACGCTTAACCTTATTTAGGATACCCAGCTTTTTTGCCGCTGTTTGAGCTTTCGACTCAATGTAGGCATGTATCGGCGTATATCTTTCGAAAGAATTTCTCTAAAATTCCAAATGATGGTGAAACCCTCATCAAACGCCACTTTTTAGACGCACTAAACGCGCAGACAGACATGGAAAGAAACTTAGATTTGTTCTATTAGCGACACTGTATGCAGGGTAACAGAGTAAGCGCAAAAACACTTTTGGGTCACCCGATGCGATACCTATTTAGTAAGGGAAGTTCGATTTTTTTTCCCGATCCATGGTCTTTTCGAAAGTATCTTTAAAGGCATACTAAACGTGACTCCTGCTGAGTACAACATAGCATATTCTATATCTACAAAGGTAAACTTCATAGATATTGCTAATATGTAGGTAGATTTTTTATCGCAAGTAACGTACCTACACGCTGCAAAAAAATTTAACCTATTGTTAGTGACTTGTCACAGTGAACCAAATATTCATATCATGCTTACTGGTTTTTCATATCTAAAGTCCTTTGTTCGGTATATTGCAGTTAACACAGTTGATTTCATTACTAGATATTTTATCAAAGTAGGAAAACCCGACGACAATACCTATGTACTTATATCGATTATTATTTATTAGAAGGCAGTTTTTGCTGTCTAAAATATGCTTGTGGAGACACTTGGAGCCCAGCAGTGGACGTCTTTCGGTTGAAATGATGATGATGATGCCTATTATCATTTTCAAAAATAAAGAAAGAGATACGATAGAAGCTAGAATATACATAAATAAATATTGATTGTTGACCAAGATCAGTTATTCGTCATTACACTAGGTGGACTCTACTGACATCATTGTATTATAAGTTTTCATAACACAAGCCACGCCCAAAAAGTTATCAATCAATTAATTCAGCCTATCACAATCGATTGCTGGACATAGGCCACAGTCCCAAGTTTCATCTCAACATCGGGATTCACATACAGTCTGGCCCAGATACCTTTTGAAGTAAAAGTTGAAATCCAACAGCACTTTAAATTTCCTTTACATCATTGTGAGTTCCCACCTTCAGTGCATCCAAAGACATCGTGGAGTTACGTGCTATCGCCCGACTTTGTACGACATGTGTGACGTCATCAGTCTAGTCTATATTTGTGGGAAATCCCCACGCTACGATTGACGATTTCGCAATATCGACGTTAGATATTTGAAATGCCGTAAGGGCACATTGAGCGCGGACTTGCAACGTTCGTCTCGTCTCAGTGCCGTGATAATCCAACAGCACGCAGCAGCAGTATATTTGTGTATGTATGCGCAATAGATGTGCGATGCTTACCATTCAACAGATTTGTGATATTCAGAGCCCGCGGAACCGCCGACTGCGTATAATAATCCGTCCATTACTGCCACTCCTACCTGTAATAAAAAATAAATTATTATGTCGATTTTCTAACAATTTATGTACGATATTTTTGAAAGATTCATGGAGATATCAATAATTAAAGTGTTTTAATCTCTTTTATTGTTTTTCTATTCAGATACTTAGTTCTAATTCATGATAATGGAACAACTATACGTGAGATAAAGCTATCCTTGTTATCACACAAAAGTTCTCATTTTTCTGCACTATTCCAATTTAGATTATTATAATTTTCATTCAAACATAACATAGATAGGAAATGATACTACTCAGTAAAAATGTTAAATTCACCAACAGGCAACACAGCTTGAACTGGCTATGGAAGCATGAAATTTTGCACAAAATAGAACGACTTCATCTAGCAGCACGAATTCGCACTTTTTCATGCTGTTATTCTTTTCTGTCGCTCAGAAGCGACACTTGCTAGAGCAAGAAACAGAGCGGGAATGCTATAGCACGCGACAGCATCGACGATGCGCTCGAGATGTGTGTGCTGCTAGATGTGGCGCAACCCTTAGACTGGTCGTCGGACTTACGAGTCCTAACTACTCGTAATAATTATCAAAGATCAACAAATGATGAAATTACACCCGGGACCAAAACCGTAACGTGCTTTCTGAGTCACGGAGGAGCTCGATATGTGTTGGACGGTCAACCATCCATGGACTGACCTCGGCAAGCGTAGTTTAACCTTCGATCGCCCCTGAGCTGTTATTACTTAGCCACGAGCTCGTCGAGTGCGACAAGGGCAACAGATGCTGATAAGGGTGAAATCACATTTACACGTACCTACTAAAAGTTCAGCATATTTGAGTAACTCTATTACATTCTGTCACGTAAAGGCGTCATTTGGTTGAACGATAAGTCCAGTCTTAATTCACATTCATTGGACCTCTCACTTTAGTGAGTTGCAATTGTAAATGACAGAAAGAGAAACACATACAAATGCTGATCTGTGCGTTTAAATGTTACCCACCCTATAGGTACTATAGTAGATTACATACCCTGTGTCTAGGCGTGGACATAGGACTGCACGGCCTCCAGTGTTCCGTCGCAGGGTTATACACGTCCACCCAGTCGCTGTCGTACGAGGAGCCCGGCGAAGTGTTGCGACCTCCGACAGCATAGAATAGACCCTGTAGAAGTAGAAACAACTGTTAATTTGCTATACATGGTTTTTTCGGTGGATTTAATTGCGCGGAGAGCGGAAATTATCTCCCATGGGAACGTACAACAAGTTTGCAAGTCTAGTCTAATTATTTTCATATTATAAAGAGCGAGTGCGAATTTTGTGATTTTGTATGTATGCAGAGGGTAATCGCCGGAACCATGGCACCTATTTGAAATTCTAAAATCTCCCAAAATGATGAGTAAACTCACCTAAAATTTTTAAAACATACACCATTATATAACAAAATGATTATGCTGTGTGTGACTGATAAATATAGACAATAAATATTATTTAACGATGACGTTTGAAGCGTTACATTTAGTCGCCGTCATCCTGACTCGGAAACATTAAGGCTTTGGTACTGCGCAGTGCGAACGTACGATCGCCACGTATGCGCCGTGCGTCTACTTTTATTGGTAAATATACACTCACGTTGAATAGGCTTTTCGTAGATCACGAAACTACTTCGTCATTTACCTAAGTTTTTATTGCCTCATATGATTGGAATTTTTTTAAATTCTTATCTAAATGCAGATTGGAAACACTTAACTTTAAAAGTAAATAATGATAGTTTTAAGTTTCTTAAGAATTTTTATATAACTCCACGCTTTTATTCACTGAAGTGGTAGGCATATGTAGATGTCCTTATCATATAGCTTGTTATTTTTTAGCCATCGAAAGCAAGTCAGTTCAGTCAGTCACAAATCGTAAAAAAACTTTCACAGTATCGTAGAACAGTTATCGTCCAAGTTGAAGGTTCCAAATCACTCAACTGCCTGACGTATACGATATGTTATCATTTGTGGCTCACCTTAAGAAACGCGGCTCCTAACCCTGACCGTGGCACCGTGAGCCTGGGCAGCGTGCTCCAACAGTTATCGTCCAAGTTGAAGGCCTCGAACAGGTCTATCGAGTGCCTGAAGTAGCCGCCCGCGACGTAGATGATACGAGGTGTGTTTGGTCGCCTCTCTTTCACCACGGGCTTCTTGTGTAGAGTGAGATCCTGTAACATGAAGATAGGTTTAGGGTATTGTATACTGGGATTGTGACCACAACTCCATGTCCAGGGCGCGTATTTTGTGAACGGATGGGAATATTGGTAGCTAGTGTTTGTATGGTCGGCTTCCAGTTTAATTGAGTCCAGCAGAATATCAGAATCTGACATGGAACGACCTAAAACGACAAATGACCGAACCCAGTTACTGGTATCCCCCCTTGGTGTCTTATCAAGGTGGCGAGGTGTATCGTGTTTCCCAGTAACTGGTTGTTAGACTATCGGGGTTCTGGATACCCATAAGCGTTACGACTGTCTAAGATGAACGAAAGACAGCCGGAACCAACAGCTCAACGCGCTTTCTGAGAACTCGGTACATAATAGGTGGTCACCAATCTAGGTACCTATATGAATGCAAAACTGACCTTAAATATTTTAGCGAGGTACTCCCGACAGGCGGGCACTTTCTTGAGCACAGTGCACGTGCTCATCTGCTCCTTGAGGAAACTGGGCGTCAGGTACTGACACCTCACCGCCTGCAGGATGTGTTCCATGCGCGGATGCCGTCTGTCCTCGTCGTATTTCACCTGTAGACAACATCAATGATATTAAAAATGCAATAAGCATAAAACTCAAGAGGTGTACCTCATACCTTGCTAGTTATGGTTAAGTCCCATGTAAAAGGGTGCGCGCCTATTAATAAGCTAAATTTCTACTTTATTCTTCATACTGGTTTCAGCTGTCCTGTGCGGAAAATACTAGGGAGCGCTGTTTCTGAGAACCGAAATGACAAAACTCAGTGTTTCAATTACTACTGCAGTACTTGCAGTACAACGAGACACTCAAATTAATCAACACCACGTTGCCCTTTATTCAAGTACGCAAGTTATGTTGGTGTAGGTCAGGTACTAGTGTAGCTCGACTGATTGCAATTTAGTTGAGTTGTAAAAAATTAAGCCAACGAAAACTTTTAATCAGCCTACCATTAAATTGAACTTGCGTTTACCAACAAAAAGTAGTGGAAATAAAAAAGGCTAGGTTCTGAAATGATTGATAGTTATCAATTTATTTGCTTAATGACTATTTGTCCAACCGGATCTGTTTGAGGATGTATATCCGCTTTAAGTATGTTTCGCAGAAATGTGTCTGTCATGATAATAACCATTTGTTTTTGAGTCAACAAACAATAATTATTTACTAGTATTACATTAAAATTTGTTTCCAATTGATCTTACCTATTTCTACTTATTTAAAAATCTACTTTATACTGGTGTACACTAAGATATTTCAGAATGACTGTTACTATTGAAAAAGTCAAATGATTAGTTACATCGCAAATTGAACTTTAAGCCAGTTTAATTTTTTTTTAAACATTTTTTTACATTTTTGTATCTTAAATTGCAAACGAAGACTATATTTTGTCTATAAAGCAGATATACTATGTGGGAACTAATGACTTCTGCTCTATAATAATCATGGCATATGAATATAGAGCAGAAGATACATTAAAATAATATAATTTTATTTAAATGTTATACAGTCATGTGAATGACAATGAATATTAGTATAATGAGAGCATGATTCTCATGTTCTTTATTTACTTGTTCGTATTATATACTAACAATGCGTTATCCTAGTCATAAGTAATAAATGTACTTTGTGAAAACAGACTTATTTGTGCAGCAAATTAGCTAGTTTTATGATAATGACGATTATTATGTGACATCCTTTGTCACATATAACGTGTTAATAACTATGCTGCTATCAGACTGGGCGCACCCTGGGTAATAATCAACCCTAAATAAATCCAAGCATGAGGTATTATAATTAGCCTAAACGCAAGATAAAAGTTGCAACTATTTATACGGTGCCCAATCAAAAAATCTCTGTTCAAGATTAGGTGATTTGAAAAAACATTAAATAAATAATTACTAATTGCTCGGGGACAAACAAAAGTGTTATGGAATCCATAATGACGTATTAATTTTTCGATAAAGCGATTATTTGATTACACTACAAAATTCTTGCCTACGTCATAGGATGATAAACATATCGGCGTAGACGATAAGTGATTTGCGCTGTTTACCTAAAACTCCAGCAAGATTGATCATCGACAATTGAGCCTCTTTTGGCGTGAGACTACATTTTCGTAATATTTGGTCACATTGGTGATATGTAGATATATCGATATTTCGTGGTTGATTAGTTTAAACACTTCTGCGGTTTCACGTGTCATTTACAATTCAATTATTGATCCCCTAGTAAGCCTCTTAATTTCGATCCGTTTTTCATATAAGTCATTAGTAAAAATCCAGTTTTATTAATTAAACATTCTGAATCGAATGACGTGACTTTAAAAACTGCTTTAAAACATGTAAAGTGATTGATTGCCGAGCGTTGTTTTCAGTGATAACGAAACTAAAAGTTATCGCTTTACTTAAAATATCGCCCATGTAAGAGTTCACCGATATCTGGTGAGATAAGATTGTGGGAAAGAATACCAACATTTGCGAGTGGGGTGCGTTTAGCATTCCGTCGGTCGTTGCTCCAATATCTTAACTTCTACTTTACGAGTGAAACGAGTGATAAACTGATTTACAAAACTTGATAATGATTATTTGCTCTCTACGTGACCTACTACTATTAAATTTGCTCTCTACGTGGCCTACTACGTGGTCTTGATAACTTGCTGCTGTGTTGGTGTCGCAATGACCTCGGGTTATTGGCACAAAATTGCTGTTTCTAAGAGCATTTACCACAGATAATATAATACTACGTACTATGATTTACCATTGCTATGCCATTACTATGTTTGAACACGCGATAACAGAAGTGAATTGACAATTTAGTTTGCGATATTAACGGATGTGGCGGAATTTACTTATCATGATAGCAGAAGGGGTACCTTGGCAGCTATTATTACCGAGCTAAGGAAAAGGACGAAGAAGTTTGGTACTCATCATCTTCTGCCTTTCATGCCTTCTGCCCCATGTCACCCTTGGCGTTGGCTCACCACGTTTTTTGGGTACCTAACTACTTATTTTCGTTTACTGGAAACTTATGGCTGCATCGGTAAGCCGAGTTCGTGTAGCTGAATTATGAACTTTTTTGCACATCAACACGTTAAGAGTACCTACGTAGGTCCTCCCTTAGCTTCTGAACTCCAGTCCCTAAACTTTCTGTTACATTGACACTCGTTTACAAATAAAAAAACTGATTTATGATATCATGATCGTTTGGTCGAACAAAAAAACGACAAGAGACCAAATCTTGACACGCGATTTGACCTTTCGCAACAGATCATAATATTGAACAAGCATGTAGTACCTATCTGGGATTTAGTGCTAACAGGGTCCGATTAATCGGGTTAAAAGGTTAACCAGTTAGACCTATAACCCATATCTTTGATTAATCATTATACGGGTTAAACCCTTACATTTAAATATACCTATCTGATTAACTCAAAGAGATTTAAAAGACTTATAGAGCAGAAATTGGGAATATTTTTATACAAAAATTTTGATCCCGAACATTTTCGGTTTTGACACACGAATGCTACCTGATAAGCGGGCGTGTGACACTAGACAGAACGATTTGTTACGAAGTAGTAACAAGTATTGGATTATGATTTCCTCCGTCTTGTACCGTCTATCGCTCGTAAATATTTAAATGTCTTTGGATTAACCAGAGTGAAAGAGCGCGGGCTAACTCCGACACTTTCTTGCATAATTTCATGTAAGTACAAAATTGAAATCCGCGTGCGTGAATGGTTTTTATAGGCTAATTAACCCTATAATACGGGTTAACCCTTACTCTAGGATTTTTCACCCAATCCAAAAAAAAAAACGATTAAAACCCCTATACGGGTAACCTTTTCGATCCCTGGTACTAAATAATGCTACAGTGACACATATTCACATGTTCATTGAAAATTTGCACAAAATGAATTATGTATAAGAGAAGACATTCCTCAAGTGTTGTGTAACGAATTACGTTTAATTTTACTATATGTAAGACAAGGTCATGTTTGTCAATGTTATTTACATAATATTTAATGTCCCCACTGCGAGGAATCGAGCCTTCTGTGTCAGAGGGAGTTGGCCATATTCACGTCCACGGGCTTGGTGTGGTATTGATCGCGATCGGTACCATTATTTCTTTATCTGCCCACCCTTTTCCCAGGTACGGCTAACTGGATGCAGTTTTACATGCAGCTACTAACTGACCTCCACAGCCCCGTTACTGGATAATACGATAAATACTCTTTGGTTAGACTGGTTCAGGCTTTTATTAACTACCCGTAACAACTGCCAAAGATCTACCAATGACAACCTCTTAAATTGTTTAATGATGCACGAAAGGGTCTCGCTATGGATGGTCAACCATCTTCGGACCGACCTCAGCCAGCGTACCCTGTGATTGACTCGTGCGTCTGTTGTTACTTAGCTACCCAAGAGCCTCGGTTAATGTTATTTACGTAATAATAAGTACATATTTAATGAACTTACCCAGCTTAGCACTGCATTGTAGACCTCCCTTTCCTCCCTGACATTCAGCTCGTCCTTGCGAATCATACATATTAATTCTTGAGGCGTTAACTGTAGGAACTCTTCTTCTTGACACACCTGTAAATAAAGGTTATTATTAATTTGATTTCATTCCTTGCAATTAAACTATGTAAGTAGTAATAGGGTGTAGACATCATCATTCTCACGAGCATAAATGAGTTTTCACTCAAAACACTGAACTGTAGAATGCATTTAATACTACAGGAGTCATGGAGGTTTTTAAAGTAAATTTAGAACATTAAAAACATCGTATTACCATCGTACACTAGCATTGAAAAAAAAACTTGTGTAAAAGTTGGAACTTTGACCTCTAATATCTCCGTATCTTCTAGATAAGTTACCAGGTATGGTCCAGTAAAAAAATTATCGCAATGACGGGGGTCTTTTATACCCATTACTAGTGCTCGTGACTGTGCTTATACATCCAGCATGGTTGCAAATCATGTTTGTAGTAATTATGCATTAACAGTTCTGCTTTACTATCTTTTATCCATGCATAGATAAGGTGAGAGTGCAAGAAGCCTTGCCATGATAACCGATCTTCATGCAAATCGATTTGTACATTGACCTTTGGACATCTAGCACAAACATTTTACCAAAAACCTAATACATTTCCTGTGATACCGATCAGCATTAGACTGCCAAGAAGTCAGGCGATATTAATTCACGATGGTCCCTTATCTCAGTCGTGAATTCGCGATATGATTGTTAGCAAACTGCGCGTCACGTAGGTACGTAAGTCCCCACGTTGCGGCGTGACAGTGCTTTTCTGCTTTTATCCCGGGACACTATTTTAACGTGTCATGTCACGTTATCAGTCACGTTGCAATATTTACTCGGATTATCATCGCTGCAGCTGTGACTTATGAAGTTATGGTGGAACACGTATGCACGATTTTATTAGCTTTATTTTCAAGATTTTTCATGATGATATTGATATATTAAAAGGCAATACATAACACGATAAAGGTATAATATTAATAGGTACCTATATTGGTAGGTTGGTATTGATTGTGAAATTTTACTGATGCATGAAAAATCAGGAAAATACATGATAATTCCGTTTCATCTGAAAACTAAACTTATCAACGGGGAATTCGAACGTCTCCATGTTGTCAATAGTGTCGAAGTTCGCAATAAGACAAAAAAACCCACTACTGCGTATTAGTTATTAAAAGATAATTTGATTCCATTTTATAGATTAGGTGCTTTGATGTTTGGGTGCTACGCAAGTGCTACGACACACAAGCTTGAGTCGCCTAGATTCGGCACAGCCGGACGTCACCCACAAAACCGAATTTACGCGTAGGTAGATGAAAAGTTCGGGAAAAAGCCGATTAGCTTGAATTATTCCGACCTGAACATAGTTAAGCGGGGGTATATGCAGAGGTTAAAGTCGTAGTTGTCAAATGTTTCCTCCATACCTGAGTAAAATGCCTCTCAATGAAGTGATGGGCTTTCTTCTTGAGGTCGACGCAGCCGTGTTGCTCCGCGAAGTTAGCGATGCCGATGGCGTTGGACGGGTCCAGCTGCCGCTCCAGGAAGGCGCAGCACGCGTCGATCACGTTCGATATCTGTCGGCACACAGCTAAAATAAGTGTAGATTGCTAAAGTTTACACATTTATGCGTAATTTTACTCTTTCAAGGGACCTTTTTTGCTTTCAGAATATTAACACCGCCTCTCCTTGGAGACACAGACAAAACGCCCACGATGCCGGCCACACGGATTCGTATCCGCAGAGCTATTCATCAATCAATAGTGACACTGCCCTAGGCACTTAAAATACGAATCTAAATTGATTACTTTAAGATTTTAATTTGCATAAGTTCATCGTGTGTTCGTGTGTGAGTCTGAATTTGTTACCGGTTGATAACAACTAGGCTTGCCCCTTAATAGGTACATGGAATTTAACTAAAACATGTATAATGTGGGTATACTACAGGGACACCTCTGTTCCTGTCACCTGTGACCACCTTCGGCAATTACAGGCATGGTGTTACATTACAGGGGTCTTGCCTTGTCCAGCAGTGAACTGATATAAAGGCTAATGCTGATGAGGCAGATACAATTAAACAGTTAGGTTTGGTTATGTGAGATATGTGATACGGTATGTGAAAAAGCTTTTTCAAACTGTCAGTCTTTACTTGGACAAAAATAATGTTACACGTAGTATACATCACTATCAGTATACATTTCGCGTCGTGTCATTTGAATTCTTTTGAAACAAAGAAAGGAAAGACAATGTAAACAGGTACTTTTACTAGGTATTTATTTATGCATATGTTACCGCGAATCGTTGTGCATGCATGTGAATGTTAATCAATACATTGTAAGTTCATTCTATGCTGATCTAAAAGATTAACTAGCTAAGTACATACACCTTATTTGAAGCAAGTAGACAACTTACTGAAGTTTTAACATAAATATAATATCACGCCTGTTATCCCCGAAGGATTGGGCAGCGGGGTACCTAATAGTATACCCACATTTCACCAGTTATGTTTAAACCCTATGTAATAGGGGGCGAGCCTATTGCCATCAACCGGGCACAAATTCAGACTCCACAGCTGCTACTGATAAATTCTTAATAGAAAAACCCACACACAGGACAAAAGAGAAAATAAAAACAAATCTGATATCTTACACACGAATTTGAAATTTATAGGTTATGTAGAAAAGGTGTAAGATTAGTTGAATTAAAAATTTATTTGAAAAAATCATCGGCTGTTTCCAGAGAAAAAACCCAGCGTTTGACTCTATATCAAACTGTTTTAAGTCAATTTTTTTACGCAGTTAACAAACCGGTCTGTTCCATCTTACCATGACAGTCATAACGATGACGTTGTAAGTTTAAAGAGCAAACAGTGGGTCACAGATTATACAGGCGTTTTACTGACTCTGACTAATGTGTGGTTTGCCTGTTTGTAGGTGTGTCTGTATTATGTACCCCTTCCTTCCTTTTATATTACCAACAGAAATAGGCGAATTTTGACAGTTTTTTTTTTTTTCAAAATAACAGCCACTGCTTAAAGAGTGCTGAGTGGTATAGGTGGTCTGGGGTACAGTTCATCATCTGCCTAGCCTTTTCCCGACTATGTTGGGGTCGGCTTCCAGTCCAACCGGATGCAGCTGAATACCAGTATTTTACAATGAGCGACTGCCTATTTGACCTCCACAACCCAGTTAGTCCTGAATAATACGATACCCCTTGGTAAGACTGGTTGTCAGACTTTCAGGCCTCTGACTATCTGTAACGACTGTCAAAGATCTACAAATGACTGCTTTCCGAGGCACGGAGGAAACTCGGTATGTAGCATTACAGTTACGGGCACATAATTATGGATACACTGAACAACTTTTGAAAGTGAATTTCTCCTACTTTATTCGTTACAAATTCGTGTTGCTACGAACATAGTATTTTAGAACCCATATTATTATGAAATACTTAGGTCTTCTTATCTCAAGGTAGTTAGTAGTTATTCCATCCATTTATAATAAATGTCATGTTTACATATTACTACCCCACCAACTAAGCCAAAAATATCATAAGTCCCACGTAATAAGGTTCAAAATAAAGTTTTATCATAACATAACGTATAACTTACTTGGAACATGGTCGCGGCAGGCAGTAGCTGGCAGACGGTGATCTCAGTGATCCTAATCTTGCCGGTGTACAAGAAGTAGACCAGCCACGCGATGGCCGAGGGGCACACGCCTTGTAGACGCACTCGGGACATCTCGCACTCTTTCAGTCCACTTGTGAACATAGCCTGTGGAAGAACAAATAAAAGAATTTCATAAATTGAGGTAAGTAGTTTTTTTATGTAAGTTTAGCATGACTGTGTTACAGTAATGGCCAGCTAGTAAAGATGTAAACCTCTGGCCTGTCACGAATTCTGATCCCTTGACGTTATGTATAGAGTAGTTTGCAAGAATCGTTGTAGTCCTTATTACTTTCAATAAACATCATAAAAGATTGGGCTTTGACTGTCTGTATCTTTACTTTGAGTAAGATATTACTTAAAGATGACGGCTAGGCAGATGATTAATATGGCTTGGCTTCAATTTTTCAATGCATACGAAATGCACCACGGCGGACTTAATGCCATAGGAGTTTTCTACCGGTCAACTGCTAAAAAAACAATCAGCGGTATCTAATTCAACATTATGATTAAGTGAGTCTCATGGGTTTATCACCAATCACTGATTTTACTTGAATCTATATCTATTACAGAAAGTGACTCATATCATATTGCATTTGAGTCATGGATTCAAATTCTACATTTTGACGCATCATAAAAAATACTGGTTTCATCAGTTAACCGTTAAGTTTGCCTCAGCGGTGTGGAGCCTCAACTAGGATACAGTTTCAAATAGAGATGATGTTTTAAACAAATACTCGTGAAATAATATTAGCAAGCTTTAGTTACTGAGGTTCTGGGTTCGATTCTAAGGTCGGGCAAAATGTTATCGGATTTTTTCATCAAGAATTTGTCAGTAGCCACAGAACCTGGATTTGTACCCGGTTGATGGCAATAGGCTCGCCCCCACATTTGTTGGTTTTCTATTAGGTACTACCACGCTCACTGACGGTAGACCACTTCTCAACGTTATTTATTACTCAGGACATACGGGTGAAGTGGTCGACCGTCAGTGAACTCGGTAGTAAATCTGTGCCGAACTCTTCGGGTTTAACAAGCGTGATGTTACGTAATGTAGAAATTTTAACTATACGTAAATATTCCATAGCAAAAAAGGTGATGGACAAAAAATATTTCTATCTAGAGATTACAGGGATTAACCGTGTTTACTAACTCGCGATGACATGGACATAAATTTCTAGTCATCGCGCACGTTTTAAATAACACTTCGGAAAATCGTTGTGTTGAAACGAACAATATTTGTTGAACTCAGAGGCTTGCCTAGCCTATGATAAGGAGTCATTGTTTATCGAACAATTTTACAAGTAGATACCGACTCATTAAACGTGAATGAATGAATGAGTAACAGCTCTGTCTATGTATAGTTACGCGATTGCTAATTAGGAATTTATAGTAGTACTAGCTTATGCCCGCGGCTTCGCCCGCGTGGATTTCGGTACTTTATTGTCCCACGGGATCGTATACCGGGATAAAAGTATCCTAGATGTATTAATCCAGGTTACAAACTACTTATCTGTTTGCCAAATTTCATCCAAATCCGTTCAGTGGTTTTTGCGTGAAAGAGTAACAAACATCGCATAAATAATATTATTAGTATGGTAAGTATAAAATGCGAATAGATTAATTATGAATCGAAGAGTATGAAGGACAGTGCTGTATAGCCATGTTTAGTGTGCACATTGGTGATCGTAATAATTTCATAAAATTATGATAAGAAACGTAAATGATTTTAAAAACTATTTTCCAGTCAATATTTGCCACGCTAGGGCTATTCAAACAAACAGTACTTAACTAATAGGTTGCGAGATGATGTATACCTAAGTGATTTGATTGACCTGTTGTTATTATTTAACATAACATAATATCACGCCTTGCAGTCCCCGAAGGGTTGGGCAGAGGTGAATCTAATAGTACACCCACGTTTCGCCAGTTATGTTTAAGCCCTATGTAATAGAGGGCGAGCATCAACCGGGCACAAATCCAAACTCCGTGGCTGTTACTGAGAAATTCCTGATGGAAATACCTAATAACACTTTGCCCGTTGCAACCACTCAACAACGAGTCAGTCAAATCAAAGTCAAATTTTAGTTAACCAATTACAGCAGTCATGAGTTTGATGATCCGTTAAATATGTTAGTAACAAACATTTATGTAGGTTACCTTCAAAGGATATGCTTGGAATAATAACAATTATACCTAATGTAAATGTACTGTGTATAACTAATATGAATATAATTTTATTTCTGCAGGATGACTGGCAATTATTTAATTAGCAGCGTGTGATAAACATTATTTTATTATGATTACGTGACAGCGCTTCGTCGACTTTATAATATGGTTCGATGAGCTTAGCTAAAAAGAAACTTATAAAATGCTAATGATTCTTCTGACAGCTCAATTACCTATACAATAAGGACTAGTCTGTCTAATGTAGGTTCGAGACCTATTTGCCGAAATGATTGATGAGAAGAATTTAAAGAAATCATCTCTGTCAAGAAAAATATCAATAGTTTATGTATTTTCCATTTTCCCTATTTATTTCGTGGCCACGTGGGCTTACTATACTGTTAATCTATCGTGTATGACGTATGTCATGTCAATAATCCGATAAAAATCTAACTTATTTCAAGCAGTTTCAACTTCCAAGCCTAGCGATGATTAAACTCTGAATCTAATGGTCCACAGCTTCAGGTAGATGTTCAATTTGATCCTTACCACCAATGGAAAAGAAGCTATTGGAGAGGTTAAACTGGACACATGAAAAGCCTTAAAAGGTGATCTAGATTTGAGGTTTAAAGGTTCCCCTTTGCGACTCATCGAAACTGTAAAATACTACTTACTTTGAAGTACGGGCTCCCCGCAGCTAAGACGACTTTGTGAACATGGAACAGTTCATTGCCGACTTCCAACACGACATCAGTCAGCATGTGGTGTGACCGCATCGTGAACATCATCTGAAAACATAACCTATTGTCATATTCTGTAAACATGTTGTTGAACACGTGAATGTTCGAACAAAGTTGTTTAAACAACACAACTGAACAAGCGGGGTCGACGGTTTTGTAACGTCTCATTAACCCCTCAGGATTCTCAATCCAGCAAGGAATTATATTTAAGTATTCAAATATTTTGCACCGCTATCATTTCTTTTTCGTTTTGAAATCCTCATGGATTTCTTCCGCCCTGGGGTAAGCAAAGGGGTCTTTCAGACTCGTCAGTACGAGGTACCGAGGCAGTCGAAGAAAGGCGTGTAATCAGTACTAAAACCACACGGTGTTGTCCGCCTACCTTGCCGGGGTGCTGGAGTACTCGAGCAGTTCGTCACGCTCCCCCGGCCAGTTGCATATCAATCTTAGAATTCGGCATGGTTTTACTGTCTGTTTAAATAAATGTCTACCGCTTAGCCGTAGGTTAGAATATGAATTGCTTAGCGCTTAGTAATTAGGGTCAGCTGTTTCGACCAAACTCACTGTTTTAATAAGAAGATCAAAAGGTCTCTACGCTAAATAATTGACCTGCTTTACTACTTGTCGTTATCACTGATATCGTAATTTTTATGACATATTTATAATGACACTGGGTTATTGCCGCGAAACAAGTTATCGGGATAAAAAGTATCCTACGTCCTAACCCAGGTTACCCAGGTCACGGCCTACCTGTATGCTTTTCTTCGGAATCGTTCAACGGAAACTGTAACAGACAGGCAGCCATAGTTATTTTGCCTTTTATTTTATAATGTAGTATGGTTGGATTAGGTACTCATAATCATTCTCTGATTTGTTAACAATTCTTTATAACATAGCAGATAAACAAAAATGTTCCTGTGGCCAAAGTTCAGAATAAACCTCAGGAACACGTGCTAAAAATATCGCTCAGTCATCGTTATATAAACTATTTCGCTTAGATAATCTAATTTATGGTCACCATTGCTGCTCAGTCCAAGGTCCCTCTGTATCTAATAGATACAGTAGACAACAAACCTCTTTTTTAATATTTTAACAATTATCACGGGCATTATAAAAATGACTAGAAAAAAATCTGATTTCTATCTCAAACTCATGCAGCAAAACAAGTTGGACCGACAGCGTCGATAGCAGACGGAATTTACGAGCGTGACTCAGCTCAAATAGTACATCAATTTATGTAAGCATTTCGAAATAAACCCGTTCCGAAAAAAATACAATCATTTCCATACATATTAGATACTTATGTAAACACAGCTCGACAAAAATGAAGTACCTATAGCTACGAAGGTGGCTGATAAAAATATGCTTTGTCATGGCAGACCGTGGTGCGAACCTGCGATAAGTAGGCAAGTTACAATGTTTATGTATTGGCTATCATTAATTCATTATGTAGGATATGAACAGAATGTTTTAAACGTGTTGTTGTTGTTTGCTCATACTGGCCTAGTCTCAAACTCTAGTTATTTGCAAGAGACCTCATCGACTCATTGTTTTCAATAGTCTCCATTCACTTTACCGTCAATGAGGACAAGCGGAACAATTCAATTATACATGGATACATGGTTATTCGCGGTTATGCTTGAGTGAGACAAAATTCATGTGTCTTAATTATAGTTATTTTAATATTAGAATTACGCCTTCTTCTTACCATTATTGTAAGACCATTGTATGTGTTTGGCATCCACACAAATGCGTAACAGCGAAATCACGTTTAGGGTCGTTACATATCAGGCACAGTAGGTTTGACATAACATTGGAATTGGCAAAAAATTAAGACCAAGAACAAGCGGCTAAATACAGACAACATTTTAATTTATTTTTCACTTTTCAAATATTTTGTTCTAAATGCAAAAGTTTCTTTAGCAAGAAAAGGTATGATTTTCATAATATTAACACAACACCTCAACCAAACAATTTAGATATGCTAGGACCTTGAAATATGTACCTAGATATTGGATAGGTCGAGGTACGATGATTGCAAAGCCACCAACCACGTGGACGAAGTCGTGATCAATTACTTACACTTAAGTATCATATTATTCATTGGCAAATTTGCATTTTCCTAATAGAACAGGTTCTTTAGGACTATTCAGACGCAAGTTTTACGCCAAGCAGTGATTCGCTGAGATTGCATATTTAAGATAATGTTATTACAAGATATTATTAGACAAATGTAGTTAGAGCGAGAAACAGAGCGGGAGTGCAGCATCGACGATGCGTTAGGCAGGACCCTCTATTTCTGAGGTTGAGGTTGAGGTTCTGAGCAACTGAAGAGGATAGAAGAAAAATGCGATTCCGTGCTGATAGATGGGTTTCAACCCTTAGTGGCATTCTGGGGTTCATACTAACCAATTACCAGTAGTACCAACAGTTACGGTAGACCTAGTTTAACATGACATTGCTAATGAAAGTAAGGTGACTCCCTATTGAATGGCAGTTTAACGTCATGCCAACGTGAGCTACGGATTTTTCCGCACACAATTATTGTCTTTGACACGTAGTTAGTCATAGGTGATGCTTTCACGACTCTGTAAGAACACGACACGACTGTGCCGCCAGGCTCTTTAAGAGTCAGTAGTGTGGATTCCATTTCAATTAAAGCTCGAGTGTAGAATAAGCCCAAGCAATTCAAGATGAGCTGAAAAAGTCAATATATTGAAACTTAACGAACACAACGCTTTTCTACGGTTGATTCTGCACCATAGAAAGAATACGTCCAATTAGTTAGTATAGACGAGATTCGCGTATAACCTATACATATTATTGATTCATTGAAACAAATATAACTGCTGGACCAACCAAGTACCATCTCAAATCATGTTTCAGCATCTTTGCAAAACATGATACATATCCTAAATAACTAATATTGACATGTATTGAGAACTAGGGTTTCCAAATGGTGTGGGAATTAAGCCATCACCATGACAAAGCATTTCTAGTCACGTACACCAAAACTGAGAGGCATAAACAAGACCGAGATCATTATTATTAACACAACCACTACAGTGCTAATACCGAAGTACCAACAACCATCCGATCCGAAAATTTTAAGAATTTTTTCTTCATATAAACAAAACCACTTTATTTCTTTTAACTATAACCTGATAATTCCGATTGATCTCAGCCTTTTCCATGATAGTCATTATCCATTCGTTTTCAAGAGCAGGACACTCATCCGGGATATTGTAAAGAGACAGATGACACCGCAAAGCACAATGCATTATTTCTTTGTTCAATATAAAATATTGACAGTTTAAAGACAGAAAAAGTAAAAGATTTTCATTTTTTTAGGTGTCTCAAGTTTCAAATTAGTTTATCTAGATGACATTCTAGTGACTTTATTCCGTCACTTTCTTGTTTTGTGTTTTGCAGAGAAACGTCGAATCTGCTTCATGTCAAATAAGTAACGTCAAAAGTTTTTTGGTGGTTTTCCGATGAGTCAACAACTTCAAGTGAGATTATTTTTCAAGATAGGTTTATGAAGGTCGACTAAGTTCAAGTATATTGGGCTGATTAATATGTATTCGTTTTGAGATGCTTGTAAATTATAAGGTTACGCTAAAGTGGTTCTATGTCCACGTACTCTGTCTCTTGTCTGTGTTCTCGATATTTATTTTTGGATTGATGATTAAATTGGAATCGATATTGCAATGTTTGTTAAAGTGTCAACAAAAACAACCTGTGACAATAGTAAGTATTAATCTAACAATGATACATGACATGACAGACATGCTATTTTGCAGGCTGTTTTGAAGGCTGTAGGAAAAAAGAAATAATAATATCTCGTTTTTGACGGTTTCTAGAAAACTACTACGCAACCGGATGTCGCGCAAAATTGGGAGGCGCCATGTTCAATGTTGACTGGTGAGCCTCAAGGAACATCATTTAAGTAAATACAAAACAGGAATTCATTTAGGCAAAAATGTTTAACGTGCTTCGAATGCTGCCAGTCATGTTGGTGATTGCGAAGCGGTCTCGAGAAATGACGTAGCGACTACGTGAGTTCACGGCCGTTGGACAATCACTGTGTCACTTATTAACATAGCTAGGCGCTCATGCCCGATTTTAATGTAATACTGATTATCTTATTAAACTTCCGCTAGTATCGATTTGTAGTTCTCATAGCGATAAACTATTACCAATACGTTTGTAAAGTTACTTATCTGTGTTACTTTTACCGATACCGCGGTGCTAATAACAGTATTGCAATGTGCAATACAAGAATTGCTAGCATCCTGGTATTTATTCGACTTATTAGCTTATATATTATTAACTTGGCAAAAGGAAAGCAGTTAGATATGATTGCATTATGTGACGATCAACCCGTGTTTTGCGTATGCAGCCAGAGCCATTTCGATATGAACTTCACTGATTTGCTTCGTGAATTTGAACTCTTTAGGGGCTGAACATGTCTGTTTGTGATAAGTCTGTTACTAAGTTTGTTCTCTGTAACAGTGGCGTGGCGTGTTGAAGCCAAGTAAATACTTTTGTAGATTGCGTGTTTGATTTGAAGTTGGCATGAACACGATGATGCAGAGAAACATGGAACTTGGAAAAAAAACTTATAATATTTATCCATATCAAACAAGTCACACGGCTGAAAATAAACTAAATTAAACCTAATGGATATTAGAAAAGCAGCACCTACGAAAGCATATCTGGATTGGGTGGAAGGTGATAATTTCAGGGAAGGAAGTAAAAATTATAATGACTGATAGAAATAATACACAGCATGCAACACTGGACAAACTAGAATAAGTGCAAGCACAGCCGTCGAAAGTCGCTGACGTTTGGTTTTTCTGATATTATCGTAGAATATTTAGGACACTCAGAAAAACAGAAGTTGATTGAACTCTCTTTATAATAGCCAAGGTAAAAAAAAGCCCAACATATTGCGAGATGATAAAAATAAAAATAGTTTGGGCATGCACAAAGTCTATGTACAAAGTCCAAAATATTATCATTAAGATTCAGTAGATTATGTGCCAAGTCATGCTAAACCAAATAACGCAGGTTAAATCAATTTCAGTGTTTGTGCTCTTTGGAATCATCATTTAGAAACCGCAGATTCACGACGCGGTTTTCTCCCGTGGCCGCATGCGGTTGCGAAATCCGTAGCATCTCACATGAGCAACCTTATTCAATGCAAAATTCGCACTTGCATTGATTTCTGAACGCTCTATTTGCGACGCGACAGGAAAATGTAGATTTTGAATTTAGTCCCAAGGACAAAAACCGGCCAAGTGCGAGTCGGTCTCGTGCATGAAGGGTTCCGTACCATCGTAGTAGGGGAGGCCCCTTTAATTTTGAAAATTTCAACTTTCCACCTATTACGGATCATAAGATACAGCCCGCTGACAGACAGTCAGACGGATGGACGGACGGACAGCGTAGGCTTATAGGGTCGCGATGATTACTTAATGTTACCCTTCGAGTACGGAACTTTAAAAATGAGAAAAATTCTAAGAGGACTTCAGTGATTATTCTATACTGGCAACACATTTAGTCGCAAATATTAGTGCAAATCGACTGCATAAAAGTAAGTTGCCAGTCGACAGTCAACGCAATGCCGACCAACCTATTTTTTACGAATTAAAATAAATAATTCGGTCAGTCAACGCGACGTAAAATAATAAGTTACTTTATCGTTCATACATAATGAATACATTGCGATAATTTGCAATTGATAGCGACATAATATCATTCGATTAGCAGATATTGTGATTTGTAAAGCTGTTTACAAATAAGTTAAGGTGGCCCAGACACTTTAACTTAATTCGAGCCTGCCGTCCTCAATTAGCCACACCTTCAAATCTACCCTCAACTTTTTTTTATTAACATTACAAGTTTAGTTTATCTACGTTAATAAACAAGGTTATTATTGCTCTTACGTTTTATATCAAATATTTTCATACGAATTTGCCCAGTGTCTCCATTTAAGCACGACATGTTTTTTCAAATTAAATATTTCCTGCGGCTACTTAGTCTTGGGCGTCAATGGGTTAACCTTTTGAATGCCATTGTCACACATACGTGACAAGCAAGCGCGTCGACTGTACGCCAAACGACACAAATATGTGACAAAATGGTAGGTGAAATTGTGGCGTGGCGTGGAGGGCACGCGCGTGCGTTTTTGCTCTGGCGTTCAAAAGGTTAATGAGTTTTTAGAATATTGGTCAATACATTGTCTGATTATGTCAATATGATAAATACATTAAATGCTGGTTTAAAAATAGATTCAATGCCGAATTAGGTATACCTATGCAGAGAATAATGAAGTTGATGATATAAGACTATGGATTTATCTTGTCATGTTTAGTTCTGTGCAGTTGTGTGTAGCAAAATTTACTTTAGAATTAATTAGACTGAAAGTGGACCGAGTCATCATACTCATCATGATGATGTAGCTATTCTATGATCTGCAAGTTAGGCTCCCAAAAGTATTACTGCTACGTCCATTGACCTATCAAATCCTGTCGCTAGGTCACTGAACTATGCAGAAGATTAGGGATGTCACTCTAAGTTACTGACCTCAATTTTTTACACCAATTATATGAAACTCAAAATATAAATAGTTATAAAAAGAGTTAATTGCATGCTACCTAGTATGTAATTATATCTTATTTTTTTCACTTCCGATACTTGTTGGGTTTAGATAAATAGGATTTGCTAAAGAGGAGGTAATTTTAGGATAGCAATCGTTTAACCCAATTGAATCAAATTCATTAGGAGATAAGGTAATATTTATTGTCATTAAGATAGAATTTACATGGATCAGCTAACCACTAGATCGTCAAGGTTGTCTAGGTAGTTTCAAGCTTCAGTTTCAGTCCAATTCTAAAACCAGGCCGAATTGCATCGTGAATGCACGTTTGAACACATCCTAATACTTATGCTAGTCCGTAGATGACAAAATATGACTAGACTTGGTCTGATCTCTGAAGTTAGTCGACGATACAACATGTGTTATCGGCCAATCAATTCTCAAAATTCTGGTTAACCACTGGTGTGGGCCAGCAACGCGCAGGGTGCCTTTAACTTATTGCATGCCCTGGGCACGTTCGAAAATGGAGATTCTACGGATATTGCGAGCAACACAAGCTCGAAGATTTTAGCACGCCGTCTTGGATAAGGTATAGATTTGTTTTAACTAGGGGGTTCACCTCATAGATCGCAGGGCCTTAAGCAATTGCCACTGGAAAAGACGTCACTAGCAAAACCGCCGGCTTCGGCAACGTACTGAATTAAGTCAATTATACTATTCGAGAGTTAATTAAGAAAGAAAAACAGATTTGGTTGGGAAAAAGCTTGCTTACCTTCATAAAGTCACTGATATAGTTTCCCATGCAGAACGTCAGGTCACCAATTTCATTAGAACCGGTGCCCATTTCGCCTTCTAGCACGTCGCAGCTGATGGGCGGCATGTTATCCAACATGTTGCCTCGGCCCATATCTTCGTCTGTATCCATACCTGATGGATAAACAGAAATTTATGTACTAGGGTTCTATTCTATGAGCTGTTGGATATACAGCGGTTAGATGTGCTGAGCACTGTGACGCCAGTCGCTTGCTAATGGCGGTTATAAAGAGAATCAAGCATCGAACTGCCGCTTTACAGAGAGGCTGAGAAGTGGATTGGTTAACTGTTGGCGAATTCTAAAACCACCATTTTTGGTCAGAAGACATCTATTGCTAGGCATAACAGGTGGCTTGCATTTAACAGAACAGTTTTAGAACGTGTGACGACTGCAAAACCCGTTGCCACCAGTATTGAAAAGAGCGGTAGGAGTTCAATGCCCAAGTTTATGTGCGAGACAGTCATTTTCTTTTTAGCTCAAGCAGGCGGAGCTATATTCAATAAAAGCTTGAAGAAATAAACGGGTGAGTCGCACGTAGAACTTATAAAGGCATAGATTTTCGCAGTTTTTCATTTTTTGTCGTGGATGCATTTAGGCATAATTATATCATGCATGATGTGGTGCCATTTAGAAGTATGGATGTGGATGGCAATGAAGCTAGTCATCTGTAATAGCAACATATGCAAGTTTGTGTATTTTCTAAGTAAGTAATAAATAATCAGGAAAAAAAATAAAGGCTTAATTGTATTTGGTTTTAAACGTATCTACAAACTGTATATTTTTTTACAAGGTGAATATTGATAAATATTTCCAGGAGCAAGAGTGTTAGGGTAACTCAAACATGTTTCCCATTAGACGAGTTACAGAAGCACTTCTGAAGTTCTGATTCATGGATTTATAAAATACCTATGGAAACCAATAAAAAAAAAATTATGGTTATTTTATTTTATTTTACCTATGTAAGATGGGTTGCATTGCGATCCGAACTCATTTGTGTCAAGTTTCATATCTATCACTGGAATATATTTAATAAATAATTGACTAAAATACTCTATTATCACAATTTCAATTTGAGATCAAATCACCACACTAAAGAGGATGCACAGCACAGCACACACTTCACTTTTACACAATTCACTTAGTTATTTATTTCATTTAATTCTAAATTAAATCACTTTTGGGCTCCACCACTCCTCATTAGTTGTGTTAAATCCGAGAAAGTGTTGTATTAGCCGCAAGAGTCGCGCGCTCACTGACGGCAGGACAACATACACCTTGCACGCTGAAAGTTTGGTAGTCCGAACCAAACGAGGCAAGCGTTTCGACTCATGATGACTCGGCATAAAACCATATTTTATCGCATTTTCAATAACGCCGAATATAAAAAAATTTAAGTCATCGCGTTCGTGTTATTGAATGGGTTACCAAACCCATCTATGATAATTTAGTTTATTTATCTTTTTTATTTTAATATTAGCTAACCAGCCGCGGCTGCGCGCGCGTGCGTGGTTCTAAAGACGCATCTATGAAAAAAAAACGCGATTTAAAGTTTAGTGGTTTACAGAGCCTGCAATTCATTTTAAATGTATCTGGCCATACTGACTTACGTCGCGAAACTCGTATTGTCAGGTAAGGCGTGAACACGCCAAACTTCCGTCGCGTATTTTTTCCGGTGTTCGCTAGACTTGAATATTTTGTTGATTTCAATAAAATTGTTTCCTTAAATTAATTCTCCTGTTCTTATCCCAATTTATTTTGAGTGGCAGCATGTCTTTTTCTTCCTTGGACCACTTTGGAAGTGTCTATCTTTCAAACGATTGACTTTGAGAAAAAATGCATGGTTTTAAGAACCTCAATGTCATTTTATTTTTAAAGACCTATCTATAGACACCCAGCACTACTGCTGTATAGGTTTGATGTCTTTTTTCTTAGTTTCAGTTCTAATATGGGGAGCCCCCCTTAATCTTTAATTGTTTTTATCTATACAAATAAATGTAATTGAAGTGTCTGTTTGTAATATCATAATAACAGATTTTTACTGAATGCATATTATGAGAATACATACGGCATTAATAACAAAAAAAATATTTTAAAATTTTTGTCTGTCTGTTTGTTCCGGCTGAACCGATTTTGACGGGACTTTGACTGGCAGATAGCTGATGTTGTAAGGTCCGTCATAGGCTACTTTTATTTTCTGTCCGTGCAAAAAAAAATAAAACCCTGGAAATTGTTAACAAAATTCGATTGAAAGAGGGAAGTTTTTCTTTTTTAATAATTTGTATGTCCATTGGCAAAACATAGCGCACTACCTGATTTTTAAGTTCTTGTTTGTAATTATTACCTATGTTTACGAATAAATGATTCAGATTCTGATTCACGCGAACGAAGGTGGCGGGCAGCAGCTAGTTTTTGTATAAAAATCGTAAAGCGGTTCACAGAATACATCTGCCTACCAAGTTTCAACTGTGTAGTCCTAATAGTTTATAAAGTGGCTGTGACATACGGACGGACGGACGGACAGACGGACAGACAGACAGACAGACAGACATGACGAATCTATAAGGGTTCCGTTTTTTTGCCATTCGCCTACGGAACCCTAAAAATGCGTATGTCATTACTTTCCAGAATATCGAACGGTGAAATAATAGTGTGTTTTTTTCCCAATATCAACTGGTTCGATTCCTAGCTAGGTATACTGATTTTCCAAAAATCCAATGATACAGTTTTAGTTTTCATCAAAATCGGGCTCGAGACTCCTTTGAGTACTTCACGCTATTCCTCATAGTTTCGGGTTTTCCTGTTTATTCACAAGCCACTGAAATTTCTTCGTTCAAATTTTCTTGATGGGCAGAGTAATGTATAGGTTGCAAGAATTGGCCCTTGCGTCGTTGGATTGACGAAATTATTAAAGTCATTCGTATTCAATCAATGTACCTACGGCCCACGTGGTCATGGTTTTAAACCGCTTTAAACAAATTTAAAACGGGTTTTGGTTTAAAACGGTTTATTTACAACTATAATGTTTTGCTTGTTCTTACAGCATGTTGCTCATTTATTTTTATCCACAATTACCTACATTACAAATGCTGCAATGAGTTTCTTTGTCCGTCTTGTTCGTTGTCACAGCTTTACTACATTATTTCTTAATATAGGAAGAATTTCACGCTTAACGAAAGAAAAACATAAATGCCTTAATATGACGTAATTAGCTATTGTTTTATGTCAAGGTTGAAACTGAAATAATATTCGTTTGCTTAAGAAATTAAATAATATTTTCAGTTCAGATGTAAGTCTTGTACCTAATACGAAAACAGTATCAACATAATTTTAGCCGAAAGACGTCCACTGCTGGACATAGGACCTTCAACTGGACCGCAACCTTCACCAGGTCATCGCTCCACCTAGTGGGAGGCCTTCCAACGCAACTTCTTCCGGTTCGCGGTCGCCACTCCAGAACTTTTCGGCCCCATCGGCCATCCGATCTGCGAGCTATGTGCCCTGCCACTGCCACTTAAGTTTGGCAATTCTTCGGGCTACGTCGTTAACCTTGGTTCTCTTGCGGATGTCCTCATTTTTCATTTGATCACGCAAGGAAACTCCGAGCATAGCCCTGTCCGTTGCCCTTTGGGTGAGTTTAAGCCTTCTGATGAGGCCCTTTGTTAGCGACCACGTTTTGGTCCCGTATGTAATCATTGGCAACACACACTGATCATAGATTTTCGTCTTGAGAAACTGCGGACTACGAAAACAATAATTTAATTCAATTACTATTTTCGTATTTGGGTTTGGGGTAAAATGACCAACATATTTTATGGTTTTTACGAGTTACAGCATATTTCCGTTAAGTTTACACATTTAATTACGTTTCCCTTTGCCCTGCTAGATTCGGATGCCTTGAGCTTTATTCTGTGTTTCTTTTTTCAATTCAAATTAGAAACGTTCTTTATGTATTAGTATAACATTTGATCCTACCTGAGTTCTGCTGACAGAATGTTCGGCTACTGGGCTTCCAAGAGCGAGTTACCACGTTCAAAATCAGTCGTATACAAACAATAGACGTCTCGGGTCATGCTTGTCCTACGAAGAGCGCAGCCTCTAATGCCCATTTTCATAAAAGCGCGCTGTTCGATTTTCAACGCTCAGCTTAGGGCCGAAAGTTGCATAATAGCTGAGATCTATCGAGCGGACTTCGACTTTACTTAGGTAAGTATCAAGCCACTTATGTAAAACCGTAAGCGTTTCATACGAAAATTAACCTTGGTCGTATCAAGTTAATGTTTACATACGTATGAAACGCTTACTGTACTTAGTATGGCTAAAGTCTGACCCGGTTTCTGATTTGAGAATTTGAAGTTGAGAACCCGTCAAGCTCTTTTGGTACTAGTTAACTCCTTCGAAAACCAACAATTTCGCTTCAAAACAGACCCTTAAATCCAGGACAAGATGTCTAGGCTTGCTTTTTAAATTAGCGCGGATGACTAAATCCGTTTTCGTGTTCCCATAGAGATAACTGGAGTTGCTTAACAAGCCTTCCCGACCGATGATGGTGCAGTACCTATATACTTGAATTAACCAGACCAGTAACTAGCTTGTTTAACCTGGGCGCAAGGTCTCCATTATTGCACTACATTTCTAATGCTGTATACGCATGTACGTAGATCGCGATGAATGGAAGAAAACGTTTGACATGACCACAACATAAAAAAAAAGATGTCCGCGGAATACCATACCCTCCTCCTTTTTTTGTGGTCAGTTAAATATGGTAACTTGCACAACAGGACATGGTAAAATCACGTGATCTAAAGGTACATAATACATGGTTTTGTACATATAATATAAAATATACAATGTTATTCAGGACCATTCAATAAAGATAAATTGAGGACATTTATATTATTATTGTACAATTCTACAATGACTTGCAGAATGGTGTGGTTTTTTTTTGTGAAAAATAATAATGACAATCCTTTAACAAATGTGTTGACATTGACATTCAAGCATAGTTATTATACACATGTACAGCAGGAGCACATGCTAACATTCCACTTCCAAATTAAAAGGCCTAGCCTTTTCCCAACTATGTTGGGGTCGGCTTCCAGTCATGTGGCTGAATTTTACATGGAGCAACTGCCCATATAACCTCTACAACCCAGTTAGTACTGGGTAATAGAATACCCCTTAGTAAGACTAGTTGTCAGACTGTCGGGCCAGTGACTACGTGTGACAACTGTCACAGATCTACAAATGACGGCCAGGACCAACGACTTAATGTGGTTTCTGAGGTATGAAGGAAACTCGGTATGTTATGGCTGGTCTGGTCACCCATCCATGGAGCAACCTTGGCAAGCGCGGCTTAACCTTAGAGATCAACCTGTTCAGCTTTTATTATTTAACGACGAGCTCAATATAAACATGAAACTAAAATCATTCATTTAATTTTTTGCATGAAAAAGAAAAATAAACAAATCTTTTGTTGACTTGGGACCCATACAACTATTATGCATTTTTTTATGTAAGTTTAAGGCCGCTACTGACTTCACAAACCTTATTCAGATAGCTGCATGGAAATGCACACCGATACTTACGAGGCCAGGGCCAGGATCCAAAAATATTCTTTATTTATTGGATTCTCTAAAAATATTCCCAAGGAAGTGAGGAGTAAGGTCCTGGAAAAAAGGAGGCTCAAGAGTTTGGCATACCAGCCGTCACGCTTCTGACAGACGAGAGTTTAATAGAGCGGCCGCAGATCTGAAGGACATCGAAGATGAGACCTTAAAAAACCGACTGGAAAATCTGTATACCACAGCTAAAAATGAATACTCGCTTTGGAAAACCGTAAAGCATAGCAAAAACGCACCACAAACAGCTCAGCATCCCTTAAAGCTGGGAAATAATACATGGGCAAGAAAAGACAACGAACGTGCCGGGGCCTTTGGCTCTTTCTTGGCCGGTGTATTCACTCCCAATTCTGGCAACACATCAATGGAAAAAGAGATCCAAAACTATTTGGAGACAGATCTACAACTCGGTTAACCGCTAAAATGCTGCTCACCTCGAGAGATCTGGGGAATTATAAAAGATCTAGAACTAATTAAGGCTCCTGGATATTGCCTTATAACTACCGAAATCTTTACGTCAATTGCCAAGAAAAGCCATCGTTTTCATAACACAGCTCTTTAATGGTATTTTGAGGACTGGATACTTTCCGAGAATATGGAAAGTGTCGGAAATCATCATGATCCCAAAGCCAGGAAAACCACCGCACCTTGTGTCGTCATACAGGCCAATAAGTCTACTACCTGTCATGTCAAAACTATTTGAGAAAGTCGTTGCACGTAGGCTTAATGAGATACTCAAAGACGGCACTATCATCCCACATCAGTTCGGATTTAGAATGGGGCACTCTACGGTGGAGCAGGTGCATAGAGTGGTGAATAAGATACGAGAGGGGCTGGAACGAAAAAAAAACTGTTCGGCTGTGTTCCTGGACGTACAGCAAGCGTTCGACAAGGTCTGGCACCAGGGCTTGTTATTTAAAGTAAAAAAACAACTGCCCCACAGCCTGTATCACTACATAGTTTAAAGCAAAGTCGCTTTCTCTGTCCCTATATCCCTATGTATGCTTAAATCTTTAAAACTACGCAACGGATTTTGATGCGGTTTTTTTTTATTAGATAGAGTGATTGAAGAGGAAGGTTTATAATAATATGTATAATACATGCACCCGTGCGAAGCCGGGGCGGGTCGCTAGTGTATTAATAAAGTCATACTTGGAAGACAGAATTTTTCGGGTAGAATAGAATAGAATAGAATAGTCATTTATTTGCTCGGAATGTAGGTATTACAATAAGGTGGTTACAATATTAAAGAATCCTTGTACATTCTACCATTTAGGCATGCAAACATTGATGCAGTTCATCATCAAACATTAACACAGCTAAAATATATCAGCTAAAAAATCGGATACAGAGTAATAACATTTATTTAATAAAAGTACAGTTAGTTTCTTTTTGTTTTTTTTCTGTTTTCTTGGTAAAAATTAATGATTCGTACTCGACATTCTACAACATCCTAGCTGGAGTACCCCAGGGCTCCGTCTTGGGTCCAGACCTACCAACCTCAGAAAAAGTACTTTCTGCCACCTTTGCTGATGATACGGCTACCTTGTGCAATGATAAAAACCCTAATGTGGCCTCACTAATGCTGCAAAAACACCTTGACAAAGTCCACAAATGGATGAGGGAATGAAAAATAAAAGCTAGCGCCAATAAATCTATGCATGTGACGTTTACTCTCAGAAAAGATGACTGCCCACCTGTTAATCTTGGAGACGACACACTTCCACACGGGCAAGTAGCTAAGTACCTCGGCGTCCATCTCGATAGGAAAAAAACGTGGATACCACATTGAGAAAAAACGTGACGAGCTAACATCCTACTCTGAAAACTGACCTGGCTCTTAGGAAGAACATCACATGTTTCATTAGAAAATAAAATGCTCATCTACAAAGCAGCATTAAAACCTGTTTGGACATACGGCATTGAGCTGTGGGGCTCTGCAAGAAACTCAAACCTAGAAATTCTCCAGCGATTCCAAAATAAAGCTCTCAGAACTATAACACATGCTCCTTGGTTTATGAAAACCTCAGAATTACACGAGTATCGACAAATCAGAACCATAAAAGAAGAAGTAGAACACCAACTAAAGACATACAAAAACCGAATAAAGTCACATACCAACACCTTAGCCATAGCCCTAAGTGATCCAATAACTATGAAAAGGCTCAAACGCCACCACATATGGGACTTTATAGAATAATAAAGCAAATAGTTTTTAGAGGCAGATTCTTCGCTGGAAGAATGAACCTCAGCAGTCAATAACCACGCAAAAATCTGCTAAAGGTTTACAACCGATCGCAAGATGCACATGGAAGAAAAAAAAATGTAAGTTTAAGAAGTTCATTATGTGATAGGTGAAACTACTATTTATAAAACTCTTTTATAAATTAAAGAAAGATCAACTTTTGAAACATCAACAACCAAATATTTGAACATGAGTGACATTCACTTCCTAGCACTGGGCTTGTGTAGTGGATTAGTCACACCCTGAGAACAAAAGTGACCTAAAACAAAATTTTGCATTTTATGGGAAATGACAAAACTGTGTTCATGTTTTACACTAACATGTAAGAGACAAAATGTTTCTGTTTGTCCTTTTCTAGCACAATATTGTCACTTTTCGATTCACTACACAATAGCCTATGTTATTGGGAGCAGTTTTAGGTATTTAACTTAATTCGCCATAATGTTGAATTCATACTTTTGTTCTGACTGTGCAATATTATAGCTCAGTCGGGCCAGTCCCTCTTCAGAGAGGAGATCTCAGCCCCAGCAGTGAAAAAGTTACAGGCTGATTAAGTAGAGATGTTTTTTTATCTAGCTTTGCGAAGTTAGTGTTACTTATTATTTTACAAACACAGGACAAGTTTCATTAAAATCTTATCTAAATAATGTGTTACTTTTCCCTTTCATTGGGTAAAAAATTAGTGGCCAGTATGATCCATAATGATAATTTGGGAAAATTTTATTTGTAATTCGTACTTTTCATATGCCGGTGATATAATGGTAGATATACCGGTGATGTTACGGTGATATCTACCATTTTCTTAAAGCTAGATGTTTATGTTAAGGTACTCTGGCTCTCGAATCAGTTGTTAAGTCATGACAGTAATTGTTATCTGACAATTTTCTTTTTAATTTATATTACTGAGAAAATTTTCAGATGAATGTGAAAGAGTATTTTAAAAGTGAGAGGGTGAATCGAAAAAAAAAGAACAATTAAATGACTTGCATTTTTAGCTAGATAAACTCTTCATAATCTTTATTGAAAATAATAATCAGTTGCATACAGTACAAATTAATGTAGGTACCCATTATAAGATTGATGTTTAATATATTCAAACTATATTTATAAACAATGAGAATGAGTTAATACAAAGTAATTATCATTCTAATGGACAGTTGAATAATGCAATGCTGTCACTTGAAGAACTATGTAAAAAAAATACCTACAGGATTTTACTAGGATAAATTCTTCTACTTCATCATGTTAGTACTTATTTGAGAATCAAGTTATAAGACAACCAACCAGAGATTCCTCAAATTTTAAATTGGTATCCTTACATTTGTATTATTCAAAATAGTAGTATGAAAACAAGTTTCAACAAAAAATATTTAAAAAATACAATGCTTACCTGCTGTGTTTATATTTTATGTGATGTGATGTCAGTAGTAAATGCACCCGTAATACTTGTATAGGGCCTCAATGCAAGCCGTTTATAAAAATATATTCCAAGTAGATATTCCAATTCATAATATAAATCGTAAATTCACTCCGAAAAATACTTTTGTCACAATACTTCAATAGTCCACGTCACACATTCACTGATCTATCCTGTTCCTGGAATGTCTTGGTTACTTCTGTTTATTATTCTTTTATTACAAAATTAATTAAAATTACTTTTTGTTCACTCAAAAATCATTTTTCTATTTGCTCCTTCTTGATTGACAAATGACATTGACAACTTCTGGGGGGTTGCCACAACAAACCTAAACCTTATCACTTATCAATTTTTTCAAGTAAAGAATGTAATCCTAATTAAAACTGAACTTAACTGAAGAAACTTTTTCTATAATAATTTTCATCCAAAACTTTTTTTTTGGGAAAACAAAGTGCTTTGCGTAGTTTGCGTTTCTAAGTAGGTGTCACACTATGCTCGTGCATAAGATATCACATCAACTACCACGTCTACCACCAATACCACCGGCGCGACACCATTTACCAACGTACCCACGGTTACCACAGAGTAGATAACTATGCGTTCTACCAGTGATTCTACTAAGAAGCACCGTTGCTGTTATTACGATGCACTTTTTAAAATGACAGCCTTGCGACTTTTGGAGCGCAGATCTGTAAATTGTAAAAATATTACTTTATACCATTATAATTATCGAAAAAGAAAAACATTTTTTTTCCCTTTAATATAGTATAATTCAGAGACTGGCAATTCTTTTAATTTTTCTAACTTACGCCGCGTTTTCGAAAATATGAGATGACCACTTTAAGTGTGCAGTTTGAGATGGCGTTGCTTGTGAAGAAAATTAGCATCGATACGTCAAACTTGGTACATTTATTTTAGTTCTGTGTTTTTCCGCCTGCACAGATAAGTTGGTTAAAGTGTTGTAACTTGGGTACACCTCTAAGACGATAGTCTTATCCAGTGGTGTATTTTTAATATATCGTCATCTTTGCATTTATTAAATTATGATATAAATTAAGAGTTAGTTTCATTGATTAATAAATAATTCTAATAAATATATCGATGTTTTAGTTTACTAAAGCAATGTCACTATATAGCGTACATGTCCTTGTCACTCTCTACCTCATCTCTACCTACATGTCCACAGTTAAAAAAAAACCTACAAATTCGACAATGGCAGACGCAAAGCAAGGTAAGATTTAGCATTTTTTGTAATTTTCTATGCTTTGAACTGTTTATTTCAAGTGGCTTCTGTAAATTTCATTTGAGTACTTCAGTCCACATAGTTAACTAAGTATTTAAAACGGATATACGGGCTCATTTCACTTCCATGCTGCATCATCAACGAGATTTTTTGACTATTTTACACCTATTTTACTATTCCACTACGATAAATCAAGATATTCAGTGTTATTCATACGTGCTAGTGCTAATAATTTACAGTTTTACCTGCCGTTCTATGAATGAGAAATGTATAAAACCACTTTGGTATTGTTACATTCACCATACTGCTCCTTTTGTATGAAATTCCTTCTGCCTTTTTTGCAGAGTAAACATGCAACTTTGCCGTTTACTTTATTATTGTTGTGTTGGTTAGAAAGCTGGTATTATTATTACGCAAATATTGATAAGTAGATGTCACAGGCAATAGTGTTGACTTTTCACCATGTTTTTTTTTTTAAATTTTCCATGAATTTTAGCTTGATCAGATTTCGTTGTCGATTAGATTTATTCAAACTAAGAAATTTTATAAGGCTTTGTGCATTTTATGACAGTAAAAAGCATTGCATGAGTCATATAATGTATATTTTGTGAAGTTGTTTTTTTTTTATAGGAAAATCACCGATTGAAGATTTCTATAATGGATCATCCCAATCAAGAGTGGTTCTGGCAAAGCCGCGACTTGGTGGGTTTGGGTCCTCCAGTTTTGCATCAAGTTCCAATAAAGGGCTCAATCCATTTGGTAAGTACTTGTTTAAGTTTTGATCTTTTGTCTCAAGTTGAAATAACATAAATAAAGAGCCTCTATTAATACTACCACTCCTATTTAGGTTCCATTTTGCGACCTTCCCAGCTGAAACCTGGTAACAATCCATTTCTGAAAGTTGCTGGAACAGTTGAGGCTTCTGAAGCAACAAAGGAAAAAGAAGAAGAGACCCCAACTGAAGACAGATTGAAGGAAACTAAACCTGAACCTGAGGCTCCCAAATTTGTACCTTTAGGAGGTGCTACTGTCACTCCGAGGACCAACAACACAGTGCCCCCTGCAGGACAGCCTGCCCCTGGCTCCTCAGGATTTGTGTTTGGTCAAAATTTAAGTGAGAGAGTTGTTATAAAGGAAACTGTCAATAATGGAGAAGCATCATCTGCAGACCACAGCTCATCTAATGGAACATCAGAGTTATTGTTCACAAGTGCCGTAGCTACTGTCAAGGATAATCAGGTCAGTCTTAAGTGGTTTAAAGCTTTAACTAATTAGTCAGTCAATTATTACATACTTATGTCATAATTTACACAATATGTATTTTAACAGTAAAACATGGGAATATTTCTTCATAACCAGTATACATTTCTATTTCTCCGTATTACATGAGACTTAAACATAACTGGCAATATGTGGGTGTACTTTTTTAGGTACCCCTCTGCCTAACCCTTTGGGGATTACAGGCGTTATGTTCACTATTTTGTGGTTTGCAGTACATGTGTACTTTGTTTGTTGACTTATTTCCAATCATTGTAAACAATACGGAACTGACCTTTGATGCTGTTTAAAACTTACAGCTTGATAAGATAAATGCCAGATGGCTTGAGTTCATGCTAATTACTGTGCATTGTTGTCATGTTTATTATAGCCTATTTATATGTATTGATAGGCCTGTTGGTCTAGTGGTTAGTGACCCTGACTGCTAGGACAGAGGTTGTGGGTTCGATTCCCACACGGGATAAATCTTTGTGCGATAGTACGATTATTTGTTCTGTATCTGGGTGTGTAATTTATCTATAATATGTATGTATTTAGAAGGATATAAGTATTTTTATCAGTTGTCTGGTTGCCATAGTACAGGCTCTGCCTAGTTTGGGATCAGATGGCGGTGTGTTGGTTGTCCCAAGATATTATTTAGTATTTATTTATTTATGTATGTCATCCAGTGATGAATATGGAGGCTCACTTAAAATTGATGCCTGCAATCAACTAAGCATGTTTTTCTATCAGATGTGATCAATCAATTTATGAATGCTGGTTCTTTACATAGAGCAAGTCTCAAGCTTAATGTATAATTTTATTTTACTTTTGAGAACTACTAACTAGTCCGTTTTTGGTAACTGTGCCCAATCTTAGTATGAGTGAAGGCTAGCCATTTTTGCAGGAAGTGTGCAGGTGTGTGTGATATCACAGGTGCACTCTCTCTTCTCTCACTCTCATAGTCTGCTGGAAAACTAGAAGTAACTGTATACGCCGTTGTGTCGGTAGGAGGACAGCAATCCAGGCGATTCGTCAAGCGGCGGCGACGGGCTGGCGGCCGCGGCGGCTGAGTACGAGCGCTCCCATGCGCGACCGCCGCCGCCCGCAGCGCACGTAAACACTATCACTGGCGAGGAGGGCGAGATCAATGTTCTTCAGGTAATATTGTACTACTACAACCTTTAGGCAATAGTCTTTCTGACTGTCGTGACTGCCAATTTCACAAGGAGTTATTCTAGTGCAAAAGGGTGTCTAAACTGTGTCAAGGAAAATGTCTGTCCACCAATACCTAATTGATGCGTATGTAAGTGACGTCATAAACTTACGAGTATATTTGCTGCTAAGAAGGTTTTACTGTATTGAGGTTCACCTTGTTGTCAGGCAAAAAGTTTTTCAGAATCACACCAAAGTATGATATTACTATGAATTTTTATAACCATCTACAACAACAACATTATACATATTATATACATAAGTAGTTCGCTATCAAATAAAAAACAGATATCGCTACAAATTTAATAACCTTGTCATGTTCGCTTTCGCAGATATCGTGTCGCCTGTTCGCGTGGGAAGCAGGCAGTTGGCGCGAGCGGGGTCGCGGCATGTTGCGACTGAACGACGCGCCGGCTGGCAGCGGCGGCGCTGCGAGGCTTGTGGCCAGGGTGTCGGGCTCCTTGAGGGTCGTGCTCAACACTAAGTTGTGGCCCGACATGGTAGTCGAGCGAGCCGGCACCAAGTCTCTTAGAATCACAGCTGTCGATTCCCAGCAGCAGATTAAATTGTTCCTCATAATGGTTAGTATATAGTAGCAAAATAGAGCTGTTAGTTAGCGCTAGTCAACTGTGAACCAGGAATAGAAGACTTGTTGCTAAGGTGTTTGAAGAGATAAGATATATTGAGTAACTTTTAGACATGTGAAATCATGCAGCATTGTAGCTAGCTACAATTTGAAGTGAAAGGCTAGTCTAGTGGGTATAGTAAGATAACATGTAAATCTTTTTTACAGGCAATCTTGAAGGTTATCATGTATTATCATATCTTCAAGGTTGTATTTGCACAGACAGGACATGAAAAGTATTGTCCTAAGATTACTTGCAGGACAGCATACCACATGTGTTGAAAGTAAGTTAAATATTCTCGACAATTATGTTTTTATTAAGTTTTGGTTTTTTGTTTTTCAGGGTGCCCCAGGCGATATAGTTCAACTGCACAGGGCTCTGACAGCTCGCATTTCTGTGAGCAAACGTTCGGCGTCTTCAATCATTGGCGCACAGAATGCCACTTCTCAAAAGGCCGCTGAAAGGCTTGAGGCAGCTGCCGACGAAGAGGACTACCTCGAGAAAGCTGACGACGATGAACAAGATGACGCCGCTGACGACATCGCACTCGATGACGACGTCCCAGATAACGAATTAGCCAATAACGAAAGGCTAGAATCTGATCATGAACAAAAGACTGAGGAACACGAGTCCGACGTAGATGGGATGAAGGTTGAAAAGGACAGCAAGTCTCTGAAGCGGAAAGAACCGGCGGACGACGAGACTTCCCCTAAGAGACAGTGCCCCAAGATATTAATAGAGTGATACCTATACTTATGTTCATAACGACGCGTTGTATAAACTTTGTGATGTAAATGTGGACATGGTTCATTTGTTCGACATCCGCTGAAAGCTCTGGGTTCAAATAGAAATCTTTTATGTAAATGTAACTAATAGATAATGTGTAGAAATATTTATGATTAAATTAATATAGCATTTTAAAACATTGTTGATTATTACTAATGGAGATTCCATTTCTAATAATTATAGCGACCGCACACGCATTTGAGTAATTATTTGAGTACAAAGTAGAGTGGCCGCAGTATTAAATTGTGCTATGTAACGGCTCAAAATTTCTGTTCTCACATTCCAATCGTTGCATGCGAACGCAAATGGTTTAGCATGTTCGGCCAGAGCTGAATACCAAATACAATAACTGATGTGGTTTATTTTCTGATAGATTTTTAAATAAACTATTTCACAATAGAACACACATTGTTATTAAAACACCTGTTTCCTGTTCCTCGTGTCATACATTGCATTCCAAATGTGGCACCTCATATAGACAAACATTTTGTCTCAACCATACCTACATTGTTGAAAAACCATGATCATCAGCATCAACACTGAATGGAAAGTAAGGGCACCCGCAGACGGTCCACTATTAACCAAATAATCCAACAATGTAAGTTATGACTGGCTGACTCCAACAAAATGGTTAAACTTATCATCAAAACTTCTCTGCCAACTTTTTGCCGCACTGTGGACCAGTCGTACCGTGTGAACACTTATGTGGTTTTAGTCTTACAGCTCCTAAAATATAGGATTTGTTTGTATAATTTTTACAAATTTTGACAAATTCAAATCTAGGTTTTACAAAAAAACTTCAGACCTCTGCGTTGTTTTTTCAGCGAGATATCGGCGATTACGTATTCCGTTTCAATGGCGCGGCCATGGGGTTTTAAGTCTCACAGCACCTAAAATATAAACCTAGGATTTTTTTCTATATTTTTACAAGTTCAATCTGTTATTTACCTAAACTTCAGGTCTCTGGTAGTTTTAAAGATCTCCGTGGCCGCGCGGTTCTCCGCGTTTCGATGGCGCGGCCACGTTCAAAGGCTTATAACTTTTTAACCATACATTTGACAAATTTATGGTTTTGGGAATCAACTTTTACAAATTTTTGCAAAATCTTGGCATAGTTTGTTTTTTTTTTAAAAAAAACGCCGTGGTCGCGCCATCAAAACGCACACCACTTGTGCGACTCACCGGGCGAAACGATCCTATAACTTACTCAAACTCAAATAACATGAGAAAAATACTACCAATATTACAAGATGGGAAAGAGAAGCAGGAACGACGACGATGCGTTAACAGCACAAAATTGATCTTCTTAGCGTATCGATGGCAATCTAAATAATTGTATCAGCCCAGAACTGAGCTACCTACTACTTTGGCGCTTTCAGTAGAGTCCATCAGTTCCTGTAGCGAACAAACAACAACAGGACACGCAGGACACGATATTAAGTGCCCCATCGTTTGTAGAACAGCACCACATTTACACTCCAGGGCAGACTCATTAATGAATCTCCACCTTAGCAGGTTTTCCTTACTGCGACCAACCTGGGTCCGGAGTCTATTCAAAGACTTCCAGGTCAGCCATGGCAACTCATGTCCAGGTAGGAGATTTTCAGCAGGCGGAACGAATGGGTTAGGTAAAGATGCACTACCTCGCCACAGCCTTAATCTTTCCGTAGACCGCTCGCCAGTGAGTGGGGTGACACACTTCAGGAAGCTGTTTCGGCTTTTCAGCCTTTGCGACACGAGGGTATTTAGATTAAAGGGTGTCGTGTGTCTGAAACCATCTTGGCTCTTTCGCTAGAGCTTGCCACTGTCCTGCGAACTTCTGGTGGCGCTATTCCTGCCAGTAGGTACAGCATCTGTACCGGGGTCGGTTTAAGGCAACCAGTGATGATCCGGCACGTTTCATTCAGAGCTGTATCTACTAGCTTTGCATGGACTGTTCGGCTCCACACGGGGCAGGCAAATTCGCCAACTGAAAAACATAGCGCTAGTGCAGTAATCCGCAAGACATGAGGCGAAGCACCCCACTTTGAAGAGACTAGTCGCCGTAAAAGACTGTTGCGAGTGTGCACCTTTTGCTTAATGGTATGGCAGTTTTTGCTGAAGGTCAATGATCTGTCCAGAGAAACCCCAAGATACTTTAGAGAGTTACTGTGCCCGATAGACACCCCATCCCAGACGATGTTAAGCCTGCGTCTAGCCTCTCTGTTTCGAAGGTGGTTAATGCAAGACTGTGTTTTGCTCGGATTGGGTTTGAGTGAATTAGCGAGGTAGTATAGTGGCTAATTCACCAAGAGCATCTGACAAGCGTACCTCAACCTCCTCAAAGGTGGTGGCTTGGGAGGTGAGGGCAAGGTCGTCTGCGTAGAGGAAGCGGGTCGTGTGAAAAACGTGACGTGACAAAATTGATGAAATCAACCCTATATAAGTGTAGGTATTGTTCCATTTCTGTATGATATTTCTCCTCGCCCATAAGCTCTCTATCTAGCTCTATATCGCTCTAATCATAAATCTCTACCTTTCCACATTTAATTAGCGCCGTCATACTCATTTCTACCGAATGTGGCCTAAGTAGCATTTATATAAATTACTTTGTCAATATTTTATTGAGGTCCAATTTGCGTCAAATCAGTTTGTTTACAGAGTGCTTATTAGCTCAACCACTTAATTAATCACTTGATATTTTGTACGTCATTAACTTAATAGGAAGTGTCGCAAAATTAACACCCTCACGGTATGTAGGGGCAACAATGTGATACAGGCCGTTTTTTATATGTGAGTACTAGATCATTCTAATTTCCATTATCTTGACAATGACTTATCAATCATATACACATAGGTCTAATCCCAGTTCGTGGTTTACACAAAGCTATTGTCATCATCATTTGAAAACAGATAGTAACTTTTAGCTTAGTGGCAATTGAACTTGCTGCGAGCACGAAAAGAGAAATGTACTCGTATCTACCCACATCTAAGAGTAACCGTCCGGCTCCACGCTAAGGTTTTTCTGTGGTCTTGCCTGCAAAGGGTAGGCGGCAAAACGGAAGCTCGTCCAATATTTCTATCTGGGTATACGCTGTCGTGGTGTCCTGTTTCTTATCTGATCCGGTTCTTTCGCCCCAAGTTGTGAGTTCAAACCAGCAAGTACCAATTAGATGTTTTTTAAGCCACGTACTTTCAAGTAGTTTCTACACTTAGACACCAGTGAAGGGAAACATCGTGAGGTTTGGGCTTCAGTCTGAAATCGCCAACCCGCATTTAGCAAGCGTGGTGATTAAGCTCATTCCTTCTCCTCTCCTCTCCTTTGCCCGATATTCGGGCATTACAGGCAACAAATACGCTAGGCACGTTGTTTTTGCGCAGTTAAAAATATAGGGAAGAAGACGGAGCTTGTGGTCAGGGCTTAAACCATGGTGTTTTTAACAAGTTCTTCAGTAAAATCACTAAATATAAATAAAAAAAGCATCAACCATAACAGTATTTAGCAGAGAAAAGGGTGGATAAGTCGATTAGGTCGTACTACAAACATTGTAAAACTGAAACATCCTGTAGCTTCCGAGTAAATAATGGGTAGGTTATTTCAAATTGACACCCCAATAGAGAAAGTTAACGCCTACCTACATCCACTTCAGAAAACAACCTAGACTTGTTAACACCTAAGTTAATTATCCTATCGACAGGAGCGATCTAAACATTTTCTTGCAAAATGGTTGAAAAAGTCTCCTACTCCACGATCCAGGGATTTAGACCTCACTTTGACGCCTTGGCCAGAGTCGGCTATTTTAAAATAGTTTTAAAGCCCTTGTCTTCTACGAAACGATTATTACATAACGCATATCGTGTTATGTCTTGGACTTTTATTTTGACGTACAATTTACAACACGTCATACGAGTTATTCAGGTAAGAAGACCGAGACCAAGGATGAGGACTACTTTATCTTGTGGGTAGTTTCTTTTAGGTATGAATGAATATAACGCTTTATTTGTAAAGAATGTAGGTAAGTATTACAAATAAGGTGTTAAAATGTTAGTATGTACATTCTGCGTAAATCATCATCTGCCTAGACTTTTCCCAAGTATGTTGGGGTCGGTTTCCAGTCTACTCGGATGCAGCTGAATACCAGTATTTTACATGGTGCGACTGCCTATCTGACCAGTCTGACCTCCACGCTAGGTAATACGATACCTTTGGTAAGACTGGTTGCCAGACTTTAGGGTCACTGACTACCTGTAACGTACGACTGTCAAAGATCTACAAATGACAGCCGGGACCAACGGCTTAACGTGCTTTGGGAGGACACTCGGTATGTAATGGGTGGTCACCCATCCACCTACCAACCTAGGTAAGCCCGGCTTAACCTAAAGATCAACCCGAGCGGCTGTTCTTATTTAGCCACGAGCTCCTCCACATACTGAATAAATGGTATGCAAAATTAATATAAACATTAAAAACAAAAACCGGCCAAGTGCGTGTCGAGCCACGCACAATGTAGGGTTCCGTAGTTGCCCATTATAATATGCAGACACTTCCTACGGCTCAATTTGCCTCCGAACGATGATTTATATTGTAATAATAAAAAAAAAACTTATATTTGCAGTTGAAAAACCTGTGCTCATTTTATAAGTTGGTCGACTATTACTCGTACCAAACATAACCGTTTAGCTGGTAGAGGGGTGGGGGGTACGCTACCCCCCCGCTTAATATTTCGCAAACGAATCCCATAATCGAAAATTATTTTCACAACCTCGCAATATTTTTTAAAGACCTATCCAACGACATCCCAACCTTTCATCCATTACCATCCTTTACGTGTGGGTACCTACTGGACATACCCCAAAAAAAAAATCTTTTCGATATTTTGTTTTACCACTTTGTCGGCGGAAACTAATCTGTATATTCATGCCAAATTACCGTTTTCTAGTAGGTACTAAGAGTCTTTGAGCTATATGCTGCGAACAGACAGACAGACAGATGGACATGGCAAAACTATAAGGGAGTTAAAGGGAGGAACCCTTATAGTTTCGCCATGCCCGTTGTTTGTTGACTACGGAACACTTACAAAAATTAACTAAATCTAACAACTTGAAATAAATATTTTAGTACGTCAGTCTAAGGCTCTCTCTTAAGGTCAATGCATATTTTTATTAGGGGATGATAAAAAGCTAGGCGGCCGCTGCACGGCCATGTTACGCATGAATGCCTAGCTGGCAAACCAAAGAACCGCTTAGCACACACCCTTCGTAGCAGCGGATGGTCGACCTCAGGTTGGAGATGATCACAATTGCACAATTAGTTGCTGGGGCAAATTAGCTTATTCTCCTTTCTATAAAATCAGTTAGCATAACATTTCAGTCTGATACAATGATTTTTCCCTCATGTCTCAGGTCCGACACAGCACTAATCTGATAGTAGACACGCTGTTCATATTGCTCACCACTCTGAATTCGCTGGGGAAGCAAGCTGCCTTCAATCTGAGGATCCGCCGCATTGATAAACTGATCGACATCATTAACGGTTTGGCTTTTAATTTACCACCATACAATTCCTCATCCTACAGGTACTTATTAGGTATCAAGTGAAGTGTTTTATGGGGGATCCTGCCGTTTTACCGAAAAGATTTTGCCAAATTTTCATTACCCAAACAAATTTTAGCAACCTTTTTTTACACCAATGTAATATTTGGAATAATTTTAGTACGTACATTTTCATTTGGTCAAATGTTTACTTGGCAGATTATTACCAAGGATAATTTCATTTAGGCTTTTGGTCTTTAACCAAATGATTTATTACAGCAAACAAAATTAAGACAGTAAACGTTTAGTCAAATGATTTGTTATGACAAAAAATATAAAGGCAAAAATTTTGGAATGAAGACATAACACAAATTGATTTAATAGAACGTAATTGAAATTTAACAGATGCTGACAGAAACCCTAACCCTAGACGGTCGACGTCAGGGGCACCCCGAGGTTCGGTTAGTTAGGTTCCTGTAAACCTTGCAGACAGAAATAGGAGCCCCGCGCAGCGGGGATCCGTCGACCTGCTGACGGAAACGCTAACCCTAGACGGTCGACGTCAGGGGCACCCCGAGGTTCGGTTAGTTAGGTTCCTGTAAACCTTGCAGACAGAAATAGGAGCCCCGCGCAGCGGGGATCCGTCGACCTGCTGACGGAAACGCTAACCCTAGACGGTCGACGTCAGGGGCACCCCGAGGTTCGGTTAGTTAGGTTCCTGTAAACCTTACAGACAGAAATAGGAGCCCCGCGCAGCGGGGATCCGTCGACCTGCTGACGGAAACGCTAACCCTAGACGGTCGACGTCAGGGGCACCCCGAGGTTCGGTTAGTTAGGTGCCTGTAAACCCTGCAGACAGAAATAGGAGCCCCAACCGAATCCAAATAGGAGATTCCAATTAGTTAATAGTGCTTTTGACTGAAATGGTAAGTTTAAAATTGACGACACCAAATATTTGGCTTATTTAATTTTGCGTAAAATATGTTATACCAACTGAAATATTTGATTAGATAAAAAATGGTAAAAGTACTAGTTGGTGAACAAGTTATTGTTCAAACGTTCACTTGCCAAACATAGGTTTTCGTAACAATTATTTGTAAAGAGATTTTTTGGTAGTAATAATTTGGCAAATGAAATTATGCGAAAATTTGTTTGGGAAGTGATAATTTGGCAATTTCTTTTCGGTAAAACAAGGGAGACCCGTTTTATGGTAGTAATAAAGAAGTACTCGCAAACAAATGATGGGCAGGACAGCAATTATTGAACTCTGAATCAATTTCTCGATTTGATTCGTTAAAAAATAATAAGAAACAAAGAGAATTATGCTATAAATTGCCCAAATTATGAGAAATGTGTCATAAATAGGTATGTCGTTGCCAATACCTAGAGGTACTGGCGAGAGAGAGTTAAGAAATTCGGCTGTTCTTATTGCTAATTTTATCATTTTCCACAGGACCTATCTTTGCAGCAAGCAAGGCCTACCACGTTGAAGTGTTGAAAGCGAACGCCTTGGTCATGTCTCGGCTCCTCACTTTGTACCACGTTGCCATATTCACTTGCGGAACCTTGTGGGCCATGTTCCCAATCGTTAACAGACTGCTCGGCACTGAAGTGCTGTTCACTGGTTACTTTCCTTTCGAAACTACAAGCACGCTAGCGTAAGTGGATATTTTCTTTTATAAATAATTATACGCAGGTACCTTCGTAGATGGTACATATAGTTCCTGAAAGTCAAGATTGAGGATATTTATTATACCTACCAAAAAATTTATGAGGACATCATGTTCTTTCCTATTGCATATTGCAATATTTTTGGTCCTGGCAGCAGAAATCTGAATAAAATGCGAATCAATGATTCTAAATGAAGTAGGAACATCTTTGATCCGCTTCCAAAATATTATCGGCAAGAAATAAAAATTTAATCTTCCTTTTTAGATTCTTGCTGGCATTGGCCTACATGATTATTCTGATAACTTTCCAAGCATATGGCAATGTTACAATGGACTGCACGATCGTAGCGTTCTACGCGCAAGCCAAGATACAAATACAGATGCTTCGCTATAATCTGGAACAACTCGTGGTATTTGGTGACACTGAAAAAATAAACAGACCTATTGAATACACTGTTTACAAAGATGAAGAACAGGAGAAAACTGAGTTACAGGAAAGGGTCAAGAAATGCGTGTTGCACTATGATCAAATCTTACGGTAAATTGCATTTGTTTTACGCCCTGTCGTGTCCTGGCGTGATCAAATTCCATACTAGACGACACAACAGTCTAAATTCTAGTTTTCCAATACTGATTATTGGTGTCTGTCTGGTATAGTTGCATACTGACACCATTACTTAGCCAGTGCATCATACCGTCGGAAGAAATCCCAGTCAAATTTTAATCTTCGGCCAGTTGGCATAATTATAGATAAATATTCAGCTTTAACTAGACGAGTAGGTGTCGTATTAAGTTTTCTTGTGTAAACAGGTTTGCAAAAGAAGTAGAGTCGATATTTGGCGAAGCAATGGTCATCCAGTTCTTTGTGATGGCCTGGGTCATATGCATGACGATGTACAAGATTGTGGGGGTACGTGATCGTAATTAATTATTTGGATAAAATCTACCTACTTACATAGATATCTACTGAAAAAACGTTTCTGTGCTTTATTCCATGTTATTTGTTTTTCCAGCTAAGCATAGTTTCAGCGGAGTTTGTGTCCATGGCCGTGTATTTGGGTTGCATGCTAGCCCAGCTGTTTATTTACTGCTATTTCGGGACACAACTCAAAGTTGAGGTAACTGATTGAGACATTATAGCGAATGGGCACGTGCACCACTAGACGCCACTTCACTCTTGTAAAATTGGCTGCTAAATAGCGGTAGCAGCTTCATATGAATACTAAGCAAAAACAAGTAGTAAAAGTAATTCATCTAAATTTGGCAGGGCCTTGTGTAACGTAGCTGCGTGTGTCCTCAGAGCGAGCTGGTGAATCAATCGATTTACTGCTGTGACTGGTTGTGCCTGTCGCCACGGTTCCGGAGACAACTCCTCGTGATGATGCAGTGTTGTGGCCGGCCACTGGCGCCTCGCACCGCATACGTCATCCCTATGTCTTTGGATACTTACATTCATGTAATGTCGATATATTTAGCAAGGGTTTTTGGGGAAGTACGGTGCTTATGTTCTATATGAAAATGACACACTTTTGCAGGTGCTGCGGTCATCTTACACCCTGTTTACATTCTTGAATCGTTAAGAGTGCGGTAAACATGAGATGTTTCAGAAAACTTCAAATCAATCAAAAATTAGTAGAATAAAATTAATCACAGCTTATGCCAGATATCATATTTGCCGTTGTCAAGGAATTATAACAAACATAAAGAAAAGCCTTCTAACAGAGACGAAGGAAATCCATGAAGATTTCCACACGTGAGAAAAGGTACAGCCGCAAAGAGCTTGGTGCTGCCATTTGGTCCAAGGACTTAAAACTTTTGCTGAAATAAGTATAGATATTTAATTCAGAAAACATAAACTTCTGAATTGTTCAGTTTTGTTCGTTTTGTTGTGATCAGCGCAGAGCAGTATCAGAGGACGCTCGTAAAATTGACCACCGTTTGATTCATTGCGCCTTTACTGCCGTTTTATGGCTCAGCGCCGCCAGAAGTAAACCAAGCTGATCCCGGACCCTGCATTGTATTCCAGTTGTTTCTTATATCGGTTGTGTACATGGCTATACCATTTTCTAACTACCATCGGCGTTTACAAAAATGCAAACTAGTTATTATTTAATTGTGGCTTGGCATAATAAGCTCGACCTCGCGCTTACGTAGCCACGAAGTTATTTAGGCGACGCGACGCAAGAGAAAGCACCATTGTTTTTGTATTCTGTCTGTGTGTGAAAAATAAACATTAGAGGCAACTATAAATAAATATTGGTTTTTTATTTATTCGTCGTAGCGTTTTCACAAGCTTGTAATATAATTATTTTAAGCACTGTTTCTTGAGTGAACCGCTTAACTTCAGTTGAACTCGTTAGGTGCGTGCGGTGTGACTCACGCGGGCTTCGCCAGACAATCCCGGAGCCCGAATCGGCAAAACCCGCCTCTTCAGTGCTCCGTACGACGTAAGTGCTGAAAGTCGTGTAAAAAGTTGTATCCGGCCGCGAATAGCGCGTGTGGAATTCCGTTTATAAATACGCGAGTGCGGGCGCGGCGGGAGATCTCTGTTCTCGGCGAAGGAGCGTGCTGCGCAGGGCGGTGCAGGCGACCCGCAGGCGCACAGGCGGCCCGCGCGCGGCCCGCAGGCACACGCAGGCATGCGCGCGCGCCGATGATATTCACGGGCGGGGGGGCGCGCCGGCGCACCTCGCCCGCGCCACGCGCGCGCGGCCCCGCCCGCCCGCACCAGTACCAGCGACTCCATGCCGACTATGTGAGTCTGAGCGTTCATTAGCTATTTACTAATAACGCTATCTAATTCATTTATCAATAACCGATCGATTGATCTTGTGCCGCTATATCAGCAACTATGAATGGAAATTCAACATTTTTTTACTGCGGAGTACGTTGAAAAAGTTTACGTTGAGTTTATTTTCTTCTTGTGTCTCCGATAACGTTTTTAGATCAGGTAGGTACTGGTGTACTGGTCTGGAGAAATTGGAGAACTCCTGCCTGACTATCATAACCTGTCATTCTGAGTCTACGTAAAAGCTTCTGTGAACAGCTGTCATACAAGTTGGTACCAACAGTTTAATGTCAGCACTAAAGCAGCTATTTGAGGATGTCGGGAGAATAACGACCCGAGAGATATAAATTCTACTCAGCAATTAAACAAACATAACGGATGTTACTAATGCAATAAACAGAGAATGATAAAACTATCAATCTAATGATGTCACGCATACCGAGTCTAATTGCATTTTTCCTGAAGAAGTATTTAGTGCACTTACTTGGTTTTAGTATCTAGTTATTTGCGAATTTAAGGTGCACGTTCGGGGAATATCTACTTCTACCACAGTGGTGTCTGCGCCAAAGCAATGTTACTGCGTTCAGTTTTCAAGGGTGCTTATTTAATTTCAGGCATATGAGACATTTAAGTTACCATCAGTTGGTGGGCTGCTGGCTTGATAGCGGGCCGTAGGCATGGTTCTCAGCAAATGTCCAAAGGTTTTTTAGTAAACTAAAAGCTGTTCATGACAGCGTGTCAATTAGGTATTTCTTTTGCGTCCACTTTTCAACAGCTAGGCAATGTTAATCTCTACAGCTCAATATTTCTCACTTACTGTCTGCAGATAAATCTGTAAGTAAACATTTGGACACTCGTAAAATCGGTATCTAAGTGCTTACAATTTATATTGTTTCTTACAGCGCCCAGACTAAAATAAATGGAGATATGACGACGGGCCATGGATGTCCGTTTCACGAAAACATAATTTAATAAATCATGTTGCCATCAATCATTTTTTATAGAACTGTCTGATGGAAGCACATCTAATTAACATTAAACTGGATCATTAATATGGCATCGACGATGTAGATTTATAAATTTATAATAGACAAACATTTTTAGGTACTGTATGTAGTTCCTGGCGAAAAGCAAAGATGTATACTTCAGAGTAGAACGCGACGCGATCTGAGGATCTTTTTAAAGAGCACGTAAGCTACGCAAGTAGTCTAAAATCTGCAATAACGTGGATTGCATATTGAGGTTTATGAGGGGGATGAGGTTTTGGTCCTGCTGTGGCATTCTGCTACAAGCAAGCAGTTCATTGGTTTCTGAGTAACGATTTATCTGCGTTAACCAGAAAGCTATAAACTGATTGCTGACAGCAACTTCATTATTGAGTAGTCCTAATTAACAGGTACATTTACAAGAATTCGTATAGTTTCCACACGCTAAAAGAATTTTCAAAGTGAGCCAAGTAGATTAGCAACTCAGCTTTGTTTAGACGGCTTATTTTCCTTCTCCAATAAATAAATACTTTACGACCAATCTCCATGTAAATATTTAAGTGTTGGTACAAGCTGTTGCTACTACTCGTTCGATACCCAATTCACGATGTTTATGTATCTACTCGTGTACATCTGTATTATGATATCTATTGTTAGACATTCAATTTACAACTCACATAGCTTCATTGAAAACTGAAATCGAACGGCTAACATGTTTGGGTTTTAGTAAAAAAAGTTATGATTATAGAAATCCATGATTGGGTAGGGTGATTGAGGGCATTTCCGTTTGTCTATGACAAAATGCATTTGCCTGGTAACTAAAACTACCTACCAAAAAAAACTTCAATTTCTGTCGATGATCGTATCATCGACAGAAATTGAAGTTTTTTTGACCTTTTGGGTTTCATGCACTTTTTGCATTTTTGCACATCTGAAACAAAAACTCTATCCTATTAGTTATCGTTATACTCCTGCCCTTATTGGGGGTCAGTGCACGTTTTGATTTTCCATGCTTCTTTATTAGGTAGGTAACCCCCTTTATGGACGTATCTTATCTGTCACACATACTTTTTTCTAGCACTCTGTCCTTTAGTATATTCTTTAAATGAGAGTTTACCCGAACCACCAACATATCGGACCGAAATTCATACAGTCTCGCCACGCCAAAACGTGGGTACTTTACCAGGTGTTTACCCGCAAAAGTTAATGGGACGAAGCTAATCACGACACTACGTCACAGGCCGTTTTTGCTTAAGAGTTAAGATGTCGTTATTCTGTAATGATAGTGAGCGAGTGATACCTGAATGGGCTCTGACGCTGACGCACAGCTCATACGACGGTAGAGCGTGGAGCAGTACCATCGAGCGAACCGTTGGGTTCCGTCTATTTTTACTCGTGCATTTACCACGCAAGCACTCAGCCTTGATCCTCCTCGCACGATTCTCTCCAAGCCACGTTCAAGTTTGCTTCACCAAAAAAATATGTTTCATTTAAGTTTACAAATATTTAAGTGCTTGCTTTTATCTATAACGGCTGTCAAATCTTTGAAAGAAACATGACGTTTTGATATAAATTTATACCTGAATCCAGGAATGATATGTTTATTTCTCCGTGGTTTTAGTGTTCTTAGAATTTCTATGAAAAATAGTAGCGTCAAACAAGTCAGATTTATAATATTATTACGGGCTCTTCTACACTACTCCGATCTGTCATTCCATTATTTATTATACCTAAGTCATCATCTACCTAGCCTTTTCAAAACTTTGTTGGGGTCGGCTTCCACTCTTCCAGTCTTACCAGATTCAGCTCAATACCAGTATTGTACATGGAGCGACTCGATCTGACCTCCACAACCCAGTTAGTTCTGGGTAATACGATACCCCTTGGTAAGACTTGTTGTCGGACTTTCGGGACGACTGTCAAAGACTTATAAATGACAACCGAGACCAACGGCTTAACGTGATTTCCGAGGTACGGAAGAAACTTGGTATGTAAGTAATGGGTCACGCATTCACGGACCAACCTAGGCTATCGCGACTTAACCTGAAGATCGACCCCAGCATGTTGCATCGGAGTAGGACAGACACCACTTCTGCTGATTTACGATTTCTGTTTTATGTTATGTGCACTTGTGGCATGTGCCAAATACACGTTTTCTTTCTTGGAAAAAATAAAGAATCGTTTGTTGGTAACAACAAAAGAAGTTATTTAACAGCCCGTTTCACCATTTCCTTTGGCGCAAAAAAAAAATAATAGTAACTATAGCAATCCAGAAAAATAATGTTTACTTTAAAGTGCGCATAATTGTTGATTAAAATGTGTGTCTGAATAAATAGGTACACCAGAGAAGTCATGCACTTATATGAGGACAACAATCCACTTGAAGGTTAATTAATCTGTTTAGGTAGGCATGATAAGGCAGAAATTCGTCAAGCACTCCTTTGTATTATTAAATTTTATTATCATCTATGTCACTATCATGATGACTTTGCTATTCGTAAAAACAAGTAAATTCTTCCATAAAAAATTATAACTAGGTATCAAACTGCGTCACATTTTTGCAGTACCTTAAATTATAAACCTGTAGGTAACTATATCCATTCTTTAAAGGTATCGAAGTCGTTGGATGGTAAAAGCATGATCAGCTGGCAAATAGATTGTAATCAAATGAGCACAGGACTTTTCTTTATTGAAAACTTTTGGTTTTTAGAAAGGTTTTCGACTTCCTGCATCGGAATAATAGTTGGAACTTTTAACTAACTTGGTAGTTGGTTAAGTCCTTTCGTTTGTAGCAATGAGCTTCTAATTTAAAGCAGCTGTTTCATCCATCGATGATCGTCCATACTAAGTTATATGGTTTTAATAGTTAAGAAGTAATTTGACCGAAGATTGCCTCAAGGATGTATCTTAGGAGCACCCAGGGAGGCCCTTTAATGGATGTCCCTTTTCTTCATAACTAAGTTATTGAAGTTTTTTCTGAGTGTTAGACTACGTCCCCAACTCTCCATCTCGCATCACCGTCAATGTGGAAAATGTGATAACTGTTTTTATGTGTTTATCAGTAGCAGTCAGGGGCGGGGTGTTAATTTGTGACTGTATGGTGGGAATCGCTATTCCTTATTTCCTTTGGAATTTGCTTTACCGGAAATTTAAAAATTCTGTAGATACTCAGGTCAATCTAGTTTGATTTTTTCCCTCTTTCTTGTTTTCATTGTATTGTTGTTATTGTTTATTATTATTTTAGTTTTTTTATTGTTTGTCCTGTGAGAGTCCAATAAGTGTTTTTCTTGCATTCTTTATTTACATATCTTATCTCACTCTGTCTGCAACCAGCTGTGGCTACTCGTGTAAGAACCTTTCTTTTGGTTGTCAAATCCTCGTATGCTTAAGCACAAAATAGAGTGTTCGTAACATTCTTCTGAAAAGCGGTGCACAAGTTGATCTATTCGTCTTGATACCTATTTCAGGAATGTTTCTAAGGTGAAGAGGTATAAGCTAAGAGGCTAAGTTTCTATGGTGAAACTGAACCCTGTACTGTAGAAAATAATGTTACCTCAATTACTAGTATTATTAGTATAGTATAGTAGTATATATTAGTACTTTAAAATGTACCTATATAGACATATTATGACGTGGTGTGTTATGCAGATTGCAGCTGTCGTACATTTTCCACTAAGAATTGCGGGTATTTGTTACAGCGTAAGATAAACAGTATTAAACGGTTTGCCAAGCAGATATCACTTGTTTTTACGAGCGTTAATTAAAGTTGAATCAGAGCGATAAGATTATAATCTGCCAATCTAATTTCCTTTGATGTAGTAACGTTTCAATGGAAAATCAATTGGAAATAACATCTGCCTCGAGAGATCGTCCAATGCCACGCCGTGTTACCGCCTATGCATACAACAGAATACAACTGCAAATCGAACGCATCGCGTAGTGCAGCCGGTCACGTGATCGAGCTACATCTCAACATATGACAAACGAATTCTCAATTTTGGCCATTTGACACTAGCCGTGTATTTCAACTGTAGCCACCCGGATCCATGCCAGGGAATTCGCAGGCCTTGAGCGGCGACGCTTTCTATACAAATACCGGTGCATCTAGTTGTATCCCTTCGGCTGTAAGGGCACTACATCGGTATTACAGAATCCGATGTTTATTGTCGATGGCATTTTTGTGCATCCCGGCCAGTGGCTGTGACGTCTGACTTGGCGATGTGTCCACACACCGACATCAGTTGCGTGCGATGTCATCTTGGTTTCGGGTATGTCCAATTTCTCGTTTCGCACGCCATCCAAATTCTTGGCTTTCAAAGAGCTTTACGTTGATATCGCTGAATAAGAAACTCGTAATGTGAATAACCGCGGGCTTTGTAGCGAGCGCCGCGACGCGCGGAGCGGGGCGCGGGCGCACTAATTATAAATTAACACACGCTGATTAATATTATATCAAGGGCTCATACGACCGATCGAATCTGTCCCTATAATAACATTTGTAGCCTAACATTTCAACTTTTGAATATAAAAGTTGAAATTTCTGTAAACTGTAACTGTATGGGCGTGGGTTTAAAAGTCGTTGGAACTAAATTGATTCAATGTAAATTCCGTTTTCCAGCGCTAAAGTTGTTTATTTTTGCAGCTACAGTATAGAATCTTCTTTAATCTTGGTGCGCTATGAACCGATTGAGTGAAAAGTTTAGGGGCTCCAAAGTAGACGTGGAGCAGTTATTTTGAGATTTCAGATCTAATATAAAATCTTTTGTGACGCTGAAAATAAACTGATTTATCGTCGTTTCTGTGGCAGCTAAGGCCTCGCGTTGTTTTGCAGCCATAGAAGTTATATAAATAAAACTTTGTATGAATAATGATGTGTTCATTTTCCATAATAAGGCTGCTTTACGTACGGGCGTCGCTGTTTCGTGTCCAATGTGGGTGCACATTGTTGGCAGGCGCTCAACTCACCGTAATTAGTGCTGAGTGACATAATGCACGAGCGCCTAAACAACAAACAGTTAATCGCTACGACTAATGTTTACAATCTGTTGTAATGTCGCCGTTTAGAAAACAATGAGGATAGTCGCTTGGTTGGAAGGAATCTACAACTATGTGTCTACCTACTATGTTACAATTTCAAAGTTCCTGCCATTTCATGCGTTTATTTGATGGGTTTTACAGTGCTTGTTTTTATTAGATTTGGAAATGGTGATAGTTACCTTACCAACCTTATCTATGAGATGCATTTAAGTAAAAAGCTATTTGCATTCTGAATATCTGTAATTATGGCGTACCAAATCATAAATATTATCATGGGTACTTTTTTACGAATACCATGTCAAAATACTCATGTCAAAACAAAAAAATGCGTTGTTTCCACAGCTAAACTTACATGCGGAAGCGCTACGCCAATGTACCGCGCTACGCTATTGCGTAGCGAGGCGCATAGTTGTCTGTGTTTACATACCGATGCGGGGTAAACAACGCAACACAGCTACATCTTCATTCTCGATGCATATCGATAATAACCGCGGCACCATTATTCGTGGGTACAATTCGTTATTGAATACATTGTAATTGGATAATGTTTCAAATCCCTCCGTAGGTAATTTTATCCCTTCAACTCCATGCCCTGGAGCTGCATTAGGGAGGCACTCCAGTATCACCGGGTGCCGACCTACCTTCGTCGTGTGGTCGGGGACTACCTGACGGACAGGGCCGTCATCTACCCTGGTCACAGCGGAGAATGGAACCGGCGAGAGATGTCGTGCGGTGTTCCACAGGGATCGGTTCTAGGGCCGCCCTTGTGGAACATCGGTTACGACTGGGTGCTGCGCTTCGACCTCCCTAGCGGCGTCAGCGTCGTTTGCTACGCTGACGATACGCTGGTGCTGGCGCAGAGGAGGTCGCACGAGGCGGCGGACGAATTAATGACACGCGGGGTTGCGATAGTCGTGGAGAGGATCCGGCAATTCAGGTCTCGAGGTGGCATTGCACAAGTCCGAGGCCATGTGCTTTCATGGGCCTCGGAATGCGCCACCGTCGGGATCCACACTGACGGTAGGAGGGGTTCCCATCGGCGTCGAGTCGACGTTGAAGTACCTAGGACTCGTCCTCGACAGCCGGTGGAACTTCGTGGAGCACTTCCGACGTTTGGCTCCCAAACTGGAACGGGCCGGGGCTGCCTTCAAGCGACTCTTGCCCAACCTGAGGGTTCCAAACGCCTCCTGCCGGAGGCTTTACGCGGGGTCGTGCGGTCCATGGCCCTTTACGGGGCCCCGGTGTGGTCGCGTTTGTTGAGGCTGCGAGCCGCACACTATCTGAACGCGCCCCAAAAGGTGGTAGCCGTAAGGCTGATCCGTGGGTACCGCACGATCTCCCGCGAGGCGACGAGCCTCCTAGCCGGATTGCCGCCATGGGATCTGGAGGCCATAGTCCTCGCGCGCCTGCACGAGTGGCGCGCGGAGGCACAGCGCCGGGGGGAAACTCCGCTGCCGCGGCAAATTGTCGCGCAGCGGACAGACTTCCGGCGCGATCTCATGGCGACATGGAGAGAGCGACTATCGCAACCCCGTGCAGGGCACGCCACGATAGTGGCGACAAGTCCCCTCTTTGAGGAGTGGCTAGAGAGGCGCCACGGCGCCCTCACCTTCCGCCTGACGCAGGTCCTCACCGGACACGGTTGTTTCGGGAGGTACCTGCACCGAATCGGGCGGGAGGAAACGCCCGGGTGCTCTCATTGTGAGGATCGCCCGGAGGACACGGTGGAGCACGCCATGGAGGTCTGCTCCGCTTGGACGGAGCACCGCCGTGTCGTCGTAGAGGCGATTGGCGGCGGCGACCTCTCGCGTCCGGCCCTGGTTCAAGCCATGGTCCGGGGCGAGAGGGAATGGCCGTCACCTCCTTCTGCGAAGCAGTCATGCTAGCGAAGGAGGTGGCGGAACGTGAGAGGGTCAGAACCTCACGTCCCAGCCGCCGCGGGAGAAGCACCGGGCGTCGGGGGCCACGCCGTGATGGCTCTCGGCCACCGTAGGCGCGGGCCTGTGGACGGTGAGTAATGGGTTAGCTCGCCGTCCGTCCGTCTTATGACGACAGGCATGGAGTGTCACAATGTCCACAACCCACAGACATTGGGTAATACAATACCAGTTGGTAGGACTGGTTGTCAGTGTTTCGACATAATATATTCACATTATTCGATATTTTCTTTCTACGGAAATATGTGGAAGGCAAAAACAATAGGTATTGCCAATGGAAATATTGCAAGAGACTGGTACGAAAGAAAAAAACGTTTCAAATTAGATTTCTTTTTGGGCGATGGATCGAATTTACTCCCATCACATTAGGTCTTATAATAACTGAATAAGATCAAGACTGTGTGGGGTTTAGTAGAGGCGTACACACATTTTGTTTAGTTTACGCCCCATGTAACATGGGGCGAGCTCATTGCCATTAACTGGGCACAAATCCAGATTCTAGTAAACTCCAGTACTCTAGAAATAACACGAATGATTGCTTTAAATCATAATATGTTACATTCAAAACCATTTTACTGTACGTTCCAGTGGTTGCCGGGCGGGGTATGCGGCGAGGGTGGCGAGGGTGCCATTCGCCGCTCCCGCGGCAAGCGCATCACGCAGAGACGCGGCGCCATCAAACACCATAAGTAAGTACAGCAGCAACAGCAAAACATATCATTATCATTCTCCTGAACTTATCCCAATTCATGTGGGGTCGGCGTAGCATGTTTTCTTCTTCCATACCTCTCAATTAGTCGTTATCTCATGAGATATCCCCTTTCTAGCCAAATCATCTTTCACACTCCAGAAGTACATCGTTCGCGGGTCTGTGGACGGTGAGTAATGGGCTAGCTCGCCGTCCGTCCGTCTTATGACGACAGACCGTGTCGACGGCGCGTTCATGTTCCACGTCCGCCTCAAAAAGATGTCAGTAAACCGGAGGGGTTCGGGATTGTTCGAAAGAGATACCGCGGCCCTGGAACTCAAAGGGAAAAAGAAGGAACATCGATAGGGAGTGTCACCGCCCAGAGCGGGGGGCGGGGGTCATTTGATGATTTCCCATCAGAAAAAAAGGGGTACATCGTTTCTTTGGTCTTCCCCTTCGCTTACCTATAATTATATTAATCAGCCTTTGGTTTTTACACCGCTGTTGCAGTCTTCTTCTACTGCTGCACTGCCCTCCTCTCAGTGAGAAGGAGTGAACCGTAATCGACCACGCAGGAAACTAGTCCCGCAGCAGTGTCTGGGCGATATTTGTATGGCACATCACACATAAAGCTATACAAAGCTAAACTTTGTCGATGTACCAAATAACAATTTCGTATTGGACCATTCATGATGATTAAGACTTCATTCTGTTAGCACAATTAGTTTCTAATGAAAAATCACGCATTCCTTTCACAAAACAGTGCTCGCGGGTGACGCAAGCGCGGGCTATGCTAATTGAACGATTACAAAAAAACGCAAAAAAAGTAATTGTCTTTTGACGCCTACATTACACCATCGACAATGACACAGCTTTCTAATTCTTTGAAAAAAAAAACACTTAGTTGCTAAAATTCTTTTAGTATACCTAAGACGCATTATCGCCTATTGGCTAACATTTGCGCCGTTCAGTCGCGTCGCTATCAGTAAGACTGTGACACTCATCAGGTACTGCATAAGCATTAAATTAAATTACATTAAATTAGATTAAAGTAGATTAAATTTAATTAAAATAAAATATAATATATTGAATTGAATTAGATTAAAATAAATTGCATTGAATTAAAAGGAATCATTAGAATAATTAAGTGTAGACATTTATGTAAACAATTGTAATTATTTTTAACTGTATCTATGACGGCTATGAAATTATTACTACTAACATAGTTATTAAGCATTTCTAACTCACATATCTATGGACTTGGTTGTTCGAAATAAAGTATTTGAATTGAATTGAATTGAATAAGCGGCGATGATTTTATTTGCTACCGTTTTGGACTCGTGCTTGAAAGCACGACTGCTGAGTGTCCCGAAATCGATGCCCACGTCGAGCAGTGTTATTGGGTGCTTCGATTAGGAGTTTCTCGGTAGCAGCCCGGAGTTCAGAGGTTGGTGGTGTGGCACCCCCGTTGGCACTCTCAAAAAGCCCATTAAGCCGTTGGTCCTGGGCCTGATTTGCCCCTGGACGTGTCGTATTACCGTCCCATCGGGTTATAAGAATAAACGAAAGGAGAGTGCACCTGTGTTCGGACTCACCCTTGTGCACTATAATAATAATTAAATAAATCTACATCTCCTGCGTACTTCTGTAACGGCTGTTGGGATTGGACGACGTAGCCGAAATTCGGTCAGGACAATATTATTATACATATTTCTTTCAACCGGGTAATAGCCCTGGACATTAAAAAGCAAATCGTCAGGGGAAACATTAGATTCAAAGCATATATCCGTGGCAATACATCACGCCTCCTCTTGACTATTATTTCGCGCATCGTCGCGTTAAAGATTTTTGGCGCAAGAGTGTTAGCATTAGACCATCACTTGGTACCGCCTACGTCCCATGTTGTGTTTAGGAATACTTTCGGCACAATATATGGCACAAGTTATTTAATTTATTGAAATGGACTGGAACGCCCGTTCCTGTAGTTAACAGCTCGAGTTCTCTTATTTATGTGTGTTTTAGCAGGTATGCAAGAGTGTGACATGACGGGAGTGCTGGAACATTCATACATAATATTAATTTATTATACAGAATGTGAAGAAAATTATTCGTTGTTTATTCATAGCGGTTCTGAAATACTCTTCTTTGACTATGTAGGTTTTGCATGAAAGAAATGATTTATCCTACAATTCAGGTTCGATGTGATTTTATTTCAAGTATTGCCAAATCATCATCATCATCTTCCTGCCCTTGGCCCATGTTACTTGGGGTCGGCGCAACACGTTTTTTCCTTCCATTCTTCTCCAAGTATTTCCAAATCTTCAGTAAAAATGCTTCCCTTCCCTGGTATCATTAATCTGTACCTTTGCTCTACCTTCGATTATCTTATAAAAGATTGGCGACAACCACTGTCGCCAATCTTTTATAAGATAGTCGAATTTGAATTACGACAAATGATCAGGAAATGTGTTATTGGGTTTTTCAGTCATGGTGACCGGTTGATAGCAATAGGCTCACCCCTATTACAACTCAAACATAACTGACGAACCTGTACCATAGGTTCACCTTCGGCTAACCCTACGGGGATCACAGAAATAGTGCTAAGTCTGAAAGAAAAACTTTACCTTTGGTTCCAGGGTCCACGATGTAAACGGTCACCGATTCGTGGCGAAGTTCTTTCGGCAGCCGACGTTTTGTGCGTTCTGCAAGGAGTTCCTGTGGGGCTTCGGCAAGCAGGGCTACCGCTGCTCTGTGTGCCAGACGGCTGTGCACAAGAGATGCCACAACAAGCTGCTCGGAAAATGTACCGGTTCTTCTGCGTATTCCGAGTCCACGGTGGTGAGGATGTGTATTTTATTTCACTGTTTTGCTTTGTTTTAGCAGTACCTAGTGACTCAGTGGTAGCTCCCTTGACGGTAGAGGCACTTAGGTTGTGTCATTTATCATCACCACTTTTTGACAGCTGGATCATGAACGATTCAGCGTTTCACGTTGGATCGTTCCGTGTTGGATTATGAGCAGTGATCGGAATAGGCTGACTAAATTTGCCTAAACTTCAGAGAACAGAGACAGAAAGTGGAGACTTCCCTACGACTATATTTTTTTTCCCGGGATTTGGGAAAAATCTTCAATAAGTTGAAAATAAGCTTTATTTAAGATGTGTAAAGGCTATTTTAAACTGAACTTTTAATTACCAAATTTCGGGATTTTCACGTAAAATCCCGAAATTAATAATCTAACTTTAATTCATGTATTCGAATTATATTTACGATCCGAATTTATATTTACCCTAATTTATATTTATTATATTTACGATACGAATAACTTACTGAAGATTTTTTCCGAATCCAGGGGAAAAAAATATAGTCGTAAGGAAGTCTCCACTTTCTGTCTCTGTTCTCCGAAGTTTAGGCAAATATAGTCAGCCTATTCCGATCACTGAATATGAGTTATAAGTTTATGACCCACTCCCTCGCATCGGAAGGCCTGTGTCCCAGCAGTAGGAATATTACAGGCTGATCATTTTGGCTACTGCGCTAAGCGTGATGGAGTCCATTCCCACGGGAGTAGTGGGTCTGGATGTTGCGGTTGTTGACACACCCATACCTACATGAGATAGTGAGAGGCAAGGTTAATAAGAGGCAATGGCTGTGACTTAACTCAATCCTTCTTTTCAACCTGCTATCCTTATAAGGTCGGGCTTCTACGTGCACGATATGAATTATAACCAATGTTTCTGCTAGCTTGTATGGTTGTCTTTGCTTTGGTGGAAACCGGGCCTAAGCAGGGATCTATTCAAACACGCACTTCTTTAAACATTCAGTCATGCAAAAATGGAAATCAGTATTGATTTGATCAACCACCACCCTGATCCTTCAAAGACTTCAGCCGCTACAAGCGATTTTAACTGTAATTAATATTGTTTTAAAACTTCATTTCCAGTACCTTCGCGAAAGGTTCAAGGTGGATGTGCCACATCGATTTCGACCGTACCAGTTCATGTCACCCACCTTCTGCGACCACTGCGGTGCCATGCTCTACGGCTTCTTCAAGCAAGAGCTCAAGTGTGAAGGTATTCTCGACTTTATTCTGATGAATATAAGGGTCAACTTCAAAAGGAAGTGCACGCACTTGGGCCCACTGGACTCGTCAGATCAATGGTTACATCAGTATGTTTATGCTAAGGCTAGACATCACTTGAAGAATACGTAGATACGGACGACGGTAGGTTCTTTTTAAGCTCCTAAAGTCCTAAATATACAGCATGTATCAGAAAAATGTAGTCATGTTAAAGGATGTGGTGTAGACCATCAAAGTGCACAACTTTCTACATCATAAGCGCGAAAACAAACAGCTATCCCAATTTTTATGGGAGAGCTGAAAATTTTTGATGATAGTACCATGGAGAAAGTTGTTCAATTTAATGGTTATGCTTTATTTAAGCACATGCAAACGTGCCACACGGCACGCATCCCTTGACAAAGAGCATCGCACAACAATGAATCACGTGTGTGATAAAATATCACGAGATAATAGAATGCTGAGTGTAAAGTGCATTTCCTGAAGAAGTTTCTCAACCTAACACGGTGTCATTCATTCTAAATGATGAGATCTAGTTGGCTTTCACCTACTCAATCACCAAAAACAAGACTTGTAAAATGATGTAATTCTAGACAAATGAATCTTTAAAAATATCTTTTTTCCAATGAAATCACGAAGTGAAAGATGACAATAAAATCGCGTTGATTGATATAAGAAAAGTTATAACATGCATTTATTATTGGAAAACCTCAGCTAATTTTATAGAGGAAGCCAGCACTCATGATCGAGGATGAAGGCCGTGCTAATATTAGCTCAATTCAATAATAAATTATTGTAATTAGTGTCGTACACGAGAATCAATCGGTGCACTCGCTGAATTGCTATTACTTGCGTGGGCAACAATCTGATACACTCTGTAGAAAGATTTAAATCGTTAGTCGTCATCGACCGGCCGTTAAAAGATGGTCACTTTTTATCACGCTCACTCATGCTGAAAATTATATGTATAAGCGCTCCCCCACCAGAGCATTCGCGAGTAATGCAACAATCCAAGATTCAGTTTTGTACAGAAACCAGTGATTGTGACAAATTGTATCGTTACAGAGTGCGTACTGTAATGATCGGTTCTTCTCACTCCACTCCCTGATGTAAGGCTTGAATCTGAACTGTTACATAATTATATTACAGGCGAATGCTCCCGGTGAGGGAGCGTCTTATCGTTCCATGCGAGAGCTCCCTTTTTTTAGTGTGAACTTGAGTGAGACGGCAAATCTGACGATTTAAATATTTTTAAATATTATTCTGTCTTAGATTGGCAGGAAATCTAATTTTAAAGCATCAAAAGTATGTGAATTATTTATGTGTACCTGTTTCTTATTGATGTACACCTGTGTTCTATTTATAATTGCATGCTTTGAATGGATGCATGGTGCACGAATAGCTTCTGATATTGCAATTCTTCAAAGGTGAACCACGTACACTTTTATATCAACGCCATATACTTAATTTTATGTAGTAACGTGGTAACTGTATGCAGCGTTTCTTTGTCATCTGTTTTTTTTAGTTTGGAAATAAAAACTATTGTTATTATGTTGGTTTAAAATAAGTTGCATATGGTGTTGAAAAAGGAGCGTTCACCTAGCGGCAGCTTTTGCCTGAGCCTATAAAATGAGTTTTATTTTTCTGTTTTAGCAATAAATGCAAACTGTGCAATTGTGCATGAACAAAGCTACGCTACAGTCGGCCAACTATCACTTTTTCATGCATGTGAGTTGTAAGTTATCATTTACCAACTTTTGTATTAATTACCCACAAAGAGGAGCTATTAAAAATATTACCTAGACATTAATTGACTGACTAAAAAACTATACGGAAATTCCAAAATACATGTTTAACGGTAATCTATTAACGAAGTGACTATTTCTCAGTTTATTTAATGCGTGCATCGTTTTGGGTTTCGAATGTAAACCAACATTATTTCGTCCTTATAATTCGACAAAATGTATGGAACAGTTGATTTTTTCGCGATTTTTAGGATTGGTCACATAGTAAAAAATGTTCATAACGATGAGGCCAATGACCTCTTTTCAGGACCATTTTTTACAAGGTGAACAAAGACGTCGCCGTCGAGAAAAAGATAATCCATCTTGCTAACAATACACAATTTGCTTGCGAATTGTACAAAAAGCATCGACTACTTTTCCAAAAAAATATTTACTACGTAAATTAAGAAAATCTCCGACGCCTCAGAATGATTTTGTAAAGGTTTTTCGCACTATTTGGATTGAAATAAATTACTTAGATACTTCTGTACCTAAGTAATTTACCGATTGTTCCGTAAAACACCACCGCCCCTAAAATCAACATAGGTGCTACGCCCGCTACGAAGGAAGTCAGGAGGTCAACAAATAAAGTTTCGTTACAAGATCTTTGTCAGACATGCGCTTAGTAGCTATTAAGACAGACGCTGATTTCAGAGTCAGCTTTTGAAGTGAACACTGACGCTACGCCATGCTACGAAGTATCTACGAATTGGCAAACTTAAATTCAAACAAAGTTTTGATAAGATAAAAGAATATTGAGAAAAATGAGAGATTACATTTTATTAGAGAAACCAATTTTAATCTGTAATACAACAGCTCTTCAAGTGATCACTGGTGCTACGTCCTGCTACGAAGAGTCGACGTCCTGCTACAAAGGTCCTGCGTCTTGCTAACAAATGGCCTACGTTTTACTACGAAGCTTCTAAGGTATGATACGAAGGTGCTACATCCTGCTACGAAAATTCTAAAATATGTTATGAAGGGTCTGCGTCCTGCTACGAAGGGCCTACATATTACTACGAAGCTGCTACGTGCTGCTACGAAAATTCTATGATATAGGCTACGAAGGGTCTACGTCCTACAACGAGGGGTCTACGTTTTGCTATGAAGGTTCTACGTCTTGCTACGAAGATCCTACAAACTGCTACGCAAGGTATAAGTCTTTGCTACGAAAGTCTAGGAGCTGCAACAAAAGGGCTATATTTTGCTACGAAGGGTCTACACTACACAAATCATCCCCAAAGAGAAGACAAGAGTTATAAACGATGTTACTTACTAGCTTTCAACGTAATAAAATTAAGTAAGAGGCAACAGCCGCTAATAATGTTTTCAATTTAAATATTTAATCGGATTGCCTATGTTAGCACAAATGCTACTCTACCGTCTTATTCTTGGCACCCTCAATCCCCAACGCAGTTGGATGCAGTTGAATACCAGTCAGTTCAAATAAACACGAGGCATTCAGCGACTTGTTGTGCCCAGCAGACTGGAATGATTGCAATATTATATGGTCACGTTCAAAATTCCCAGAAAAGATATAAGTTCCGATAAATTCCTGTAAACGGTATGCCTACTACGTATTTAGGATTTTAATAGCTCATGCCCCCAGCTTCGCCGACGTGGATTTCGGTAATGTCGCACAGGATCGTACTACCGGGATAAAAAGTATCCTATTTGTTATAAACAATTGTTGTTTGGTTATTAACATTTTGTGTGCCAAGTTTCATCAAAATCTGGTGGTCAGTAGTTTCTGCGTGAAAAAGTAACAAACATCCATCTATTCTCACAAAATTTCTGATTTATAATATTAGTAGGACTAGCTGTTTCCCGCGACTTCGTTCGCGTGCAAATTTTGATTTGCAGAGAGTAACAAAAATCCATCTATCCATCCAAACTTTCGCATTTATAATATTATAATACTCCCTAAGCTGCCTTTGCCAATATCACCACAATTTTAGTTGTTTTCTAATTATCACAACAATGCGCACATAACAATACCCTAAAATATCTAATGATAAAAGCGTGTGCAAAATAAATAGAAATCAAACAAAAGTCATTTTTATTTCCTTCAAGCGAAACAACGTCATCCCTGTTTCTATGAAATCTATCTGTTGCATTTTTTGCATTGATCGTTATAAAGTTATTTTATTTATCGTAAACAAGAAGGAAATCATAAACTATATTTCTGGCCCATAAATCCCATTATATTTATTTTAAAGCACTCTTATATCGCATGATTTTATGAGACGTTTTCAGTTATTTTTGTACGGCAACCTAATAAGACATGCCAACACACCAACTCAATGCGGATTAAGTTCTTTAACCAGAGATTTTCAGAGCTCCTTGTTTATGTTTTCTCACCACATCGCCCTCTAATCCGAAGAGTTAGGTCGCAAGAACAATTAAATCGCAGGAATATTGCCACTTTAAAGACGCACTGGCAAGGCATGCAAGTTTCTTAAAAAACTAAGCAACTACATAATGTGTTAGAAACTTAAATGGAGACTGACAAGCAGATTAGCTAGATGAGGTGGCTGAAGCTGGATCAAATGTCCAACAACTTGATCACCAACAAACTGAATAGCATACAATTTAAGGCCGACTTAATTCACAACAAAGCTAAGATCAGATCTCGAAAACAATCAAAATAATCCAACCCTATCTAATGAACTGTAAACACGCTTTTTTGTCACGGGCAGGCAGAAAGCACTAAAGTAAACGCTATCCTTACTCCTTTTACTTCGACCACGTTTATATTTATATCTAGTCATACAGACTCCAGATCTTTGACAATCGTTACAAGTAATCAGTGGCCTGAAAGTCTTACAACCAGTCTTACCAAGGGGTATCGTAATACCCGGTACTAATTGGGTTGTGGAAGTCAGATAGGCAGTCGCTCCATGTAAAATACTGGTATTCAGCTGCATCCGGTTAGACTGGAAGCCGACCCCAACATAGTTGGGAAAAGGCTAGGCAGATGATGACGATACAGACTTATCGGTTGCGAGGGCGTCGTCCTCGCAACCTGACTTTTTGAAAAACATCACCAATAAGGTCAGTGCATGTCCCTCTAATCTAGGACATCCCAGGTTTTTTAGTCACTTTTCTTTCATCCTCGCAACATGACCATATTAACGATCTGAAAATATGACTCAATGTCTGCAGTGTTAGTGCCAAATCGTTTTTTTACTGCAGATACACACGTGAGTTTTTATAGGGGAGTAGTTACTGCTTGGGCCAAAAATACAAAGCATTGCTATACATACTCGGAAGACTCCTCGTAGGCTTCAGATTTATGTACGTACCGTAAACCTCAATAAATATATAGGATAATATATCTACTATGAATTATGAATACATCCCATTCATGTAATGTGTTATTAGAATGTTACGAGTATGATTTGTTTTTCAATTTGCCTATAGACTACTTTTATAATTATCTCCTTCATCGTACGTTTTGAACATGCGGCCACACGATATTTACTGCCACAATATTTATTTAAATATTCCACTTCTTAACGTAAAGATAAACTGTTTAGGTGACAACTTGGCTTACTCTACATATATGAACTCATTTTTATTTTAGTTGACCCTATTTTTCTGTCTTTCAGCTCCAGTAGCTTCGATTAGTATGAGATATTTTCAGTGTAGTTAGTTCTATATAGATTATCTATTTATCAGAGCTAGTTAGCAGACGGGCTCAACATGGTACAGTGTTATGATAAAATCTACCATGTCATAAAATCCTATTCCATAAAAAATATTTAAAAAACTATTCCAAAAAACCTTTTTTCGAAGCTATCGAATGCTCTGAATAATCAAGTCGGTACCGTGTTACACGAATGTCCTGAAAACGAATCATGTTTGTTCATATTGAACTAGCACAATGACATTCTAAGCCAGTGCATCGCCCCGATTAAACAAAAACCCATTTTCCTACGGACTCACGACTTCCCTGACATGGTAAACAGCTGATAGGCACAATTTCTTTTTTTATCTTACAAAAGTGTCCCGTGGTCAGAAAAAAATTTGTACCTCGTTAATAAACATGTCCAGCTGGGAATAGTTCTCGTAAGTAGGTAGACAATGCTTGCTTATCTATTAATACGACTAGGCATGTCGTAAGAAGCTTTATTTTTGGATTCTTTAATAATAGAACGGTAATTAATGACACGCAAACCGCTTTTAAACTTAGTCGGTAACGGAACATTTACGTTTAACACTGCGTTCGGCATTTAAGTTTAGTGTTTGCTTAAAAGGGCACTAAGTTGCATTTTAAAATATGATTCATAAGGAAAACCTTTCGTTCAGTCGTTTAAAAGCTTCCTTCCGAGATTGTGACAAAAGTCATATATATCTATTATTATCTACTTGCCATCATCAATCAATCACCTGGGCGGGCGGAGCGGGATGGCGGGCGCGGGCCGGGGCGGGCGGTGGGCGGCGCGTACCTGCACGCGCTGCGCTCCCCGCGCACAGCCTGTGCCAGTCTGCGTGCGCGCTCCGATGCGCGACCCCGGTTGTCGCACGGCCGTGATTTAACGCGCTATTATGCCACTGTTTTCCGAACACATCGCGAACATGTATTACGGGTCATCATCCCCGTACACTGGATCACCGTACAGCTATAGCAGTTCAGCTTCGCCTCTGGGAACGTCTTACAGTGCTTCATATCTCAATCCTGGAAGCAGTTACAGCAACCACTCGTCTCTCAGTAGCTATTCTCGTACACCATTGTCGTCAAGATGGATTACCAGTGCTGGAAGAAACTACTCTCCTATGCTCACTACCATAACAGAAAGAGGATCTTCGAGTCCTGTAAGAATACATAGCCCGAGGAGGATGCCAATTTCATCTAGAACTTACGGTAATCCCAACTATACACCTCCACCTCGTCCTGTAAATATAAACACCGCTGATATTGATGTTTCCAGAGATAGATACAGGCGTATGGTGGAGGCTCCGACGCCTGCTAGACGTCCTACGCCCCCCACACCTCCCAAGCCTGAACCAACGCAACCAAAGGAGGATTCAAACAATGTCAGTGAAAGTGGACCTTTTATGCCCAGGGTAGATGGTAAACCAGAAACTGGAATTGATTCATCACCAGGTGTGGAAAGGAGTACAATAAAACGTGGAAGAACAGTTGTTAGACTTTATACCATTAAAAGAAATTCTCCTCGTAAGCCAAATGAGGAGGTAGAAGCTGCGGAAATTACACAAGATCAAACTGAACAAGGAGTAAACGAAGAAGCCAAAACAGATGAGAAAGAATTTATGAAATGGAGGGAAAAGCTTTCTGACGATTTGACTTACAAGGAAAAGAAAGAAAAGAAAACAATGGGTGCCAAGCTTGTGGAAAAGTTCCATGTCAAAAATGAAAAAGACGGCGAAACGCCAAGTAAGGTGCAGAAGATTGAACAAGGAGAATCTCACAGTGTACCAGCGACCCCGGCGCCAAAATCTGATTCAGTTGAAAATATATGTTTAGACCGAAGGTGTTCAATGGAACTTTTGGCAGAACAAGCTAATTTATTAGATTCATTGATTAGAAGCGAAAATCTCAGTACTGCCACTTTGGACTTGAGCAAAGTTGGTATTGCTGCTGAAACTAAAAATAATTTAGAGGCGTTTGAGTCTAATAAACGACGAAAACAGGATTTACAAAATCCGCTCAAGACTACAAAATCTGACCATTCATTACACGATAGTCTTAAATCGTATAAGGATGTTAGAGATCCAAGAAATTTTTCAAAAAGACGAAGTATTAAGAAATCCTCTTCAGGGAGTAGTTTACGCAGATTAGATTCTATTACCGAATTTCCTAAAGAACTGGCAAATGTAGACTTGCCTGCCATAGAAGAAAGCAGATTATCAGTGAAAAAAGAGGATACAAAACAAAAACCTAAGCCTAAATTAAAAACTAAAATTACATCATCGGTTGAAGTAACAGCATCCCCAAAGAGTCCGCTAAAGTTCAGAGTTGAAAATGTTACTGTGGAAGAAAAGCTATGCGTGCCAAAGAAAGAAATTACTTACAGCAGTGAAGTAGAAATAGTACCGCAAACAACAGGAAATTTATCTGATGAAACTAAGGAAACAGATAATATAAAGAAAACCACGAGCAAAAAGAATGCTGGAAATGATCTTGAATCACCTGAGCCTGACGACGGTAATTTTTGGAACAAAATAGGAAAAAGAGAAACAGTTTACTTAGTAAAAAGAAAGCAAAACTTAGCTGAGGCCAGAGAAAAAAACACGCGTTCTTTATTCTGGTTTCCAGAAGAAGAAGAAGGCAATAATAATGCACAAATCACAGCTAATAATATTAACGAGTCAAATCAAACTTCAGATAATGGTATCTCTTTAATTGATACTAATGAACGAAAAGAAACTGAAGAAGATGCATCGAAAGCACCAATGCATTCATTAGACTTTGGTCAAGAAGGCAAGACAGAATTTCCTGATCAAATTTTAGTTGAGATACAAGAAGTTAAAGATTTAGACATCAGAAAAGAGTCAGAAATTAGTCATCAATCTGATATTGTGGATGGAACTGTAACCAAAAACATACCTGAGCTAACTAAAGTTGTGACAAAAGAAGACGAAAAATACTCAAAATTACTTGAAGAATGTAAAGTGCAGGATAGTAATACCACATCTGTCAAATTATCCTCTATTACTAATGAATGTAAGAATATAGGAAAAAGTGCGTCACTGGATGCCATAGATGAAAATAAAGAGAAAGAACCTAGCCAGAAGAAGACAAAATCAGAAAAATCTAAGTTAATAAAAAAAGACGGTAAAACAGAACTAAAATCTCTTCAGACCGTGTTACCAAAACCCAGTGCAAAGACACCGAAAAAATTAGAAGAAAATATTGCGTTAACCGAAAGCGTACATGAAGTTACCACTCTCAATCCAGTTGATGAAGTTCTTAAAGAAGAAGTTGTAAAACCTTTCCAAGCGCCTGAAACTCAGTCAGATGAATCTAAAACAGTAGAATTTAGTACTTTGAAGACAAACAATACTGTCACAGTACCTTTAAAGTATCTGCTTAAAATAGGACTAGAACAAAATGAAGTAATGAAATCTAAACAGCAAGAAGAAAATGATAAAGAATTGCAATCATCGGAACCAGTGACTTCAAATAACACAACATCGAAGATTGCTGAACCAACAGTTACTACTAAGCTTGACGAAATAATAGCTCCAGGTGCAAGTTTAAACGTTAACACTACTGTAAAAAGCTCACCAAAGGTTAAATCAGTTGAATTACAATCATCGGAACCAACGACTTCAAATAACACCACATCGAAGATTGCTAAACCAACAGTTACCACTAAGCTTGACGAAATAAAAGCTCCAGGTGCAAGTGTAAACGTTATCATGACTGTAAAAAGCTCACCAAAGGCTAAATCAGTTGAATTACAATCATCGGAACCAGTGGCTTCAAATAACACAACATCTAAGATTGCTGAACCAACAGTTGCCGCTAAGCTTGACGAAATGAAAGCTCCAGGTACAAGTGTAAACGTGATCACAACTGTAACAAGCTCACCAAAGGCTAAAAATACATGTCAATTGCCGGAAAGCAACAAGACAGAGAAAGTATTAAATGGCCCTAGCGTTCTAATTGAAAATAAGGAACCATCAACAGACAAGCCACCTTGCACATGCACATGTCACTTTGACGAGCCACATACATGCACATCGAATAATGTAGTGCAAAAATCTGTCGACGCAAAGGTCCCTAATTCAAATAAAAAGTTAAAGACACCGGCGAAGAGATCTCCAGAAATTAAATCAAAAGTTAGCCCGCCGGCTAAGAATGTTGTAACTAAGAGTGATAAGACTGATAATAAAGCTTTGAAGGCAAATGTTACACCGGTAACAAATGAAAAAATATCGACTTTATCAAGCAGTGATTTAACTTCTAAACCGGCTAACATAACGGCTAATGTTCCTGGTGCGCCAGTAGTGTTACAGTCAGAAGACATTCCAAAAGAAGAAATTGAAGCAAGAGTACAAATTGAACAAAAGACAGGAGAGGAAAAAAAGGCTGAAAATATTATTGAAAAAGACGAACAACCAGAAACCTCAACTCTAGCTGTGATCACTGCACCAGTTATAGCAAAAAGACCAGTGAAGGAAGAAAAAGCTGCGAGACCTTTAATAGCGACTCCACGCCCTTTGCAAAAGAAAGCTCCTCAAGTTATACATTCAGACTCATCGGAATCCTCTTCAGAAGAAGAATCTTCAGACGAGGATGAAGAAGATGAATCAGACGAAAGTGAAGCTTCCGCGGAATTTTATGAGTGTGACAATAACCCAGATGGAAGGACATCCACTGGCTCAAATGATTCTGGCTTCGATTCCTCAGCACCTGCGTCACCTGCGACGTTTTCGCAAATTAAAAAAGGTAATTAAAGAGACCATAAACCAATCCAGGGACGCACTAATTTAAGTAACGAACCTCATTTGTATATTGTATCCACAAACTAATTTTCCACTAAACCGATAGGAAACTTTGCACGTCTGCTTTAGCACGGCTTTCAGCATATATTAGATGTAGCATGTCTGCACAGTTGTACAAAAAACCTTTACAAGCCTACAGCCACGCGACAATCCGTAATCTGTTTTAGACTGCGATGTAAACTGCCACCGAAAGTGTGAAAAATTGACAGCGAATTTGTGCGGCGTGAACCAGCGTCTGTTGGTGGAAGCCTTGGCATCGAGAACTGCATCTAGAAAAGGTGGGTAGATACTCGAAATAGGAACATGGTACGTCTGCGGTGATATCAGCGGTTTTTATGTTATCAGTGAAACTAAACACATACCAACGCGAGCGTCATTGCGACGTCAGTCGTTCAGCCCAAAATAAAGCAATTTTATTGGCTAGCTATCTAACGTCTGTTACTGTTTCTGTTATTATTAGTAGGCATTTACTGACATGAATACGATTAAGAAAAATGTTACAAAAAAAAAAAGAATCATTTAAAATAAACCAGGCTAAGAAGGATAAAAATCGAATTTGTCATCATTGGCAAATAAACCAAATGACACATAATTTCTTTCAACGATTTTCGATTCACCAGTCAAATCAATCTAAAATAGATCAATAAAGTCAATTTCTAGTGAATATTTATAAAATTGTATTCGTATTGTGCGTATTTGTTTATGTTCAGAAGTACATTATGGCGTGGGTGTGAGCTGTGGCTGTCTGGACACGAGCCAGCCATTTGCTCACCTGTACAAAATTAATAGGTCCAATTGCAGACATAATTAACATAAAGAGGGAGTGGACATTAAGTAAATACGAAATTTCTTTAGCCTAACCTTTGTACAACGTCTTAATTTTAACAAAGTTGAAATTTCCTTGGTTCGGAAATCGGAATCCGAATATTATGGGCATATCGATGGATGATACGATCGATTGTCAATCATCTGATGGTCATAAATCGAGCATCAACAACGTCGGATTCTCGGAGTAGATATTTCACTCAAACGAATCGGAAGTGTTAAAGAAATACACTATAATGTGATCAGTCATCGACGTAGTGACGTATGATGATGGACGCCAGCGCGTGTCTGCACTCTCGTGACTAACGAATCGATGGTTTCTTCGATCATCGATTAATTGGCTTACCACTTCTCAAACGTCGCTGCATGTATTTTTATTTACAAGCTGACAGCCTGTGGACTTTTGTCAAGATTTTTATGATAAACAGAGTGTCGTAAAAGCAAAAAATATTATTCTTAAAAGCTTTTCTTGTTATTCTCAAACGTCAGAAATATTTTAGGATTAGGAGTATCAGCAGTGGTTTTGTTTTTTATCTTTTGCATGATAATAAAAAGAACATCAATAATATAGATATTATTATATTTCACGAATAAAATGTTTGATCTGTAACTCAACTTGTGCTGTATCCATTTTCTTCTCTTCATCACACAAAGTAATATTTATGCACAATTTTCAAAATCATATTTGTTTCATTGTATGAGACACTACAGTCTGCAACTTTATTATGTTTACATTTTTGTGTGTCAAATATGTCAAGGGTTTGCAGGTTTAAGTTTTGAATTGAAGGGTTTGAGGGTGTGAAGGGTTTACATTTAGATTCAAATATCTATCTCAACAAAAAAATCAAGATATTCAACAATTAGGTCACAAATATTTGGTTAACTTTTATCCTCTTAATGTACCGGATCAAATAAAATGCATAATTGCCTTTATTTTTTATAAACTGTTTAAGTGATTGATTACCCGTTGAAGTGATTGATTAAGGTTCTGCTGTGTGTAATCCAGAGCAATTTGATTGTTATTCCTCCGCACAGGTGGTGAGGCTTCCGGGACATCGTCGAGCACGCCTGCGCAGGCCAATAACACCGACCTCTTAGAACAGGAGCTTGGTGAGACATGTTGTACTATAAAAACGAATATTTATTGTCCTCTTGTGTTTGTTCTTGTAAATACGCTTCTACTAGATAAGGGTAAATAGATTTCATTGACTATTTTTGTTATAGTTTATCTCGTCTCAACTAAATATTGCTTGCAGCTACTAACACCGTTTCCATAGATGTCATGTGTTCATTTCAAGTTTTTTCAAAAATGTTTTTTTTACCGAAGTCACGTCTCCAGAAACTTCTAAGGAAAGAATAAAGGATTTAATGGCTCACCGTTAAGAATAAATTATATGTGACTGTATGAAAATGTTTATGTTTTGTTCAATCAAAGAATCATCAAAGGTGTGGGTCGGAACCATTCCCGCTCATCTAAACGAACGAAATTTATGAACTGGAGAGTTCATAAATTATATTTTGTTTGATTTTGTAATCACACGGACGCTGGCACGATTGGCAAAAAACTTATTGTATTCTGATCACATCTATAAATATCTGTACTGAAGCAGCAGGACTTTCGCTGAAAACAGACTGCAGGCCCACGGCCCACTTCGAGATAGGTTCCGCATACCGACCGCACGAGTGTCGACTTATCACTGTATAAATTATATGATACACTCTGAATTATATCACTTCCAGATTGAATTAATTAATGAGCCGCTGCTGGATCCGTGCAGCAGCTTTATTAAAACGTCAGATGTTCACAAAGACTAATGTCTATTCCTATTTTAAACTCAAACTTTCAAACATTTTCGCGCGTTATTTTAATCTTTGTTTTTGGAAATTATTAGCATAAACAATGGTTTTAGTAAAACAGCGTTTCCTAGGAGAAGAACAACGTAAAATACACAAAATTTTCCTTGAACCTAAGTGACTAAACAGGAAAATTAGAAACTCTGAGAATTTGGAGATGGACGAATGATTTATTTCCAATCAAGCGAGACTTGGCAAGTTTTGGAAACACAAAAGCAACATTAATTTTCCAAATTAATGACTCGGATTCCAAAAATAAAACAAAGACTGAGGTATTATCGATACACAATTACGCAATCAATTTGATGCCTTTGGTCCTGATGTACTAACCACCTTCCAGATTTTTCCAGTAAGTTGATCCAATCCAGACCATTGCGAAATCTTTAGCTTGATAAAATAATTATTAGCAAGATAGAAATATTTTATAAAAATATCTAACTATTCTAAATAAACATTACGTAAAGATATGATCCCGAAGACACCATCCGTGCCAAATAAAATAATTGTAACCATTATTTATACGAAAGCTCGACTTACAAATTAAAGGAGATTAACATAGAAATAGAACATAAACAGAGATAGCCCCTTGAATTATAGGTAATGGAGCTAGCATATAATTTATGAGTTATGATTTTAGAACAAGCATCATGATAAAATATTGGATTCTGATTGTGTCGTTATGTTTAATTTTATCGGTTATTCAACACATCTGTTTAAGTCGCGAGTTAATAGGCTTTTTTTGGGGGTTAGCTCGTTCCATCGTCGACCTCATCTCTCTCCTCAGGACTAGATTGTGGTCAAGAGTAGGCCCATTTAATTCAAAACAAAAAAGTATTATCTAAATAAAAATTTAAACAATTAATAGGAAGGTGTACCGCTAATGACTGTGAGACAACGATGATAAAAGATGTCACAGGAACAGATCACGCAGATCCCGTTCCTCACTTTTTTTACCATAAAATTCGTTTGAAAATAGACGAAAGAAATTGGCACACTTTACCGCGTATATACGACGGGCTATTGTCGCTTTTCTGAAAGATAGCATAGGAATAAAATAAACTAAAAAGGTTGAATGTTACAAATAGAACATTCGCAGGATTTGGTACATAGATACAGTGGTTTTACTGATGGCACTAAAACTGATTGCAAAAGCCAGTAGGGCTTTTATTTTTGGGAGTATAGCAAAGGAACAAAATATCACTGCAAAAGAGATGTGAAATCTCACTACGCACAGTCGTTTCTTAACGTTTCTATTGTAAATACAAATCTTAACATGGAAAGCTCGACTTTTCCCTACTGAGATCCCGTGATCACCCCCGAATTAACCGCGGCGACCTTGATATTGCCGTCTGAGCAAATATTTTTAGCGACGCTCACGATCTCATCCGAGGTGAAAGAGAATTAATATATCACGCATGCTGTACCAACTATGTCATACTACTATAACGCAACGTAAACATCCATGAACTTGAATCATGTTGTAAACCAACGACCCGACGTTTACGAAAAAACGTATCAACAAACATACATTGGGAAGCAGGACGCTGTATTTCGGAAGGATTATAAAGGAGTTGAGTAGAGTAGTAAGAATACGAATAGAAAGGTTAGAGCTTTCAGTGTACTCTTATTAAAACTAAATGTTAGGTAATTTACACAAGTAATAGATCTAGGACCTAAGGGTTTTAAACTATAAAAACTAATTCTTAAAAAGCTTTTGGCAATAACAATTTTGAGTTACAACTTCTCTAAAAAGCTGAAAAACATAAATTAAGTTTTAACGAGCAAAACTGTTGAGAGCACATTGAAGTTTCAGCCAAAAGGAATATTAATTTAATGATAAAATAAATAAGGCCTTACTTCAAATTTTTATGAATATAGCGAGCTAAACAAATTAGTAAAGTGACCGCGTCGGACTCGGTGGTCGCACTTGGAAGTGTCATCCGATAAGGATCAGTTAGTACCAAATGGCTTCGTTAAAGGATGATTACAAATGGGTATCGCCCAGTCGACACAGATGTGGTAGGTAAATGCCAACGCGGTCGTGCCAAAAATTTAAAACACTTGAAACTCAGTGAACGTAGACTGATGAAAAGTTAAAACCCTAATAAAAATCGAGATTATGAAGAAAAAAAGATGAAAAATATACCTACATACATACAAAACTGTTAATTGTTGGCTAAAGTCTATGAAATACAGAAACTATCCCGGATGACACACATAAATTGGACTTTTACAATAAATTGTAGCTAGTTTCTATCAGTGTCAGTGTCCAGAGACTCCCAGAATCCAAAAAAAGAAAAGAAAGAACTCTAAGAAAGGAACCGCTTGTAGAAGTTAATGCGCAATTTTCTGTAGATATTAATTTACCTACTACAATATTCATCAAGAATTTTGTTGAAAGGGAACCAGTTAAGTACTGAAGGCCATTAAATGACTAAATTATACATACAACACAAAACATGCGACCGACCCACACCAAATTCAAAAATTATTTTAAAGATCACATTGAAACATTTATGTTTATTACATTTTTTTCTGACGTCATCATTTCTTGGATTTTCTGAGTATGTAACATCTTTTAAACTTCGACTTTTAATATTATTATAACTATTTCGCCTCAAGCACATCGTCCCCTTTTAACATCGGGAACGCTCGGTTTCGTAACTGTGCGAAAATAGCCAGAGCTTGAGGCTCTTCCTAATGCTTTTGTTCAATTTTATGAACAACAAATCATATTTTGAGTTATTTTCTTCTACCAAATGTGCTTTTAAACATATTTTGGACGAAACTTTTATCTTTCTCAGAACAATCCACTGCCTACGACATCTTCAAGAAGACTGGTCGGTTCACTCCTCCAGCGCGTTCCATTCCTCGCTTCAGGAAGTACACTGTTGAAGACTTCCAGTTTATCAAGGTGCTGGGCAAAGGAAGTTTTGGAAAAGTAAGTTCATTAACTCTTTTGTCTTCGTAAATCTTTCAGCAATCGATCTTTCAAGAACTTCCGCGTCATCAGGACATTAATATTAGTCAGTAGTGTCTGTTCACAATGATCATTGTTTTCTCCCGTTGACCTGAATCTCGTTCAAAGGAGACAAGTGCCAGATATCTGACGTGAAGCTCCGCTTCGAGGTTTAAAAATGGATCAATATATCACAACAATCAAAGAGATCATCTTATTCTACTTTCAGATAGTTTCAAAAGTATTCTTAAAAAGTGCCTTTGAATCAGTGAAATATTTTATGTCGTAGAAAATACCTTGTAATTTGTTTTTTCAAATTCAAAAAACCTTAGCTAATGCTGGTGTCTGCACCTCGCAGATATAAAACATTATTCTTCCTAATTGCTACCAAGAAAAAGTGATTTTATTTTGTAGAAATCCAAGGTGTACGTATTCTCCGTCCCAAAATAAACGAAAACTGAAACAAGGGATTTTGCCAAGAGAAAAAACAGCTCTCGCATACATAGATAAGCCGTTGTGTACACGTAATGATTCGCAACAGACAACACTGAACACATTGTATTTAGTCGCTGAAAGACTCGTCTAATACATAATACAAGATATGACAAACTCGACACATTCCAACTGTACAAAAATAATACGCCCATTCATTTACAAATGTGTTAAAATGTTTAAAAAGTCTAAAGTAATTTGTTCAATTTAACGTTTAGTCCCTGAGACGTGTTTTCAATTGGGTTTTCTTACTTAAAAACTTCTTCCGGATTGCAAAACCATAATAGTATTTTCTTTGGGATTTGCGTAATGCGGAAAGTTTCGATTTAATCCAGATATGATTTCTTATATAATTCTTATATAACTTTGGCACGTTTTATCAAAGCCAGATTATTTATTGCTCTTTTCCGATTGCTTTTAACTCTATTAATTTTCTCTGTGCCTTGTTCCTCTTTTTCTAGTTGAGATTTATATGCATAGTCACTAGCTTCTAAAATGTATGTGCTATTCACAGCCGTAGTACATATTCTTCTAGTTTTCATAGATCTTACATAATTTTCACTGTCAGAATAAATCTTGTCTGTGTAACACATAAGATTTATTCGTATAAAATGGCATGATGGCTTTTCTCAAATATCCTGTGTATTCTTGTGTTAATTTGTCGCCTATGGCACAGTACCTCGGCCAGCAAGGGCTTAATTTAATACACAAAAGCTTAAGCTAGGCAGTAGGCAGGTGGCTACTGCTGAAATGCTTTAAGAGTTTATATGATTGTTATCTATTGCAGTCTTCGCAGTACGTAGGAGTATTTAACTGATACGAACACAGCACCTCAACAAATATTCTAGTGTCACAACACCTTAGTTATTGCACTCTTAAACTGTGTCAAAGTGTTAGGAAATCATGTGAAAATAGAATTAACTACCTGTGAATTCAAGAATAGATGGAACTAGGTCACCAAAGAGTACTTCATGTTCATGTAAACTTATGACAATTTGAACAGAGAACTGAGAAAACCACATAACATTTGAATAACTGATGATGGAAGAGCGTTGTTTGTACGCAACTACATAAATGAAACATATAAAGGAAAATATTGTGTGGATAACGTTTTTATTATGTCTCAACGAGCTATTACACGCATCATCATGGTTGGTGACGTGATGACGTCAGTAGACGCGTCCCAACTCCCAACAGGTAGGCAGGGTAGACAACATACGTCACAGCACGCGAAGCCATCTGAAATATTAGGTGTCTAGTTGATTTGGACAAGTGACGATATAATGCTATTAATTTCTCACATTCGAGACGCAGCGGCGGGCAGCCAGTTAATAGTGACGCACTGAACATCAAAGAGTTAGGAAATGTCAAATAATATTTTTATTTTGCACGTAGAGGGCGATGAACTCGTAAGTTCTGGGCCATTTGCGTCCGTTTAAAGAAATATAAAATGCAACATTGAGTGGCCTGAATTTGTAGTGAGTAGCAGTTAATTACTCGTTGAATAAGTAGTATTTACTGAGCTAATGCGTAATTGTTAATTAAAGTTGAATGTGTTCAAAAGACGAGGCTCTGTTGTGAGACGCAAGAGCTTTTTATAGACCAAAGCTCGGTGAAAGAAGATACCTGACCTATCAAGGTAGGACTTATATCTTATTTTAAACTTCACTGTGCGCATGATAAATAAAGGAGACATAAAATCAAGGTTTCCATATAGCTGTCAGTGGCCAGCGATAAAGTTTACTCGTACATCGCCACTCGCCCTTTCCTTTCAACTGAGGATAAAATTATCTACCGATATTGTGCAACAGTCTGTTTGAGTTTTCTGCTCGAAATGTTTAAGAACCCTGAAGTTTAAATATAATTGTGAGATACCTATTTGTATTAAAAGATATCTTCACAAGCCAAATTAAGGAAAGAACTACGTAGAACTTAAAGAAACAAAGGATTTCGATAAGTTAAATTTCAAAAGTCGGTGAGCTGTGGACCCGTCTCTTTGTAACGATTACCTAGTCTCAGTAATAGTGCTTGGACTTTTCAGTATAGCGTGGAAATAGAAATCAGGACAGATGAGCAGGTCTCACTGGTGACTAGTGCAATAAATTATTTTAATAATCGCCCTGTTTCTCAGTACAGTAACATTAAGCACATTAGTATTTTTTTACATTCGAGATTCTAAAACTTTATTTCTCTTCAAAACGCAAGTCAAAGAGCATTACCTCTCCTCTATACAGTAAAATTATATATATATATGTCTGTATATATTATATAGTACAGGAAAATATTAACAATACTAGTATTTTTTATATGTTTATATATTTGTATGTATGTTTATTTTATATAGATATATTTTTGTTTTAAGTTAAAATTCCTTGTTTTGTCTCTTCTACATACTGTAATGTTCTAATTATAATCCATCTTTCCTCTCGCAAGTCTGCTGGAAGAAATTTCTTATGAAATAAGCAGTACCTTTGTGCTCATCGTATCAAGTATCTTTGTGTACATAAATAAATAAATAAAGAAAATATTGTGACAGGAAAATTAGCACAACAAGACAACAATGCTCGTTGGAATTAGGTTGACTTTTTGTTTATCCGGCATGACATTAAGAATGATTTGGCAGTAGGAGTCGGTTCCCATTTGGGTAGAAAATGTTTGAGATAGCAATGCAAATGACAACATTATGTATACTATAACAATCGGGTAAACCAATATGTCAGAAACATTTTGTACACAGAAAAAGATATTTATGTGCTAATTCCAAGACAATATTTGTTGTCTTTGACAATCTGATGATGATGCATTTATCATTTTGGTGTAAATGCAGTGATGACCGTAACCTCAGCGATGATGCGTGATGGCAGCGTGCCACCTGCAGCTTAGCGGTTCGCCGCAGTTTACCTGCCATACTACCGCACTGAAACATTAGATTTATTCGCGCTATTTCGGATGCCTACATCACTGGCCACCTTTCCAACGTCAGTGAACACGTGTCATCGTCCTCCCTCCACTCGACGTACTGTCGCCTGTTAACTTTTGTCTATCGTGGCTTAATAGTCTACCAACTAAAATAATTATTATCTAGCTGTACAATGATAGGTACGTATTATTATAGCCAAAACAACACGAATCTTTCAACGCATGTAGAGGCGCGCTATTTTCTACAACTTATTTTTATTCTCTTAACGGATGCGTCACGTGAATTTGTTTTCATTGATTCCTGTACGATGTTGATGTCAGTACCTATTCGGTATACAGCTTTTCCTAAAGATACCTAAAATTTGGCTAAGATACCTGCTGAACCTAGAGCACTTTATTTTGCATAAGTTTTTCTCAAAATAAATGAGCACATGCGTAACGTTAAAATTGATTTACGGCTATACCAAATCCACGTTTATTAGCAAGAGTGATACGCGCGTTACGTGAGCCAGAACGCAACGTCTTCCTGGTTTCGCAGAGCTTGGCCCAATTGCCTTTGAGAATGGGCCAAGAATACGGAGAAAGCATAATATATATGAATTATAAAATTAAAACTTGTGCCGTACGGGTGTCACATTCGCTTCCTGCGATATATATCAGCACATAATTTTACTTGGTTTTAGTCCAGTCGCGATTTGCAAAAACACTAATGAAATTAGGGACGCCTCTTAAAATATTTGATGTGAGACGTAACGCCTTGTTATGTAATAACAAACAAGATGGAAGATCATCGAGTGACTCGATCATTTGTATCTGCGTCTGCCTCGCCATCTACATGACTGCTCAAAGACAAATTTTTCGCACAGTTCGTTTTTGTGGCATCCGCTAACGATTTGCGTCTCTTTAAATAGAACCGGTATCAATATCTGTTTGTCTCTGTACTAACGTCTATTTATGCGTGCCTACGCACTGAACTGGAGAACTGTAGGTCGATGAACACTGTAGGTATATAAGTTTAAATAGATTCCTATATTTACCTATGTGGTTGGTTCAGATAATGTTTAGTAAGATACGAGTACATAATAAGTTGGGTACGGCTTAGACTAGGTGTCAGCAATTCCATGATACAGATACGACGCAATCAATTGCGAAGCCCCAAGTCCTACTTGGCAAATGGGCCGATCATATTTTCGTTGGGGTAGACGTATTCTTGAGTGGAGACCGCAAAAGGCATTCGTAAGGTCGGTCGCCTTCAGGCTCGGTGAACGATGATCTTCGCAAGATGGCTGGTACCAACTGGATGAGAGTTGTCGAGAATCGAGTTGAGTGGCGTGCGATTGAAGTGGCCTATGTCCAGCAGTGGACTTCTATAGGCTGATGATGAAGTCCTACATAGAGTATTTAGAAGCCGGTTTAACAAAATAAAAGCCTAACCCTAGATTTTCCGAAAAAGCTACTTCCTTTGACAATACAATTGATTCTCTATATTTCCAGGTGTTATTGGCGGAACTTCGCGACACAGAATACTACTACGCCGTGAAATGTTTGAAAAAAGATGTGGTTTTAGAAGACGACGACGTAGAGTGCACGCTGATCGAGAGAAAAGTTCTAGCACTTGGCACAAACCACCCCTACCTCTGCCATTTATTCGCTACTTTCCAGACAGATGTAAGTAAAAGAAAACTCAACATTTATATAATCATATTTCACGCTTCATGATGACATTTAAAATCACTTCATTCCATCTTATTTTTGCGGAATTCATTAATGATTACGCTTTCATATTTACATCCAATAAATTGTGAGAAATATTTCTACAAATCTTCATTAATATACTTTGTAAATAGAGGATAGTGAGCAGTTAGTAGGTACTTATTTATAGTTTAAATTGGCGCACTATGTGGGGCTCTAATAGGTTTAGGACAGCAGTTATGATTTCCGGTGGAATCTATATTACGCAAGTGATGAGATTAGTAGGCTATATACCTAATTCTTAGGACCTTTGGCATAGAATTTATACTGAAAAGACGACAGGGAGTCTAGGAGAGCCAAGCTTTGGACGGTTCCCAATCCAGATGAGAAGTGAGAAGGATGACCGACTGAAGTGACAAAGGACCATGTAACGGCTTACGCAGATTTGAATAAACTGCCTACATCACATTCGTACATTTTCTTTGAACCGCACATACCACACGCAGACAGCGCCGCGCTTCTTTGTATTGGAATCCGATGCCTTGCGGCCCGATGCGGCTGCATGCTGTATGTGCGCTTAGCGTACGAGGTCTATAATATGTACCTATGTTGGATGGTTTCCGCCTAATACGAAGACCTTTAGTTGGTATGTTATTATAAGTGTGCTTTTATATCCATTTAAGTCTCACCTGTTCTTCGTGATGGAGTATCTGAATGGCGGTGACCTGATGTTCCACATCCAGCAAAGCGGGCGGTTCCCGGAAGCACGCGCGCGGTTCTACGGTGCGGAAATTGTATCAGGACTCAAATTCTTGCACAAAAGAGGCATTGTTTACAGGTACTTTTTAATTTCTGAAGCTTATATTTTAGTTTTAAATGCATTTATAAAGTATAGTGCGGTATATAGCGATAGCTCAGCCGAATATATATTTTTTGCACATTTATGAAAATTTTATAAGGCAGCTGTGAGTTTGCCAAATGGTGGTGGTAAATAATATTCTTTCAAGGTTTATTTTGCTTTTAAAAGAAATTCTCAACGCTCCAATTCGAGATTCGAGTGCAAACTAATTTACTGTTGGAAAGAAAACTTATACCTAGTTACCTTTATTTCCTTTCCAGGGACTTAAAACTGGACAACATCCTTCTTGACTTCGAAGGTCACGTCCGCATCGCCGACTTTGGCATGTGCAAGCTACAGATCTACTTGGACAAGACGGCAGATACCTTCTGCGGTACACCAGACTATATGGCGCCTGAGGTCAGTTGGGAGAATCTAGTTGTGTTTTGTTTTTCTTACAGTAAAATGGTGGCGAATCTGAACTGAAACAGAGAAATAACATTGGAATGTGTTATGTTGCGATCGTTGAAAGTTCATTGTATACTCGCTGCTGAGTATAGGGCTCCTCCCTTTCGCACCAAGCTACCATGCGACTCTCAGGTAATACAAAAGACAGGTCTTCCCCACGATCTTCTCGAATATCAAGTGATAGCTTTTAATTATTTCAGCCGTGGCGATTATTCAAATCAAAACTATTATTTTAAATACATACGAGGGTAGGTATGTACTTACATATGACTGAAGACTTGAAGTATATCACGTTTCAGTAGTAGGTAAAGCTCTCTATATAAAACAGATCTGTCTCCATAGATCTTGTCATAATGAATGGTTATTGAATCATCCATACACCTGCCAATCCCGTGGTTGGCAATTTGGCATTCGCGTTAGTGGTCTTATAATTGTGTCGTGGACTGGTCAAAGGTCGTCGCTTTTCTTTCGACGTGCTACCACATTTTTTCATCTTTGGTTTCACGAATATCCTCAAACCCACAAAGGCTGCGGCTAAGTGAACAAAACACTGGTTAAATCGGCCCCAAAGGTAAGCTGTGATAATCATATCAAGCTGTGATAGAATATACATGGACACCAAAATTACGACACACAAAATCGCTAATTCTACGGTTACTACGGTTAATGGTGGTCTTATCGCTAAAGACATCTACTGGCAATGAACGGATCGTTCAGTCCATGCATTGGTTATCCGGAAATGTTGAGTGGCTGATTCGAAGCTGTTTTAGACCCTAACAAAATAAATTACTCGGTGTGAATGTGATGTATCCAACAACTCGTGATTTTCTTACGGTTTGTTTACTAAATAAGATACGTAGGAAAAAACTGTGAGTCTCGCAGTGTTGCATATTTATGATATGACACCTCTTGACTACAGATGATTTGTAATTAGCAGCCAAGTGTCTGTCAACACTACGCACAACAACAACAGGTTAGCGTCTCGTTCTGTCCTCTACCACGCAACTCGATGCGGAGATCACGCGACATACCTACTTACATAGAAACCTAATTTAACGACATCTTGGGAAAAGCCGACTATGGATCCTCCATACCTTACCTGCGGAACTTTTTACCCGCCCCATTCTATTTGGGATTATAAAGGTAAACGTTTAGCTTCAATCCTATCAGGGGGGTTACTATGACGTCTTTAAGCAGGAATTATTCCAGTGTGGGGAAAGAGACAGAGATATACAGGGCGTCTAGCACCATCTCTTACCCACACTGGACTTACTCCTACTGCTCTAAGACGTCATGGTAGGCCACCAGTCCTCCGTTACGTTACCTATATTGGTACTTTTTCCAACATTTGAAAATATTTCTAAGTACACATACTTACATATAGGCCATGCATGGCCCAAAGGAGACTATGACACTACATACCTAAACACAAAGTAAAAAAAAATCTTTGCTTCCAGATAATAAAAGGCCTGAAATACAACCAGACAGTGGATTGGTGGTCTTTCGGCGTGCTGCTATACGAGATGCTGATTGGTCAGAGTCCGTTCAGCGGCTGCGACGAGGATGAGCTGTTCTGGTCCATCTGCAACGAGATGCCGTCTTACCCGCGCTTCCTCTCGCATGAGGCGCTCACCATATTGACTAGGGTATGTTGGTTTCATCATCATTATCTTCCTACCCGTGTCCCATATTAGGTACTTGGGGTCAGCCCAATACGTTCTTTTCTTCCATTCTCCCGTCAGTGTCAGCCGTCACGTTATCATTTACTCCTTTTTTTACTACGGTATGTTGGTTTATAGCCTGGATATAGGTACATAATGTATTTAAGATGGGGTTGCCATCCCTCCGGGTTTCCCCGGATTTGTCCTAGTTTGGAGGGCGTCCGGTTGCGGTCCGGTTTTTGTGATAGTATTATAACACCCTCAGAACCCAATTTTTATGTACCTGAATGAAACATTTTTGAGCTTGTTTCGCCCACTCTTTCATCCTAGTTTCTTAAATTAATGCACATTTCTATATGTAAAGTTAATATAATAAAGTTAGTACGTCCTCCGCCGCGCCCTCACTTCTTGTTTGAATTCACGCACTTACTATCACCATACTGTTCATCTAGCGATGTTTTTCATATTTTTCTTTTTATTTTTTTTTGGGTGTCCGGAAAAACATCTCTATTTCACTTAAATGTCCGGGGTTTTAAGTTTTCGTCCGGCATCGGCACCTTAGATGATGGCAACCCTAATTTAAGAGAAAGGGGAAAACCACAAATTCGTATCAAGATTGAATTTGGTTTGGGTAAGGCCATTGAAATAGAGAACTAATCTTTGGACGAATAACTCGTTGCCAACGCGCTTGAGACGCGAAGGCTGTTTATCCTTTAGAAGATTTGTCCACTCCCAGACTCATGGGCCGATGTAGATCACAGATTAAACTCTCTCGCACACGAGGCCCAAATGGGTTTTCAACCATGCAAAAACGTCACTCATGACAATATGTGTGTCGTTGTAGTTATTGGACAAGGACGCGCGGACCAGACTCGGCGGCACCGAGTGCATGCACGGGGACATTCGCGAACAGGACTTCTTCCACGCCATCCACTGGGACCGGCTCGAGAGGCGCGAGCTGGAGACGCCCTTCAGACCAAGAGTGGTAAGTACAACATTTCCACAAGCTACTTTCAAACTCCTCTTTGAATATAAGTCTTTCAACCAACGTCCTTTTCTAAAGAAGGGCAAGATTGTCGATGAAGTTTTTTAATTTATGATTTTCCACATTTTGAAGTCTATTCATGAATATCCCCGTCATCCATTATTACTTCTTGACAGAGACATCCGATGGACACTCAATACTTCGACAAAGCGTTCACTGGCGAACGGCCCCGTCTCACCGCGGTGGAGCCCCACGTCTTGCGCTCCATGGACCAGGAGCCCTTCAGAGGTTTCTCCTACACCAACCCCAACACGACGGACCGCTAATCACAACTCTAGCACATAGAGCGATGGTTGAAATTCCCTTGTTATATTTAGCAGGCGCGGGCGCAACAACGTATTCGAGAACGTTCGATGCGTGATCGTTGGTGTTATTATTGGTGATTGTAAGTCCCGCGGGACGGTAGTCTTCGGCAGTCGAGTTTTTGTAGTCGTAACGAATAAGTACTTAGTACCCATGAGTAGGAAATAGAACATTCGGAATAGTAGATGCATAAAATCTACTATTTTACAAGAATGGGTCGAGTTGAAAAGCTGCCTTATAAGTGTTGAATTCTAAAACGAATCGATACCTACATGTAGTAGGTGTCTTAAATTAAATCAGTTGAAATGCATATCAATTAAAACGTATGTTACTGTGTCTGGTACACGAATTGTATTGTTATATGGAATAGGTGTTAGGTAAGGGCTGTAACACACACGCTGCATATTATTTTCAAGGATCTATATTTCTTCGAATTCAACAATCAGCTTTTAATTAGCGTTTAAATCAGCCTGTGTGTTACATGGCCATTTAATAAATAGTAAAAAAAATATTTTATAAATATGTTCACTTTATTCATGTTAATAAGTTAAATTATACAGACAATCTACAAGGATATTTTATAAATTTAAACATCGATATATTATCATGCATTGGAAATTGACTTGAATTACCTTATAAATAAAATCTGACTAGAATCCTTTAATAGATAGCGTCAGTGTTTGAAACATATTAGTTAAACCAACATTGGAATCGATTAATTATTTGAGATTAGATTTACCTGGACTAAGTACCCCATAAAACTCGTTCTACAGATAAATAATTCTGTGAACTAGCGTTATGATTATATGCTTATTATAATGTAATAATTTTAATATCGTAAATTGCATCTTATGAATAAATTATACCAAAGATAGTTTGTTCGGATTGTACATTGTTTGTTAGATAATAAATTTACAAATAAAAATCGTGTTTCCTTATTTATTAATAATTAGCCTTTACAGAATTAAACACATATTATTACTTACAAAGGTTACCTAAGGCTCGACGCACATCTAGCGCATCACACCGATGCGCTAGAGTGCGTCGAGCCTACGTCGAGGTACGTGTTTTCCTGCCAAACGATAATTTACAAAGAACCTTTAGAAGAAGAGGCCGTTTAAGTAATGTTTAAAACTTACATTCATCCGAGAGATCATCAATTTAAAATAAATGAAGCTTATTAAATTTTATTTTAGCAGTGTTTATAATTGTTTGGCAGGGAAACTCGTGCTTCGCTGTTCCCTGCTAAATGTGAGCGAACCTTAACGGTGTTACTATAATAAAACAAAGGGGGGTCGTAAAAGCACACTGAGCAACCATCGATCGACTTTATATATTTTACAGTCGACAGTACTTAGCAGACAATCAACTGTTTTACAGCTGTGTGGTCAATGTGCAAGAAAAGGCAAGAATAAGAGCAATCTCCACGAAAATAACAAAAATAGACCTCAACACAAAAACATCTTCCTGTCATATTTCCGGTATTACGTATAGTTGTGTGTATTTTACTTACTTACTACTACTATCTACTAGTAATAATACTGGAGACAGTAAAATTTGATTTTATTCTCGCCTTACCTATACATATATTCATTATATCTATCTTACCCCATCTTACATGGGGTCAACACATTTTTCTTCCATTCTCCCCACTCAACCGTCACGCTATCATTTACTCTTTTTACTTTTGTATCATTCCACACACAGTCCATCCATCTTTTCTTTGGATCTCCCTCTCGTACCATCAATAACTGAATAATTATTCATAACAAGCTCTTATGTGTTCAGGATAAGTGAACAGCAGTTGAAGTACTTTTTCTTGAGTGACCACAAGCAGGTGGTGCGAGAGTGTGTCCTCAAACACTTCCAATCGACATATGGAAGGCTGTTGAATACTGCTGTCGAAATCTTTCACGTTGAACAATCGACTCATTTTCCCTTTTTTCAACGTCGTCGTAGTGGGCGGTGTATATATTGCGATCTAAAAGAAAGAAAGGCATTATATTTATATTTGATATTATAGGTTAAGTTAGGTGAGGCACATAAACACATTATTCTCTTCCTTTTCTCACACACTGTCGTCTAGATTTCTTTTTCATTTTTCCTTTTGCAGGTCTGCTAGCAGAAATTTCTTAAGAAGTAAGCAGTACCTATTTACTGCAGTACTCAAATATTATACACTATTTTCCTGTGTTGTCTACTGTGTGAACATAAATAGTAAAATAAGTAAATAAATGTAGGAAATGTATTTATTTGCCGCAAATTTTGTAAGATGTCTATCATACAAAATCAAAACAAAATATAAAAGACACAAACAACTAATTTCTATTTATAAAAAAACGAAGTGAGGGAGTAAAATAGTTGACAGCTGCTCGTCGTAACTGCGGCAAGGCATGATGCTGTGCTATGGAACTGCACAACGCTAGCTTTTTTTTTAATATTTTAGGTACACAGTTTTGCGTAGTTTTGGGAAGATAACGAATATTAAATTTTGTTATAATTGTTATAATTTGTGTTATAATTTGCACTTTGCCAGCCAATTCGTCCGCCCTTGATTTTCATATCCCGTGGGAATTTCCAAAAAATCTGGTCGACATCATAAAGTCTTTCACTTTATGATGTTGACCAGATTTTTTCTGTGCAAGATTTCTGCTTTCTAGTAAGGGTTTGGTGTGGGCAAACGCCCAGTCCAGTCCAGTCCTGAGCAGTAAGTGTAAGTGGACTTCAATACTGATTGAAGTCCACTTTCACTTACTAACGAAAACGCTAACAAACGTTAGTCAATCAGTAAGTGTCGATGAGAAACTGAATAACAGAAAAGTAAATGAGAAGTGCCGTTAGCAGACAACAAAAAAAAACCGGCCAAATGCGAGTCGGACTCGCACACGAAGGGTTCCGTACCATTATCTATAAAAACGGCAAAACAATCATGTCTGTTGTAAGGGAGCCCCAAGTATTTTTTTTTTGTATTTGTTGTTATAGCGGCAACAGAAATATATCATCTATGAAAACAACTGTCTAACGGTACTACGGTGTCTAACTGTATATCACGGTTCATGAGATACAGCCTGGTGACAGACGGACAGACAGACAGCGGAGTCTTAGTAATAGGGTCCCGTTTTACCCTTTGGGTACGGAATCCTAAAAAACAGCCAAATCGGTAGAGCCGTCCTCAAGTGATTTTTATTTAGGTATACAAATAGATTTGGTGTTTACTTGTAGGCTCTGGTTTGGTCGCAGTTCTGTCGTCGTCATCATCATAATTTCAGCCCGGAATCACCCACTACTGCGTAGCCTCTTTGAGTAAATGATGTTTATTTTGTAAAATAACAAACATTTCTAGAGATACGGAGAAAATTCGGTGTGTAATTGACGGCCACAAACCGACCACGGAAAGCGCGACTTAACTTTGAAGATCGATCCGTGCGGCTGTTATTGTACAGTCCAGTGCTGTACAACTAATAAATGATAATAAAATAATCATTAGGTACTGACCGCTCCATCCATAAAGCCAATGAACAAGACTGCCCCATGTTGGGTGCAACACGTCATCTTCTCACATGATAACCACATGAAGTTCCATTTAGATTTATGGCATACCGCAACTCGCTGATTGCCATTATTGTTTACTGAAAACATACATAAAATAGCATCACAAATTTATGTGTACCCACATTTATTTTCGTCCGATGTACCTAATAGGGGACGAGCCTATTGCCATCAACCTCAGATCTACGCGTCAAAAACGCTCTACTGCTATCGTTTTTGGGCGAATGATACGCACTATTTCGCTCCATTAACAAGTATTGTTTTAATATATATTAAAACAATACTTGTTAATGGAGAATCATTGAAACTCATTGAAACTGTCCTGAGAATGGGTATACCCATTCTCAGGACAGTTTCAATGATTTTATTTAGTACCTACAGCAGTAGCCATTAATACTAAATTAAGTTATTCCTTTCACTCTGTCTTCTCACAGAACCGCAATCATTGTAACATTACCGTCTTCCATTCATTGCTCGACGAATGGAAAACAATCAGGTACAATCCAGAGGTGTTCTCCACGATCGTGTTAAACATCATCAGCATAAGCGGTATAGTGGAGGTGGATCGCGGTACAGAGCGACAAAAGGTGATTGCGCCGCCCCTCCGTCCATACATTTTTTACGTTTTCTAGAGCGTTTATAATTGACACAGCTCAGTTCAGTGTTGTCATTTTGTCAACAGCTCGCCTAACTTTAAAATTCAAACATCATAAAGAAACTTACAACGATACATATTAGATAATAAATCCACACGCTTGTAAAGATATCTGACATAATTTTAAAACTGATAATAAACTAGTTCTCACAACTTACTCACAACACACACACACACACTCACGCCCTACAATTACACAGCTCACCATAGAGTTAAACGTTTTTCTTTTTTTTTTCTATACATTTTGATTGTTTTCTTTGCCACCATTTCTTATTGTTGAAGCGTCCCGATTTTCTATCAATATGGCTTTGTTTGTTACGGAGAATCCCTGACTCCTACTTAAGTCACAGGCACCTGCACCTAGTTTACGAGTCAGAGTATCTAAATTATTGAGACCTAGTAATAATCCTTACGCGTTCTTAGTTTTATGGATATTGCAATGTGATGGCTTTTGGTGAAATAAAGAATTATTTAATTATTAAGTAACTGGCTTACCTGATACAGCAACTTTATTGTAATCAAACATTTCCAAAACGGTTGAATCCTGAATGCGAGCCAGAAGGTTGCCATTGTTTACTTTATGATAATTCTTTGTTTCAAGATCTTCACAAATTATAAATCCAAGCTTGGTTATTAAGCAAACGCTACCATTAAACACGTTTATACCACAGACTGTGTCCTGTGAATTCCCGTAATAGCGACCTCTTGCTGCAAACTTCCATTGTTTCCTATTCCAGGTAAGGGCGTATATTATGCAAAACGTGCGGATAAAGATGTAGCAAACATTGTCTTCAATTCTGCGAAAATAGTAACAAAGTAAATCGACACAGTCCAGTCATACATAAATCAATTGGAATCTCATTTCGAAACACTGTCTCTTATAGGCTGAGGCCAAACGAGCATAATTTTTTGAGCTGTGAGTCGCGTAAAATGAGCCGCGGATTTTAGTATGAAACCGAATGCTGCGTTAATTCCGTGACTTATTTTACGCGACTCACAGCTCAAAATAGAAGTGCCGTGCTTGACCGACGCAGAGGTCACCTGGAAAGTGGCTTGCCCGATTACGGATCGGCCCGAGAACTCGTTTTACCAAAGACAGTGGGATGAGCCGCTCTGCAGGTTGGTACGTGTGCCAAGTCGAAATATTTATTTGTTTCTCTTTCTCAGCTTTCACGAGGTTCTCGTCATGCGGGATGGTAACATACGCGGCGCGGTGGTCGGTATATCACCACAATGTCAGGCTTATTGGCGACAATAGTACTTGTACTATTTATTCTGTGACAACAGTCCTGTCAGTAATGATAGACTGATCAGTACAGCGTGGCATGGTCTTTCTCGAGAACTGGGTCGGGCACATACTTGTAGTAGGTACGGTAGGTACTTCAGATTCCACAAGTTTATATTTCAAGGCAAGTAGCTGGTGAATAATCCTGGCTACTTGGTTGTGCCTGTGCCAGTACTCGCAGTTAGCCAAACGCGAAAAACCAACAAATAATATTTCTGATGGACTCACCCGGACGGTGGCATGCCCGACACACGTCAACTGTTCCGTCCTTCATTGAAGTGTTATTATTTTCAACAATATTATAAACACAAAGCAAAAATACATTTCTTTAACAATGCCGTATTGTTACATTTTGGAGTTCAAAAATGACAGTAGAAGAAAACATCTTAAAAATTGAGGTTTTTCCTATCATCGGGAAATACAATTTTATTTGTATTATAATAAAAAACTTAGTTTATATCAATTTATTAATAATTAAATAGAATGTCTGTCCGTTTCCCATTAAAATAAAGTTTGTTTAGGATCGATTGTTGATCTATTTCGTTCGCGAAAGTTCTACGCTACTTAATTAGTGATGTGGTTAGGTCGGATGTAGATTTGATCGATAGATATCGATAAAAGAAAATTTAATGCGTTTTATTTCAAGGTCAATAAATAAAAAGTCAAAATAACGTCTTTTATTTTAACTCCTTAGAATTTTCTCAAAGAAAAACTGTAAACCTTGATTAGGTAAGAATTTATTTGTTTGGTTAATAAATGAATTTATGTTAGATTTAAGTTACTTATAAACTTACTTATATAAGAGAGCGTTCTCCGTGCTATAGCCAACCATTCGGTTCAAATCATGTGAGGTATCCAGTGGGGTCTCTTTGCCAAATGCACGAAACTCGGCTCCAGAATATACGAACATATGATCATTCTCTCTACATTCAGTAGTAGCTTTAACTAAAATGATAGAACAAAATTACTTTAGCTCTATCCACACAATTCCAGGTGAAGGCCCAGTGTTTGTGTACTAGCAGAGCATAGCTGCTTAGGCCCAAGAGACCCCATAAACTGGAAGGAACTTTACTTGAATCCTGATCTAAGTAGACTCTTATAACAGAAGTTAAAAGATACTTAACCAAGGCAGTCTTAAGTTCTTCCAGTCATTGCGATTCTTTTTTTGTTGATGTGGGTCATAGTCCAAGACTGAGTTCCATGACACACAAACACAAAATAGAGGCCTGGAGAGTAGCCTCAACAGTTTACAGCAAATATATGGGCTTATTTCATTATTTTTTTTTAACTTTAGTCCTACTACGGTACAAATTGAAAAGCAAAAAATTAAAAAAAAACGTTTAGTCTAACTAAGCCTAACATAAGTAACAAATTTTGATTCGGGACACAAACACCCCCAGAATAAGTTTCATGAAAGAAAAACCAGTTATAATAATAATTATGATATACCATACCTCCTGCACTGGTAACACTTTTAATTACTTCTGAATTTTTAATATTAAAGTATTTGATGGGTCTGTCCGTCTCCGTTTTTGTTGTCAAAATCATTGTATCTGAAAATCGATAAAAACAAAAATATGTAGCAGTTTGTTCAATGGCCTCATTGGTCCAGTGGTCACTTAATGGCCCTGAGTTCCCAAATCATACACTGGTTCCATTACCTGGAACAGTAGAAACCTAAACGAGGTGCAATGGACTTGTCCCATTTCACACTATCAAAATCAAATCAAAAGTCATTTAACCTCTTGACCGCCAGAGCAAAAACGCACGAGCGTGCTCTCCACACGCCAAGCCACAATTTCACCTATCATTTTGTCACATAATTGTGTCGTTTGGCGTACAGGGCACGCGCTTGCTTGTCACGTATATGTGACTATGGCGTTCAAAAAGTTAATCGGAGATATTTAGTGCTATTTGAATGTCAATAATTTCAAAACACATTCCTCCTAAATTCCTGCCCTTATCCATTTTCTAGTGTTTTAGTGGTGACAAGACGGAACTAACTACCCTGCAATACACTATTACTACACTATACTATACGACTATTACATTACAAAAACCTGATTTTATAAAATTGAATGAGTAGCAGTAAGTATTAAATGTTTTGTTTCTTTTTTAATATTTCTACTCTATTTTTTCCACATGTCGGCTAGCATCAGGCCCAGTCAACTGTGTATGAGTGACCTTGGACCAGGCGAGGGCTAGAAAACGTGATAAGGAGAGCAATACTTTAATTTCTTACGGTCTCTGTCTAACATGTTGAATTTACTATAATGTTACCATGTAAAATAAAATAAAATTTCGATGTGACATAATCGCGTTTCTTTTAGTCTAAATAGCATAAAAACAGTCACTTAATATTTTTTCGGTCATTTCCCACTTAAACACATCCATTACATCTACTTTTTTTTACTTACATTTTTTGTTTTTTTCATTTTTTTTTGTCACTAATGTGGTTGTTAACTAGCACAAACTTTTTGTAAAATGTTTTTTGTTCCCAAAATATTTTTGTATTTTTTTTTTTTTGTTTAATTTAATTTGAAAGTTATTACCTAAATTAGTATAAATTAATCAATTTAATTCTCTTTCTAAAATCAAAAAGGAGTCTAGTGATTTGTTGTTCTGGCAGCACCACAAGATAAATATCTACCGGTTGTGTTGGATTATTTTTCTTGTTTATTGTTTATTTATTTACGCTACCAATAAATTAACTGTTTCAGATTAAAGTTAGACTGCAATTTTGAAATGTTTTAGAAATTACTTAATTTCTAACTGTGTACAGTATTTATAAAAGTGCAATGCATGTAAAGATATTAAGTAGACCCAGTTTCAAAATGAGCATTTCAAACTCGCATGTTGTCCGTGTCGATAAAGCAAGGTAAATTCTCAAAGATCTTCTATACTAGAATGCTAAACACAGAAATAATTTGATTTTCCAATAAGAGCATTCAAAACTTTACATACTCAGGGACTAAATTTAAATTTCTTGCATAGTTTTCTTTGGTCAAGTTTTAAGGGGGCTCCAACTAGATGGCATATAAACCCGGGCTCATATTTATTGTATGTACTTGACATTCTTCTCACTAGAGTATTAATGTTCTGTGGCTTGCACACACCAAAAAACCAATAAAAGCCATGGGATTTACAATACGACTGGTAAAATATGGGTGTTGTCTTTTGTGTTTGCAAGTTTTTATGTGCGGTAACATATTCTAAGCAAAAAATAACAGTATAGTTCATACCATACCAATCCCAAGTAATATGGAACAAGAGACAATTACTGTATTTGATGAAATAAATGTTTTTTTTTTGTCTACGTGTGGAGGCTTGTAATTAGCAATTTGTAAATATTACATCCTTCAAATTATTACAGCCTTCTTTAAAATAAAATAAATAATTAATTTATTAGCATTTTAGTGTAGTAATGTTGTTACCTTTATACACATGTATACATGTAACATTCTGTTCTGAGTATATGTGCTGTAGTGTTATCTTCGCTTGCAGTACAGAAGTCCACAGCATTGAATTCATACACATACCTTTCAAGCTAAGAACAGAATTTGTTTTGAAAGTGCGACCATTGTGTACCATTGTTGCTGAAAAGATCTTGGGCCAAAGGCTATAATGCTGTAAAGAAATAATTTAGTTATTTTGAAAGCATTTACAACTTATTTGCTTTTATTTTAATATACTTATATAAAAATCATATTGTTTTTTATACCAAATATGACTTAAGAAACAAAAGTATGCATTTTCAAGTCACTGTCTCAGCATAGTACTTCGAAATCTGAAAAAAAAAATACAACTTCGCAAATTGAGCCTTGTACAGGTTTGTGATTAGAAGCTACCTCTGTCTGAAAAAAAATAAAAATATTTGCTAAGAAATTTCTGATTGAGGAACCTTTTTTTTATCTTGGGTTGGAAAATCCACACGGATGAGGGGTCTGTCGGACTCTAGCCGACTAAAAACCACCCCGATGTTCCCTTCCCACACTTGCACCACGGATCATGGAACAACACACACCTAGCCCAACCTAAACATCACATCAGGAGCCCAGCAGTAATGGTAGCACCCAATATTGCATTGTTATAGTCAGTCTCAAGCTGGTTTGGGGTGGCGCAGGAGAAGACTACTTAGAAGGATATTGGGGAGGCCTTTGCCCAGCACTGGGACACAAGGATACAAAAAAAAGTAGTCTACTTATGGATAGGTACCATATGAAAAATAATATTTACCTCGATATAGTGAAGTAAAATAACCTTCCATCTCCTGTTTACTGCCATACATGATAATAACGATTGATAGTCTAAGTTTCTAAATATTATCAATAATAATTCCTCTGGACAATATTCCCAGGTCAAAGTTGTGGTATTGGATGGTATTGGAACTTCCATTATAATCAATTATTTCTTGTTTGGAACGTACCCTAAAGCACAAATAAAGCAGATTTATTAATAAAAATAAAAGAGTAAGAAATCTTCGTAGTAAAACGAACAAATAAACAAATAACTAACCAACAAGCCGGATGACTGACATGACATGACATGACATTTACATTGACTGTCAACAACAGAGACCAAAGACTTTTCAAATAAAAAAAAAATAGAATATAATAATACTCAGTTATAACTATTATTAATCTTTGACATAAAATTAATTAATTATAATTTGACAAAGACTAAAGAGTAAATTCGGAATAGTGAGTTCAATTTCCAAAAAGTAGGGTTTCGATTTCGGTATTTAACTTATATGGTGTATTATCTATGTCCATTAATTATTTCATTCGTCTCTGACTCTTGGCTGTATGGGCTCAGCTCCCTTTGCCTGTCCCAAAGAGGGACAAAAACAAAAAGAACCAAAAAAAAAAAACGTCTCTAACTCTCTGCTATTTTGATGTCATTGTCAGTATTGTCACTCACTTTCCAATTTGAGGTTATGTTTACCTGTTGTTTACGAATGGCATTGTGACAATAATTTGTTATTATATTTCGGTGTTTACAGTGCAATTCAGCCTAAGCAAGCAACTCAAGTAGTGTTGATAAATACGCAGTCACAGAAATGGTAAGAATACTAAGCCAATAAAATTGTAACTGCTATTCTGATAAAAAGTGATTTAAACTTACTTGTAATTTCAAGTTTGAGTCTAAGCTTTTTAATACCACAATATGTCTCACTTTCAGAGCTACATTAAATGTATAACATTTAAAAAAAAAACAGAAAGTTACATTTACTTTCATAATAAAATATGCTGTGACAATAATTATTACCTACTACTATCAGAAAACAGAAGTCCTAAAGGTATTTTTTTTCTATTTCAGGCTCGCAATGCGGAAAAGGCTATGTAAGTGTAACATTAAGTTTCAAACCTACAACCTACCCGAAACTGTCAGATTTTCCCAACCAACCTTGAACCTAATGTTTTAGAGATAAAGTTGAAAATCTATTAAAGAAATTTGACAGATTGTAGTAGCTTGATGTCCTGGCGTCTGTACCTAGTTTGGTAGTACCTACCAGAAAGAAGTCACAATTACTTTTACAATTCTGTACTGTACAGGTTTGTAAAGTAAATGCAGGCTAGAAAAAGTTAGTACCCATGGTACAAGCCTACATGAAACCTATAGTGACAAACTTGAGTATTTACATTAGAGCTTGCTCTGAAATTGAATTTAACCAACGTTCATTCAATGTATCAAGTAATCATTATCCTCATCTATTGTCAACAATGGGACAGCAAGTATATCATTATGTGGATGTCCCAGAGCCTAGAAAGCTCTGAACATAATTATGTGGATAAGTCTTAACAACTTATCATGTCTATTTTGACGTTCCTCTGAGCCTTTAAATGTTAGGATAATAATTACTCTTCCATGTACACACTTGAAAGCTGTGAAGAAGATTAAAAACTAAAATATTTTGGACACCTCACATGTCTTCGCATTTTAGGTTTTCTCATGATGTTCTCCTTAAGGGGCCGTCTCCACGAGCGAGAGAATCGCGGCGATATTACGTAGGTATTTGTATGGGATAATATCGCCGCGATTCTCTCGCTCGTGGAGACGGCCTCTAATAGTGTATAGAAATACGTGGCAACGACGATAATATCGTCGCGATTCTCTCGCTCGTGGAGACAGCTCCTAACCGTTTTGAGAGCAATGGTGATGAAATAAATTACACAAAGTTGTGCGTCTGAGTGAGTTCAAATACTTCGATCCAACAAGTAACAACTCATGGGTCGTTGCCACTTCTCTGCAGCCTGAAGCAGCACTGAAGCCACAATTTGATAAATATTGGCTTGTGTCCAGGACTACGCTGGCCCGATGGCGCGCAGCTCAAGTGCAGGAGGCGGGCGGGCAGCGCGAGAGGAGGCCGTACCTCGCGTCAGAGTGCACCGACCTGCCGCAAGCTGAGAAATGGAGACTGCAGATCGTCAGGGAAATAGCTAAGAAAGTCGCACAGATACAGAATGGTAAGTTTTGAGACACATGCAGACATCAAAATGTTTATCTGGATTAAAAAGAATCCAGTTAAACATTTTGAAAGACACTTTCACAGTAAATTCACGAATTAATTCACGGAGCATGCATTTAGATTATAAATAGGCCTTCTTTTTTTATCGTGTGGTTAGTGCCTAACCTGGTATCCAGAGTTTTATGCCGCCCATGGGCGTCTGACTTGGCTTTACACAAAGGTTTATAAATAGGTAAGCATTATTAACACAAACTAATTAGCTATTGTTAACATTACACACTGGCCATTTGAACACTTTGATATTAACAATACTGACACAATACACCTTGGATCTGTGACTGGCATAGACACAACATATTGGAAGCTAACTTAATTGATTGATTTAAAATCTTTGTCATAAATCAATAGGGCTATGGCTATTAACATGGTATCAATAGTTTAAAATGTGAGTTTTTTTTGTTACAATACAACACTGCTTTGTAATATACTGTTAAAAGCCATCTGAAATGGATGATTCCGAAGAAGCTTTTGATCAAGGATTAACGGCACCTGCCGAAGAGCCGCAGCAAGCAATACCGCTGCCGCCGTCGACGCCTTCCCCACAGCCGTCCGTGGCAATGTCGAGTCCTCGGCGCAGCACGACACAGGCCGCAAACATCCCCTCGCCCACACCACAGTCGCCAAAAAAGTCCACTGAACTATCACCAACTGAAATGCCAAACAAAGATTACAGAAGTCCAAAGTCACCGTCTCCGAAGTACACAGTAGCATCACCTACTGAAACGTCCGACAAAATTTACAAAAGTCCAAAGTCACCGTCTCCGAAGTACACAGTAGCATCACCTACTGAAACGTCCGACAAAATTTACAAAAGTCCAAAGTCACCGTCTCCGAAGTACACAGTAGCATCACCTACTGAAACGTCCGACAAAATTTACAAAAGTCCAAAGTCACCGTCTCCGAAGTACACAGTAGCATCACCTACTGAAACGTCCGACAAAATTTACAAAAGTCCAAAGTCACCGTCTCCAAAAAACGCTGCAGCTTCGCTTGCTGAACATCCTGAGAAAGAACACAGAAGCCCAAAAGCGCAGAGACTGGAAGGCCATATTGGGAGTAAATTAGAAAATGCACTTTCAGAACTCCAGCCAAATGGTAAAACCTTAACCGAAAAGGTCGAAGGCTTAAAGGGTACCGTCAAAGAGCTTGCAACTGAGCTAGTCGGTTCAAATTCTAATAACTTAACTACAAACATAGATAAAATAGCTAATATGAGCAAATTGCTCACGTGCGAAGCCAACGCCTTGAGACAGTCTATAAAGTGTTTGACTGAGGACATCGCGCGTACTAAACAGGAATTATGCTACTGCAAAGAAGAGAATGTCAATTTTCCATATCACTTATTCCTTATTGAGATGATAATAAACAAAATCCATATGAAGTGTGAATGTTTCGACCTAGACTACAATAATTTAGTTATTTCAGCTGTATTTTTGGGGAAACCGCCAATTGTATTATATGATTCGTCTTTCGGTAAAATTGATAATTTCAGTAAACTAAATGTTGGAAAATCCACCTTGTTTGCCATGACGTATGATAAAATATGTAGTATTAAAGAATTCCAAATCGTTTTGCTGTTGACGAAACAACCTCCGTGTACCACGTGTGTGACGAGAATAGCTGAAACACACATAGACTTCACATGTGAGTTTACCCAGTTGAGAGAAGAACTTTGCAAAAAATGGATGGAGGAACAACCAAAAGACAATATCCTGTGTACCACATCGACACCGCTTTCCAAGAACATGTACTATTTGTCGTGCTGTGATGGTGAAAACCGAGACTCGATAGGTGTTATTGAGGTGACCATACGAATGTCGTTTTTAGGAAAAGAGATAACCACTGCATTTTGTGCTTCACCTAAACCAAAGGGTACTTCGTTTCTCCTGAAAGAAGATCATGGCATGACAATGTACTCTTGTCATAAGGTGGAAATGGACGAACAGGGTAAAATACTTCTTGATGAAGGAGTTATGGCGAAGAAAGCTACGATCTGCACAGCGGATCGACACAAAAGATCAGAGAGCCCACAGTCGCAAATATCTAGCGCAATATCTAGACGATCTTACGAATGTGCTCCTTGTTGTGCGCCAGTAGCTTCTTACGAACATGGTAAGTCGTATCGTCAAGTGTACTGCAATACATGTAAACTGCCTAAAACTGAATAGTCTTAATATTTTTCAGAACCTACTCAAAAATATGACGAAATTTATACCAAAATGAATGTCAACGAATTGAAGATTAGAGTTCCGAAGAGCAGTCGAGTAGAAAGAATTGGGAGGTATGATAAGATTCAAGAGTTATGTTCATGTGAAAGCACACCATACAATACCGGCGAACAAATACAATTTGAACTACCAAGAGATCCTATGTCATGTCAAAATAACACTTATTCGTCAAACTTGACATATTCGTTGCAAGGGCTGGAAAGACAAACTGACAGGAAAGACAGAAAGACCGTCAACGTGACGCCTACCAATTGCCCCGTCCCAGTGAATATGGCGAAAGAACTGCATCCACAAAAGGATGTGTTCATTCTAAAAATTGGAAAGAAACTCGAAACAAAAGATAAAAAGACTGACCTAGAAATAGAATTAGTAACTCCCAAAGCTCCTCCGTGTGATAAATCTTTAGAAGGTCCGCACAGTGTTGCCCTGCAGTACAGTGGTGGCGATATTTCAAAAAATAAAAGCAAAGTCAAGAAAGCAAAAGGCGGCAAAGATAAGAAAGCAAAAGGCGGCAAAGACAAGAAAGGAAAAGGTGGCAAACAAAAAAAGAAGAAGAAGTAAAAGAACAATCGATGATAATATTTTCGTGTAATTTTCTAAAATAGGACATACTTTCCATTATTTTTAAATTCATGCTACTTACCCTAGATACAATATTTACTTAACCAATAGAATATGTTTAATTTCCTTATGTCTAAATCAAATCGTAATCATGCGTAAGGTGTGGGCTAGTTAGTGATCGCAGGCGTTGACTGCTGAGCATGAGGTCCTGGGTTCGATTCCCAGGTCGGGCAAAGTCGGCTAAATTGAGATTGGAGATTGGGTTTTTCCATCAGGCAATAGCAGCGGCGGAGTCTGGATTTGTGCCCGGTTGATGGCAATAGCATAATCAGCCTATAATATTCCCACTGCCACTCCACACAACCTAACCTAACGCATAATTATCTCAACACTTTTTTCGTATCCATGCTATTAACCGTTGAGGAGTTCTCTCGTGAGAAGACGATCCTGACGCCCATGCCCCCGACATAGAAATATTTAATCGGTTATTAAAATCGTATATTTTAATAACCGATGAAATATTAATGACTGGATTAATTTTTAAAACTCAAAGACTGATCAACTATGAGGATGGCTTCAAAACATTTTTTTTTCTACTAGCCGGCTTAGGCGAATTTCGGATACGAGACTTAAACGACGAGATAAACAAACTCATGCGCGAGAAGCGTCATTGGGAGGTGCAGATCAAGTCGCTGGGCGGGCCAGATCATGCGCGTGTCGGGCCCAAGATGCTGGACCAGGACGGCAAGGAGGTACCCGGTAACAGAGGCTACAAGTACTTCGGAGCCGCTAAAGATCTCCCAGGTTTGTAGGCAATTTTAAATTATTTCGGTTTTATCTTAAAGAACGCTTTCTTTTCGTATTTTGTAACCGTATCCTAGTTAATCAGACAGGAATTGCTTTAAGTAAGTACCGATGCCAGCATGTATTGGGTACCCACATCAAATATCAACACAAGGTTTAAGCAGGGGTAGTGACATAATGTTACACTAATGAGCCTTGTGCTAAATGAGAGTATAGTATAGTACAGTTGTTATAGTATTTAGAGCATATAATATAATGAATAGTTTCATAGCCACCATTTAAATATTCCATAGATTCCCATTAGACTCAACACAGACCAAAGAGAATTCAGAATATACCGGAAGAGCTTTTATGAAATTTGAAAAATGTACCTACTTAATTTTTATCAGCTGTTTCAAGTGCAAACAATCTCACGCATCACTCACTCAACGAACGAAGCCGTATCATGTGTCCGATTTTACACTTTAAGCCAGATGAAATAAAGTGCATTAAGTATCTAATTTCATCGCAAAATCCTCTGCTTTGCACTTCTCTTTTCTAAATAACCATTTCCTATGGGCAGGTGTTCGCGAGTTATTCGAACAGGAACCTCCGCCGCCGCCCCGTAGGACTCGCGCCGACCTCATGCGAGATGTGGACGCAGACTACTACGGGTACAGAGATGACGACGACGGCCTGTTGATGCCGCTCGAACAGGAATCTGAAAAGGAAGGTATGTGTGTTCGTTTTCAGGGTTTATCAGCGATTAAACTAACGACAGGCAGATAAAATTTATTTTGTCTGATTAGCAGTGCCAAGTACGTTAAAAACTTCTTGCATTGAGTGTTTCTACAGCCCATACAAGTACACGACCGAGTTGGAATAATTAACTATCACTATAAAACATACGGATTCTGTTTGTAAAATTGTCCGCTCTTCCTAAACTATTGGTTCTTTCTTGCATAACAGAGTCCTAATATGATTTTTCTACTTTACAGCCATAGCGCGAGCAGTGGACGAATGGAAGAGGAATAAAGAGCAAGATAAGGATCAAGACTTGCCTGAAGAAGAGGACATTTACCCAGAAGATGTGAGTTATCATATTATAGTTATCCTTGCCTATTCCTAGCTAGTTGAAAGATGTCAATATTCCATGCTAATGGAAAATCGGCTACATCTAGAGCCTGACAAAGAGCAATGAGCGCTATTTTCAATATTAAACGAATGTCGAAATGAAAGAAAGAAAGAAAAACTATTTATTGTCTCACACAGGACAAACAATCAAACTATACAAAATACACAAAAACGTAACATCACGCTTGTGATCCTCGAGAGTTAGGCAGACGTGAGAGAGGCCTAATAGCATATCCACATGGAGGTCAGATAGGCAGTCACTCCATGTAAAATACTGGTATTCAGCTGCATCCGGTTAGACTGGAAGCCGAACCCGACATAGGAAAAGGCTAGGCAGATGATGATGATTGACTCAATAACACATTGCTCGACCTGAGAATCGAACCCACTTCAACTCCACTTTTCATTAATCAATTTCCTCAAAAAATTCATTCAATTTTCTCAATAGTCACGCTCGCCACAATTAGACTAACGAGAAAATTAAATAAAACACGACACTAAATTGGTTACTGTTAGCTTGCGTCATCCCACTGCTGGGCAAAGGGTCTCTGTAATTCCAGTCCAATCACTTTGATAATAAGATTGTTCCGGACTGCTCTGACTGCTCGCGAGTTTTATATATTTCTGATTCTATTTCAACCTGCAAAATACCGATATTGTCTCGGCAGTGACAAACTCTTGGCGCATTACCTTCTCAAGTTAACACCCTTATCTCTTCTCGACCACTTTCTCACCATACCTTGCTTACTTCTCTAGCCCGACGACAAACGAATGGAAGAAGACGAAGAAGGCGAACCAGTCCGGCCAGTAGTAACGTCACACGTTGCAGTACCGTCACAGAAGGATATAGAAGAAGCTTTGCTAAGGCGCAAGAAACAAGAGCTCTTGGAGAGGTACGGCTGTATGGACGTCAAGACGGAGCTCAGTTGACGAATGATGGTCTGATGTTAATAAATAAGATTTTTAATATAAAGAATGGATTTTATTTCAAATTTTGCCACCAAAGAAGAACCAATTCCGTTAGCTAATAATAATATCTTCCCGAATTTCGATCACGAGGGCTAAACTTCACTGAGATTAGCCTAGTACGCAGGAGATGCAGTTACAGTGCACAAACATAGATGCAATGTTTATATTTTTTCCATATTCCAATGCGACGAAAATCCGACACGACCGCAGGGGGAGCTACACAGCACCAACTTTCAAACTCCTGGTTGCTACAGAGAAATGCTTAATGGAAAAACCCAATATTTTAACCTGAGGGTCGAGCCCGGGCTGGCGGGATGACCCGTCGTCGCTCAGCAGTGGCGTTTGCGACTCGAGACCGACGAGGCAGTTACCAGACTTGTCCTGAACGCCGTATTATGAAATTATGGGACAGTCTTCTTTGTTTATCGTGTGGTTTGTTACTAACCTGCTGTCAGAGTTTTATGCCGCCCATGGGCCTCTGATTTGGCTTTACATGCCGTCAAGAAATATCTCCCAAGCATTCTGGTTTCCTCACGATGTTTTCCTTCACCGAAGCAAGTGATAATTGTACAATATGCGCATAAATTCGAAAAATCACAGGTGCGTGTCTTGGGTTCGAACTCGAGACCTGTGACTTGGCAATCTGACGGTCAGTCACTATCACTGCTCATGGGAAAGTAGGATGTTATGAAGAAAAAGGCAAAACGTATGCTTTTCAAATTACTTTATTCTCGAACAGATTTGTTATTTAGACATAGGTACGTTATCTAAGCAAAATATACACGATATCGGTGACTTCACTGACTCTATACCATATTGCAATCAACAACAAATTTGACTCTGTAATAGGCCTAACTACATAAGTATATAAAAATTAAGATTTCAAAATGAACTATTGCACGATCTGCTATAAAGTCGGATGCACGGAAGCCTCATTCTAAGATCAAATACTGATTCAAATAATTCATAGGATTCTAAAGATTGTATTTAAGTTCACATTTATCAACACATCTATTTTAACGATAGTGGACATCCGACTACACTTATTTCAATAGGAATGTATAAACTTAACATTATCGTAAGTAAGCTCTCAGAGAACTAATTTAATTAATATCTAATAACACCAAGTCCTGAAACCCAAGGGAACAAAATAAAATATCTCACTTCAGCGTTGATAAGATTCCACGTACCAGTGACCCGTTTTGCATTCAATCATTGCGCGACTTTCTTTTCTTTTACCTTGTAAATTGGTATCATAAGAATTAGATTTATGCGACTAAGGGCCTATTTCACGATGTCCGAATAGCCACTACTTGGAACAGATTAGTATGAAATTATCTGGCAAGTAAGTTAACGAGAACTTAGTCGTAGGTAGTGAAACAGGCCCTAACGGTACTTGCAGGAAGTAACCGAGTTCAGCGTCGTATACATAACAGAAGCGGTTATAAATTGACAAAATAAAGAACATATTATAATACTCATATCAGTTCAGGATTGGTCAAAATTGGCGTTTTTAACGGCTGTCCCCCTGAACAGATTCCCCCATACATATGCCTACATTAGTACAAGTAGTAGTAACATAATAAAGCGAAATCGCAAGAAGCTGAATTCCTACTCTTCCCACAAGTAGATACGACATAGCATATACTTCGAGACAAAGAATAACTTTCTTAACCATAATAAACTGTAACTTTGATTTTTCATTAATTTCATATCAATTTAGCTCTCGTGATATTTAATATCTAAAATACATTTTGTTCTATATTATGTACGTGAATGTACTAAAATACAACACTAAAGACTATTAAGTAACGCCCAGAAATTATTATTATATTGTTGAATAAGTTTATAAAATAAAATCCTTTATATTCACCTCGCACGAACCAGATCTTTTATAATAATTAAAGTTTAAACTGAGCTAAAGCAACTAAATATACCATTATTTACTGAGTAATGTACAATGTTTTTAACGTAAGAAGCTCTGACTGAGTCGTTGTTAAGTAGGTCAATTACTAAGCGATGTCATATTTCCGACAGAGACAACGCTATATGACAGGCAAGCGCTGGAAAGAGAACGCACGACCGTCTACAAGTTAATGCCATCACTCAGTAATAGGCCTAGCAAATTACTACTATATTTTATTGTATCGCTTACTACTGGCTACGGTATCTAAACAAAATGCAATCGGAAGACAGACATTGACTAAACAAACTAACGTCTTTAAAATGGCATTGTATGGAAAGTGGTTATCTAATCATCACGTTTTGATGTTTGGTATTTAAGTATTCGTCTCTGAATGTAAATTGTTGTTGTCTATTAAAAAGGGTTAAAGAGATCTCAAAACTTTGCAACTTCTGGTGTTCAAAACACCGTTATTGTGAGTACACTTCAATGAACAAATTGTAATAAAATTGACCTGATTTTTACGCAATAAAATTTTCATCAATACGAGACATTTAAAGATCTACTAAGAAGCCTTTATTAATTGGGGCTACGTCCAAACATCAATATGAGATGCATATCCACAAAGTTAACATTTGATTTAATAAACTATTTAAGAATTTATCACAATTCTAATTTATACTTACTTAGCGATTTCCCGTTAAATTCTAGCGGTAAGACAAATCCGCGACTCTGCGTTAAGCATTTAGATTCTTTATATGTCCAACTTGCAGAATGCAGAATATACATACGCCGCTGGCTGGGTCTATTTAAGTAAATATATTCGCTATTAATATACTCCATTGTAGCGGAGTAATGAACAGATGGAGTGCTTATGTGCGTGCCCACGTCTTCATGAGACATCGAACGCGCCAAGGATCTCTCGCATGTTTGATTATACAAGGGAACATGCGAGTTAGATCTCCATTATGTTGACTACTCCGTGTTTATTGTTTCAGCTGCATTGTTACATTTACGAGAACAAGTTCTGTTGCTTGGTGTCGTTTTCGAAGTCGGTCCACGCGTTATTCAGTTCCATGAAGATCATTTTCGCCATGTTCTCGTTGGGAGTGCCCATTTGCTGCAAACACAGAGATATTGTAGATACATACATTTTAGATAAACTCAAAAGCATACAAAGGCAATTAGTTTTTTTTTATCACTTCTTCATTAATCAATCAATGTATATAGGGCATACATTGATTGATTAATTGGCAAACACGCGTAGAACGCTATTTGAAGCGATGATCTTTACAAATTCGCTGTGCTCAGTGACGTACTATTGGTTAATCTGGTAGATAAATTGAAGCCCTGGGTTCTGACTGTTTCCATCCACGAACAGCTATAAGCTCACCGTCGCCATAATTTCAGCCCGGAATCGCTGCTGCGGCTCCTTTTCTTCAGTCATATTTCCCGGTTCCGTGCGACCCTCATTCAGGTATTTCGTAAAGTCACGAGACTTTGACGATATCGTGAATCAAACCCGCTTTTGGACAGTTTCCTTAGCCTAACCTGCCTACCTAGCTGCTGAAGATCAACGAAAAAGTCTTCAAAAATTCTTACCTTATCAGGATGTACAGCGAGACACGCTTTCCTGTAGTTGCGCTTGACATCGGCCGGCGTGACGAGTTGGGACATGTCGCAGCGCGTCCAGCGACAGTCCTCCCACACCACGGTGTGTAGAGAGCACATAAGTGCGCGAATATTCGCCTTCTTGCCCTCCGTCTGTGGAATGCATACGAACATATAAGAATAGACAACATTTAAATAAACATGTACGTCAGAACCGCGGGTGTATTTTTCAGATCTGCCTAAATGTATTGCAATTATTTGGTACCTTCTGTGTACCTTTACGTACCTCTCTTGAAAATCTGTGTACCTACACCCGTACAATGATATTTTAAAAATTAGGTACACCCGCCATCCTGATGTCAGGATGGCGGGTGTACTGCTAACCAATATATGTAGCTAAGTACACTCTATATGTAGATTTGGTACCTCTTGTGTACCTGCAGAAACAAGTATTAAATAAACAAAATACTGTCAGGTTGCTGCAAAAAGTTATTATTTAAAAAAAAAAAACAATTTCAGTATTAATAACATAAGTTTAATATTTACAAAACCTATTAGAAAAACAAACAACAGTTTTTCTATTTTAGAATTGTGAAGGATTTATAGAATTAAGATGTTTGTCAGTGTTTTCAGAATCAAAATGAAACAAGAGAGAGTTTTAAAGGATTTTTTATTAATGTTAATGGTAACGAAATAAGTAATATGAATAACGCATTGATTCGATGTGCATTTAACTCGGCCAAATAATTTGTTACAATACTTATATAAATTAATCTGCGGTCCTGTATTATCTAAGTGAGGTGGGTGGACCATGGAAGGCCACTCTAACGAGTAAACACTTTTTATTCGTTTATTTACTGGATAAATGAAGGAAACAAATTATAAAGTAATACTTTGTTTTATTGTGCACCATATAAATCACTTCTTTTTTACTTAACTTTAATCACTATTTATAAAACTTAAGTTTTATTAAGCTCTTCCAAATGGCCTTGCAAGGAACACAGCTCCAAACAAGGCCAATATTATACATCAGTCGTTAAACTTAAAAATAGAGTTGTAATATTAAATATATCCGCTTTTACTAAAACAACATAATAAGCATTATCATTTAAGCGAAACATTAATGCTCAATATAGTTTTATCATCTATAAAAAACTCAACGAAAATTACTTGAACACCATCGTGTAACTAAGAATATATTAATGGAAATTATTTAACAATAGTTGTAATGAGTATTATAATGGCATCAATTTACTTGTCAACGCGTTTTATCATAAAATTAAAAACTTTTTTTTTACCAAAAATGGCCTTCTTATGGGTCCGTTCTTTGTAAGGCCAAAATGTTCCTAAGAAGGCCAAACTAACAATCTATACTGTTTGATATTAATTAAGTACCTATAATTAAATAATAAAATAAATAAATAATAAATTTCCCTGGATATTACAAATATAAAACATTGTTTTAACTGTAAGGCTACGTATTTATAACTTAAAAGTTAGTGTTCATATGTTCATGGTTTGTAAATGTTCCTTGTAAGGCCCATGTACATAGCAAGGCCAACCGTCAAATATTTGATTGGCCTTATAAGGAACCACCGGCTTTCCTAGGAACACTACCAATATTTTAACTTAAATTGAGGCAAAACTATGTTTTTTATCTTTAGTACCATAAACATATCCTTATACGACAATTCACAGTAAAAAAATATGAGATAATAATAGGTTTTTGGCTAAAAACGTACGTTTCGCTGTGCGCGCGAATAATAATTGTAACGTCGACGACCGAAGTCTACGAAGTGTGAGATCGCACTGCCACAATAGCGCGAGCGGCGCGATCGACTCGCCGCCGCGTGTGTGGCTTTGAATTTGATGGATGTTAGTGTGTAGTAGAAGGAATATGTCTTTACATGTCAATAACTACGACTTTTTAGTAGTTGGCCTTCCAAGGAGCGTGGCCTTCCATGGTCCACCCACCTTACACAGTATTTTAACGTAAATAAATGACGTTGCTAAGTAAGAACTTCACAGAAAGAAAATGTTTTTTTTTTTTACTTTTCGCAGCAACCTGACAGTATTTTGTTGATTAAATACGTGTTTCTGTAGGTACACAAGAGGTACCAAATCTACTTATAGAGTGTACTTAACTACGTATATTGGTTAGCAGTACACCCGCGGTCCTGACATCAGGATGGCGGGTGTACCTAATTTTTAAATTATCATTGTACGGGTGTAGGTACACAGATTTTCAAGAGAGGTACGTAAAGGTACACAGAAGGTACCAAATAATTGCAATAAATTTAAGCAGATCTGAAAAGTACACCCGCGGTTCTGACGTACATAAATAAACTACGGGGCCGCCGAAATGGCAACTGAGTTTTAGAGACAGACTTTAAAAACCGGTCATGAGCGAGTCGGACTCGCGCATGAAGGGTTCCGTACCATCGTAGTAGGAGGAGGCTTTAATTTTTTTTTTTTTTTTTGTTATAGCAGCAACAGAATCATTTTGTGAAAATTTCAACTATCTACCTATAGCCGAGTGCAATTCGACAAAAAAATACTCAAAAGGTGGAACGAAGTTTATAGTGCTCGGATTTTCATGGGACTATTTTATTGAGTTCCTAGAGAAGTGCAGAATTTAAAAAAAAAAACGCCGCTCGCGACTTTCTTTTATTTTATTTCCTTTGAAATATATTTTTTTTCGTTTATGAATAACTTCAATTTCGTATATAGATAGTGTAAAATAAGTAAGCTATATGACATTGCGCGGGCTGTTGGACTTTCGGCGCTGAGCAGAACGTAATAAATCCCACTCGCTCTCAATTATCCTTTATAATATGAATTTCTATGCTATTGTATGCAGTTCACCACTTACCCAGTCATTGATCTTCAATTTCTCCGGGTCGACACCATCTCTAACCATTTCCTCTTTCCTCATAGCGTTCATAGTCTTGGGGCCGGAGTCTCTTTTGGCCGCGAACTCGTAACCTTGACTACCGAGGAGGTCACCGAACACGTCCATTGGCTTCCGAGGTTTGTCATCTGCAGGAGTCTTTGCTGGCTCAAAGTGGGACCGACTGGAAGTTACAAATCTTTTGAGTAAACTGGTTTTGATTTTGGGTATAAAAAAAGGTGCAACACCTCTTTAGCTCATTTGAAATATAATCATAAATATCTCCAATAGATATTTAAGGTAAGGTGACGCTTACAGGGTAGCCTGCGAAATTCAAATTTTCTTAAGCTTTTTGCAGTTACAGGTATCATGAAAAAATACGTATTTATAGAATTATAATCGTCAATATCATCAATTAAACTCTCTAAGTTCTTATCACCCCAAAGAATGACTATTTCATGAAATTATTACATTGCAGGTCATCACTAACTTAAAAGAATTGTAGGTAATTGTACATTCATTCATACAAATAAAGACACAATGCAGCTTAAAGCTCAAAAAGAACCCGATAATATGACACTTAGTACTACCTACAAACGCTATCGTAATTTTCTCAACAACTTAATGAAAAATCTTAGAATCACTTATGATCGAACCTTGCTTCAGGAGGCCAAGGGTAACTCCAAGGCAACTTGGGATGCCATCGAAAGTATTACGGATACGAAGCAACAAAAGACCGTACCAAACGACTTACTGAGTTTAAGTAAAGACCCTAAAGACTCAGTTGATATAGTCAATAAGTAATTTACAAGCATAGGAAAAATAATAGTCGAACAAGTCCCAATTTCCGGTCTCCTACGTCACAAAACGCGAACATTCCATGTTAGAAACTGTTTTACTAGCCCTAAAAATAATTGTGCGGTCGGCTGGGATGGCATATCTGCATCCTTACTTCCCGCCCTGCCCGTCATTTCTTAATACCAGGTATAAAACATAAATTTAACCTTGCAATTACTACTGGGACCTTTCCTAAAGTTTTTAAGAAGGCCTTTGTTCACCCAATTATTCAGTGGCGATAGAGACTGTCGCAAATTATAGACCAACTTCGGTACTCACTACCATTTCTAATGTTTTTGAAAAACTCATAAATAAACCAATTATCTAACTAAATACCTATATAATTTCGCAAAACCAATACGGGTTTATTAATACGCGCATTGGACGTGGAGTTGCGGACACCAGCCCATTATACAATAAGGGTAAGTCAACTGAAGACGCTGTAATAGATTTGATAACAACTGTGATTCAGTCTTTAGATAATAAACTAAAAACCATAGCAGTATTTTTGGACCTGTCGAAAGCTTTCGATACGGTTTCAATTCCCATCCTTCTAAACAAGCTGGAAGCAGTTGGCGTTAGGGGCACGGTCCTAGAAATGTTTCGTAGTTACCTCACTGAACGTAGTGAGTATGTCAGGGTTGGAAGAATTTCTCACATATGGAGTCCCACAAGGCAGTGTGCTTAGTCCCACCTTATTTTTCGTGTACATTAACGACCTGTTTCAACTGGCAATTAACAACTGCAGATTTATTGCATATGCAGATGACACGGCGTTGATTGTGCATGCCAAGGACTGGCAGCTAGCCTATAACGAAACTGAAAAGGCACTGTCGTCCGTAATAACCTGATTACACGACCACTTGTTAACCCTTAACGCACTTAAAACAAAATTTCCAACCTTTTCTGGTTCTTCCGCGTCTCAACCATCGGACTCCCTAAAAATTATTGCTCACACCTGTCGTCACCCTAGTCCCAATTGTGACTGCCTCCCTATCGTACGCACAACCGACATAAGGTATCTAGGAGTGCAAATTGACTCTCATTTTAGCTGGGACAAGCATATAGGAAATAGTTTCCCGCAAAGAAAACTTCTGTACATTTTCAAAAAATTACAAACCTGTACCTAAAATTACTGACCTAGAGACATTAAAATTAGTGTATTTTTCCCTAGCACAATCAATACTAATGTACTGTATACCGGCGTAGGGAGGAACGTTTGCTACTAGTATGCTGCGAGTGGAGAGTGCGCAAAGGGCGCTCCTAAAAGTGCTTTTAAAGTAGCCTATTAGGTACCCGACCGTAACTTTGTACCAACAATGCTCTGTACTCACAGTAAGACAGCTCTATGTGCTTCAGACCGCCTTGCGTAAGCATGCTGCAATCGCGAACAACAAGCGCAGAAAGGACAGTGTGCGTCCCTCGCCAGTAGAAATTTTTATATAAAATAGATCTCTTCTCTACAACAGTATTAACAAAAGAGCGTAGGTACATACATAACTTAACAAAAAATAAGTGCAAAAAAGAACTACAAATCCTCTTACTAAAGTTAAATTACCAGGAGACTGAAGATCTTCTTCTCACACCTATCTAACAGATGTGCCTATTTGAAAAACGGACACACTCACACCAGCAGAAACACTCACCTGTGCACTCTCGTGCATGCACACGCATAAATGTTTTTAAATAACTTTTACTTTATTTTTAAATTATTTTATTACCATATATTTTTACTAGTAGATTAGTTCACTTTGTACTAGGTTCGATTTTTTTAAGAAACCTATTTTAGAAGGCGCTGATGTCTGTGATACAATGATTCTTAATCATTAGTACAGGCACCAACAATAAATTTACATTAGTCAGAAATGCTCATTTTTATTTGAAAATTGTTTTAGTGAAGCTTAAATGTGTTTTTTCTGAAAGTTTTATTTATAATTATTCCAATGATTATAATTCTTTCGTCTAAGCTCATACAACTTACTTATAATCCGGCTGATGTTGCGGCGTGTGCGGCTGGTGTGCGGGCGTGTGCGCGGGCGTGTGTGCGGGCGTGTGCGCGGGCGAGGCGCGCGGCGTGGAGCCCATGCTGCCGCCCGCGCTCAGCGACTGCGCGCCCGCCAGCGCGCCGCCCAGCACGCCGAGCTCCGCGAACGGGTCCTTCCGGCCGGCCGGGTGGGGCTGCGCACGCTCTAAAGGCACGCTTTGGGGACGACCTGATTGAATAGACGATCTACATTAGATATTTAATTACAGAGTAGAGTTTACTACATTTGAGGATAAACGCCAAAACTTCATAACGCGAAAATTAGGTGTCCTCTAATTCTAATTTTTGCACTGTGAATCTGGTTTATATGGGTGGAGAACACTTGAATAAGTAAAATTGACCGAAATAAAATGCCCGTAAGCGTCACGTTGCCGAGAAATACGGCGGTAAAGATCGCGAAATGCGACCTTATAGTCGAAATAAAAAAAGAAAAAAAAACTGAAAAATCTAAACGGCGAGAGGTGGACTACGACGTCAGATTCCATAGAAAATATGCAAGCTGTTCACTTCCCGATATCACAATATTTTAAACTCGCAAGCGTACCCATCAATGATGTTTTGTTATGATATTGACCTTCTTCCTGAATCAACTGTTGCGGTGTAAGCACGGGCTCAATCTTCGGCAGAGGATCGTTGAGGCCGAAAGGGTCGAAGTTGAGCGGGTCGCTGGAGCTCACGTTCGAATTCGCTTCGGCTTGCTCCGTCGGTGGGGCGGGAAGGTCGCCGAATATAGACTCTGTCGCAAATGTCTACAACCAATGAAAGCGGAGTAGTTAAACTCAATTTAAGAATGGTGTAATAATGGACACAGAAAATTTATGAATGTTGATCAATTGGAAAGGACGTTAAAGATCATTTAAAAGAGCAAAGAAGACATAATAATAAAATAGTTTAATGAGATATTTACGCATGCTAGTTTGTCAGTTTCAAGTTTTTAATTAAAGCAATATCTTGAGAATTATTACAGTATCGAGGCAAAACATTTCACTACTCATGTAAAAAAATTACAATAAAAATTGGGTAGTATTAAAAGCTCCGAAAAAAAATACTAATCTTGCGACAGCTAAAAGGACAAAGAAACGACCGAATAAAATACTGAAAATTCCGAAAATCAATACAGCATTTGCTGACGTAACATTTTTCCACCAACTTAAATTGCGTTTTAACCTAAAAAATAATTAAACAGGAATAAAATCAATGTCAAGATAATTATCAAAATATAATATGGCGTAGCTCGTAGTCGACGTAGCTCCTAACATAACCTAACGTCGGGGTGCCCCAAGACCCGAGCTCGCTTCGCTCGCTCTTGCATCCTAAGTTATAGAGTTTAAGAAAACGATTATTTTAGCAGAACATGTTTTCGGAAACTTAGTATTTTTTCGCAAATTTAGTATTTTATTCGGAAGTTTGGTTTTTTTTTAAAAAAGTATTGTTTTCTTGTTGTTTGTTTCTTAAATACAACATTTTTTGCCGGTCAATTTTGTATTAATTTTTCGGTATTAATACAGTCAACCACAGAAGTTTTATTTTCGGAAGCTTTTTTATTTCCCATAAAAATCAACACAACGAACCTGAGCTTTCTCTGCCTTATTTCCTGTAAGAAAAGCTCCGAAACCATCATCAGTCTGCTTCTCCATCATTCCAAAGAAATCAAACGAATCATCACTCTTCAATTTCTTCTCTGGTTTCGGTCCCTGCGGTGGTGCTGACCCAGAGCTCAGATTCAAGAAGTCTGCCGTGTCCTCCGAGGGAGGTGGAGGGGAGGGTTGTGACGAGGGAGGGGGCGGGCGCGCAGGTGGCAGGGGGGAGGGGGGCGCGGGCCGGGACGGCCGCGTCGGCCGCGACGGTTCCGGCTCTCGCACCGGGTAGTCAGCTGTTACTGTGGACGGAAGATCGGTATCAAAAAATTGATTTAGTGTTCATGAGTTGACTTGTTTTTAAGAATGACAAATGGTTTTACAATTTTTGTTACGGAAAGCGGCTGAATGAGTTTCGCATTTTTATTAATCAAAGTGGGAATTGCATGAACATGACTACTCTCTGCTACTATCCACAGCCGTACAAGACTGGGTTACACCTTACCAGAAAGAAGTCACATTGGTAACAATTTTACTGTACGCACTTGCTGCGTATTTTGAGCGCCGCGTCGTTAGGTGTGATTTTATCATTTAATTCGACAAGTTTCTGCATACATAAAAAAACCTTACTATTAAAAAAACGCATGCATTCAAAATTATAACTGTTAGATTATGTCAAAATAAAAATATGACGAGTAAATGTTTTACATAATTATATTGTTGGCATTGCAAACACACCTCTAAAATGAAAAACAAACCCGTGCCTTATACATATAAAATTAAAAAGGATGCGTGTGCGCGCAAAAACATCAGTATGGAATGAATAAAAAGGTTATAGTACAAAACAAAAATGGACATTGAATAGTAGTTTTTCAAAGTTATACACCTTTGCAAAAACATTCAATAAATGTCTGAACAAGTATGACAGGTTGAAATAGTTAATAACCACAATGATCTGATATCTGGCGAACAACAGAGAATATTGGCCGTTTTCACGACTTGTATTTATAAAATTAAGTATGGATGTCTGGCTAAATGAATGATTTGCTTAACACAATACTACAACATACTTGTTTTTGGTACTGCAGCGGGGTTGTTGCGAAGATTCGCTGCGTAAATAGATAAGATAGATGTACACAAAAATACTTAGAAATGTAGTATACAGATTTATAATACATAAATACAAATATTAAAACTCATCATGTCTGCAGAGTATGCTAGCTAATTTAATTTGAGCTAACATTATTTTGTACTGTGAAACTTTTAACTCTAATCTCTTTACGAAAGAGTCTAAAATTCTTTTAACAGCAAAATCATCGTCAGAAAACAAGAAAAACTACTTACCAAAGTTATCAATAGTCTCGTCTCTCTCCAGGTTCGTAGAGAACAGTACATCGGGTGTCCGTATGGGGAAGGAATGGTCTTCTTCCCACAGATCGGAGCGCGGCTTGCGACGCTCACCGTTCTGAACGACCAGGCTTATGACGGCGCTCGTGTTGTTCGAGAAATGGTCGTTCACGGGGAGGGACTCGTCTATGCCGTCGATTTCAGACCTGTTTTAAAAGAGACAATATTAAGGTAGGTTTATATTGTTTGTTGTGTTTTGTTGAGGAGCTCGTGGCTAAATAAGAACAGCCGCTCGGATCGATCTTTAGGTTAAGCCGTGCTTACCTAGGTTGGTCCGTGGATGGGGGACCACCCATTACATACCGAGTTTCCTCCGTGCCTCGGAAAGCACGTTAAGCCGTTGGTCCCGGCTGTCATTTGTAGGTCTTTGACAGTCGTTACAGGTAGTCAGTGGCCCGAAAGTCTGACAACCAGTCTTACCAAGGGGTATCGTATTACCTAGCACTAACTGGGTTGTGGAGGTCCGACAGGCAGTCGCTCCATGTAAAATACTGGTATTCAGCTGCATCTGGTTAGACTGGAAGCCGACCCCAACATAGTTGGGAAAAGGCTAGGCAGATGATGATATTGTATTGTTTTTCTGTATATCGGTCTAGTTTTCGTAACTCCGCGTCAAAGGCGTGTAATTTGCTTACGGAACAAAATTTTCAATAGTGCGTGATCTTGATGTGACTGGTCATCAAAATGCAGTGTTACATTGTTTCCTACCAGGGGCGTGCCGTCCATACAGGCAAATAGGCTTAGCCTACCTTAGCCAAATTCATTTATTACAACAAATCAACAATCATGTACTTAATAAAAAATACAAAATATAAAAAGAAAGTTAAAACTCCTGTTATAACACTTATAGCAACTTGTCGCGCCCGTGTGACGTCACACGGGCACACGCTACTACTCCTTAGGCCACCAAACGAACTGCCTTCATTTCTCATCGACTCATTGATGAATTTACGCACACTGGTGCATATTTTCGTGTGTATGAACGGCACACATGTATAGATTATGGGCGGGAACTCCGCCGTAAGGAGACCGCCAGCGCAGTTCAGAAGTGCCAGTCAAGATGAATGAAATGCAGTGCAGGGTTACCAATTTGTGGAGATTTCCCCGGATCGCGGGGAATTCGAGAAACAGACTACACACTGAAACGATCGTTTCCATAATGACTTGCTACTTTAAAAAAACAGGGTGGTATTGTCGAATATAAACCTTCCAAAAAAATATAAATTATAAGGAATAGCAAAAGCCCTATTAATATAGTAAAAAATACATGAATTTTATTTTTTCCCAAAATTTTGTGAAATTTCGCTTTGATTTTTGGGAAGTTAGGAAAATAACTGTGGCAATCCGGCAAAATGATGCAATTATTATTTGGTTTCTTAAGAAGCCATATTTGTGTATCCGCGATCTTGAATGTTTTGCTTTTTTTAACGTACTCAATTAAAAGTAATTTGTTGTTTATTGTTTGTTTATCTACTTAAAAATGGTGTTCTGTTGTGAAGTTTGCGCTGATAATGTGTGTTTGTTAGAAGTTCAAAGTAGTAAGTTTTCGCATTATCGTTTAATGTTAAGATTCAACTTGATTTGATTTTGATGATTTTAAGTTATTTATAAAGATACGAGACGAGTTTGAGTGACTGTGACTGAGTTTGAATCTTCAGAAAATCGTGATTTGAACCTTGAATAATGTGGTGAGTTCTTGTATTTATAACTTTTATAACACGCGTTTTCGGCAATAATCTCGTGAATGTACTTACATCCTTAGCTTCTACAAGTTGTGTGTTCATAATAAACTGATTTCGTTTGTGCTATAAAACTATTGTTTCTTTCACTGGATAGCCTACACCCCCACCATACTGTTGTTTTTACAGGCTTTCTTTTCAATTTTTTTTTTTTAAATATTATAAATCAATAAATGTGACTACTTTAGGGTCATCATCATAAGTAGAGCGACGTTGTGATGTTGCGCGAAGTTTTTTTTTTGGGTATCCGTATGCGTGGCCTACCTTCCGTGGAGAACCACTGCACGCCACTGTTTCCTACTTTAGTTTAAGCTACGTAATGTTCATAATTATTTGACAGTGAAAATTGCAGTGCACTACGTTTGCCTGTCATAATAATCGATTGAAAAAATCAGACTGCAGCTTTGCAGTCTGATTTTGTCAATCGAAAATATGGCTTTCCTACAAGTGGGCATCGTTGCAATTTTTTAACATTAGCTTATATGGTGTTAGATGTCTCTGTAAGTTAGCTGATGTCATCGCACTGCAGGAGACCTGGCTGTTACCGCATGACCTGCCGTTTCTGAATGCTATAGATGATGAGTTTGGGAGCACGGGGACCTCTGCTGTGGACACATCTGCGGGCCTGCTGCGGGGGAGGCCTTTTGGAGGGGTCGCCATATTATGGCGAAAAAGTGCCTTTCAGTCGGTTAAAGTGTTAGAGTGCGATGACGTTCGCTTAGCGGCTGTGAAGATAAACTATGTAAGTGATAAATCTGTGATAATATTTAGTGTGTACATGCCTACTAACTGTTATGAAAATTTACCCGAGTTTACACTATGTTTAAGTAAAATTTGTTCAATTATTGACGATAATAGAGACACAGAAGCAATTTATATTTTAGGCGATTACAATGCGCATCCTAAAGAGCTTTTTTGTAATGAAATGCTGGCTTTTTGTAATGATCAGGACTGGACCTGTGTTGATATAAAAATGCTTGGCGCCGAATCTGATACGTTCACTTTTGTGAGTGAGGCGCATGGGTGTACCAGGTGGTTGGACCATTGTATTGTCACGAGTGCTGCACTGCCATCTATAAAGCGTGTATGGGTGGAACGGGATGTGCAGTGGTCTGACCATTTTCCACTCATTATTGAATGTGACATGGGCCAGGTTAGTAGTAAGGAGGGGGTGATCCGTACACTAGCTTCTAATAAAATTCTATGGGGCGACCGCACAAATGAGCAGATTGAAAATTTTCATAAAAGGTGTCACCATCAACTGAGGGAAATTGATTTTCCTGGAGAGCTCTCGGCTTGCTGTGATGGTATTTGTTACAATGTAGAACACAGGACCGTACTGAGAAACATGTATATAAAGTTAGTTTCTATCCTGTCTGAGGCTGCAGCCAGTTCTAATGAGCAATCCGAGTCACGGAGGAGAGGTGGCTATGTTGCTGGTTGGAATAGGTATGTGGCAAGTTTTCACAGGGAAGCCAGGTTACATTTTTTGGCGTGGGTACAAGCTGGGAAGCCTAATAAGGGCCAACTGTATTTATGTATGTGTGAGAGTAGAAGGGCTTTCAAAAAGCAATTAAAATGGTGTCAAGATAGACAGGATCAGATTAAAATGGATATTCTTGCGTCACACCACACTGCCAGAGATTTTAAAGCTTTTTGGAAACACACGGACAAAATGAATGGAAAGTCTGGCTTCCCTGTAAGTGTGAATGGTACTGGTGATCACACTATGGTAGCTAATCTTTTTAAAGATTATTTTAAAGTGGAGCCACTGTCTGATTCTGACACAACCCGATGTGACGATGCTGGGGCTATCGCCCAGGGGCGAGTTGTTAAATTTTCTGCTCGTGATGTGAAAAAAGTGATACTTGGTATGCAGAGGGGTAAATCTCCTGGGCATGATGGCCTCAGCATTGAGCTAAAGTTTGCTGGTACTCACCTGCCGCGTGTGCTCTCCATGTTTTATAATTTATGTTTATGTCACGGTTACTTGCCTGAAGAGCTGACAAAAACAATTGTAGTGCCGATTGTCAAGAATAAAAATGGTGACATGTCAGATAAAGAGAACTATCGGCCCATCTCGCTGGCCACTATAGTGGCCAAGGTGCTTGACAGCTTGCTTAACAACATTCTCCTGCAGCATAAAGCTGAATGATGCCCAATTTGGGTTTAGGAGTAGGCTGTCAACGGAGAGCGCAATCTTGTGTCTGAAGCAAGCTGTCGGGTACTACACGGAGAGGAGGACGCCGGTATATGCGTGCTTCCTGGACCTGTCCAAGGCCTTCGATAGAGTGCTATATAATAAGCTTTGGGCCAAATTGGAAGGAGCGGGTGTGCCGGCTGAAGTAATCTCCGTGTTGCGCCAATGGTACACGTGTCAGAGAAACCAGGTGAGATGGGCTGGTGCGCTATCAGAGGCATATGGCATGGAGTGTGGCGTGCGGCAGGGGGGGATAACCTCTCCAATTTTATTCAATCTGTACATTAATGACCTCATCGGCGAGCTCAGCAGTACTCATGTGGGTTGTTTTGTAGACGGAGTTAGCTTAAATAACATCAGTTATGCGGACGACATGGTACTGCTGGGACCGTCGGTGGGGGCAGTGCGTAAGCTTGTGTCAATCTGTGAGGCGTACGCGGCGGAACATGGACTGAGGTATAACTCGAAGAAGAGCGAAGTGCTCGTGTTCAGGAGTGAAAATCGTGGTCCAGTGCATGTTCCGCCTATTATGCTAAATGGTGCGGCTCTGAGGGTGGTGAGCAGTTTTAAGTATCTGGGTCACATTGTGACAGAACAGTTGCAAGATGACGCAGATATAGAGAGGGAGCGCAGAGCATTGGCAGTCAGGGGGAATATGGTTGCACGCAGGTTTGCTCGATGCTCGAGAGCAGTAAAAATTACTCTTTTCAAGGCGTACTGCCAATCGTTGTACTCGGGCAGTCTGTGGGTAACCTTTACTCGCCGGACTGCTAGTGCTCTGCGTGTCCAATACAACAACGTCTTCAGGATGCTGATGCGGCTGCCTCGCTATTGTAGTGCGTCCGGAATGTTTGCGGAGGCAAGAACGGACGGCTTTCATGCGGTTATACGCAAGAAAGTAGCCTCCATGTAGCAGCGAGTGCGAGGCAGTAGCAACAGTATCCTGCAGATGGTTGTATCTCGTGCGGATTGCCCTATCCAGAACAAATGGATGCGTATTGTGATGGGTTTTAACTAACGTAGTGCGTAAGGTATTACTAACACAATGTAATTGTAATAATTTAATTTAATTTATTTCTTTGTATTTCATTTTATTTATTTTGTATGGATTAATTTTAGATCAAAAAAAAACTGATTAATAATAATAATAGCTGTTTAGTAGTCCTCTGCCGGAAACATGCATGCTATAATCAAAATTACCTATTAAACTTGATGTGATGCTGGTCTAGCGCCAGGTAGCCGGTGTGGAAGTGCAGCGATAGTACGGCCACCGAGTGCACGCGGCCCAGCTGTTGCCGCGCGTGGTACACGCACACTGCCACGTCGCCGACCACTGTCGTGTCGAGTGGGAGGGTTACCTGTTCACAACGATTATTATGTATCATATTAATCCTGATTTCAGTGTGAAGGATGACATGGCTAGAAAGGATGGCTGGAAACAATAATTATGTAAACATCTTCTGACAATACTCACTTTCCCCTCAGCGATGCTGTAGAGATGCAACCTGTCATAATCTTGCATCGTCGACAGCAGCATTCTGTCCTCATTGTATATTTCTATGTAGGGCCGACAGCCATCCCGCGCCTTAGTGAAGAGAGGGACTGGCTGTATAGTCAGAGATACCAGGGTGACTGGCCGGAAGTGAGGGAGAATTGGTTCTGGCCTGAAACAAATTTACATTATTGTCTCCTGTGACATTAAAATATTGGATGGTAGCAGCATCGGCCTATATATTTAAATAAAAACACACTGCGATCACAGAGAGTAGCCCGCACAGTCACGCTCGATTTTGTCTACGTCTTCGTTACAATTTTGGACTTTGTGAATGTGCTTGGCGGGCAACCTCTACCGTTGTCGTTTAATGAATTAGTCGACCTAAGGAAGCTGTTCCCACTCTGCAGCGTGTCTTACTATCATATATGTTCACAAAATAACTCACCTAATAATGTTAGAGAGATAGTAGAGGTACCGCAGCTGGCTGGGCGGCATGTTGATGGGCGTGCGCTTCACCGCGAACATCTGCAGCGCGTCCTCGGGCACCGTCACCAGCTTCGCGTACAGGAGCAGGCCGCACACTAACATGCACGACATTTGCTTGCCGTCCTGGAATAATACAAAGCTGTTACCAAAGCGTGTTTGATTTTACGAAGTCATCATCTGCCTAGGTCCCAATCTTGTTGGAGTAGGCTTCCAGTCTAACCGCATACAGCGGGGTACCAGTATTTTACATGGAGCGGCTGCCTATCTGACCTCCACAACTGTTATTGTCAGACTTTTCGAGCTTCTTAAGGGGGCTTCAAATTAGAAACGTGAAGATGCGCTGCAGTGCAAGCGGCGCAACTATGGGTCTGTAGTGCGCTAGTTGCCCCACTACAAATTTTTATACAATATCTAGAAGCGCAGTTGCAGTGCCACTATCATGACACGCCCACGTGTTTTTTGCATATCGAAGTAAAACGAACTGATTAATTTTAACGTAACACATTTATCAATTATTTTTTAACCTTTCTAAAAAATAAAGAAAAAAAAATTAGTCTCAAAATTATTTTATATAGTTAGTGTATGCGGCATGCGGTCATCACGGGCACGTGACAAAGAAATGAGAGACGGATTATCAAATTTTATGTCAACATAAATAAATAAACATACCTGACACGTAATAACAACAGCCTGGCGTTCATCTTTACCCAAGTACTGGTACATATGCTGCAGTAACGCATACGTTGGAGCCAGCAGAGGCGCGCGATGGGCCGGCGTGGGCCATAGTGTACGGCACGCGTCCGTGATGGGCACGTGACGAGGGAAAGTGAGACGGCAGCCGCGGCATGCGTTGTAAATGCTGAACTTGCCGCCGGGATGACGACTTTCTAGGAATGCCTGGAAATTGTGAAGCATATTAAACATTGCTTAACTTGTTGTTCGTTTTAAACTCTTTAACGTGGTCGAGAGCATATTAAACATTGCTTAACTTGTTGTTCGTTTTAAACTCTTTAACGTGGTCGAGAGTTTAAAATTAAAAATTACGCTTTTATTAGGCAATACGTTTATATGTCACGTGGTGCTGGTGGGAGCATGAGTGTCTTATAGGATTATGATATGTACCCCTGGGAAAAATTCCAAAAAATTAAACGAGATCTTTAAAAGTCCAGCACTTTCTTTGGTGGTCTGATTAAAATTATCCAAGTCCAAAAGTTTTCTTCATTACAGTAGTTCTTTCAGACAACATCCAGGAGTTTCTTTAACTTTGACAGTAACCTCTTGAGCAAGATTAACAGAGTTAGGGCATTACATAATTTAGATAAATTACTTACCCTGACGTCATCAATATGATTGGTTTTATAAGCGCTTTCTAAGCCCTCTGACGGATAAGGCATCACTATTATACGACTAGTTATGTAACTAATATCCAAATCTGTTCTAGCTATTGACCTGAAAGAAAACGCAAACGTCCATTATTGGCTTTTTAGATTTTATATAGTTGAAAAAATCATCTTTCTCTTGCCCTTATCCCAATTCATCTGGGGTCGGCGCAGCATGTCTTCTTCCATACTTCCCTATTACACGTCAGCTCATCAGACACCTCCTTTCTTGTCATGTCAACCTTTACACAGTACATTCGTCGTTTATTTGGTCTTCCTCTACTCTTATACCCATCCACATTCATACTCAGAACATTCTATTTTATTTAAGTTGACATTTAATTGAAAAAATGCCCACTTAAATAGAATGTCCGTTTTCAAAAGAGATTAGCAAAACATTGTGGGTGATTTTATTTAAATAGTTTCCATATACAATCTATAAATAATTGGGAATCTCTAGAGAAGATTCCTTTAAGACCCAAAAAAGAAACTTAGTTCGCATACTCACTGTTGCACAGTTTGCATAACCTTCGAAGACGTATCCTTTAAATTCTTAAGGAAGCTACCAGCACCTCCTTTGATAGATGAGAACAGTCCTCCAGAGTTAGCCGGTGTGGCTGGCAATGGTGGCTGGTAGTGCGGGGCGGCCGGAGGGCGCGCGGGTGGTGGGGGACGACTCGGTTCTGGCGGCCGGGAATTAGGCACCTCCTGGCTGACTGCCCCCGGCTCTTTGGTCGCTAAAATGAAAAAAGAAAAAGTTTTATCACACAGATAACTTAGAAAGAGTGACAGTTAATTTGGCGCACTTTTGTGTCAGTTGATTTTGAAGTTTCGTGACTGTCATGGAGCTTTTTATCTTTCATTTCTTATGGAGAATGAGGATAATCCTCATGTCTTAGCTTAGTTTGTGTGTTTCAGTCTCCCTAATACTTGTAAATAATTATAAGATAATGAAAATTACATTGATTGGATTCCAACCTGGTAGATTATTTAGCAATGGCACTCGAGACAGACCGATGATGACATTTCTTTCTTACGCATAACTATCTTGCGAGTCCTCACTCTGAAATTGTTACCTCTTGGTACTGAGTGCCATCACAAAATAATTGATATGTCGTTGTAATGTTGGTTTAAGTATTTAAGTACTCGAGTTTACATTATTCAAAAGTGATAAAACATCACAAGGTTTCTGGTAAAGACATTACAAAAACACCAATGTATAATACTAGATATTTATTTCTAACATTAAATATGTTACATGTTTACACTTAAACATCTAAATAGTAACAAAAATATTGCTCGTTTAAACACTATCTCTTTTAAATTAACTATTCGAATATAATATAAAAACAAATCAGTATTGTTTCAAAAAATCACATGTGCATTTAAAAAAGATTAAAGAAAAAATATTTCACATCAGCGAATATAATGAAAAATGTTTAACATTATTACAATATACTCTTTTAACAACATACTATTGTTGAAAACAATAAAAGTATTTAAAAATAATCAATTTTACTTACCTATTGGTAATAGTATCTAAAGGCCCCTGTTTCAACTGCACCATGGTGGTGCATGTTCGATGTTCTTGAGCAAAAATGCATTAAAAATTGGGTCGTTACCAACCCTCAAAGGAGTTCGACATACTTGTCAAATATCCGCATAAGTATATTTAATTTAAAGTTGAGCAAATAAAATTAGGTTCAACCTCGGTACCGGCTAACACAACAAACCCAAACCATTTTTTTTAATCCATACGTGTCTATAACCAAAGGACCGACTGACGACACATATTTATTAAACAAATAAGTTCGAACTAGACAGACTTTTTCTTTAGTTGGTAACGCCCCGCTTTTAATATTTGCCAAAGAGTAATAGAAAATGCGTCAACATGGCCCAGTTCACAGGAACCGCAATAATAATACTTCTTTAGAATATTCTACGGAATACTTGAAACTACAGAAGACTTGGATATTTTTAGTAGAAAACTATTTAGAAATATTTTCTTTCGACCAGTAAATTCAATGCTTTAGTGAGCAAAATACTAATATATTTGTATCTTAGGCTAAACTTGATTTAATAATTTCAAGTTGAGAATATATTTGACATAAATTGGGGCAAATGCTTAGTTTCCTAAATTAAATGGAATAATTATGAATATAAATTAAAAGCACCTATAAAACAATAATTATAGTTTGTAATTGTATAAAGCTGATGGCAAAAATATATGCCAGTGTATTTTTTTAATTAAACTTTTATTTCTGAAACACTCGTTGATATCCTATGCTTTTTAGAATCCCCACCGATTAAAACATATATTTTCACAGCGCAGTTTGATTTGGTTTTCTAACGTTTATAAACTTCTCGATTTATTTTTATTTTTTAACACCAAGAACTCAATAGATCTAATATCGTGGCTTTGAAATAATTTACACAGATCTATTTTGGAGAATTTTAGGTCAAACACCGAGTTATCCGTAAATGTTTGGTTCACTGCTCTTGGAATATTATACATTTGTATATTTTGGAATGCAACAAAAATATCAAGTGCAAATAAAAATGCACTATCCCTGACTTAGATTCTAATAAGAACCATGTCGAATACTATACATAGATACTGCATAAAATGTAACAGACATCTTAAACTCGTAATTACATAACAATTATGGTAACTAATTAATACTATCGACCGACAACTTGACCTTTGTACCTTTTCATGGAATGTGGAAATATAGTTGGAATATTTACTTATATTGTAGTAGTGAAGCAACAGTTACATTTAGAAATTCGACTATATTATACTGTCTTTCAATTAGGCTACAACATAAAAGGATATTTGTTTAGGTAAAAGTAGAACTATACTAAAATCTAAGTATAGGACGGACCTACAATATCTATAGCCTTGGGTTTATTTAAATACAAAGAGAATTGTAACATTATTGTCATCGTTTAAACTGTATAGATTACTATATACGGTTCCATACAAATTCGTTTGGCGGACAGAGATCACTGCTCACAAATATAATAACTGCACTTTTATCAAAAATAAGGTACAAATTAATTTAGTCTTCAAAAAACATCGAATTTAGTAAACAAATAATTGGTAAATTGCTGCCAACCACATTCAACCATCGAGTGGTTTATAAGATAAAATATTCTAAGGCAATAACAACATTATTAAATATAGTTAAACATTAATAAATAAAAACAATGAATACTCATCATTGCGAGCATATCCAATGGTTCTAGCAAGCGTCAATGTGTGATGGGTGTCCGATGCAAGGGTTCATGCAGCGGGTCATTTAAACGAGAAAACTATTGGGCATCCGAAAAAGTTGAAAACACCTAAAATGAAAAAGAAAACGTGATATGTATTGCATACACATTATTCTACAAGACAGAAGTCCCTCGCCGCTATCAACGATCATAAATCTTTATAGTATCGAGTCGGTAAAGTCATTGTTAGTGAGTAATCGTTATCTTACTGATATAAATGTATCAATATATTGATTGTAAACACTTCAGTGCAGTTGGGTTCTTGATTTCAACACGCTCTCTTTGCTAGTTACTATATCAAATGATTTATTGGAATCACTCGGACACCGCCTCGCGGCGCGTTCACTACACAGAATAATATTATAGAAATATATGGTTTTTTTTTTTAATAAAAAGAGGCGAGGGACTTCCGATAATATACAAACAGGTACATGCAATGTGTTATGACCATTCAAAAGAAATAAAATATAAGCACTGATTCCTTTTTAACAGGCTAACATGCATGGCCGATTCCATTTAATAACATTGTTTAACAATAATTGAAATATTTCGTAGTCATGCCTCTTCATTATTAGTTTTATATTATAACGCATACCGTTGGGCCTACTTTATATATTTTTGTACGGTATCTAAACAGTTATCAATCATTCAAGATAAGATAAACTAATAGATATTTTTAACAGTGAATTAGAAATAATTCCAAAACCGTAAGTGTTAGTAAAAAAGTTGATTTAAGTATATAAAATTTAAAAAAAAATGTGTTTTATGAAAATAGTCAAAAAAGATGAATTAATATGACCATAGAAAAGTGCCTGAACGACAACTTTTATGGCATTATAAAAAATATTAAACGTATTATGCGGTTCTAATTCCCTGTAATAATTTGAACATTTTTCAGTTTCCATTTTGACTATACACAATGAACATGAAATTTTGACAAAAAATGGTGTTTATTAAAATATTAGCATCCAAAAACGAGCAAAAATATGACAAATAACAATCCAAATAAAATGGACAATGGCTAATTAATAAAAAATCTAATAAATATCCATCCGATTGGAAGAAAATCTGAGAAAAATATAAACAGGGAAACCAACAAAGATTCTAAGTACTAATATGAAGTATGAAGCCATATAACAGGATAGTTATTAGTTTATTTCTCAGTACGACTCGAGTGACTCGATCAACACCGTAAGGCCCAGTCGGGCGAGTAAATCAAGCTCAACTATACCGCATTCAATTAGGTACGAGACTCCTACGCATCACACATTTCTAGGACTCAGTATAAACGAGGCAAAGGCACCACACATGTTGAAAAGTTTACAATTACAATTGACTAACGCGTAGATACTATACGGTACATTTTTCGTTAAAATGTTGCGTTTAATCATTCATTAGAACAATTAATGAGTGCGTATGTTCGCGGCGAAAACTAGGATATTTTAAAAGTTCAATTAAAACAATTGTACTTTTTACCAGACTGTTTCAGTGATCAATTTTGATATAAGTGCGACAGTTTGTTTGCCTGAGTGTCTGTTTCCACTGATAAATTATCGAATGGATCATAATGGAATTAAGCAAAAAACGAACTTGATGGAAGGAAATAGGGTCCTTTACAGCGTAAGATTTTTAACTGCACACAGTTCACAAAGTGTTAAGACTTCTGATAGCTCATAACAGCTATGTCACAAGGTTTAAAATTGAAGAGAAGTTCGATACAGATTTTAATGCTAAATCCTAATTGAACAGCGAGTTGTGTCGCGATACAATGTATGCGCTTATAAAACGGTCGTCACACCACTTATCACGTGCATCTTTGGTAGCTATCTTTTAACGCTATACGCCTCTTCAGCTGTGACGATGTTTTATGGTTTCCCGTCTCTTGTGCCTTACGGTTTTGTTCTACAAGCCTGTCCAATATGGAATACCCATACCTAGTGTTAGACACCCAATGGAAGTAAAGATGAGTTAATGAATTAGATGAGTCTTAGTAATTTACACCGTGTGATATATTAGTTGTTATTAAAGTTTACAATAGTGCCTACATGTGTGCAACCAGTAGATCTACAGTGCGTACCATCATGTTAGTTGAAAGCGAACGTGAATCTGATCAGTAACACAGAGCATGTCACAAACACATGAAATACCCACATTTGTCCACACACGGAGCGCCCAACCACAGAACTCACTCAATATCTGTGCCACTCAAAATGCGTTAGAAATAAAATCAAACGACGGCTGTGAAGAATATACTCATTTATTTATCTATAAGCTCCCACATGACTAAATAATAATATGCACAACAGAAATAATGATCCAATGACAGTGTAAGACATAGTGTTCATAGAAACACTTTTGTGATATCAACTAATGACATAAGTATGAACGTTAAACATCATGTATTCTATAATATCATATAAATCTACTCTAATTCAATACTTGTACCTCAGTTAAACATATCATTTCCTCATATTGTCTGGAAAGTTTGGACTGAACCATGATTTTGATCATAGTGTTTGATTGCATCAACACATGTATAATAAGATGTGATAACAAGCAGTGTAATAGAATACACCGATCTACGCAATAGACTAGTTATATACACACAAATAACTTAAAATTATAAGAGCCAAAGTATAATCTACGTGACAAGTGCGCGAGGGTGCCGAGACCAGCAAGCACCAAGCCACCAATACCATTAAATGCCAACGTGAGCCGCGGCGCCACCGCAACCAATGTTAGTTCACATATATGTCTCAAATGTGTTATTATAAGCCAATATATATCATATCATATACTAGTCAATATCCAGACTTAGTACCACTGTACATTTGTCGATATACTACTGGATATTTATTTAATATTAACTATTAGACTATATAGAAAAATAATATACCTAATATAGTAAGGGGTTTAGACATTGGTGTGAAATTGTATATATAGCCCAATAAAGTTACAGGAATGTATAGACAGTTTAATAATTACACCTAAATATAGTAAAGACTAACTAGCGACAAAGTATCCTATCTAGCTATAAAAGGTATGCATTTCATAAATGCACACTGACTTTTTGGTAATAAGATTATTCAAGAAGAATGTTAGAAGAATTAACGACAAGTGTATTCAATTTTGTCTAGTAAGTATATTGTTTTATAATTTTAGTGACCATTCTATTACTCTATCACTGTGATATATCTTTGAAGTCTTCTTTCATAATCAGACTTAAATATCAAATTAAAGCTTATTAACTTTCACTGTACATGAAACATCAGCTAATATTGCACTATTTAAATGCACAGTCTGAGCCTCTTCCAACACAAAGAAATGCTCCAAAATTAAACTCTTAACTCTTAACGTCATGTTCACGCATCTCAGCATTGAAGCAACATAAATAATCAATTTTGATTCAAAGTCAAATAAATGCTATACTACCTTATTTCATTCAGAGAACAATTTATTCAACATTGCCTTACCTTTGGTGATGTTCAATTTTTGGTGATAATCAACATTGGAATGTAAATAAATCTCACATTTTGTTTAATAACCTTTCTAAGGAACTCAAAATAAATAAATGGAAAAATAAAAAAATTTGAGTGTAAAAAGTCAAAAAATACTTGACCATTTTTAGCTCGAGTATTTAATGCAACAGAACAGAACGATGGTCCGTAGGGGATGGAAGTGAAACGCGCGCTCGCAACTCAATATAACCGTTAGGCGACTCTGTCTCGAATTTATCACAAAATGTTGAACGTGCCGCGCCGCGACATTTCTCTTAGGATATGGTAGTGTAATATTTACTTGACTTCTTATTACCTGGCGAGCTAGTGGCCACAGATTGTTCAACTTTTTTACGCTCAAATTTGAGTGGTTGCTTGAGATTGACATTATTGGACTCCGCTATCGCCGCCAATCGCTCCAGCACACTACTTATTGTCAAGCGCTCCTCGGGGTTCACTGTTAGGCAACCACCTGGGAACAAAACACATCACAATCACATATTTCAGTTCACAGACAAAATATAATAGCAAATGAAGGAAATTTACTCACTTATAACTTCATGAAAACATTTATAGCGTTGATCATTGGGGTTTAGATTATAGTTTCCATTAAGAATTGCAAGTTTAGCAGAATCTTCAAATGGATGTTGCATATAGCACAGTGTGTACAGGATGCATCCAAGTGCCCAAACATCGACACTGTGGTCAATTTTGCGATTGTCCCAAGTGTCTAACATTTCTGGTGCTCTGTACATAGGAGTGGTGAATTGGGCCAGCTGAAAATGAAGAAACAGGTGATGTTATTTCTATTAAGTAAAAAGAGGAAATAGTCCAATAGGAATAGGAATTACATCAGTCCTATTTAAAAAGTAATCCTATTTGAGATTAAAGATTATGATTTCTTGACATCAAATGCTTTTTATTATTTATTATTTACAAACTACAAAACTATAATAGAAATAAATATGTACAAGTATAAAAGGGTTACAGGGCATCCAAAAATTCGTCCGCATCGCTGTCAATAGGAAAAGTGGCCAGAAGGCTGGCAGCATTACCACGTTGGATGGCAATGCTGATTCTTTGGCCAAAAATTTTTTATTATTTTGGGTCTTATTTTATTTTTTGAAATATTTTAATTTTTTTTCCCTAATTTCTGTGTTAACACCTAGTTTTATGTGCATGCTGTGGTCTCCTGTAATTGAAGGAACACACTTAAAAGAACCTTTGTATGTGACTGTGACTTATATTGTATCTGTGTATCTTTTGTTGGAGATCCAGATAGATAAATAAATAAAATAATAAGTGTAACTTACAGTTTCCTCTAACATATTTCTTTGATTTGCACTCCAGGAAGGATTTGGTGAATAAATATCTGTAGTAGCTGAACCAAAATCACATAATTTTATTGTACCTACAAAAATCAAAGTCAATTAGCACACCACATACTATTTAAAAACAGTGGTCATAACTTGTCCATAAGTATCATGCTGTTATTACATAAGTCATTTTTTTTTACCTTCATTAGATATTAAAAAATTTTCTAGTTTGAGATCACGATGTGCGATAGGGGGCACTTGTGCATGCATGTGCTGCACTGCACGGCACGTCTGGTAGAACACCCTAAGTATGGTCGGCAGAGGGAAAGCCGTGCCTCTGTTCTGCAGAGCTTCCATCAAGCTTCCCCCGCTGCACAAGTCCGTCAACAACAAATACTCTCCCATGCCATGTGATGTCTTCGCCTTATCAATAAAAGATGCTGCTATATATTTGATTATATTAGGGTGACCTGATAATTTTTTTAATATGCTAATTTCTTGTATAATGTTTTTGTTTGCCTGCTCATCAGCTGCCATTAGCCTTTTCAAGGCGAATTCGGTACCGGTGGACACATCTTGAGCAACAAACACAAAAGCAAAACCACCTGAAATAGAAAGGACTTAGTAGGAATATTGTCAATGGACCAATTCTTTTGGTTTTTTAAATCAATTTCCTGCAGATGCGGATTAAATACTTTTATTAGATTAGTTTACGACTTGATATTTCCTGTACAATTTCCTAGTATACTGTGCACACATGACCATAATACGGTCAAGTTGTAAGTTATGGTACAACCCATAGGGTATCAGGAAAATTTATAGCAACAAAAATTTAATCAATAAATTGAGACAAGTTCATTAAGGAAAGATATTTGAGGATATTATAATTTTATGAAGCAACAGCCTTAGAAATATATATATATATTAAAATGTTTTACGTAGTTTCTAATAGACTATTATGGGGTTACACCAACTGAATGGGTAGCAGCAACAAGCTATGTCTATCATATTGCAATTCAGTTGCTCCAACATATGGCAGGGATGATGGTAGCCTCCCCTTACAACCAAGTCTTATTGGAACATAAAATAAATAATTTCTATGGACTACTAATATTTGCTTCTAAATGCTCCTCCAGGCAAAGACCACTCTCCTTCCTGCCTAAAAAGGGACAAGAATAAAGACTTTTGAACAAAACCTCTTTTCAATACTGCCATATGGGTAGAATGACACTGAGTATGTGAAAGATAATACTATGGTTACCAGAATCATATCTGCTGACAAACCAATCAATTTGTTCATTCACTCAACAATGGTATGAATCAGTGCTTCCAACTGATTTATATGACCTTTGAATATGCAAAATTCATATTGAAAGACACCTAATGTGTTGCTGCTTGCTTGGTTTATTTTTTTCTCTAAAACTAATGTGAGCAAGCAATGTTTAAACTTGTTAGTACATTTTTAACAGGAAGAAATATTTCATCATAACAATGTTAAAGTTGATGTAATTTAAAGGTTCATTCACTTTAATGCAGTGAAATAATTAGCTCGAGTGTCATAACGGATATGCTCATCATAACGACCCCAAACATTTGTCGGACAATGTACCCTTACGCCCCCAATTTCTATGACGTTAGTACGTGTACTGCATCAACCTACAAGAAAGGCGACAACGCAAGTCATATGTTTAAGAGTTGCTCGTGGCGGAGCACGAAATAGTTAGTACAATTTGATATTGACTTACCTTCTGCGATCACCTTTTTAACTCTCAATTTCATATTTCCTATTTCAACAAACTGACCAACAAAATCATTATCACTGCCACCGTTAGCGCCTCCTGAGCTGAAATAGCCCATGGCTGATTTAAAGACGCTCATTTTGGAATCTAATTTTGTGATTTTTCTATATAAATTAAGAAGAAAATTGTGTTTTATCAGCACCCTTTGCCCAAATCCATTTTACAATGGCACATAATGGCAGAAAAAAAAGAGTAGGCAGATTTGTTGGCAAATGGCAGGACGAGTGCAATGTTGCCAAAATAGAAGTATTAGCCACTTTATAGGTAAGTTTTAAATTAAATTTGAAAGAACGTTTTTATTTCTTTTATTTTATTAATTAGTTTCAAAACTTCACGAGTAAAATAAATTTAACAATAGAAGAAAAAACTTTGAATACCAAAGGTATTTAGCAATTCTTTTGGTAGTAAAATGAAATAAATTTAGTTAAATTCAGGGACTTTTCTTAAAATAGCTGGCAACATAAGACGGGCAGAGACAAGGCCTTTATTTTTTCCTTTTAGAGGTGTGACCTATTTAACTTTAGTAATTTCGATGAATTTTTAGATGGACTCGACTAAATAATTGACAGCATTGCATTTTGACATTTCCTTGTTGATGACCCACTTTTTTGATAATCAGTCTGTGGTAACGTTGTTGAAAAATCATTTGGAAGGAAAGCAAAGCAAACTGTGCTGATTTTGTTATTTGTTATTTTCTTCAATTGCAGTTTGATAAATAGTCCAAATTCCTCTCAAGAACACACCGGACTGATGTTTGTCAATCCTGTGTGAAAATAACAAACATGGGATTTGAAATCAAAAGATTTCAAGGTGACGTTGATGAAGAACTCATTTGTCCTATTTGTTCAGGGGTTCTAGAGGACCCACTTCAGGTTTGTGTTGATTTTCTGTATTGTTTTTGACGATGAAATGTGTATACTGTGCGTGTTGTTATGAATGGGTGTATTTGTTTACGTAGGCCCCTGCGTGCGAGCACGCGTTTTGTCGCGCTTGTATAACAGAGTGGATCAGTCGCCAGCCCACCTGTCCTGTGGACCGACAGGCCGTCACTGCCAGCCAGCTCAGACCTGTTCCCAGAATACTCCGCAACCTACTATCAAGGTGAGCATTTCACAAGAATGTCATGGCTTCTTAAAGTTTGTAGGTCACACATTATGATTGTTTTGCAAGGGCTTATATAATAAATATCATGAACTTAATAGCAATTGTGTTGTAATAATCAGATAATGGATTCTGTGAAATTGATTGGATCATGTTTTGAGTAACAGTTTGTGAATCAAAACATTATTGAATGTATCAGTATAGATATTTCTACATAATTATTATAGTTATTCATAAACTAACTGGTACACTTGAGTCATGAAGACAGTTATTATAATGAAAGAGCAAGACATTATAATTTCAATGCAATGTTTACTTTATAGACTTTGTACGAGTTGTGACAACGCACCACATGGGTGCAATGCTGTACTGAAACTGGATTCTTTGGCATCCCATTTAGTTGAATGTATGTTTAAGTTCCATACTTATTAATATGAAAGAACTGTGCACATGTTATGACAAACCATTAATTAAACTGCTTCATTTTATGCTTTCCTTCAGTTAGGATTTTATACTTTATCAACCTAAAGATATAACTGAACAAACTTCTTGATGGATTGTGAATCTATCAACAAAAATATTTACTTCAAAATATTATTTTTGTTAAAATAAACCAAAAAATAGCACTATCCAACTTACAAGCTGATTTAATCATCTGCCCATTAAATTATAAGATGGTTACGGATAAGATAAACATAACATATTAGTTAATTACTGATTTTATTATGATTGCAATGCTGGATGGATTAATATAGTTATTAAGCTTTACTAACATAATATGTGGTATATCATCGTCTTCCTGCCCTTGTCCCACTTGTCTTAATAAATAGTATTTCTTTTTACAGGCGAATTTAATCCCAAGAGGCCAATGCCATGTGAAGCGGGTTGTGGACTTGTGATACCGAAAGATGAACTGGCAGAACACAACTGTGTCCGAGAACTGCGGGCACTGATTGCAACACATCAGGGAAAGTTGAACGATTACGAACAGGAGTTAGCGGAACAAAGACTTGTGATAAACGAACATAAAAGAGAACTGGCGTTGTTGAAAGTATGTTGTGTATGTGTATGTTTTTATACTTAAGTAATGTTAATTTTAATCAAGCTAAGAGCATTTGTTGGAACTTGCGTGGGTCGCACGTTCGCGAGCTTAACTGGCGCGAGCGCGTATGACGGGTTTTCTAAGTATAATTCAACAGGACGTTTGGAGCGAGCACCCGCTCCGTCCGTGTTGTCCCTGTGCGAGTTTTAGCATATGCCTTATGAGAGTAACACTGACTGTCTTGAAGGGAGTAAAAGTCATCCCACTAGGTAGTTAAGCTTTATCTTGGCCTATGTGACTGTTACAAAACTGATAGTTAAATTTGTTAATTATCGTAATTGTAATTGCAGCATTTGTCCAGATGGTTAAATGATGTCATTACATTAATTTTATTTGATATGCATAATGAATTGAATACTAGATAGTGAAAGCCAATGCCTGCTTTATTAGTTTCACAATTCAATAACTATGCCATTATTATTTCATTTGCTATTTATTATGAGCTCGGCTGTTGCAAATCACAAGCGCGCGTCATGTCGCTCTTAAGGAAATTGTTATAAGGTTTAAATTACATACAATGACTAACACGCGATCGTAAACTGCAGTAAACAATACAAAATGAATTTTAAAAATAGCCACTATGTGGAATCCTGACGTAGAAAACCAACAAGCAATGGTCCACATTAGCACTCGATGGAAAGAGCTGGAAATTATAGGAAGGGGCCTTTGGCCAGCAGCTACACAGATTAACAGAAATCAGTAATCACGTCTTAAAAACAAAATTCCACTAAACTGACACAGATAAATAATATTTTTTTCAGGAATTCATGCGAGCGATGCGTCTATCGAACCCCTCTATGCGCGCGCTAGCCGACCAGATGGAGCGAGAGGAAGTGGTCCGCTGGGCCAACTCATTGGCGCGCGCGAGAGTCACTCGCTGGGGCGGCATGATCTCCACACCTGATGATGTTTTACAGGTAAGCATTACTCTGATTTCGCACAGCCGGGCGGCAATACCGGACATACATGTAACGGGTGTTTTTTTTGAAGCACAGAACTTTAAATTGTAAGTGATAGGCTCCATACCCGAAACCATATTCAGACATAAATGGCATAAAGTTATCAATCAAATAAAGTATCAATTAAATACTACTCTCCGCTATTTCTCGCGCTAAACAAACAGCCACTGAAGTGAACTCAACATCACAATCATGGGGCAGGATTATTTCCAGGGCGGTGCATTTTCAACTTCATGAAAAGAGCTTGTACCTACTCCACAACGGATTTGTTAGATTTTCGTTTGTCGGTGTCGTTTCATACCAGGAGAGACTCCTTGTCGATTTATACAGAAAAGTCTAATAATTGAGAAAAGTCAGGATTCAACAGCGAGTGCAGCGAGTTCGAAAAATTTTGCAACGACCTCGAATTTTAGGTTTTCTTTTGTCTAAATGTACAGAAATGATGTTAATTTTATAAATAATAGCGTTTGGTTTGAATCAAAAGAACACAGAATATCAGATCGAGCGAAGCGAGCTCGAAATCAGCACTAGATTGATTAGATAGTTAGATTTTGACTTTTTGAGCATTTATACATAAATAGGAGTTATGTAGTTTATTTGCCGACAAATGCAGAAAACTTGTGAGAATTAAAAGATTGCAAGAGCGAGCGAAACCAGCTCGAAAACCTTAGCACCCAGTCGATAAATTTGTTTATTTTTGTTCATTCATGCAAAAATGAGAAAGAAAAGAAACTGTCAACTTATACAGAATTCAGAAAGTGTAGGTATTAACGAGCGAGAGAATTTTAGCGTTCCGCCTCGGATACGTTGGTTTCTCTATAAGGTCGAGATTTCAAACCCCCTACCCCCACCTGCAGCCCTATGGCTAGTACCTAATGAGCACTTTTTAAGGCAAAATTACATAACACAGTCTCCCAAAACGCCCGCGTTTTACCGCTAGTATTTTAGATGGTGAGAAGAAGTGGCGGAGTGAAACTCCCCAGCAACACATCTGTCTGTTAATTTAGAAGAATTTGAATCTTGAATTGCCTAATAATAATTTGTGATTTTCTTGTTTTAGATGATGATCAAACGAAGTTTATCAGAATCTGGCTGCCCACCTCACATAATAGATGACCTTATGGAAAATTGCCACGAACGACGGTGGCCGCCAGGCCTTTCCTCGCTCGAAACCAGACAAAATAATAGGAGGCAAGTTGTGATACTAATACCGTAAACATTAATATTATCTATTCGCGATGGGTGGTTTGCAGAGGCGCCCCAAAATATTTCTTGGAAAGATAAACCGATCTTTGACCAGCAGTGGGACATTCAAAGCTATCAAGAAAAAATGTATGGCGCTTGCATGTGGAGTTACGAATACCAACCCGAAAACAGAATATGTGAGTTTAAGACATGTTTTCGCAGTTGCATTGGTCTAGAATGGTTTATTTGGAAACAACATTATGCAATAAACAATCATGTAATTAGTTAATCACTCTTTTATTCGAAAGAAACAAAAGTAGGACAAAGCTTAGTCAAATTCTTGCCAAACTGGACTTCGAAAATGTCAATGGTTTACTTAGAACACCTTTTCTTTTCAATTACAGATTATATGAAAAATACGTGTGTAAAAGAGTGCCCGGCAAGCAAGCGGTCCTCGTTCTACATTGTGACAACACGCATGTGGACGAGCATATGATGGTGGAGCCTGGCCTTGTCATGATCTTCGCGCACGGCATCGAGTAGCATCAGACAGGAGGCTGTCGGTGTTCAAGTGACAAACTACATGCTCTCAGACGTGTGGACCTCGTGTGACTTGGATGCGGAGGCACTGAGCGCAGTACTATTAGAATTTATCAGTAATGAATTGAACCTGTGAAGAAATTGATAGGTTAATTCACTGTGTTTTAGGTACGAACAGGGTAAACGAACGTATAAAGGTTCTCTGACAATTGTTCCTATGGCATGTGAAGTCAATGTATGTACAATTTTATTCGTCCGTCCACTCAGTGCCTCCGCAAACCACACGTATTGTCAGGGTCGCCACACTCGAAGAAAACACGCGCGGCAATGAGGAGCCGACCTGGATCTCTGAGCGACCACGACAATCTCTGCCAATATGAACCATAGTTCTAGAATACAATTTAAAAATAAAACAACACAAATTGTGTGGCCTGCCATAATCGAGTTGGCATTTTTGAAAAAAGTATTTGTCTGGCAACTGTAAGACCAATGATTATTGTACAATAATATTATACAAATCATATTTGATAATGAGTGTTGAAATATTTTTAGGTATGAAGTATGTGAGTTTCTAGTATAATAATTTACATTGGATTGAAGACATTCCTAATAGAAATGAAATGAAGAAATAAATATTTACTAAAAGTCTGTTATAAGTTGATTCTATGTTATGGAATTCAAAATTTAAGTATTAATGAAATCTAGTTTTTTATAAGTTTTTTTTTTAAATATAGTGATTGAATGCTGTGTTATGTTTAAAAATAGTGTGTCATTGTTTTTATATAAGGTCAAGTTAAATTGGCTAGTGAGACTCCGCAAACGTGATGGATATCTAAACATGACAAAACGGCAAGGTTAGCGCAGTGTCTAAGCGATTGGCTGCGCGGCGTTGCGGGTTCTATCCCCGCACGTAACAAATATTTGTACAGGTACAGGTAGTTGTTCCCGGGTCTGGCTGTTTGTGTATTATGTGAGTCTAAATGTTTGTAAACGCACCGACGACGTTACAGGAGAAATTCCGTGTGTGGGGCAAGAACGATAAAAAAAGTATTTCTGAGTCTCGCTTGTGTATTTAATTTAACCCTATAGAATACTCTCAGCTTATGCTGCATACATACTGAGCCATCAAACAATGGTTTTACAGCATTTGGCCTATTTGTAAATAGTTAAGTACAGAAATATTACAACAAGGTAAAAATACAATGTTCATGTTCCCTCGATCGTCCAGTGTGTACCCAGCATAATTTTTTATTATTCCTACTCTTACTTCATAATTCAATTTCCATTATTTTTTGTAATTGGTAACCTATTATGTATTTAGCTCAATCTTTAAATAAATATACCTTATGATCATTAACTGGTGATGAAATTCAGTCTTTCATTTACATACATACAACTCGCGCGCCTTTTTCCTATGGGAGTCGGCAGAAACTATAAGGTCAACTACGAATCTACGATCCTTAGGGGCCGTCTCCACGAGCGAGAGAATCGCGACGATATTATCGTCGTGCCACGTACTTTTATACACTCTTAGAGGCCGTCTCTACGAGCGAGAGAATCGCGGCGATATTTTCTCATACAAATACGTGGGACGACGATAATATCGCCGCGATTCGCTCGCTCGTGGAGACGGCCCCTTGGGTGCAGGTCAAATTCTAACAAGATACAAGTGGTAAGTTATAGTTAAAATCAAGGCGTCTACCTGACTTCTTATTTCGTGACCTTTAGATGCTAGTAGTTAAACATAGGTTTTATAGCTACAGAGCCACTTCGCTAACGATTGTTAAACCAAACGAAAAAAAGGAGGGACGTGACATATTGGGGCCTGTTTACTCAGTAGCAACCCAGAATGCGGGCTGGGCCCATCCCTTTTGCACAGGGAATGTTTTTCCTATTCGTTTCTACCTCTAAGAGTATTTATCCATTTAATAAATGCTTCAGCTAATCCCATCAGATGATAGAGGAGGTTTGATGATGTACCCTTCTTTTTGGTATGTACAAACCTACACTGAGGGGAAGGGCCAAGAAAACCGTCCCTAAGTAAATACTCTATTTTACTTAGGGGCGGTTTTCTTGGCTCTCCTTTTACATAATTAAGTTAGAAAAATGACAGTTCAGCCAGTAAAAAACCTGATTTAAACCCACAGAGCTCCTTGAGCTTGATCCTTTGTTCGAAAAGGAATAATATTCCTTAATGTCTTATTGGTTATACCATATCCATAACAATACGTGTTAAACCGCAGGAACAAAGATCGATGAGGGACGCACAGAATAGAGAAGAATGGCAGGAAAAAGGAGAGGCCTACCCATCAGTCGGTGATTCCGGGCTGAAATGATGATATCGTGTCCAGCCGTTGCGTTGGTGGTGCAAAAATAACACTTGAAATGAAACGTTCCGGTAAACGGTAAAACGTCAAGCAGTAAGCAGCTGTCAAATATTTTTGTTTGTCATCTTCAACACAAACTCTCAGAAGTTATTGTGAATTAAAACCTCGAAAATGTCTGAAATGGAAGTAACGGAGAGTGGGAACGATTGTTCCAACGATTTGTGTAAGTAAAAAAATAACACAGGTTTGAATAAAAAGTCTTAAAATCATGATAACCTAGCTTGCATCCACCGGCTGCTTGTCAGTATAAATAATGCCTTGTTTTAATATATCTAGTGCTTCTGGATCGCGTGTTTCTGCGACTGGGTAACGCAGATAGTGATGACCAGCTCGAGAGTTGTCTGGGCCGGTTCCTTCCGCCTGTGATATTGAAGCTGTCATCACCCTATGAGCAGGTCTGAGTTGCTTTATTTACATAAAATTTTAATGTCAGGATACGTCTCTGTTCGATTCTAGCTGTTGTTGGTATAAATTACAGTGTCTTGTTTATATAGCTTGAATACAGCATAGGGTTATGGTTCAATAGCCTTCAAATACTGTTGTTTTCATCTAACAATGTCAGAATGAAGATAACACAGAAGTGTGAACAACAGGTTTTTACCTGATGAAATAAAATACATAATATATAGGAGACCCCTTTCTCTAAAATTAATTACTTTTTCAGCAAATTGTTACTATGCCAACAAACTCATTAAAATCATTTCCTGTATTATGCTAGGTGCGTACCAAAGTGATGGAGCTACTTGTTCATGTGAACAAGAGAGTAAAGTGCCGTGCAGATGTGCAGCTGCCAGTGCAGACTCTACTGCAGCTGTATAAGGAGCCGACATCCAACAGCTTTATTATTGTAAGTATCTTTTTTTATTATATGTATAGCAGCATATGGAAGCAGTATTTGCAAAATCTTGGCTCCAATTCAATGATTCTTCAGAGGTATCCTTGGAAAGGTCAGGTTTTTTGCCTTGTCATTTTATGTTAAGTGAAAATTGACTGCACACTACAGGAGTTTACAAATGGCCTTTCAATGTTATCATTTCTTATCTTTAGATCTAATATACGTGTTTATTGAATTTTCTGTAGTTACTCAAGACTTAATAACTATACTCTAATAATTTGTTACAGAACTTCTCAATCATATACATCACTATGGGTTTCCCGAGACTGCCCCGTGAACAACAGCTCAGTTTGGCTCCCACTCTGTTACAAGCTATTGAGAACAAACCTCAGGGACATCAGGATGGGTGAGAATTTCACAACTTTCACTTACAAAATATGCCAAGTATATTCTTATCTTGTCCTATAACAGACCTTTTATAAGTCCATGATCATGGTATGGACATGTGATGCGGAGGAATGAGGAAAATGTAGTGAGAAAAATGTGGAGTATGAATGTAGATGGCTATAAGAGTAGAGGAAGACTAAAAAATCAATGGATGGACTGTGTGAAGGCTGAAATGGCTAGAAAGGAGGTGACTGTTGAGATGACGAGTAATAGAGAAGTATGGCAGAAGAAGACATGTTGCGCCGAACCCAAATAAATTGGGATAAGGGCAGGAGAATGATAATGCTCTTGGCTTACTAAAAGCTAACTTATACTACTATTGATAAGGAAGTGTTTAACTTTGAAATGAGTATAGAATAGTGGCCTGTTTACTAAAAGCTAACTTATACTACTGTTGATAAGGAAGTGTTTAACTTTGAAATTAGTATAGAATAGTGGCCTGTTTACTAAAAGCTAGCATATACTACTATTGGTTGATAAGGAAGTGTTTAAGTTTCAAATGAGTATAGAATAGTGTGTATGGCTTGTTATTTTTCCACAGTAGGTAGTCAATAAGACCTCTTGTTTTCAGAAAAATCATAACCCTCTGTTTGCTTTGTCATAGTCGGGTAAAAAGAAGAGGTATTAATCACATTGTTTGGTAGACCAGATTATGTGTCAGTCATGATTTCCTCACACCAACTCTTTTTGTTTTTTAACTGCATTTTATTTGCCTTTGTTACAGTATATTGATGCTAGTCATGCCACTGCTGGGCAATATCAAGGAAACTGATCTGAACTTGAAGGAGAAGCCAAAAGTTGCCAATTTGATACTCAAGTTTGCTACTGATGTTCTGCTTCTACCATACAGGTAACATTTCTCCATTATTTATGCTGTAGAGAATTAATTCATTAGATAATTAGACTTTGTGTTAGGTTTTCATCACATACCATTGTAAACTAGTATACCATCTGACTAACCTACCTTGAAGTCTGAGAAAATGTAAATAATATTTTGCAAGCAATTTACTGACAATTTTATTTGAATTAATGCCTGATTTGCATAATCCAAGAAAAAATTAAAGATATTATTGGGAGTTTCCTTTGAGCCAACACCAATAAAGTTTATTTAGACGAATTTCTTGTTTTCGCTAATTGGCAAAAATGACACTATTCATTAATCTATGTATTTTACATCTTTTATTTAAGGGCATTACCAAACCCTGGTGAGAGCGAGTTTCAGGTACCGCCTGGTATGAGTATAAAGACCTATAAACGTATTATTGACAAGAACCAACTGAACCCAAATCAGCTTGAAGAGGTATATGACTATTGCTTTCTGTATGAATAATGCTGGATGGCTTGTCTTTTTTTTTATTAAATTGTCTGTATTGAAAAAAAATTTGTGACTTTTAATGACAAAAATTATAAAGCTTTGCATAAATATGTTACAGGATATTTTTTTTTTGTGATTGTCTAACCCGTGCCTAAAAAGGCCGCTTCAGCAGGATCATAATAAGATAGTAATACAGTGGGGTGGCAGTGGCACCCTGGTGATCTGCTGTATAGGTTTTCCTAGTGCAGACACCAGTCTCTCGCAAACTTATCTAGTTACTGTAATTTTAAGCTCTATATACAAAATAAGTAATGTATGTGATGAGTACTGACGAGATTATAAAAAAAAATAAAAAAACAAAAAAAAATAATATTAAGAAAAAAAAAATTAAAAAAAGTTGTTGATTTTGAATAATATGAATTACACAAATTAACAATTTATAGAATTAACTGTGTCTGTGAGCTGTTTAAGAATTTTAACATGATTTATATTATTATTCTATTATGACTCTGCTGAAGCTTGTTGGATTACGACCCTCTACCTCTCACAGAGGAGGTTGGTGTCAATAAGGAAATATGTATTGAAAAAACTTTAATATTTATTCATTATGTTGTTTTCAGATGAAGTTGTCCATAGTGAATTTCATAGCCAAGGATATTTTTAACATGAACGACACTCTATTGACCTTGATCGTAGCCGCCGCGGACTCACGGTTCAGTGTTGCTAACCATGCAAACAGCCCACTCATAAGGGTTAACAGGTAAATATTGATATGTCTTTAAAAAAGGTTTTAGGTGACCAAATATGTTGGAAACACCCTGTTAAATATTACTCAGGTGTTTAACAAAGATTTCCTTGCGTTTGTATTACGTATCACATCGTGAGATGTGTGGGTTTATTCTTGAACCACTATATATAAGCATCTAGTATCACAAGTTAATTGGATGTTTTGTATTAATCAAATGTAGAAACTAACTACCTATCTAGTGTGACAAATTCCAACTTTGTTTCAGTTCGGTTGACTGGTCTCAGCCTTCAGTAGTGGCTCCGTTATACTCCTTATATTTGGGCACATTCGGAGGCATGAAGGTACCCCCAGATGACCGTAAGGTAAGCACAATTCTTACAACAGTATAAAAGTCAACGCTCACGTATAAGGATTGGGTCGGCATCACCTTGGCTCGTCTACCAGGCGTAAACCCAGACCCTGCTTACGGCGGGCTGACCGACTGGTTGTGGCGATGCTGTTACCGTGTAGTGCGCATAAGTGTGCGTGGACCTTAAAAGTTACTGAGAGTATTGTATGATGTTAATATATTGTACTTTTAGGTTCCCGCTTGCACGAGACTGCGTTTGAAACTGATCCAGTATTTGAACAAGGCAACTGGACCAGCGATAATGTTCCCTCACTGTGTTCAGGTAAATAATTGTTTAGCCTTTTTATAGCTTTGTAATTTATACCTGTTTACTGAAAAATTTAAGAAAAAGAATGTTTTTTACAAGTTTTTATTTAATGCAATGTTTGTATGTTTGTTAAAAATTGCAATGTTTGTATGTTTGTTTACGTCAAATTTTACAACTGAATTATAAATAAAACAGTTATCCAAAACCGTTTGAGCTAATATTTTCCATACACGTTTAGTTCGGATGACAATGCATGGTTAGCTAAGTGATGTCATTCTAAATTAAATATGGCGGACTCTCAAAGATGGCGGACTAGTTATTTTTTATGCACACCCATCATCAATCGGCATCAATTAAAAGGGTATGCTGAGAAGAATACCAAAAAAATGACGTCACACCTATATGTATTTATGAGCTTTTTTTTTTTTTACTGTAATCTTGTTTGTAACTTAATTTACGTTTCACAGGTTGTATTTTCGTCTTTATTCGATCCAAATACGAATTCAAGACTACGTAATCAAGCCCTGGTGTTCCTCCTAAACGTTATCAATAGGTAAATGCGCTTTTTTTTATTCAATTTTTGTGTGGTAACTACTCTGAACCCTCTGTTTTTTACAGAAATCATGTTATGTGTCGTGTTTTACGATGTGTCCCATCGTTCGAATGAGAGAGAGAGAGATGGATATAGAGACGAATAGCACCATCCTTTTCTCGTGACGGAAAAATTGATATGGTCTCTGAGCATTTCTGGTAGATATTTATTGGTAATAATTTTATTTCAGTGGTGACGGAATTCAACTGAGAAAGGTAGCGACGGTGTTCCTTCAGGGTTTGCTGAAACTCATCAGATCTGACGAGCATGCTGAACAGCATCCTAAGGCTTACATGTGTTTAGGTTTGTACTAATTGGTTCAAATAATGGTTTAAAATAATTTTTAAGTGTACAACTGTATGAGAATTTGAATGTATAAGTTAGAAATATTAAAGAAAAACTAAGATCGCAGTGAATTGTGTTCACGATTAAGCTTCCAAACATGTAAACATATTATGTGTTTTTCGAAAAAAAATCCTTCTAACCTACACATAAAGTTCAGTTTCCACTACAACTCCAAAAATGTCTATGACAGTTCTAATGTTACTAGAAATTCTGAATCAACTTAACTTACACGATCATATTGATATCCTTTAGCGTAAATAACATCAATTGAAACCAAGGATTTAAATAGATATTACATTTTATTTTTCCTTTAAAAAACACTTTTTTCATAGTTTCCTTCTTTTTAGTGTCGCTGGCACGACAGTGTTGTTTCGTCTTCATTTATATTTTAGAGCGCAAAGATCACTTTATAAATATCTTTTCACCATTCAGGCCGCCTCGCGATGAAGTGCCCCGATAGCATCAACAATCAGTTCGCGTTACTAGAGGAGCTGGTCAAGAAGATCCCGGACGCCGTGCCAGAGATGAAGACTGCGCTCAGAGACGCGGTACTCGATATGGCGGCCGGCTTTAAGATTAATGCTGAAGGTCTGTAGATAAGTACAGGTCTCCAAGGAAAAAGTATGCACTTCGGGAATCATTGTCCTTAATCGGAAATTCGGATTAGATCTAAATATAAAGCTGTCACAAGAATAGAAGTACTTAACTATTTTGTGTTAACAATTTTTTTCATAACTTACCGAAGCGCATACCTTTTCTGGTCTAACTGTTTATCTCTATTGATACACGACTAGGGGCGGTTAGATCTAAATATAAAGCTGTCACAACAATGGAAGTACTTGCCTATTTTGTGTTAACAATTTACAACATTATAGATTAATGTTGACTTCACAATTCTTTGAAATTCTGATTTTTTTTTCATAATTATCGAAGCGTTTTCTGGTCTAACTGTATATCTTTATTGATACACGACTAGGGTAGGCATGTTCTTGAGGGGAGACCTTGCATCGGCAAACGTAAGGTAGTATTCGTTAAGACTAGGTGTAGCGACGATCGTCGCATGGTCGCTGGAAGCAACTGGCTCAGTGTAGCTGAGGATCGAGATAAATGAAGGATTCCAGCAGTGGTCTGTTATTGGCTGGTGATTATCTCTATCGATAATAACGCCGAGTATGTGACATTTGTTTCTGTGAACAAATATTAAATCACACCATTTTCATCAAGTTTTTGCATTAATTATTCACGTAAGGTTAGGTTGATGACGATATAATAGAAGAAATGGTTTACGTTGTAATATCGTCGACGTGTTTCAAGTAAAAATCTGCTTGGCTTTTTCTTCAAGAGGCCTAAACTTGTGTTTAAAAAACCAAAAAAGTGTTTTACAGAAAAATCATCATTTAAAAGTCAGACATACTTAAGGGGCTGTTTCCACGAGCGAGAGAATCGCGGCGATAATATCGTCGTGCCACTTATTTCTATACACTCTCTATGAACGCGTCTCCACACGGCGATGTTATCGCGGCGATGCGTCGAGTGGCAATGTGCGCGGGTAACCTCGTCGTATCGCCGCGGTATCTTCGCGATTCTCTCGCTCGTGGAGATAGCCCCTAAGCTGTTTCAATAATTAAATTCATGTTTTGGATAAATAAATGATCCATCTCTTTCTAATTTCTTTGTACAGTTAAGGCTGAAACTCCGACTGCCCCCGCGGCAGGTACCTCGACAGAGAAGATGGATGTGGATGAAAGTGCTAAGACCAGCCCCTTCGATGAACCGCAGGCGTTAGCGCTGTTCGCTTTGTTGGATCAGTGAGTTGATTTGGGATATATTTTTATTTTTGATACCTATGTTATTGAAGCGTTTAACATAAGAATTGTCATTTTTACCGCCACTGAAGCTACTGAGTAACTCTGTCACTCCTCTTACTCTCGTAACTTTACTACTGCATGTTTGGCAGTCTCTTTATTCTCAAACACTCTTGGTACATGTGTACTATCAGACTCAGGCCGAATTTTTATCGATGTACCTGAAATGGTAAAAAGCTCGATATTGGAAACTATAAATGTGTTCTTAATTCATCCAACAGTTACATGCACAGCGAAGAGCCAATGATCCGGTACATCGCCATGAGGTACTCAGCGGCAGTGTTTCCACAAGACTACGTCCCGTCCAGATATCTGCTGTTATTAGCGAGTGGAGACAGGTAAGAAACTTTCAACCGGTAAACTTAAGGGACAAGAAAGGTTTAGTGGTATTGAACAATGAATCTTATTTCCTGTATTGTATAGCGCAAATCAGCACTTCGGTGACACATGAGCACTTTCGGGAAATTCTTAGGATGATAGCAGATATTAAGTGTTCATATTTTGAACTTTAAGACACTTAACATAAAGTTTATCCTTTTATTTATTTTTGTACACATTAATTACATTTTTTAAATATTTCAATCTTCTAGGTAATAAAAAAAACATTTAAAAAATATAAAAAATGTTTATTTGTTTTATTTAAAGTTTGTATGTATGTAATGTACATAATAAACTTAAAGGTATAATACATACAAGTGCATTTGTCAGTTTTCAGAAATTTTCTACTCTGAATGAAGAATTGGAAAATAATGTCGAAAAGTTCTTGAATTTTTGGACGGTTTTTATTTTATTTATAAATAACAAAATACTTTTCCGAGTGAAAAAACTTCAAAACTCTGTTTAAAAAACTTTTTCTCCTTTAGCCAAGACGACATTTCAAACGAAGCCCTAAAATGCCTGTACGGTACATCGCGCGCAAGCGAGATAGAAGACGCAGTATTCAACGTGTCGAAAAAAGATGCAGCCACAGTCAACATAGACGAGGACGCCTCTAAGAAAGACAAGGACAGACCGACCGAGAGCCAGGAGTTGAAAGTGCCGAAGTTTAACGAAGTAGTGAACTATGTGTGGGATCAAATGCAGAAGAGGAAGAAGGGGTCTAATGCTAAACATAGGTTCGTGATCGGGAATCAAGTGCTGCAGTTTCATCCTATGACTTATCAGGAGGTGAGTGATCTGAATAGGTTTATATTTCGATCTAGCCTACCTATTTGAATCGGATTTTGTTAACAATTTCAAGGGTTTTTTTTGCACGGAACCCTAATGCTTTTTTAAATAAAGGTAGCCTAAGCTACTCTTAATAACATCAGTTACATGCCAGTAAAAGTCCTGTCAAAATCGGTCCAGCCGTTTCGGAAGTGAGCCGGAATAAACAGTTAGACAGATAAAAATGTGTTTTTGTTGTAAGCTGTTATTTTGAAGTTACAAACAGACACGTGTGTGTGTGTGTGATGTGTCATGTGTGTTTGTGTGTGTGTGTATGTGTGTATGTGTGATGTGTCATGTGTGTCTGTGTGTTTATTTGTATAGATGATGTCTTGAAGTAGAGAACATGATGTGATATTCTTTTGTTTTCTTAATATTTGTGCATGACCGTGCTGATATTCGTCGGAAGTTGCGTCCGTTTCTTATGCTACACACTTATTGGCGTAGTCACATTAGGTAGTATTTGTTGAACAACAAAGCCGATTCGTAACAATTATTACAAATATTCGACTTTCATTCGCTGTATGCCGATCGACAAACTCCGCTCGGCAGCTAACATCGCTGAATTATGTTTAGGTCGGCTCAGCCGTTTGATCACTTCATCACCTGGCGGTAGTCGGTGAAATATTATTTTAATGAAAATAAAAACATACAGTTCGATTTGAGAACCTTCCTTTTTTGAGGGCTATTCAAAATAAAGCACATATATTTTCTTTGACTTCTAGATTCTCCGCTACATGCGAATGTGCCTGAACCGTGACGCCGAACTGAAGGATTGTTCGAACCACCCCAACGCGACGTCTCCGCTCCTTTCCAAGTACTTCTACAATAACTTGCTAGATACGGAGGTGTTGGAGCGGTACCTTACCATGATCACGTCGTTGCTGAGTGCTAGTCCAGGTATTCATTAATTTATGAAGGTTTTAAGAATATCAGCTTCTGTTGTTCACTCCGTGCTACTACTGGACGAAGAACTTGAGGACTTACTAGCATTTTTATGACTGACCTGCCTTTATGATATTGAATGGCACATATTAAGCCGACGGTTTCCCTGATAGTAAGTGGACCCAGTCGCCTATGAAGATTTACAATACCTCCCAGAGACCAATGTAAATGTAGCTCTCACAGCTTAAGCGAATGCTAAGCTAAACTAAATCTCTCCGCCACAGTCCATTTTTTTTTTCGACTGTGAGTTTGGGTGTCTGATTTTGACGTGGGCAACTGTAAAGTGAGGCAGAGTGCGTTTATACATTTAGACTGGCTGTTTGGATGATCATTGTGTGCAAATTTTCTTGTATCGCAGTGAGCATTGTGCTTTTTCCCAACTAAGTTTGGGTCGGCTTCCGTTCTTACCGGATTCAGCCGAATACCAGTATTTTACATGGAACGACTGCCTATCTGGCCTACGATATGATACCCCTTGCCCGAAAGTCTTACACTTTCGGGCCACTTACTACCTGTAACTACAGTCAAAGATCTCTAAGTGACAGCCGGGACCGACGGCTTAACGTGCTTTTCGAGTTACGGAGGCAACTTGGTATGTAATGGGTGCACGAGCTCCTCTGTTAATCGCTAGTTATCTAGCAAAACTAAATTCCTACAATAATTCATTTCGTTTCTTCTCCAGAAATAATGCCCCTATCATGTTTCCTGGACATCGTCGGCTGCGTCCCCGATAAAATGGCGCCAAAATACACGAGTCTCCTCCCATTTTTACGCAACCTATTCACGACCAGTACCAAGGAAGAGATTCGCGATATAGCGGCGGTCATCTACGCGATAATCACTGTCAACACTAGCGAGAAGTCAGCGATAGATAAGGAGATAAAGGAGTTCGTGGTACAGGGACAGAATAATAAGAACTTGGAGGCTCAGTGTGGGTACTTGTCGGCGTTCTCGAATATGTGCGAGAGATGTGTCGTACTGTCGAAGAGAGGGAAGTTTGGAGGGAAAGGGTTCAGTCCGGCGAATTGGGAGCCGTATCAGGAAGGGGCTGTTGTCTTGGGTAAGTGCTTTATACCTTTAATTCTAAATAAAATTTAGTAAGAAGGTAATATTGTACGTTTAGTTAATGGTATACCCCCACAAGAAGTGTGTTTTCTGTCAACCAATCTTTACAAAGTTCGACTTAAGAGTGTTCTCGGTAAAAAAATTCAATAATCATAAATGCGGGGATTTTTAAAGTGAAATTACTCCATTTTGCCTGGGATTTGTAAAAAACTAATTTCAGTATCACATTAAGCATATCTTTAAATTGTATTTGTATAGAATAAAACATTGAAAAATGACAAAAGTTGCGCTGCGTTATTTATTAGTAACTTTGGAATTTTATACTGTCGATGTACTAATGTAATGTATAATTTTTTTTTTGGTTTTCTATTTGACTGAACCCCACTTAGAAATAGTGTTTTTTTTTTTAGTTATTTCTGCCGTAATAAAATATAAAAATGATGTTTTAGAATGCAACATTTAAGTAAAGGAAATGTTTTTGTTTAGGGAGTTTATGGATTAAAATTACTTTTCTATTCTATACAATAACATGAACAGTATCTTGCCTTCCGCCATGATTTTTTCCAGACTTCCACGACTCATTGTTGATTCACAATTTCATTCCGAAATTCAGCCTACTCGCAAAATTCCAAAAATATGTGTTTAAAATAAGCTTTATTTTTGATAACTTTTGTCATTTTTCAATGTTTTATTCTATACAAATACAATTTAAAGATATGCTTAATGTGATACTGAAATTAGTTATTTACAAATCCCAGGCAAAATGGAGTAATTTCACTTTAAAAATCCCCGAATTTATGATTTTTACCGAGAACACTCTTAAGTGTCTAATCATGATAGACTTACCTATTTAGTCGAACCGACAAATAGAGAGAATGTAAAGGTCTCAAAGAAAAAAGATAATTGGTGTGATTAAGTTGTACAGAAAGGATATGAGGACTCTTCACGATTAAGGAATGGAAGCCAACCTCTGTTTAAAACTGACAGATCTGAAGAGAATTCCGTTTTGATTTCCACTATAACTTTGAGTTCTCCAACAAGGATTTCTCAGCGGCAGCCACGAAGTTTGGATTTGTGTCTGATGGTAATAGGCTCGCCCCCTATTAAATGGGACTTAAACATAACTGGCCAAATGCGGTGGTGTACTATTAGGTACACCTCTGCCTAAAGCTGCGTGGATTACAGGGCGTTATGTTATAACTTTAATTTATGCCAATTCAATTTGAGTTGACCATTTTTCGATTTGACCTAAGTAGCCTATTTTTTTACAGCCAACTTCCTAGCAAGCACACAAACCTTACTGGTCAGCACATCATGCTCGTCCGTCTCGCTGTTGTCCCGCTGCTCCGGGCTGCCACTACCCAATACGTCGACCAAACAAGACGCATTACTGCAAAGCGAGAACCCTTTCAATATTAATAAGAGTGACACCAATATTGAAGATGGTGATGTTACCAAGTTTACTGTTGCTGATCGGTATGTACAAATATAAGTTTTTTATGTTTGCGTTCTATACGTCATTTGTAGATAAATAATAGTTGACAAAAAAATTTTTTTTTTGCTGATTAATGAAAAAAAAAACATTGGATTTTTTTCATTGACGATTTGTTTTTTTGTTGAATAATTTTGTTTCCTTTAGCTTAGCATATTAAGACATTAAAATTCCCATTGCTGGGACTCGGCCCTCCTTTCTGAGAGATGGAGTCAAAAATTATAATTTAATTTCTAGTCTTTTAAAAGTAATATTTATACAACAACAACGAAAGTGCTGCGTTAAGTTAACTAAACCTATTGAAATCTTATTAAGCGCCAGGTTAGCCCGCGAAATTCAAATTTTGTTACGTTTTTTGCTTTTTGCAATTTGCAGGTCAGTGTCAGGTTGTATGTTGATGAAAAACGAGTCGCGCAAGTAACACGTATGTAGTTACAGAATTATAATCATTAGAATCATTAATACAATCCTCTAAGTTCATTTAACTCCATTCAATAACTATTTCATAAAAAAACGTCAACTCGTTTTTCATCAACATACAACCTGGCACTGACCTGCAAATTGCAAAAAACGTAACAAAATTTGAATTTCGCGGGCTACTCTGACGGTTCCACCTAATAAACGCATTACCCTCCTTTGCGTCGCGCAGTCGTGTAAAAAACACCTTATGCGCCTTAAATTTAGATGACGTTTACATTATGCTAACCCGATTTAGAGTCAAAATATTTTGTGATATTTTCATTCATACAGCCCCCACGTATCTAACAGTATCCAGAAAGTATTTTTTGTAATCAGTTGTCTTCCTTTTAATTCAGGTTGTTCAAGATAGTAGGAAACGCAAAACTGCCGTCGAAATTAAAAGAGAGAGCGTTATATACGCTTGGTCTAATGTGTTGTGGTGAAAGATTGTCCTTTTCCAAACAAATCTTTATGGGATTTCTGCAAATGGCTAAAGATGTAAGTTATATTACCATTCATTGTAATTCAATTTTGTTTTGGTTTAGAAGAGATTCTTGTACAACTGTACTGTATATATCTCTGTTCTCTTCAGTACTTCACGACTAAAACTTTTCGGTTAACCACCTTCGAAATTCAAACAAATGAATACGTTTATTACAAACTTTTATTTTTCTTTTTTAGAGCAAGGAGTTTGAAATACATTTACAAATCGGTGAGTCACTAGTACTATGTGTAGAAGGAGTAAACTCAAATGAAAACAGGGACCTGTGGACCGAATTGCCTAGAGAGGTAAGGTTTTATTTAAACTTATGAGAAATTGCTAATATATCACTTTGACATCATTCTCCAACCTTTATCCCAATTTACATTACAAATATTTATTTAAACTTTATTGGTTGGTTACTCCCTATCCTTGACTTCCATCACATACCTGTACGTTATTTTATTATGTGCAGGGTGCGGCTAAAGTGAAGAACACAGAAGCTTTGAAGGAGAATGATCAGTTATTAGAGTGGTTATTAAAAGAACTGTTCAAGATTGGAAGACACCCCCATCCACATTCCAGACAGGTAACATATTGAATTTATATTTTTCACTAGTTTTCTCAGAGTAAGAAAAAGAGAAGACTTAACTTACGCTTCAATCTGTCAAAATCGCGCCAAATGGCATTTGTTTTGTCGGATGGAATCCTGCCTTGGGATTTTTTTTTGTCTATCTCTTAACCTGAGAACTTTCCTCAAATTAAATCATTTTTAGATAGTCTAAATTAGCCTTAATTTATAATTTAGTCTTAATTAGTGCCATGATTATCGTGGCCACGTGGGCCTACTGGGCCCAATTAAATTAATACTCAATATTTTTAGGATCGATTCGAAAAAAAGGAATAGCCTTGATTTGTATATTTATTTAATAACTTCATTAACAACACTTTTGTTGCTTTGTCCAGGCTACAAGTATTTGGTTGTTGGCGTTACTAAAGAACTGTCCTGAACGAGAGCCTATTAAGAACAAATTGCAAATATTACAAGATGTGTTCATGGACTTCCTATCAGAGAACAGCGGTAAGTTGTCAAATATATGTCACTCCGGATTTGTGTAAGGATTACACAATATCAAAATTTTGGGGCCTTAATTGGAGACTTATTTGGTTTCTTTACTACCACCATCAACAGTCATCTACTGAACATGGGCTCCGCAAATTCCAAACTCGGTTTTTGGCATCATTAACCATCATCAAACAATCATCGTGTTTATTTCATTTTTTTTAACCGACTTCCAAAAGGGACGACGACTATCAATTCGTCTGTTGTTGTTTTTTGTGTATTTGTTCAGCGATATCTTCGCCAATTGTGACCCGATGTCGAGGATTCTTTTATTTTATTTTGAAGAATATTATTTCGCGGTGGCCCCTTTTAAATTTGGTGAAGATGTGACGCTGGTCTTCGGAGATATAGATACAATAGAACTCATCAATAAGATCATCAAATTTGTTTCTCTTGGATGTTTATTGTTCACACAAAATCATAACATAACATAACGCCTGTATGCTCTGAGGGAGTACGCAGATGTGTACAGTACATCCATATTTCGACAGTTAGGTATCCATTTTATTGGGGATAAGCCTATTCCCATGACACGTATTGTTAACAATGTAAAATAAATGCATAAAATAAATGCATAGCTAGCTTTTTTTGTGGCAATCATTTTGTAGTTATAATCAGCTTAAATAACTGTCGAATATTTATCGTGGCCATTTTTATCGTGGCTCATACATACATACAATAATCTCACTCCTTTTTCCGGGGTAGGCAGACAACACATATATACTACTGACGTGGTTCACTTTTATGTCGTTACTAAAACGGCGGTTTATAAACGAGTTTTCCAACATTGCCAGTATTTTTTCTATTTCTACTTCCCTGTCATCTTTATCCGTTAAAAAGATATTTTCATTTTGTAAAAACATACAACAACGTATAAAAACCGATCAAACTTTTTCTCACAGACATAGTCCAAGACGTAGCCAGCAAAGGTCTATCCCTCGTGTACCAGAACTCGGACGAGAGTCAGAAGCAAGCGCTGGTGGGTCAGATCATAGAGCAGCTGACGAGCGGCAAGCGATCCGTCGCGCAGGTCACCGACGATACCAAGATCTTTGAGGAGGGACAGCTGGGGAAGGCTCCTACTGGGTGAGTCAGCCCGTAACGTCTGTGAAATTTCTTCAGATAATTTAATTTGTGCTTGCATTTTAATCTTTAATTGTGGCATTTCATGAAATTCGTATAGTTGAGTATAAGTGCCAAAATATGAACATAAATCAACAACACGACTACCGTATGTAGACGCCTAATTTCATTAGCAAAAATAGCTTGTTCTCTCAAAGTATTCTCGAAAAGAAAATGGCTGTGCTTCCAGGTGGAAAGCAACAAATAAAATAATATTCATCGTTTTAGTGGCAACCTGTCTACTTACAAGGAGCTGTGTTCTCTGGCGTCGGACCTTAACCAACCGGATCTGCTGTATAAGTTCATGCATCTAGCTCATCACAACTCTATGTGGAACTCAAAGAAAGGTGAGTTTAAATTCAAATTACTACTACTATTTATTATTTATTAATAAAGGTTTACCAACAGCTTGTGTGTACAAAATGTCTTGAGTACAGGTTTTACAGTCTTGGACTTACACAGTCGCCAATTACAGGTTAACCAGCATTCACAAAGAAAGTGATAAGTTTATAACACAAAAGAGTATAAAATTGAAACCGAGTGGCTCTAGAAATGAAATACAACTAAACTAAAATAAACAACTACGCAATTAAACTCCCTAAACTTAAGAGTATAATATTTGGCTTACGAAATATAAAATTCAAGAATAAAATAGCATCAACTTTAATTAATAAATCCACCGATATTATAGCAACTTTTTTTAAAGACTTGCAGACCATTCAAACTTATTTGATTGCTTAACTTAAGCTATGGCTTTTGTAACCTACTTATTATGTTTTATTTTTCTCTAGGTGCGGCTTTCGGTTTCCACTCAATAGCTCTACAGGCGGGTGCGCAGCTATCGGACCACTTGCCGAAGATCGTGCCGCGCCTGTACCGCTACCGGTTCGACCCCACGCCGCGCATACAGAACTCCATGCAGAGCATCTGGCATGCCATCGTGCCCAACACTATGGCTACTGTAAGTTATACAGTGATATTATCCTGCAAATATAACATTTCAGAACAGCGATTGTAAGGGTCCAAAGTCTTTTATATTTTTTCATAAATTGTCATGAGGGCTCAGGTTCTCAGGTCTCATAGAATTTTTATTGTAAACAAGCTGTTGCCCGCGACTTTCGTCTGCGTGGAATTATTATAAAATATTTGAATCGGATTTTGTCAACAATTTCAAGGGTTTTAATATTTTGCACGGAATCCTTTTTCGAAAATAAATAGTCACTCTTTATAACATCAGCTATCTGCCAGTAAAACTCCCAAGTCAAGATCGGTGCAGCCGTTTTGGATATTAGCCGGAACAAACAGACAGACAGTAAGACAGAAAAAAAATAAAAGTAAAAGTTTTTTTAAAGTTAAGTTTCGTATATGCTTTCATATGCATTCATTAAAAAACAGACACTTCAATTTTATTTATTTGTATAGATCTGACATAATCCTTTGAAAAGAATGCAAGTATTCATAGTGCCTTTTATTTCAGGTACATAAATATCACAAACAGATCTTGGATGACTTGGTAGCGAATCTGACTTCCAACCAATGGAGAGTGAGGATGTCTTGCTGTAACGCGCTTTCCGATTTATTAAGGTATTTAACGGATAAAACATATGTGTTTTATAAAGTTTCTTAGTAAGTTAAGGTAGCTAGTTTTTATGTTGAAAGCTAGTAGTAAAGTATCGCTTGACGTATGTGAGTTTAACAATAGTTTAGACAGTGTCATAAAAACACCTCACGCATTTCCTCTCATGGGAGCAGACAGAAACTCCTACGATCCAACCTGCTACGATCCATACATACTCCTTCTTCGTCCTCGTTCATACATCTGGCCATACGCACGCCGGTTGCGAATACACCTGACCTTTCAGAAGAACATCACAATGATTTTAAACTATAAATTGTACAAAAAACATTTCATTTTAATTATCTATTGCTTGCATTTCCTTGTACAGAGGCGCAAAAAGTCTACACGAGTCGTTAGATCAACTGCCGACAATATGGCAACAGTTATTCCGAGTAATGGACGACGTGCATGAAGGTACAAGACAAGCTGCCACCTCTACCGCTCACGTGCTGTCTAAGGTGAGATAGTGAAATTATTTAGTTTACCTTTTGGAATTATTGATGGATAATTGATATATTTATTTATTATTATTTATTTATTTTATTTTAAAGAAGGCTTGCAGACTAACATAAAAAATTGATATAAAAAGTGTAATTTTTTAAAATCGCTAATTACAAGCCTCCACACGTAGAAAAAAAAAAAATACATATAAAATATCAATAAAAAAGAAGAAAAAAGTACAGACGACAATTAATTACTAACGAGAGAAGTTTTGATTGAGATTTTATTTCATGTCAGTGTTTCATGAAAGTATTGTAAACTTTTATGTTAGGGAACATAAAAGTTTATTTAAATATAAAAGTTTCATGACTGTGTCTTTATTAAATGTAATTGGATCTCAAACGTTTTAGTTAATGTAAATAATTAAATGATCACAATCTAGTAACCTTACTTTGGCTGGAATATCCTTTAATAAGGTATACGATCAAGCTGGTTTCCTTGCCTTAGATAAATCTTAGACAAGCTTGATCGTATAGTCACTAACAAATTGACCAATGTATTAATATGACAGTATATTTAATATTGTGCTGCATGATTCTTTTGGCCTGTGGCCAGAATCGCATTAACATCGTTAAATTGTTTGTTTGTGTTTCAATACAATTTCACAATTTTTTACCAATAGCCGTCTTATCAATGCCAACCAAGACCCAAAGGAACCATTCCCCACTATAAATAATATCATTGTGATATAACAAAACAAAAAAAAAATGCTTTATGCTTTTTAATGTGTTATATTCATTGAACGCTGTAACAAACTAAATGAATTCTATTGTGTGTATTCTCAGCTATGTATTCGCGCAGCCGACGTGAGTACCGGTAAGGACGGCAAGGAGGTGGTGTCCGTCATACTGCCGGTCCTACTGGACACAGGCATCACCAATGTCGTCAAAGAAGTTAGGAGCGTCAGGTATGTGACAATTAATTCTACGAGTCTTTTAGAGTTCAAGCATCACCTTTAGTATTGCTGAGCAAAGTTCATGAACTTTAGTGTTCAATAGCTAAGTTGCTTCCAATTCTTCGATACCGTTTAGGGATACTACACCGATTCAGCGATGATAGATCCCGAACGGACTGCAAATCGGCTTGAGCCAAATGAAAGTCAGATATGTCGCTCGTTTGCGACAAGACTAGGTAGAAGAAGATATGTTCTGTGAGTGTATAAAATTAACTAAAGTGAGTATAAGATTAAGTAACGCATTAGGTAAAATAAACCTTTCATCTTGTGATAAAAGTTTCTATGCAAAAGAATATTGGCAATATAACGAAAGTATTTTTAGTTTTACTTAAAAAAAAAATGCTGTGTGGTTTTTCTTATTTTTCGAGTTATAAGTCATTTAGTCGCAAACAAGCGGTGTGTGTTGATTGCTTTAGGTCGGCTTTATTGAAGAAATAATCCACCAAAATCTAACGAATATATCTATTTTGTCTCGGCATCGAAAACTTTGCTTTCGATAATCGAATTTTCGACTTCCGGCAATGTGTTTTCGTAGTACCGAATTGCATTACCGTATTAAAAATATTATCCTCAGTTTACAGACAGTGTCAAAGCTAGTAACCGCAGCAGGGGACACGCTAAAACCGTTCCTAGCGCGACTGATCCCGGCTCTAGCGGGCGCGGCAGGAGAGCTGGAGTCGGCGCGACTGTCGTACCTGTCCACCGCGCTCGCCGACAGCGCCACGCGGGACGTGCTGGACGACATGAGGGCGAGCGCAGCGCGGCACCACTACACCACTGATACCGTTGTCAAAGTAAGAGAAAGGAAGCTTTTTGAATACACCTTTTTTTCAGAAATCTTTATTTTGGTTAAGCCTCTGTCTTATGCTGATGTATATGACTGCCTTTTACTCCCGGCCTAATATAGGATAGAAAAAAAAACGTTGTCCACGGAGAATAGAGGTACAACGAGAGCGACCGCAACTGCTGTGGTCATCTTAACACTGGTCGTAGTGGTTGGTTTGTATGTAATGCTATGAAAACAATATCAGGCAGCAGTACTGCCAAGCTCCAAAGCCTTGAACATCACCGCAAAGTTACGAGCCTATCGGTTTACATTTCGGAGAGTATGCTTTGGAATTACACAATCAGGTTCCCCCATCCCCACTCTATCATCGTACGAGCAGAGATACATATATGGTTGAAGTTCCATGGACCCGAACAAAGCGCTATGCTTCCGCAATTATATTGCGAATAATTACAGATACGTGTCGCTGCTGTCGATTGGTCAGCTTTGCCGCTGCGGTTTGCAGTTACCGACTGCCTTCGGAATTGAACATTAGTTGTTATATGCCATATCAGCCATCAATATTGTTATTTAAACCTTATGTCATTCCTCATAAAAACCATTTCAATTCACAGTGTATGCCATACGTTGACATCGAGGTAATGAAAGAGATGCTCCCTAAAATCTTGGAGCTGATGAAGTCCCCACAGCTGGGTACTAAAGTAGCGGTCTGTCACTTCATAGTACTAGCAGCACATTACTTGAGAACTGATCTAGAACCGGTGGCTGGGAAGATCATGTCGAATCTACTAAATGGGACCTTCGATAGGAATTCGACTGTGAGGAAGAATTATTCTGAGGCGTTGGGACAGGTTTCGGCTTTTGCTAAGGTGAGATTCTTTGTTCTGATATTTGTTGGAAGTGTTTTTTTTTACAATGCATTCCAACCGTGATAATAAAATCACGCCTGTATTTTCCCCAAGGTTAGGCAGAGCTGTACTAATAGACACCTATTTAGCCAGTTATTTTCAAGTCTTATTCATTGGAGCCTGAATTGAGGTTGATGGCAAGAGGCTACTTGCCATCAACCTCAATTCAGACTCGGGATACTACTAAAAAATTCCTGATGGAAAACCCAATCACTTTGCTCTAACTGGGGAATGGAACCTAGGAAAAACTCGATTTACTTGGAAAATTAAAAATTTATTAATTCTATTTCAGCTTTATAACAACAGTCTTTGCATTTTTGTATCACCGACATTTTGCTATCAAATCTAACAATTTATATATTTTTTATTTAATTTGTGTACAATGATTTAATAAGAATAAGTCTTCCATGTTAGGTCCAATCAGCAGAAAAACTAATGAAGAAACTAGTATCACTTTACGAAACAAAAGAAGACGACATGTCCCGGTCGGCCATCGCTCTCTGTCTCAAGTCTATATCCAAGGCTAAGATAGAACATGTCAAGGATAATGAGACTTTACTTGCGCCGATGGTGTTCCTGGCGATGCATGGGCCTAAGGACGATGGTAAGTTTGAAATGGACTATTCGGGGAGTTTTTGTAAGATCGATGAGGGCGTTAATCTGTAAAGCTACCAAGGTTCATGTCAGCTATGGAGATTGAGTTTCAATCATCTTGTCAAATCTACCTATAAAGGGGTAAGGGAAAGCGCCAGGCTAGCTCGCGAAATTCAAATTTTCTTACGTTTCTTCCAATTTACAGGTCAATAACTATTTCATGAAAATGACATTCAAGGGGATTAAATGAACTTAGAGGGCCGGTTGCGTTTTTTGCAATGTACAAACAAAACAATATTCTGATTTAAAAGAATGTCCATGGAGTTTCTTGCCCATTTCTTCTCCATAGAGATCTACGCTTTGGAATGGGCAGCTACCTTTCACAGTCATTATTCCTTGTGACTGGGACTGTAGCTTCATTTTAATGTTGACTTTGTTTCGACGATTCAAAAGTGCCTGTAACTGGATTGGATTTTGATTTTTGACTGAAGTATCTTAGCGTATGCTCCTTAATTAAAATACAAATTGGTCATTGACTAATCACTGCTTCCGGGTTTGTATGAACTTTTAGAGTATCTCCTATGTAGATTTTTACCACAAAAGTGGCGGGATACCTCCTCTGTTTAAATGAGCCATGTATAACAAATTGCTACAAAATAAAAAAAAAAACGACGACAAATATTAAAGAAATCTTAATCAGCCGTGTTAAAGTTTTTTTTACTTCAATTTTCCAGATTCAACAACAGTGGAGATGTTCGAAGACATATGGACGGACATAAGCCCGGCGCGAGAGAGCGGCATTAAACAACATCTGACAGTCATACGGGAGGAGATTGAGAAGTGTCTCAGTTCTAGTAGCTGGACCAAGAAAATTCAGGTTATTTCATTATTTTACTAAATACATAATTATAAGAAAAATTCTACTTCGAAGAAAAAAAAATCTTTTAAAAAAACAATCGTGGTTGCTATATGGCACTTACTTAGGCAGTATTATTTGATCCTCTAAAATCTAATTGATCTAGTGTAAATGAGCACTTTTAAAAATAAATGATGTATTTTTATGTTTAATCTTTATATTAATTATTGCGTCTATATTATTTGATATACGGATAAATTATAAGTGAACTGCATTCAAGATAACATTATATTAATTTGACTTGACCGTTATTCGAAGCTTATTTAATTGAGATAGGCCTTACGTTTCCCGCTCTTCACATTTCTTTATATCTATCTCTTTCTAGCACGTCACTTCCGCTTGGCAGTGGTAGGGAGGCTCGTTATGCGAGACCCGCCATTTTGATTTCATTGGCGTCTTGTTTTCCGCCGTGATCGGTCGTGTCGTGCCGACACTTAGTTGCCTTAACATTTTATTATTTAAAAAAGTGCACAAGTTTTAAAAAATCCTAACGGTTTTATTCGAATTTAAAAGTGAACAAAGTTTAATCTTTTGATATTCAGTATGGAAAATTCGTGTGATAATGCCGATAAGGCAAATAGTGATGTTCTTCCAGGACCTTCTTTGCCGCGGAAGCGGCGAGCTCGGTCGAATAGTTCTAGTAGCTCAAGTTATAGTAGCTCGAGTTCCAGTAGTAGCTCCTCGTCTAGCGGAAGCAACCTAAAAAGAAGTCGCCGCAACAAGAAAAAGGGGAGTAAATGCAAGCGTCGTTCCAAACGTAAGTTTCGGAAATTAGCTAAAGAAATACGTAACCTTCGACGGAAAATAGTAAGTAAGGACACCGATCAACACGTGAGTACCAATTTGGATTATGATGCCATCTCACTTATGTCCGGTGTTAGTGAAAATCGTTACGAACAAATGCTTGATGTTGAACCTAATAATGTTAGTGCACGTGGTGATCAAGAATTTACTTTAACTTTTGAAACTAAGCTGAAGGAGCCTACGATGCCTAAGACTTCCGAGAATTATTTGAAGTTATTATGTGATTTGCAGCATTTAGATAAAAGTGACTGGAATGAAATTAGGTATTCTGAGACCCAAAAATTGTACAATCACTCGCCGGGATATACAAACATTGAAATGAACGAGGAAGTTAAAGTATTTGAGTCTCCTCGTCACCTCGTGTATGCTGATAATGCTTTTGCGGCCTTGACCATGTGTGTGCTCAAACAAAGGGAGATTTTGCAAGGAACGCTTCAAGAACTATTACTATGGGCAAGGAATAGTGACTCACTAAATTCTGAAACTCTGCTTCAAAAAGTAAATGATCTTTTTTCCACAGGGGACTTTACTAAGTGTTCTTCAGATTTATTACAGATCGTTTGTGGACATCGTGCTGAGATACTCCAAATGCGGAGAGACTGTGTCCTTAAACAGGCAAAGGACCCCTTGATGAAGGCCAGCTTAAAGAAAATTCCACCGACATGTACCAACCTGTTCAACGCAGAGAAGTTTACTGCTGCTGTAGAAAAAGCTGGTGGCGTAAGAAAATGTTTTTGGCCATTGCAAAAGGCTCATACGTCTTCTGCCTCGCAGGCGGATGCAAAAAAGTTTCGTGGCCCCTCGCAGGGGCCAAAGTCTTACAATAAGTCCTCGCATGGATTTGCTCGTACAGCTCAGGCTTGCCAACACAGTAATGCGCATTCGCAATGTGCTAGCACTATCACACCTACGCAAGGTGGCTGCAGCAGCGGTAACCCACCTCCGCAAGGTGGCTCTAACGCTCATGGTCATGCTGCTCAATATAATTCGGTCGCACCGAATAATCGCAATAGCTTTCGAGGCCGATCGAATGCCCAGCAAAATAATCTGCCAAGGTACGGGCGAAGACGCGTGTCATCGCCTCCCCAGCAGAATAACGACAACAAACGACGTAAGTATTGACTCTTTCAGAGCGGGCCGTCTCCTGCAGTTTCGAGACCAATGGGAACAAATGAATGCACCAAATTACATTCTAAAAATAATAACAGGGTATCGCATACCCTTTTGTCAGAAGCCACTGCTTCTTCACCCAAGCGTTGTCGGAACCAAACTAAATGTTCCAGAATCTGCCGTAATGACATCTGTCATAAACAAAATGATAGAACAGGGAGTTCTAGAGCGAGCTGTTCTTTCGCCAAGCTTCCTGTCATCGATGTTTCTTGTCCCCAAAGGCGACGGCTCAAATCGACCAATATTCAACTTGAAAGCACTGAATTCTTACATCATACGAGCAACGAATTACTAGAAATGACCTGCTTACCTTTTGGCCTGAGCACAGCACCAAAGACCTTTGCTGCGCTTACAAATTGGATAGCCCAGACACTCAGGCATCGAGGTATCAGGATAATAGTTTTTCTCGACGATTTCTTGATCGCTCACCAGGACGAAGACAAGCTTCGGAGTCATGTGAGTATTGTGCTCGACACTCTGGAAACGTTAGGTTGGCTGATCAATTACAAAAAGTCGATAATCACACCGTCGAAAAGCTTAGTGTTTCTAGGAATTCATTGGGATCCATGGACGAATCGCAAGCGCCTTCCCGAAGAAAAAATTCCTGGACTTGCAGACAAAATCTCTCATTTGCTGTGGAAACAACGAACAACGCTCAGGGAGCTCCAGAGCCTGGTTGGTCTACTCAATTTTGCCAGCTTTGCAGTGCCAAAAGGAAGACTCAACTTTCGAGCGCTTCTGAACCTATTGAACGGAATATTAAAGGCGGATCACAGGTTACTACACACCTTACCTCGTGTTGCGATAGACAATCTTATATGGTGGCGCCAGAATTGTCATCTTCCGTCGGCCATACACATGCCGCCTCCTTCTCATTTCCTCACAACAGATGCGTCGGACATCGCTTGGGGAGCTCGCTTGGACAATCTCTCTCTCTCGGGTCTGTGGTCAGAGGCCGAGAAAGATCTTCATTGCAACCAAAAGGAAATGTTAGCAATCCTAAGAGTTTTGGAAGATCATTGTCGGCTCCTGAGACACAAGACAGTTTTGATTCAGAGCGACAACAAGTCGGTAGTCGCATATCTCCGTCACGAGGGCGGCACCAAGTCGGCCCCTCTCCTGGACTTAACCTACAAAGTTTTCCAAATAACGGAGGACTTTCAAATTCACATGAACGTCTTTTACATACCAGGTATATACAACGGTCACGCGGATCACTTGTCGAGGTTTCGTGTAACTCCAGAGTGGCATCTGTCTACAGAATGCACGAACAAAATATTCTCCAAATGGGGAGTCCCACTGATCGACCTATTTGCGTCCAACCGAGCACATGTAGTGACGAATTACGTGTCCTTAGACCAAAACGACGACCAAGCCCTGTTTTACGACGCGTTCTCCCAGATGTGGAATTACAAGCTAGCGTGGATATTCCCTCCTCCCTTTCTGATTCCCAAGGTCCTAGGTTATCTCAATCAAGCACAGGGAACGTACCTACTAGTAGTTCCACGATGGGAGCGAGTTTTTTGGCAACCCGACATCAAATTGCGCGCCCTAGCAGCCCCATTTACGCTATATCACCTAGACAAAGTCCTGATCGACACGACAACAGGACTGCCACCACCGAACGTCCACGACATGACTCTGGAAGTGTGGAAATGTGGGGGTGGTCTGGGATGCTAACAACCTGGAATAGTAGTCAATTAGAACTTCTTGAGAAGTCATGGCGTCCCTCAACACGTAAAGTTTATAGCGTTGCTTGGAAGCGATGGCTAGTTTGGTGCGACACGCACCAGGTTAACCCCTCAACTCCAATAGCAAGCGATTTGGCTAGATTTTTATCTGATCTCCATTTAGTTAATAATTTATCGTACAATTCTATTTTGTTACACAAATCTGTGGTTGCAACCCTTTGCAACCCAGATTCATCCGGCCAGTTAAGTTCAAATGTCCTAGTAAAGCATGTTCTAAAGTCTATAGCGTTACATAAACCGGTCACCCATGTCAAGCCCCCGGTTTGGAACATAAATGACCTTGCTAGTTTCCTAGAGAGTAAGCGCATTGATGAAAATAATATTTTTCAAGTGCAGAGACATACAGCTGCTCTACTTCTCTTATGCTCCGGGAGAAGAATCCATGATTTAACTTTGCTCAGAGTTGATTCTAATAATTATTCTAATCAAAATGATGTGTTAGTGTTTTGGCCGGTTTTCGGATCGAAAACTGATTCTGTAGATTATAGACAATCTGGTTGGAGGTTAATTTCTAATGAAGATAGCAAAAACTTAGACCCGGTCTACTGGGCTAAACATACGATCTCGCTTCTTAAGAATCGTAGAAATGCTGCAAATTGTAGTAATTTGTTTATTAACATTAGAGGTGAACCTAAATTTGCATCGAAAACCCTAATTGCAGGCTGGATCAAGTCCCTATTAGTAGAAGCCGGTATTAAGGCATCTCCTGGGAGCTTTAGATCAGCTGTAGCCTCAAAAAATTGGGTCGATAATTACCCCCTTGAGGAGATTCTTGCTAGGGGTAACTGGCGATCGCAAAATACCTTTTGCAAATTTTATAAACGTGAGGTTAGGCCCACTGTAAACCGTGTCTCTGTTACCACTTTATTTAATCCAGTTGATTAGAAATTATGTAATAAAATACCCGATTTTATTATTATTATTACCGAAGAGGTGTTTTTGTTTGGATCAATTATATATTCTCTATTAATTACGCCTTCTTTATTTAATGCCTACGTCGATCATATCTGATCAAGAAATGTCCACATCTTAGTATCTAATCTATATAATTATATGCATTTTTAGATACTTACTGTTTACTGCATCATACCTATATTACATTTTAGTAATAGTCATTTTATCTCACATTGGCGTCTTCGTCACTTCCACCAGGCGATAACAAACACGTCTCAATTAAATAAGCTTCGAATAACGGTCAAGTCAAATTAATAGAAGCGTTTTACCTACCAATAAAACGCATATTAATTTACTTACCTTATTCGAAGCTTATGAGCAAGCTCTGCCTGGTATTTAGACTCAATGAAATCAAAATGGCGGGTCTCGCATAACGAGCCTCCCTACCACTGCCAAGCGGAAGTGACGTGCTAGAAAGAGATAGATATAAAGAAATGTGAAGAGCGGGAAACGTAAGGCCTATCTCAATTAAATAAGCTTCGAATAAGGTAAGTAAATTAATATGCGTTTTATTGGTAGGTAAAACGCTTCTAATTATTTTTAAACATACTCATGACCCCAATCTATTTAAGTCCCGAGTTAATAGGCTTCTTTTGGGTTGACCTCATCTCTGTCCTCAGGACTAGATTGAGGTCTAGAGTAGGCCCATTTAATATATAAAAAAAAAATTTGGTATACAAATTTTTAAGTTATTGGTTTTTTTGGCAAGAGCGAGCGATCTAAGACCCCGCCATCCCCTTCGTGTTAGGTTACTTTAAACCCTGCAGACAGGAATAGGAGCCCCGCGTAGCGGGGCTACGTCGACTGCGCCTTATTACAACATTTTGATATTTTCCTTGACGGATTGATCTTAGTTTTTGGTGTGTTCGACCTTGAATTTGGGTGAAATTGAAATATACAGAAAGTAATTTAGATAAATAAAATTGAAATCATATAAAAAAGATCAAAATATTATGATATTTAATGCTCTTTTCTTTTAGTTTTGGGGCCCAACTAGTAATTATCAGACGTAATTTCTTCATCTCAAACGTTTTTTGCGAAGTTCTAAGTCTTATTTTATGTCTCAAAGAAGGATTAATCATTAAAAAAGATGTCAATTTTGATTTTTTTGCTTGCTGTTTTGCAAAATTAAAATCATTTAAATACATGCCCTTAATTAGTAGTCTCGTGCCTGCGATAGCATTTGTTTTATCAATTTTTTGTGCGAAGTAATATATTCTTAAATGTAATATATTATTAATGACTACTGAGCACTACTCCCAACAGATCATGACGGCTATGATTATCATAAGTGTGAATTTACTATGTGTGCGAATGTCTAGTTTTTTTTTCAAAAAAACTTGAGTACAATGAAAGGACAATGACCAAAGTTGGTACCAAAAAGTCTCGCGCCTCAAAACCAAAATTTTATAGTAATTAGTTTCATATTTTTTTATGGCATTACGCGTCGGGGATTTGATTTTTGAACTGGAAATATAATTTTGAGTTTAAAAGTATGGATATTGTTTTACTCCCTTTATGTGACGTTCCGTTTCAACTGAATATAAATAACGTTCCGTTTCAATTGAACAAACCCTTGTCTGTCGAGCGGACTCTAAAAGTCCTGTGAAAAAATGCATTCGGCCGCTTTTGTTTTTGACGGTTATTTTATGTGAAAAACTATACCTGCCTCGCTTCAAATTACTCCAACGTGTAGGGCATACAATAAAAATGAGAAGATTATAGTTATTTTGTCTATGGTTAATTGGCCGTTCACAGATAGTCTTATTGATGTAGAATGCAATGGAATCGATTTTTTGATGAATCGATTAACCAGTAATCGTTTCTTTTGTTTATTATACATATAATTATAACTATAACGTTTTCTTGAAAAACATTTCAAGAATTGCAAATATGTACAGCTTGGCAAAAAAGAGTGTGTGCGGAATAAATGAGGTCGCCACTGCCACTGCTTCGAATAGTTTTATTCATTTTAAATAGTTAATTACGCAAGGAAAGTTGATAATTTTTAAAAATCTATGAAAAACCACTAGGATATACGCACTGTTGACACAGAATGTACTAGCAGTTGACAAGTAACCACAATCATCGATATTAGTTCCAACTGTCACCGCGTCAGACTCTTTTTTGCCAAGCTGTATTTGCTTTGCTTTCTTTGAATAACAGCAACAATTAAGTAAGATCAGTACACAAAATCGATTTAGTTTGGTTTATTGCTATTTGCCACAAAATAGATTTTCTCAGCCTAAAGATTTTGATTTATCGATTACATCCCTAAATCCCGACTAGTTTATAGCACTTACTATACTCTATGGTTTATAGTTATTTTATCTGTGGCATCTTACTATACTCTTTGGTACTGACTGACTACGTTAAACTACCTTTGCGCTAGCGAAAACGAATGACCGTCTGTGTTTTAAGAGTTGAGATTGAGATTTGTAAATTATTGAACTGTGTGTTGAGAAGTGCAACTTGTTTGTATTTTGTGAACTTTTTTCTGTGTATTCATTTATGCAAATATGTCGAGTCGTGGGGTCGGCCGATTGACACCGTCATTATCCATTCGACGATGTATCAATTGTTCATTTTTGATACCCAGAAACCTACCTACACATTCATTAGAGCACGTGTCTACTCCTATGATTAACTTGTTACAGTCGTGGATAACTCCTACTCAGGTAAGAAGATCTTATTTTACTCTTTGAATATATACTGTCAGGCACCTTCTATTTCCTGACTTACCATCTCTGACTAATCTGACAATACCATCTCCACCACGTACCATCTTATAGAACATTTTATATAATGAAAAAAATATTTTAGAATCGCACAGAAGATAGATTACGCCACAAAGGGTAAAAACAACTTTTTAATTGATGGTTTTTATTGCAGTTGTCTTCAGAAAGTGTGCTCTGTACAGAGTGTTTGACACTGCTTCAAGATCGAGCAAACACAATCAATGAAGGAAGTTTATCTTTGCCTGCTTTTGGTCATAGAAGATTGTTTTTCTTGTGGCAAATCTGTTCTACATGCTACTAGAACATATCCTGTACGACAAGATCGACAAGAGAGAAACATTTCAGTTAGACATGTTCCACTGCATCTGGTAAATATTTTATTTATATTGAAATATAAAAAAAAAAGTAATTCAACTTCTTATAACAATTACTTCTTGATCATTATCATGTATTCCTAACAGTTAGATCACATTACACTTACATACTTTTGTATACATGTTTACTTAATCATGTTATTTTTTTAGATCTCAAGAATGGAAAGAGTATGTGCTGCTTGTTGGAGCTCAGCTACAAGAGAAGTGCAACGTAGTGATCAGCATGACCATAATCGCCCTGGTCTATCAGACAATATTTTGCCAGACGCGGGATCAAGTGGGAATCTCAATATTCCTGAGCCGCCTCCTCTTTCACAACAAAACCTACACACTGCTCAAGTTAGATCAAATCCAACAATTTATGTCTTCTGTGTATAAGCTTGCTGCTAACACATCCAATCACTGAGAAACAGAACGTTTACTGGTACCCTCATCTATAAGGGATTTGTTATTGCTTAATTATAAATTCTATGTGCCGCCAGCAGCACGAATCTGTCGTCACCACCTGGATCATGGCCGTTGGAATGAATTAACTTCCCAGTTAAGAGATTTCCAGCAGGCAAATCGGTCTCGCCTTGTTACTATGTGCCGCTGGGTTGTGGAAGTGGTAAATGGGAGGGTGAAAAGGGATTTCAGACTCTTGCGTCATGTTTTCAACAATAGAGCGGCTTTGCACCTAATGGATGATTTTAGAGTCTCTTGTGCCCTTATTAATAAGTTCCAATTTGTTATAGAAGGCCCATCAGAAGCCTTGGAATATGTTAGAATAGCTAAAGAGAGGCTTTCACTATCAAACCATTTGGCAACTTACGTTGAACAGGAATATCTCAATAAAAGGAGAGTGAATTTTCAAATGATTAACAGCAATAATCCACATTTAGACGGATTTCCACAGTTGACCATAACCGATTTAAAACGGTTAGCTCTTGGGACCTATCAGCTTAAACAGGCTAGATCGTATTATGGGGAACACATCCGTCGGACTGGGATGTATTCAGTTGAGTTGAATGATAATATTGATGATGATATACCCTTGATTTTAGGTCTTAATAATTACCTCTTAAGAGGCGGATTAAATCTAAACATGTAAACAGTCGTACTTATCACACCTATTTATTGATTAGCAGAGATGATGCTGTGGCCAACACATTAGAAACCATAGTAGGTTATTGCTGCAGCTGCCTCGTTGGTAAGCGAACAGTGGGCTGCTGTGCTCATGTGATGACCATAGTCTGGTATTTGAGCTGGGGACGGTATAATGACGTAACTGCGCCGGCAACGGCTTTAGATGATTTTTTTCAGGAGTATGATGTATGATGAAATAAATATTTTTGAATTTGAATCGCTATTAAAAAACCCAAATGAACTTGTTTGTTTTATTTTTTCTATAACTTACCTAGGCGATTCACGACAACAACATGAGCATGAGGAATAGGGTCTGTCATGAATAGTATCCTAAGATTATTAAAGAGTTATTGTTCAAGACTCTCTAGGCTCAAGCGTTTTTTTCAGTCTGACTGTTCACCCTTATGATAATGTTCTATAGGTACTGGTGTGGTAGCGTGATCGTGGTGGCGTCCAATGATATAATACCATTATATAAGTTACCCGCTCACAGTATTGGCAATATAAAGGTCTAAAATAAAATCGAGTTTCAGTCAAGCATACTGTGGATGTTACTTTAACTCGTAATTCTTACTAATATTAGTGTATTACGCTGTTTTTAGAGCAATAATGTAATGTATGTGTGTTAAAATACGTCGTTGGTAGCGTCGAAAAAATAGACCTACTTTTTAGGTTAGTTTCGATTTTATAAAATAACTCTGAAACGCGGGTTTTTTTTTCAAAAATAATTTTTGTAGGAGTTAATACGTTCAGTGTAGTCTATAAAAAACAAGGTTTGATTTTGATGCAGCATGGTACGGGATTCCATACTTCCATGAGCATTCTCCTTTACAATAATAACTGCAGGCAACGAAATAGCTAAATTTCTGCTGCGCGATACATTATTCCACCAATGCCAAGCTATTTTCATCTAAGCGACATTCACAATATTGTCTTAACCCATTACAGGCCGCAAACGCAATAAAGACGATATGCAAGGAGGTGTCATCAGGTCTGGGCGAGCACCGGGAACAGTTGATACGCGCCATGCTGGCGGCCGTGCACGGGAAGACCTTCGACGGGAAGGAGCATGTCATTGTAGCACTGGCTGAGTTGTGCGCGTGAGTCGACTTTTTTATGCTAGTATTCTTTAGGCAATTTTTCAGGCTTCAACGCGTTTTCTCATTATTACAGAAATGAGCCTTTTTCATCCCCTTTTGTTTACTACGCCAAGCTCTATTTTGTTTAGTGTACATTTGATATTGTGTCGGTATTTTTTTAAATGATCTCGGCCGAGTATCTTATACTCTCAGCAAACTTTTTGTTGATAGCAAATAAGCGAAGTCAGCTTAGTAGCGTGAAATGACAGAGGCTGCACTCTCTGCCACAAATAGGTAAGATCTCATGATCATCAACAAGCATTCTGCTTAATATTTTCACCTTTTAGTAAGTTCTTACCACCTTAAAATAATTTTTATTTTGTTCCGCAGTGTAAAAGAAAACGAGTCTCCAGTATCACAAGCGCTCGCCTCCGAAGTGATCAACGCATTACTAGTAGAGAGTCGCAAACAAGAGATGGTATACAAGCGTCACGCGATCGGCGCGCTGGGACAGGCCATCGCAGCCACCCACTGCGACCGCTTCCAGCAGCTGTATGACATCGTCAAGGTCATACTGTCTAAGGTAAATTACGCTTTTATTATCTAAGTTGCCTAAGTACTCGTATGTTTCGCCTTTTCCAGCCAATTCGACAAGAATAAGTTAGGATCGTCACTCGACCCGCCTCGTCTCGACTCGTCTGTCCTTTCCTGGATTTCAGGTGACGTCTTCAGACTTCCACTGTGCTTGAAGACAGGCGTCGTCGCCAAGATTTATTTTATTTTATTTATTTATTAATAAAGGTTTACCAACAGTTTGTGTGTACAAAATATTTTGAGTACAGGTTTTACAGTCTAGGACTTACACAGTCGCCAATTACAGGTTAACCAGCATTCACAAAGAAAGTGATAAGTTAATAACACAAAAGAGTATAAAATTGAAACCGAGTGGCTCTAGAAATGAAATAACTAAACTAAAATAAACAACTACGCAATTAAACTCGCTAAACTTAAGAGCATATTTGGCTTACGAAATATAAAATTCATGAATAAAACAGCATCGCTATAATTTAACTAACTAATTATATGAGAAGAATAAAAAGACATATAAAGAAGAATTAGTAAAATAAGATAAAAAGTTGTCATTCACTAACTAAGATGGGTGTCATGTGGCAATTGTAAATATCCTGGCTCTTCGGTCCTCATGCATCCTGTAGTTGTGACCCGCCCAATGCCACACTAACCTCGCATATTTATTTCCAACACCAACAATGCTTGTTTTGGAGCATATTATGGTGTTGCGAACTTAATCGGACTTTTTAATGTTTAAGATGCTATGCATAAATGCTAAAAATATGTTTGGGGAATGAAAGCTAAAGCACTTTACGGTAAATGTTGTGTGTACCGAGTAATAACATAAACATAACATTCATTTATTCGCAGGCAACTTTGGGCCATAGGTGACCTTACAGATTAACATACATAATATGTAATGCAAACAGTTTTCATATTCGGTTGAATTTGTTCTACAGGACGAACTGTCAATGGGCAAAGAATCCGACGAAGAAGACAACGAAGGCGCGAGACTGCGGCGGGAACAACTGACGGCGCTAAAGGAAGCTGCATACGAATTACTGGGCAAGGCGTGGCCAAAGGAACCTGACACACAGGGTAAGATTCTTTATGTCCTATTTCTTTCTATTTGTGCATTTGATGAAGATATATCAACCTATGGTTAGGGGCGATACTTTTATCGACGATGTAAGATGGAAGTTGCCTAAGCCACGAGTTGATATCTACCACCATTTTTTTTTTAATGGTGCTATACTATACAGTGTGTAAGGGACAGCCCTCCGCAGACTGATGAGGTGAATTCAGTATATCATACTAAGATGACCGGTACAAGAAATTATTTCAGGAACGTTATGGGAATCCAATAAATGCGATTTGTTTTATTTCCTCCGTGTTACCGTGGCAAAACGCACGTAGCAAACGGCAAGCGCGATGATGAGTTCGATGAATTCTGTAGCTAGGCAGGAAGTGAACAGCTGATTTCACGCGTCGTTCGTTAGAGTATTTCAACATCCATTGTTGTTATTTTTTTTTTTAATTTTAGCCGTACTTTATACATAAATGGAGTGCTGCACAGAGAATGTAATATTACATTGAAATAAACGAATAGGAAAATTCCGGTGGAATATGACTCAAAATAGGAGGTGAATGCAACCCTGTCAGTTTGGAGGGCTGTCCCTTACACCCTGTACACCCATGGCTATCAAAATCAAAATATTTTTATTTCACATAGGCCTACATGGGCACTTATGAAACCATCCATTTATTTTTATCGAATTATTCTTGGGCTATTGAAAGAAAAAAAAAAGTTTATTTTTATTTGATCAAGACTAAGGCAATTCTTTTTTATTTTATAACCTTTAGAATTTTAATAACAATAGCCTGATAGCAGAATTTGATCCTAAATCAACCAAAGTTCTATTTAGTTGTTTTAATTTTAAACATTTAATATTTTCCACAGAAAAATACCAAGACGTATTCTTCGAGCACTGCTCAAAATCCTACCCAGTGAGTTCTCGATCGACGCAGCTGGCGATCCTAGCGTCCGTCGCGCGCGTGCTGGACAGACTCACCGTGCTCAGCAACACGGGCGAGCCCATGGAGACCGACGTGCCCGTATCCAACCGGGACACGGCCATCGGCACTGTGACGGGACACGTCGCTTTAATCATTGATTATACGCTGAGTGAGTATCGAGGAGTTTTTACATTAAGGTTATTATACCTCTGCCTTTAGTGGTCGCAAGCGCGACTGCTGAGCATGAGTCCTGGGTTCGATTCCCGCGTCGGGTTTAGTGTTATGGGGTTTTTCCATTAGAAATTATTCAGTAGCAGCCACAACCCTTCGGGATTTACAGTCGTGATGTTATGTAAGTATTTTATTTTAGTCAAGATTGATTAAAAGGTCAGTTTTCTCAGTTAACATCGCTCCTTCAATGTTGTCAAGCGGGAATACGTTCATCAATCGAGCATTGATTCTGTTATCAATTCGAATCTGAATATGAATTGAGGCTAATATTTTCTTGATGTTTTACAGAAAACAGCAATCAAGTGAGGCACAGAAGGGACGCGCTCAACATTATGGAAATACTTGTCAAACAATTAAAAGGTAAATCAATATACTGATCGTGAAATCAGTTAACATGCACTAGTCAAAATTATCTCCGAATTACTCTTCTAATGGCCAACCTACTTGAAATCTATACAAATATTATAAAGAGTTAATTTTTGGAACGAAGTTACATATCGCGCGTTTCGAAAGGGGGCTAGACGGAAAAAATTAAGACGAAAAGTTGTAACGACACTTTTTGCTATAGTAAGCTATTGTAAGCCGTGCGGCGTGCGCATGTTTCTCTGTCTGTCTCTCTCTCTCTCTCTCTTATAGAAAGCAAGCCAGATATTTTCGTTTCGTCTTTGGTCTGTGGATGGGTGATCAAGGTTAAGCAACGACTGCCAAGGTCTGTCTGTGGATGGGTGATCCAAGTTAAGCAACGGTTGCCGAGGTCTGTCTGTGGATGGGTGATCAAGGTTAAGCAACGACTGTCAAGGTCTGTCTGTGGATGGGTGATCCAAGTTAAGCAACGGTTGCCGAGGTCTGTCTGTGGATGGGTGATCAAGGTTAAGCAACGACTGCCAAGGTCTGTCTGTGGATGGGTGATCCAAGTTAAGCAACGGTTGCCAAGGTTGATCTGTGGATGGGTGATCAAGGTTAAGCAACGACTGCCGAGGTCTGTCTATGGATGGGTGATCCAAGTTAAACAACGGTTGCCAAGGTTGGTCTGAGGATGGGTGATCAAGGTTAAGCAACGACTGCCAATAGAAAGGAACTTCGTTCCATTCGGGTGTCCCTTGACACCTCTTAAGTATTTTTTTTTTGTAAGTTTGTATGTAAGGCGTAACCTCCGGAACTACTGATCCTATTCCGAAAATTCTTTCACTAATGGGAAGCTACATTCTCCCCGAGTGTCGTAGGCTACATTTAAAGCGTCCCCGTGACTTTATTCCCGTACATAAAAATAACTCATAGCTCAACTTGACTTACACCAAACAGTGGTGGCGCCTCCAAAAATCTGTTTTACCATTCAGCTCGCTTTCCTGCCAAGCAAGTCTAAACACGTTTTTATTTGTTGCAGATCTCAACAAAACCGAGGAGTTGAACAAACTCCGAACTATCTACCAGACGTACGCACAAGACCTGTCCAAGGACTCTTCACATGAAATACGAACCAAAGTGGAAAGCATCAAAGTACACTTTAAATAGTACATGAATTTGTAATTTATTGTCGTGACAAAACCAGTAATAAAAAATATTCTATACGAAACATTTTGTCATTTTATTACCCGACTGCCAAGGGTTACGTTTTTCGCGCATAACTTTGTTTCTTTGTTTGTAATTTTTAAATTTCTTTATTATCTCGTATCTTTCTAAACGGCTGGATGGATTTCGACAATTAAGTATCGTTATATTAGTTCGCGGGTTATTAGTCAACCCGCGATCATGGCGCTTGCAACAGCGTAAAAATATCGGGAGCTCAAAATGATGAACAATCACGGACGATATCCCGTAAGTGACAGTATAAGTTTATCGTTATATTAGTCTTAAAAACCCAAGTGTCCTTTGATAGGTGTTTGAAAAAAAAAACAAAATGGTGGATTTTGTTTTTTTTTTCAAACACAAGTAGCCATACACGCTAGAGTGTATCTAACAGGTTTGCCTGTACAGCTAAACCGGAGCGTGTATGTTGCAAAACAGTGCAGGTTTGTCCTCTACGCAACTCAAGCTTACCTGACGGGTGTACCTATTCAAGTAAACCTGTCAGGTACGTGGTTATATAGTCTTTGGGTATATCCTAGCGTGTATAGCTACTTTTAGACGGAGTGGTCTAGGCCGTGCATTGCTTTCATCAATGAATTAATGAATTTAAGATTTGTTTAATTAAGTACATCAACATCGTATCAGCAGTATCTCAATATTTAATAGTTTACAGCCCTACAGGCTGCATTCTCCTGGACTAAGCGACTTTCTCGATGAAGTAAAACTGTTTAGCTTTCGCTGTGAATAAAATAAAAAAAACCGGCCAAGTGAGAGTCGGACTCGCGCACGAAGGGTTCCGTACCATTATCTATAAAAACGGCAAAAAAATAATATCTGTTGTATGGGAGCCCTTAATATATTTTTTTTATTTTTTAGTATTTGTTATAGCGGCAATAGTAATACATCATTTGTGAAAATTTCAGCTTTCTAGCTATCACGGTTTATGAGATACAGCCTGGAGACAGACAGACAGACAGCGAAGTCTTAGTAATAGGGTCCCGTTTTACCCTTTGGGTACGGAACCCTAAAAAAACCTTTAATTCAAAATGGAAACAGAACCCATTTAAGTATACTTATTGAGATATTTGCGAAAAACTCAAAAAATGGACGCAACTTAGGATTAAACTGTGAAATATGCGTTTCAGAGATTCTCATGATATTTTCGAAAAACCAAAATGGTTAGGATCAAACCGCCTATGAAGTCAATTGCGAGCTCGATCTTTGCACGGAACAAATATGTATGGTCTACAGGTCATTGTTACGGGTCTGGCTGTTTGTGTATGTGACTAAATGTTTTTAAACGCACCACGATACAGGAGAAAATCCTAGTGTGGGGCATGTTTAAAAAAATCAACGGGTTGCACTCCGGGAGTGCCGGCAGAAGTGAAAACTTGAACATTAACGTTTGCATTTTTGACTACTCTCCCTCCGTCTTACGAATTTTCGATCAGGTCACGTGTCCTGACGCGAGTTTACCATTTTTTACCCATCACAAAAAAGTGCACAACGCCGCTAATGAAGTTTTCACTTCAAAAAAATGGAAAAAATTACGATAACGTGAGTTGGGCTCGCTACCATAGGGCTCCTGCTCTATAGGAAAAGAGTTTAAAAAAAAACAACCAGATAACAATATCACATCAGTGTTTAATGCTAATGCATTGAATAAACCTATGGAATGATATAAAGTATACAATAACAAAAATAATTAGTTAGCATAAAAACATCGCCTAAGCTAAATAAGTAAGCATTATGTACACAAAAAAAATAATACATAGTTTATTAATATTTGTATAATTACTTTCTCTATGTTTACAGCGAAGTTATAATCACGATTAAATAATGAAACTAATACCTCCAATAGATTAAGAACTCGCAGTTTTTATACAGGGTGACTTTTTGAAATAGCCTTTGTTGTGAAAAATAGAAAATTCATTTTATTTCTTTATAAAATGTAACATTTCTCTTTCGACTTTTTTTTGTTCTATTAATCGTTTTGGTTATCGTCCCGAAGACACATCTCAAAAACTCAAACTGTATTCACACTCGTAAAAATTACAATACTCCAGCAAACGTTTAGTGTTAGTAAATTAATATTAGAGAAGTATAAGAATAAACAACAAAAAGGTAAGATTATAGTAATGTATCTCTTTGAATAAATATTTATATTTGCATTAGGCCTTGCATAAATTAAGTAAGAATGTTGCGTTTAAGCTATTCATTTAAATACACCGTGCCATGTAAACTGGTGTTTTACTTACAAATATTATGCGTCATTAAAACTAAACTAGTCTAAACGCCCGGTTCCTACCATCAAAAACAGCTTTCTGAAATGCTAAAACGATCCAGACCCCATGTTTACTCATCATCATCTGCCTAGCCTTTTCCCAACTATCTTGGGGTCAGCTCCCAGTCTAACCGGATGCAGCAGTATTTTACATGGAGCGACTGACTATCTGACCCCACGTTTACTAAAAGGTATAAAATATGTATTTTATATTTTGTACACAGAATCTATTTAAGTCGCGAGTTAATAGGCTTCTTTTGGGTTCGACCTCATCTCTGTCTTCAGGACAAGATTATAGTTGTATCAAAACTTGGCAAAAATTACTAAAATTGAAACTACAAGTTCTAAACATTTTTAAACTTGTTGAAGATAAGAAATTTCATAACTTGTTTAATTACGGGTGTAAATTGTAAACGCGGGGCATGGTGATTCAGAGATTTAAAGCTTTTCTAATTAATAAATTGCTTACTAACAATCAACATGATATGAGGTTTTCTCTTATATTTTTACTGGTACGAAAAAGATGATTGGCAAATAACCGTTAAGAATACGAGGAATCGGGCATTAGTGAGGTTGAATTATGCCAGCTGCCTAACAGAATGGAGGCACAGCGTCCAATCAGCGTGTAATCATTCAATATGGCACCACTACACTGTGTTTGTGATACATAATGTTAATAATTACGAATAATAGTGGTAGGTATCTTGTAGTAATGGTATTCAAAGATAGGGATTTGTAGATTGGGTAAGTTGTGTTGAAAAAGTAGAAATCTTTTTACAGTAAAATTGCTGCAAGCGTCAAATATAAGTTTTATTATCCAAATTGTGGTTGAATTATATTAGCAAGATTAATTAGCGATTTTATGCTGAATATTATGATTTGTTATCGCCGAATTCGATTCTATATTAAATGTAAGCCATAATATATTATTATTTGTACCTAAAATAAATCAATTGAAAACTATTCACATATCCATCACACTTACGAAACATTCAAGTTCATTTATATTACCATTATCACTAAAACAAATACATTAAATCTAATTAGAATAACTTAATTGACCTGCTTTTGTGAAGGTATTACCATTTATTATAAAAATGACAAGCTATATATTAGTGCATGACTTGTGTCACTCGTTTTTAAAACTTATTGTAACATTGATAGTGAACCAATGAGGGCTATCGTTTTTGAGCACACCAGACACACCAGATGGCGCCACTTTCGAGTAAGGTCCTGTCATTAATTCCATTTTATGGTTTAAAGTACCAAACTACATAAAAAGTTGGTTTTATTAGGTAGTGTAAACTTTAGATACTTATTTACAATGTTGTCCCTAAAATTAGTAAACATGAAATATTTAAAAAACGTTCTATCACCAAGTACTAACAAATAAGATCCCAACTTGCTACTTAAAATCTTCAAGTCATCATTAATCAGGAATGGCTCTATCTTGACAACAATCGTGAATATTTGTAAAAATACTTGATAAAAAGCACGCAACGCGCGAACACTGACATCTGACATTTCAGAAGACCTTACTCTACACGAACGCCTCTAGCGGCGAATTCATGCGCGATAGCCCCATTACATTGAAACGCCATAATCTGTTGTCTTCGAGAGGTTTCGGGGTTCCAAGTAAACTGTTAAATTACTGCGAGTGATAGTTGAGTTGATCATTGACTGAAGTTTATCTGTGACAAAATCAGTCAACTAAACAGCTCAATTTTAATAATATACACAGCAATTTGACAACCGACATTAAGTCGTCAGGACATAGTGGAGAATACTTCTTACAAAACATTACCCTCCTTTTGGGCTCAGCCGCAGTCAGGTAAAAAAGCTCCCCTAACAATAATACCTTCGCAAAAACTCCTACAAAAATTACCTACTAAAGCAATATTGCACTCTATACATCATCAAACAATCCGCGAGGTGGGATAGTCATCTTATCCCTCCTCCGCTCATCGTAGTCAGTTCGTATGGACGGCAGGGTGCTTTCCCCGAAGCGGTGGTCGAGTTCATCTTCTAGGGTCAAGTTGGACCTGTTGTAAGGTACCTCGGCGCGCTGGTAGCCGGTGAGCTGGGGCTGGTTGCGCTCGGGGCTCGGTTGGACATAGTAATCTGAGTCCACGTCGTTGAGTAGCCCGGTGTGGGCTGAAATGTGACGACATGCACAATAACCGATACATTATTGATGGTTAGAAAGAAGGGTCTGCTTGTTGCCGGCTTTTGGTATTTTATAAATTTTATAAGGGGACGTTGCATAAGGTATGTATGTCGGGTCTGTAAATCAGTTGAGAACACCCATTCAGGAAATGGGTCTATACAAAGCGACGCTAGTTTCAATACAATCACAGCGACGTTTGCGCAGCGAGATGTGTTTTGCCCAGGCACAACCCGCCTAAAACGTGCCCCACAGGTGAGACACAAGCTTCCCCTCTGTGAGGAGTGGGCCATAATTCAGCACGCGGGCCTAGTCCAGGTTGGTTATTTGTCCTTAAAACGTGTCATGTCGTTAAAACTATAATATTTTTTTCATGCTTGCAGTCACATGCAAATAGCTATTTTGCACATGACATCTCGATATTAAAGGTCAGAGTCACTGGCTTTGTTAAATGACTCTCAAAATAAAAAAGCAAGCATTCAGTTACTTATAAAAAGGCAAAGGAATTAAGTTTTCAATCTAGAAGGGGAATACCAAGAGCATACAATAAACAGTACAGAATAGTAGGTAGTAGTTTTAAATGGCAGTGCAAGAATGGATTTAGTGCATATGATAGTTTTAGTCACAAAGAAAAACAAACAAGACAAAACAATACAAAAAAAAGAAACAGTTAAAATCGCTTAAAAAAAATTGAGTCAAAAATGTGCTACAACGAAAAAATATTTTAAAGTAAGTTTCAAGGTTAGGCGACGCAACCGCAGCGGTAATGCTGCGGAAACTTATCGTGTCATTGCCATTAGGCGACTTTACCGCTTAGGAAGCCCGCACCTTTGGGACTTCAGATGTTTTTGTTCAACTTCAGATTGAGTTACTTCAGAATACTTTAGTTATAGTAAAAGTTACAAAGTATTTAGTAAGAGAAAAGCTTTATAAAATAAAATGGCTGTTCGTATTACCTCCGTCCTGTGTGTCGCGCGCCGACCTGTAGTTTGAGAACCGCTCGCTGTAGTCGCGGCGGCGAGTTAGCGACTCCTCGGCACGCTGACGCTTGCGTTTCTCTGTCACAATTAAAATGATGTTGAATAAATTGGTGATTTTTGAACAAAAATTCTAAAAAACTTAAGAAATTAAGAAAGAAAAATAGAAATTTCAAATATTTTTGAAGTTAGAACACAAATAAATGTTAGTTTGTATATAAAAGTAAATATTTTTTTAAATAATCATGTTTATTTATGATATTCTATTTATAAACATATTCAAAAAATATTTACGCTGTAAAGACGCATATCACTTTGCCGAGATTAAAAAAGCAATCATAGCCGACTGTAGGAATTATCTGTGGTAATTTTTATTTTCGCACACGTTGTGATAAATGAAAAAAATCCACGCGTGTGAAATACATTGCATGTTGAACCTAATCGTAGTGCGATAAGAACCAATTTTCGAGAACGTGTATCGAAAAATAAATAATGATTCGTATGTCGTACAAATAAGCACATCATTGGGTTTAAAATCTCTGTTATTATGATAATTGTAAGAGGGATAAATATATAACTGAGGGTAGTTAGCCGCGTTGACACGGCCGCAACTCGTATTGTGGCAACCCCTAATCCGAGCTCACTCTGATGGGTTGGTATCAACACGGCTTAACACGCCCAAAGCTGTCATGTAAAAATGCGTCTTTGCCTGCGATTGAATTCTGAGTTTCGCTTCTACGAGGGCGGCACTGAAAATTTCGGGAATCAAGGAAGTGACACAACATTACTATTTAAAAATGTATTTATTGCTTTTCGAAGTATTCTCCGCGAAATTTGACACATTTTTCCATACGATGGAACCAATCATTGAAGCAACCATTCCATTCGGAAGTAGGGGTCTCCAAAATGGCCGTTTTGTAGGCGTCCACAGATTCTTCAGGTGATGAAAATCTCTGACCACGCAATTTATTCTTTATTTTAGGGAAAGTATAGAAATCATTAGGGCTTAGGTCGGGGCTGTACGGCAGATGGTCTAATTATTCTATGTTTTCTTGCTCTAAAATCTCTTTAGTTCTGTGCGTGGTGTGAGAACTCGCATTGTCGTGATGGAGGATGATGCGGCGGTTGCAGTTCTCTTTACGGAGTTCAGAAACGACCTGTGGCAAACAAATGCTAGCATACCATTCTGCATTAACTGTTCTTTGTCCCTCAAGAGGAATAGTCGCAACATGGCCGGTTTTGAAGACAAACGTGGCCACCATTTTTTTTGCAACACTCCGTGAACGAACAATTTTTGTTGGCTTTAACTCATTTTCGAACACCCAAACTCGTGACTGGTTTTTTGTTTCGGGTTCGTACGCGTATATCCAGGATTCGTCACCTGATACGATGTTGTATACATCATTCGAGGATCCTGCGTGGAATCTTTCGAGAGTTCTGACGCACCAAGTAACGCGAGCCGCTTGTTGCTCTTCACAGAGCGAATGGGGTATCCATCGGGAAAACAACTTTTTTACACCTAATTGTTCATGCAAGATTATTTGTACTTGACTCATGGCAATGTCTAAAGTTGCCTGAATTTCGCGGTATGTCACATGTCGATCTTCCTCAATCAGCTTACGCACATCATCAACGTTTTCTTGGGTGACTGCAGTTTTTGGACGACCTTGACGGAGATCATCACTGAGCTTGACAGGTCCACGTTGAAATTCAGCAAACCAGCGACAAATTGTGGTTTTGGATGGGGCTTCATCACCAAATGCAGAAATCATCCGGTCAACACACTGTTTTTGTGTTAAACCACTTCGAAAGTCATAAAAAATCATCGCTCTTGAATTTTCTCGAGTCAATTCCATTTTCTCAACGACTAAACAAGTTTGACAAAACCTTGTGATAAGACCGAGAATCTTTTTTTAAATAAATAAATGGTATTCGATTTTTAAAACCAAGGAGTTTTCAATTAAAAACATTTTAATATGACAGGAACCGTGGAAATATTCCATTCCCGATACTTTTAGTGCAGACTGCGTATAAGACGTTACTATAACAAAATATGAACTTACCTCTCTTCACAATCTCCCGTCCCTCATCAACCAGGTCGGTAGTGAGCTCATCATCGCCCACAAACTGCTGGAAGCCGCACAGTGACAGCAGTCGACTGCCAAGTGACAAGTACGTGGCTACGCAGAGTAGCACGACCAGCATCGGGAAGTAGATGTTGAACCCTTCGGCGATGATGCCGAGTACGTCCATGTGGCCCATTATCTACAGATAAACGATTTTGCTTTGTATTCATCTTGGTCAAAGAAAAGCTTAGTGATATGGCTACATCATCATCTGCCTAGCCTTATCCCAACTATGTTGAGGTCGGCTTCCAGTCTAACCGGATGCAGCTGAACATCAGTATTTTACATGGAGCGACTGCCTATCTGTTCCGTTCCAGAAAATAAAAAAAACGGAACCCTAAAAATGCAAAAATATTAGAAGCTGTTTCGCAATTAGGTAATCACGTTTAGCATTAATACATGTTCGTCTTTATTTATTTTTTATCACAGTTTCGTCACACTACTTTTATAACACAAGCTTGTTCCACCGTAAACCAATTTGATTTGACTAAAGCACATTATCGATAGTTCTAAACATTTCACGATTACAACATACCTGCGTATAATAAGTCTCCATGATCCGCTTCTTAATGACGTGCGAGTCCATATGTACTAAGCTGAGGAAGTTGAGGCACATGGCAGGGGTCAGTCGACAGACCATCATGCCGGAGAAGATCAGACTGTACTCATTGGTCTGGTGATGAGGTGCTAGGTAATACAGGTTTAGGAGACGGATCTTGAGAACGGTGGAGTAGGCACAGTAGAACATGTAGGCGATTGTGATTGTTGATATTGCCTGGAGAAGAAATTAGAATAAGATTATTTTATTGATGAGTTCTTTTGTTGCCGATTACGCGACGTTTGAAGAATAAATTTTCATATTACCAATCATGGAAAGTAAAAATCTACTAGGTCCGAGCAGCTTTTAAAAATCTGTACAATTTTTTTTGTTTATGCAGATTTAGGCCTCGAAATCAACTATCCATGGTCTACCTTATTTCTACGACCAAATGTCCCGGTAGGCGTTACAACATTTAGAGCAGCTCTATACACAATTTGTATTTTTCTAACACTTAAAATTACATCTTAAGAATAGAAAATACAGTTTTATTTTCAAAATATTACTATATCATTTGATACTCTAAAATGTAATTGATCTATTGTAAATGAGCACTTCTAAAAATAAATGATGTATTTTTTTCATGTTTAATCTTATTGCGTCTAGATTAGTTGATATACGGATAAATTATAAATAAACTGCATCCAAGATAATATGATATTTATGATTAAATATACTCAATTAACATTTGGTATTTAAAAATATTTCTGATCCTCTTTTTTAGCTATTGGTCTTTTTGGCAAGAGCGAGCGAAGCGAGCTTGGGACAGTCCGACTCCGGACAGGATAGGTTCGAAGCGGATGGCGGGTTCTTAGTTCGCTCGTTTCGCTCGCTCTCTAGACCCCGCCATCCCCTTCGTTTTAGGTTGCTTTAAACTAATCGGGCTACGTCGACAACGCCTTATTACATTCTGATATTTACCTTGACGTTGATTTTAACCTTCCAAAACTATTATTAATTTTGGTCGACCTTGATTTCTGGGTGAAATTGTATTTTAAATAGACAAAACAGTAGTTTAGATAAATCGAATTGTATAAAAAGCTAATTTCCCTTAGTTTTGAAACTTTTGAGGTCCAAGAAGCAACTATGAGACGTAATTTCTACATCTTAAACATATTGTGCGTTGTTCTAAACAGATTAAAATATCGATTGATTTAATTTATTTAATGTCTCAAAGAATCCTCTGATCAATCATTAAAAAATATGACAGTTTAGATTTTTTTTGCTTGCTGTTTTTGTAAAACTAAAACGATTATTTAAACACGCCGTGTATGTTGGTGGCATTGAATGTGTTCAAAAATCCAAAAATTATAAGGCCTTTGCCAAATATTCACTCACCTCAATGACCGAATAATTGTAAGTATCGGTAGCTGCTATAACAATATTCGCGAATATGGAGAGTACGGGCTGCTTGCAGAAGAACGTCATCTCCGACCAGACCACGGCTACGGACATGATACCCGTTATCACTGCCATCGTCTTTAAGAAATACTGCTTCAAGAAACATTCCCAGTACCATTCTGAAAAATCAACCTTCTTATTACTAGATCTAATGTGGGTTTACAAGGTATTGGTACTACTCTGTCTAACTCTTCGCGGAAAAAACAGGCGCAATGTCAAACTCAAATTTCAATGAGACCATTACTGGCACTTTTGAATATCCGAAAAACAAAGAAAGCGAAACTACAGTCGCAGTTACGTTAGAGTCAGTCCATGTTACGTTATTACACGATTTCTCAACATGGAGGGCCGTATCATGAAGTTCTAATGCTATAATGATTCTGTTGCGAACAAGTTATGCTTATTAGCTTTGTCTCTATCTCACACTGAAAAGTGGTGGTTTAATACTTCATAATACGACCCCCTGTCTTCAGTACTTCGCAGACAAGTTTTAAATAATTATATTATGTAAATGAACCTATTTGATGTGAATATTATACTGTAGAATGTAGGTAATGTAGTTGGCAACCGACTTATTTGAATAACAACCTTATTTGACTCTAAATCAATGTCATAAAGACTGGATATCGCATAATATCGGTGTGTATTAAAATTAAAATATGTTTATTGAAATTTCAAATACACAGAAAATATTAAATTACGTTATCGTAGTTTTTGGAACGGAACTAACATTGGATGCTAGGCTCATTAACTAACGAATTATAATTAGAATGCTCTCTATTACACAAGAATACAATATTTCACTAATTGGATTGGAATACATTACCTACATAGTGGGGAATATTTAATCATATTAAATCACTAGGGACATAGTATTACATTTTGATCTTAGCTGATAACGAATGAATTAATAGAACATAAATTTATATTCAGAATTCAATTACCTACTGTTTTGTTAATGATACGAAATAATGTATGCTTAAAACGAGGTCTGGCAAATCTTCGCGAAGCATTCTTTGGTAACTTACCAATGATTGGCGGGTAGAATATCCGTTGCACTCTTGGCCGTGGTGTGTGGAAAGTATGTTGAAACCGGTGGTCAGGCGACCGTTGATTGGTCGAGATATCTTCGAGATGGAAGATGCGCTCCAGCATCAGACCCCATTGTGTTTCCGTACGCTGTAGCACGTGTAGTGCTTTGATCGTCTGTGTACATAGAAATACACTAGTAGTTTAAAAAAATATTGACTAAGAATAGAACCCTGTGAAACTCCAACTATGACCCCCGTTTTGGATATCCTTAAAGGGAAGTTCTTTGAAGTTTAGATTCTAAAACCTATTATTGTTCAAGTGTCTAATAGCAACAATTTAATTTATTAATTACCAAATTGATGCAATATTCTGGTCATTGTATTGTGGAAAGAGTCAAATGCTTTTGGCAAATCTTAAAACACGTTCATAAGACTTAAAAATGTTGGATAGAAATTACCTTTTTATGTAGATTGACGAGTGACTTCAAGGAGGGTGGTGTGGGTCTGTCTGGCGGCGCGCGCCCATTGAGCCGGTCTCGCAGTTGTATTGGCAACTTCTGCACTATGGTGTCTACATGACGATAAAGAGGATGACCAGACCCTACTGCTGTTGACACTGCTTTTAGACTCTGAATAGATAAAATAAGATTTTTTGGGTAGAATCACACTACCTACTTCATGTAATGTTTTAGGTCACTCTTCTCTTTACACCCATTAATTACTATTTGGGTGATGGATAAAGGACGTACGAGTATACTTTTTACTTGCGTGAGATCAGGGAGGAATTTCAAAAAAAAAAAAAAAAAAATAAGTGATCTTTATCAAAGTATGTCAGCTTGACTGATTAGATGATGATAAAAGATTTCTTTTATCGTCATTCTTCATCCACAACTGCTTGGTAAATCTTATCTCTAATTGCAATGTCCGTTTTTTCCAAAAAATAAATTGATTATCACAATAAATAAATACTTACATCCAAGATATCATCAACTGTTTCTTCGGCTTCACACTTATCTGTGCTCAGTTTGGCTATTTTAAAGTAACAATAAGTCAAAGTGTAGTTCTTCTTTGAGTTATTCCATAGATTTCTAGGCACTTCTACTAAGGCATATCCAAGTAACAGGATTAACAGGAACAAACCCCATGTATTACTAGCTGATGATGCTATAGCCTTTATTTTAGGCGGGTCCAAGGATTCGTTAGGTTTTAGGGCGATGTATATGAGTAATATACCACAGATGAATAGGTATGAACCATAGTAGATGGCATTGTCGACTAGAGCTGATTTTAGCTTGCCCTTGACTGTGAAGTCGCCAGCTTTGCTGTATGACTGCATCATTGGCATTATTAACCTGGAAGTGAGATTTGATCATTAGCAGAAACTTTCACAGTATTATATTAATAGATTTTCAACATGACATCACGCCAGTCATCCCCAAAGGGTTAGGCAGAGGTAGTGATGGGTCGAAAGAATATTCTTCACGGAGAATGTTCTCCGATCGAAAATATTCTGCAATATTCTGCAATATTCTTTTCGACGGAGAATTTACGAGAATTTATAATTGGATTAAAATTGCTCAATTTTAATACCATATATTTTGATTTCAAGGTTTTAAGTCAACTTCTTTTGTTGTTATTTTATACTTTACTGGAAAAAAAGGTTATTCCATGAGGTTTGAGAGTAGAAATTGCTAATATTACTTTATTTAAGCAATATTAGTTGCAGGTATCGTTGCGCGCTTGTCTTTCCTGCTCGGAAGTGACAAAATTATGCTGATTATAACAGATAATGCTACCAACATGGTAAAATGTGGTAAGATGCTGGAAAGAAAATATCACCATGTGAAGTGGGCAGGCTGCTTAGCTCACACATTGCATCTAATAGTTGGCGATATATTAAAAAACCAACAGGTTACTAAACTGTTTTCTGATATCACTGATGTTATCAAGTGTATTCAGGGTTCTCATATTCTCTCAGAAGATTTTAAATCAATTGCACGGGAAAAGGGAGTTACGAAATCATTACAGTTACCAGTGAAAACGAGATGGGGAAGTCACCTGAACTGCGTCCAAAGTCTGTTGGAATGCAAATCTGTTCTTCAAAATATGGCGTTAAACTCACCAGGTGTACAGAAATTTTAAAATTTACTTTTAAATGAAGACGAGTGGACGAAATTTGAAAAAATAAAGGTTTTACTAAAACCAATCGTAGGTTGGATAACAAAGTTAGAAGGAGATTACTGCTCTATCCATTTGATACATACGGCATTCGGCGAATTAAAAGAACTGCTAGAGAAGTCTACTGTAGCTGAAATTTTAGGCGAAGAAGCACACGTTCATGTACAACAGAAATTCAGCGATAGAAAAGCTACAGCGCTTAAGCACTATGCTGCGGTATTATTAAACCCCCAAAATCGTGGTACAACAATGACATCAAGTGAAAACATAGATGGATGGGAGTTCGTTCTTAGCTTGGCTGAAAGACACAGTATTTCAGTTCAACAACTGTTCGAAGAAGTGTCTGACTATAAATGTGGCACTGGTTTATGGAGCAAAGATTTTATTTGGGAAACAGCTAAAAAAGTCAAGCCAGTTGCTTGGTGGCAAACATTATATTCAAAAACTGAATTAGGAGCAATTGCCCTAAAAATTTTGACTGCTCCAGCAACTTCTGCTTCTGTGGAACGCTCTTTTTCCACATTTTCAAATATACATACCAAAAAACGTAATAAATTCAACACTGAAAGAGCAGGCAAAATTTGTCTGATTGCTCACAATTGGAAAATTATGAATAAACCGAAACCTTTAAGTAAAGAGTCTGACGAACCAAGTCCAAGTACCTCTGCCACAAGCGAAAGAGAAGAGCCTATAATTAATTTAGACAACGAATCTGAAGAGAGCACGTCTGAAGAAGAGGCAGAGGATGAACCGGTAATCTTGGCAGAAACAGACCACATCAACTTAGATGCCATGGATCAATCGTTATCAATGGACGAATAGCGTTACTGCATTAGCAATTTGTTTGATTTCAAGAATGATTAATATTGTGATTGTAACTTTGTTTTTAATTATTTACACCATACACCGTTTTTAAAATGTTATTTTTATTCAAATTTTATTAAAGCTGATTTTTTGTATAACTCATAAAGTTTGTTTTTAATATATAAATCCTAATTTAAGATTAATACCTTACGAACTTTATGAGAATTTATGGAAACTTTCTCGGAAATATTCTTGGAAATGTTCTTGCTCAGGAGAATTTACTGAGAATTTAAGTTGTGGAGCAGATTTTTTTAACTTAAACCTCGTAAAACTTTCAAATGCACTCAAAACTATAACTCTCAAAATATATCGATACAATAAAGTCATCCAATTTTTAAATTCTTATAAATTCCCTTCCAATAGAATATTCTCGAGAACTTAACAGCAAAGTTCTCGCAAGGAGAATATTCTCGGGAATTTACCATCACTAGGCAGAGGTGTACCTAATGGTACACCTATATTTCGCTAGTTATATTTAAGTAATAGGGGGCGAGCCTATTGCCGTCAACCATACATTTTCAATATAAGTTTTTAACTGTCATGGTCAGTAACATTATAGTTAACACTAAAACGGGATATTTACCATGTCCACTGTTTGTTTTGAGAAATATCGGGAACTCAAAAACAAACAGTGGAATTAAACTCATTCAATTATTTGTAGTGGAACTAGGCCTAAATGTACGATAATTAATTTATTCATGTAAATAATGAAGTGTATACACAAGTCTTAATCTTATAATATCAAACTCGGCTTTATATTAGGGACATTAACAGTTTGTTTTTTAATAATTAATTTCATATAATTTAAAAGTATTTTATAAACGAAAATCCAAGTCAGAGGCCCAAGGGTGGCATAAATACTCTGATACCAGGAGGCACTGACCACACGATACAGAAGAAGAAAAATGAAAATCCTCATAATTTTATCACTTAACATTCCATTCATACCTATAGGAAATTGAGATAAATAAGTTATATTTTTTTTACGAAAAGGTATTTTGTTATCACTATATAAACAGTTACTTAATTTAATGTCACTACATAACAGGAAAGATTAACTGATAACATTAACATTTCAAATAAAAGCCATTATTATCTAACAGTATTACTATTTTTTCCTAATATAACTGCGATCTTGCAGTTCTTTTACTCTTGTATGTGCATGAAATAGAATAAATAACTAATTGCTTAAACATAAAATCAGCCTACCATGTTCCCACTGCTGGGAGACAAGCCTCCTCTCTCCATGAGGAGTAGGTTGAAAATCTCATGTGGAGAAAATTTTGCAAAGTATGAGTATGGTCCAAGCATCCGGTATACTAGACATACTTGTGTAAAAATAAAGATAGATATAAAAACTTATATTGTTCAAGAAACTAACTCGAAAACTATTAAGAATTGCGGAACATACATGGGGTATTTTCATATAACGCTGGGCATGAGAAATCTATGTTATTTTGTAACGTCACTTAAAAAGAATTTTGAACCAAAAGAAAGAAAAATAGAGAAAGAATTAGTTTAACATAGAGGTTATTTGAATACTTACCAAGTGAGACATTGTGACGTCCAATATACAATCCTCCAAAGGTTAGGGAACACATCAGTACTCATCAAGCTCCAAGGCTTACGACACTGTATGATAGGAGCTACCGTAGTTGAGCCATTTGATAGTGCAGCTTGAGTTGTTTCCATTGCTATTGTTGCATTTGCCATACATTGTCGATACACAGTCTGTGGGAATTAAAAAGAGTTTGAGATATTTCAGTTACGTACCCAATAACAATGTTGTCGTATTTAACATAAACGTTGACTGGTAGAGTATGCCTTATGGCATAAAATCCGTCTATGTATTGCTATTGTATGTGAAGTGTTATCAACTAAAGAAATAATAATCTATGTAAGTTTATGATTATGATTCAGTGTTAAATAATGTTGGTCTTTCAATGCTGTGAGGTCATATTTCCATTTATTTGAAGTGTTATTTTATGGTTCTTATTGGATAAAACTACATCATAAAGATTTTTCATACTCACTGATGATATATCCAGAGGCAAGATAAACATAATCACAAATGAGAAGTACCATGCCGTTAGCACTGACACTGTCACTATTATGTGGTTCCTGTAGCAGTCTCCATATCTGTACAGTAAAGTCGCTGCTAATATGAACGCAGATATCAGTTCTATCACAAATAACGTGTAAGCCATTTTGACACAACACTACACTGATTCACAAACAAATCAAGTCAGTTTTTCTTCGCAGTTTTCTGCTTCTCTCTCCAAACCCTTGCTGCTTCGTGTTGCAGCTGCTCAAACCGAATCTGAGTCGTAGATTTCAAAGGCAGCAATCTAGGCCGTTCGATTTCGTATTCCGGTGGGCATTCTTCATAAAATAATATTCCCTGATCGGGCAGAATAGGGTCGAACTCAATACTTTTGTTTTCAGGCCCTTTCGTTTGTGACATATTTTTAGGTACAAAATATTGACTGTGATGACATTGTAGCACAAGTTGCACAAAAACACAAATCACTCTTATAATACCTAATAATATGAACAGAGAAGTAAAGCACTAAAATTAAACAGAAATCTAAATAAGCATTTGTGATATCATCACAAATCGCTATCAAGACAAATCAATCAAAGCGGAATGTCTATTTTCATCTAAAAAATTTCAGTATTTTTGTAAGTTTGACAATATTTCCATCTCTATCGCTCTTATTTGGATCAGCCTATAAAATTGGATTAGGTTTCAACTGCTGTTTAAACAATGTTCAACATGGTAATATTTTTAAGAATGGAACGAAATATCGTACAGATTAAAAATAAATAGCATTTACGACAAAAGCTTTGTAATATTTCTGATGTCACGTCAACATGCAGTAAAATTAATGTGTAGTAAGATAATTATATTAATTTATAGGATGACTTTAATTAACCCTACATAAATAAAATAAACCTTATTAACCACAGAGTACTTTTATATATAGGTTACTAACTGATAAACTGCAACAATTCGGCGCGTATTTTAGATTCCAAATTACCTTTTTTTAATAAACAGAAAGGCATTTGTGATCATGTAGAATCCAAGTTAAGTGACGGTGACATTAGGGGGGCAGCCAGAATACTGTTCAGCAGTGATGTGGTGGCGCCTTATTCTCCAGAGACTCTTTCAGCTCTGGAGAGTAAACATCCATCGCCTGCGGATGGTCTCACCTTCCCTGACCCGCCCGCCCACCCCGACCCCCTCGTTCAGGATTCACCTTTTTTTAAAATTACAGCCCCGCAGTTGATCGCAGCCGTGAGCTCTTTCCGGAGTGGTTCTGCTGGCGGCCTCGACGGCCTGACTCCACAACATTTGAAAGATTTGTTGAGTTCAGGCGCCGGGGAAGCTGGTGAGTCGCTCTTGAAGGAGCTCGCGGTTCTGATCAACTTAATGCTCTCCGGCTGTGTGAATGATGCCGTCGTCGATGTCTTGTATGGGGCTAACCTGTGTGCCCTGCGCAAGAAGGACGGCGGCATTCGTCCCATTGCCGTCGGTTGCACCTACAGGCGTATGGCAGCCAAAATATGTTGCAAGTTTTATAGTGAAACACTTGCAACTAAGTTCCAGCCCCTTCAACTTGGTTTTGGTTCCAGAGGGGGCTGTGAGGCTGCCGTACATGCCTTATCCTCTTTTTTAAACTCCAAAAAAGGTGAGGTTATCCTCAAGGTTGACGTTAAAAACGCCTTTAACTCCGTGAACAGGGACACTTTGTTGGCTGAAGTCAAAAAAGTATTACCCGAAATTTATGGTTTTATGTGGCAATGTTATAGACACCCTTCAAAATTACTATACAAGGACAACATTTTAGAATCTGCAGTTGGTTGCCAACAAGGTGATCCTCTCGGGCCTGTCATTTTCAGTTTGGCTATTCATCCCATAATTCAACAATTAAATTCAAAATTTAACGTGTGGTATTTAGATGATGGAACTCTAGGAGGTGATGTTGACACCGTTTTGGATGACCTACAACTCCTCAAACATCAATTATTTAAATCTATTGGCCTAGACCTCAACCCATCAAAGTGCGAAATTTACCTCACTGACATTACCGACAGACAATCGACTATAGATAAATTTGATGCAATAGCCCCTCAAATCAAAATTTTAGAAAAAAGTTCCCTGCACCTCCTAGGTTCCCCTATTTTAGAAGAAAGTTTTTCATCTTTCATCGATCACAAAATCAATCATTTTATTATAATGACATTTCGGATAGACTCTCCAAAATTAATTTACATTCGGCATTCACCCTGATCAGATATTGCTGTTTTGGTCCAAATTTTATGTATTTTCTCCGTTGTTCTCCTCTTTGGAAGAAACCACAACTTTTGGACAAAATTGACCAAATTATTCGCAACACATTAACATCCATTCTTAATGTGGCCCTGGACGACCGAGCGTGGCTACAAGCCACCCTACCAATTCGTTTTGGTGGCCTCGGCGTCCGCAAAATTTCTAGTATAAGCTTACGGCGTTCCTGTCCTCTGTCCACAGCACTGAAAAGCTAACCAGGAAAATTTTAGCTCTCTCCCTGGTTGACTCGGAAGTGCCGTGCTTGACCGACGCAGAGGTCGCCTAGAAAGTGACTTGCCCGGATACGGATCGGCCCGAGAACCCGTTTTCCCAGAGACAGTGGGATGAGCCGCTCTGCAGGTTGGTACGGAATAAACTTATTAATACGTCTACCAATACTGCTGAGCGTGCCCGCCTACTGGCTGTGGGTGAGTGGGAGTCGGGCCTCTGGCTCCAGGCACTACCGTCACCTAATATAGGCACTATGTTAGGTGACACTACCTTCCGGCTCGCTACGTGTTTGCGATTGGGCGCCCCTTGTGGGGCTCCACATCGCTGTCAATGTGGTGAAGCAGTCGACTGCCTCGGACACCATGGCCTTTCATGCAGTAAGAGTGCAGGTCGGATTGCGCGGCACGCTAGCATTAATGATTTCATCCGTCGTGCTCTTTGCCACCGCCGGGGTGCCAGCTGTCTTAGAACCCAATGGCTTGGCACGCGTCGATGGGAAGAGACCAGATGGTATGACCATAATGCCATGGAAGTTGGGTAGGCCTTTAGTGTGGGACGCAACTTGCGTCGACACGCTTGCGCCATCCCATCTTCCTAGCACAGTGGGCTGCGCTGGGGCGGCTGCTGCAGGTGCTGAAAACCTCAAACGGCGCAAATACAATAATTTAATTGGTAATTATGTGTTTGAGCCGTTTGGGGTTGAAACACTAGGGCCATGGGGTCCGAGTGCCCACCTAGTTTTTCGGGAAATCGCCAAGCGGTTGGTCGCCTCTTCACGTGACCAGAGGGCGGGCCTATTTTTTGGCCAAAGAATCAGCATTGCCATCCAACGTGGTAATGCTGCCAGCCTTCTGGGCACTTTTCCTGTTGACAGCGATGCGGACGAATTTTTGGATGCCCTGTAACCCTTTTATACTTGTACATATTTATTTCTATTATAGTTTTGTAGTTTGTAAATAATTAATATTTTGATTAAATAAACAAAACTAACTGATTGATTTAATTTGTCTATCTTTTCTAAAAATACGGGCCAACTCATACAGCGCATCAAATAATCGATTAACCGCAAAGCGCAAAGGTAGCCCGCGAAATTGGAATTTTCTTAAATATTTTGCAATTTGCGATTAGTGTCAGGCTGTATATCGAAAAAATATGATTCGCGACCGTAACACGTACCTATTTACAGAATTAAAATCATTAATAAAACCCTCGTTCATTTAATCAGAAAAATCGGCAATTATACGTACCTACAAAAGTGCAATATCTACATGGTCAAATTTATGCATGGAACAGCTGCTTCTAGGTTGCTGTCCAAAGTTCATCACCTTGCCAATCAATTTAGTGTCCTCTTCTGCTCTTTTCCTTTGAATGTATGCACAGGTCGCTTACGACTGGTGTCTTCCATCGTTAGGGCCAGGCAGGTAGGGGAGGGTGCGAAATCTTGGGCAACTACAGAGGCGAGGCGGAAAGAAAAAACTTTCGTAGGTACTCCTGTTGTCATACTTGGTTGTATGCACAAAAATGACCTAATTTATACCAGAATATCCTAAAATATTCGAGCTCACATCACTCGTTCAATGTCATTATGTCTTTTACGTTTATAAGCTTTTCTTTATAAATAGGAAAAAATAGCCCTATTTCTATAATACAGGGCAAAAGAAAACGTATCAAGTTCGAGGTGGTGCTAAAATTTTCAAGCTCGCTACGGTCGCTCTTGCATCATATTTTTTTCGATTGGTAGGCTTTTCTGTGTAAAACGACAAAATCACTAGTACTAATTCGTATGAATCGACAAACGAAAATCTAACATATCCGAGGTGGAGTGCAAAAATTGTCGAGCTGTTTTCATGGAACTGAAGATAATCCTGCCGGCCCCATGTAGGTACTGAATAGGTGTGTAACCGTTTGTGCGTCGGTGTCCGTGCCACTCTGCATAATGACTTTTTTTTTTTTTTTTTTTCGTATGGGAAATCATCAAATGACTCCTCCCGCTCTGGGCGGAGCGGAAGGGAGTGTCAGACTTTTACTGACTAAAAACCATCCATGTTCCTTCTTTTGCCCTTTATGTTCCAGGGCCGCGGTATCTCTTTCGAACAGTCCCGCGGCCCTGGCAGGCATCGGCCCTTGCGGGCCCCTCCTGTTTGCTGACATCTCTTTGAGGCGCGCGTGGAACACGAACGCGCCGTCGACGTCGGCGAGCTAGCCCATTACTCACCGTCCACAGGCCCGCGGCATAATGACTTTCGATACTGTTCCTTAAAAAGATTCAATAAACCTAAAATACTCAGCGTGGGTCCACCCACGCTGAGTGAGTATTTTAGGCCCAAAGCTTTGGTTCCATACTTCCCTGGTATGTGCTAGTAACACCAACTGTTACAGTAGATTTTTGCAGTCCCTTCGGATTGATAATCTGTTAAAATATGTAACATAGTCTTTGGATACGTTACAGGTACCGACGATACAATATCCTAGCAAGTTCGTGAAATATTATTTTATTCAACTACGGCTAGACAAAGGTGTAACAACCAAAATATGTAACAAAAGGCTGGCCACTATTGAAAACAAATGGAACGGAAGTTGGGATTATCGGCTTTACCTCGGATCCTTTGATTGAATGGAGCTTTGATATCTTTTGAAGGGAATTCTTTTCAAAAGTTGTTTTACTAGGACAATGTAAGGAAAACTCCATCTATTTTCTCTTTGTGTGTGTCATCGGGACAAGACGTCTTAGATGATAAAAATATGTGCGCAAATTCTTATTTTGAGTGACCGACAAATTAAAAAACAACCGCAAGCATATCGTGACGTCATCTATAAAAAAATAACGCTTTTGACGGACATAGGGAGACATAGGGAGACTTTCTAACCCGTTCTCCAAAAGTTATTTTTTGTCGGTTATTTAAATTTTTAGATATAACTAGCTGATGCCCGCGGCTTCGCCCGCGTGGATGTCGGTTATCGCGATCAAAAGTAGTCAAGAAATTTTGATCCCGTTCCCGCAACCCATGGGAACCTATTTCAGGGATAAAAAGTAGCCTATGTCTTATTCCAGGCTATAATCTATCCCTGTACCAATTTTTAGCCAATTTTCGTTTTTTTTTTTAAGTATTAAAATAGATATAGTAGGTTATCCTTATGAGATAAACATATGCCATTGCGGACTTTTCTGTAGACCTAACACAATTCCACCATACATTATTTTTTTATATCTCAAAGGGTTTAGGCAGCTTTTTCGTTTGAAGCCCCCAGATGGCTTATTTTCTTCTGACACCTCCAACAAATATCATAATGTTTTAGTCAATGTATACAAAAACTTGACAAATTATATACTAAAACCTTCCTTGAGAACCACTCTATCCATTGGTGAAACAGCATGAAAATCGGTGCTGTAGTTTTTGAGTTTATCGCGAACAAACAGACAGACGCGGTGGAGGACTTTGTTTTATAATATGTAGTGATATAGTTTGCTCACACAGTGCAGGTTTCCTTTTTCGCTTAAATATCCGGCTCACCAAAACAAAAAGTTTGAAAGAACTTTGCGGTTTGCTTAAAACTTATATCTGCATTACCTTTCTCGCCTAAGCCGAAGTGATTTTCCCTTCAACGTTATCACATAAAACTTCGGAGGCGGCGATATCGTAACGAATGTTACAGACATGGCTACGTGTTTAGAGTGCTGAAATAATGCCCCCGGGCGCGATAAACTGCCTATTCGCGAAAGGATATCGAAAGAGTAATTCTTATTGAAACAACGATGAAAAACCGAGTACGGTACCTCGTATAAAGGTATTTTATCTTAAGCAATTGCACGAGCGCTCGGTGTAATACGTAACGTATCTAAATACTAACTATTTACAAAATTGGAAATACTCGTTTCACATAATTCTTTCTATGTGTGATATTACCTAATTACTTTTGTCGCAAAAAAAAACAAGATGCTCTATGGATAGGTAGATACACGATGGTTACACGTAGATAAAAAAATCGCGTGTTTCGAAGTAAGTAGTAGCCGGTTGGGAAGATTTTAGAACGTTCGTTTCACTTTGCTACTCGATAAGCGGCTGTCAGTACGTTCCTAGCCTTGGGGTGTAAAGGTTACATAGATACCTGCTTGCTTTCTATGGACATCAACATTGATGATATCGTTGCTGATGTAAGTGGGTAGTAACGACTCAAAAGGATAGGCTAAAAGAAACTCTTCTCTTGTTAGTGCACCTAAAACAGACAACATTCTGAAACTTGACAACGTCGCACATAGCTTTCATAATTATATTGCAATGTTTTGATAAATAAATCAATATTATTAAATGAAATTTATGAAATTATGAAATACCTAACGCTCTGCGTTGCACTGAAATATTGATTGTGTCGTGATGAAATTGGCATAAGTACCTAATTTGGTTTGCTTCCGGAGGCCATGAAGTAAGGCGCAGCTACTTCATGACTTCCGGAAGCTAACCAAATTATTTAGCTTAGTAGATAGGTGGTATTGATGACAGTGATCGAAAAGAAATAAAAGGTCCCTAAATATTCTATTCAAAACCGCCTAGGTTTCACAGAGTAACCGATATTCACCGTCAGCTGCCAGTATCGAAATAAACCCATTTTTGTACTCGCCGTATCAGCAATTCCATGTTTGAAAAATTTACGAATGGGTTCCGCGGTAAAAATGTCCGTTGGTGAGATACGGCGGAGGCATTTCCCTACGCGGCAAAAGGGAATTGTTCCTGGTTTAGAAGAGATTTAACACTGCGACGAACTATGTCACAGTATAAAGATTGACAGTAAACTAACACGACCCTTTTTGTGAAATAACACTAATGTGTTAGGGTAGCCAACTAAACTTTTAGCTAGGTTGCACTAAAGACATAAAAAGTAACCACCTGTATCGATGCAACAGCCAGATTAACCTGGTACCTGAACCATGTTCAGAATTCCTGTAAACGCTTTGTGTGTGTGAGCTGATTTCAACAATTTTTTTCAATACACTTTCTCGAAAACTGGTTCTTATCGCACTACGATTAGGTTCAACATGCAATGTATTTCACACGCGTTGATTTTTAATATATTTCCGCACACGTGCTGAAATAGAAATTTCCACAGATAACTTTACTATTATACCAAGTCCAAATGGGTTCAATGACTATAGTCGGCAGTGATTGTTTTTTTTTAAATATTGGCAAAGAGATAAGTCTTTACCGCGTAAATATTTTTTGAGTATTTAAAAAGAGAATGTCATAGATAAACTCATGATTATTTACAGTTCTCGGCTCCATAACACCCTCGCCTGCAGTTCGGGTGTTAATTCTGCCCCGAATGCAATAACAAATTTTCCCCACTTACATCAAAATGTACTATTGTAGTTGAAATACTGTTATTAATATAATACTAATATATCTTCCGTAACTGTGGTTTACTGCGTTTGACAATCTACAGGATTCCGGTCCGGGCCGGGACGAGCGAGGAGGCAGAATGAGAGCTCGTTTGCCTGTTGTAAAGTTTGATTTGTTGGATGCTTAGCCGAACTTTCAAATGCAAATTACCTAGGTGTTTTATGTGGTCTTTTTCGTTAAGGTACTTACGTTTAGAGTGATTTGTAGAGAGATGTAGAAATAAGTTTTGGTGCGAATCTAATTTTGCTTACCCGTTGACCTACTCGTAGTTAGGGAGCGCAGAGTACTTACTATAGGATCGACTTTGTGATATTAGTACATTATGATATAAGTGCGGTAAGTTGAAAATTACAGCCGAGGCGATATTGCTACAAGAAAGCAGAGGCTGTAATTATCAAAGCGCACGTATGTCATACGACGTTTTGTAACATACACTTCTGGACACATCTATTGGCCCACCTTGTATTTTCAGTTTCGTTTGGTCCTAGCTAAAATTTTATATTAGGTCGAGCAAAAAGTTTTTATGCAGTTTTGAACCTGGCACATTCACAATTTCATTCAATAGTCTTTTTTTGAATTTCGAACACAGAATTTAAAGAAACAAAAGACAATTTGGAGCCTGTTTGTTGATATCAAACAATCGAATACTAAGAAAACTTGGTTTTATTGGTTTACTTGGATTTAATTCTCGAAAAAGTGATTGATATCTTTGGTTTTGCAACAAACATTACTTATTATTAACATTAAGGTGAGGTTCTATGAATAATCTATGGATACTTCACCTGAAGTCGCCGCCCAAGCTGTGGCACTTATTCAGGCCGGACACAGCCAAAGAAACGTGAGTGCTCAACTTAATTTAAGTCGATCTGCGGTCCGAAATGTTTATCGGAGGTACCTAGAGACTGGCGGCTTTGTTCGTCGCCAAGGAAGGCCACGATCTCGGGTCACAACTGAAAGGCAGGATCGATTCATCGTGACGACCAGCTTGAGAAATCGTCACCTTACCTCCATTGAGATACAAAACCAACTTCGCGACTTCCACGGAGTATCTGTGAGCGCTCGAACTGTTCGGAGAAGGATAAAAGAACGCGATATGGTACCACACAAGCCAGCTAATGGGCCCAAACTAACGCGAGCCCACCGAACAGCGCGCCTTCATTTCGCACGCAGTCATTTAAATTGGACACAGCAAGATTGGAGCCGTGTACTCTTTTCTGATGAGTCTAAAATTGTGTTACATGGCAATGATGGAAGGAAGAAGGTCTACCGACGTAAGGGAGAGCGTTTCGCACAATGCTGCTTTGAAGAGAGGGTTGCTTATAGCGGTGGCTCATGGACTGTCTGGGGCGGTATATCCGCGAGCGGCAAAACTCAACTTGAGGTTGTTACAGGACCACGGCTGCCAACATTAAAAGCTGAAAGGTACATTCGTGAGTGCTTAGAACCTCACGTGATACCATACGCGGACTATGTGGGCCCAAATGTCCTTTTTATGCATGATAATGCAAGAGCCCATGCGGCCGGCATCGTCAGGGAATATCTTCGGGATGTGAACATCACAGTTATGGACTGGCCAGCCAGAAGCCCAGACATGAACCCCATTGAGCACATGTGGGACGAGCTAAAAAGACGTGTTAGGGCTCGTCAGCCAGTTGCCCAGACGATGCAGGAGTTGAAAACTGCCATAGAAGAGGAATGGGAGATGATCCCTCAAAATTTCATAGAGCGGTTGATAAACTCTATGCCTAATCGTATGAGAGCTGTGGTAGATGCCCATGGAGGCAACACGCGTTATTAAATTAAACTTTTATTTGATAAAACATGTTTTTTATTCAAAAATCAATTGCCTTTAACAAGGCGCATATCCGACTTGTTAGGCGTAGCTCCATGTCGTATGGTATTCTGAATTCAAATTTAAAACAATACGATCGAAAAAGATGGTAAAATGTATTAGGTTTAAAACTGCATCAACAGTTTTTGTTCAATCTAGCAATCATATTTCGGTAGGGGCCATCGAAACCTAAACTCTAAGGTGGGCCAATAGATGTGTCCAGAAGTGTATTTGCGAGGAAATAAATAAAACTCGGACTTTCTTAAACGAATAAATCTTTACTTGTTCACAAATTAGTGATGAGCGCGCATCAGCGCTTTTTTTAAGGCAAAGGCACTAACAACAGCCAGTATTACTAATAAAGTAAATTAATATTTTTGTGTTTTTGTTACAGATAAATGGTTGTAATTTGTTTTCAAAATTAATTAAATTAAAGAATTAAATGTTTATTTATTATATTTAATCTCCTAAAGTTAATTTATTCATAAAATGTTGACCACTTTCCTGATATAAACTCTTTGCTAAGATTTAAAAAAGTACCGTTTGTTTGAGACGGAGCATCTTGATAAACCGTGCGTTTTACCTTATTAAAAAGAAACTCGTGCATTTTACATTACAATAACGCACAAGTACGTAATGAGATACAATATTGAGATTGGTGAAATAAGAGACCCTTTACGACCAAATATCTTATAAAGTGATTTGTTACAGGTATTAATTAACCTTATTGTTTATTACCTTTTTCTTTAAAACGTGCCAGAATTAATTTCTAACTGACCACAAAGGTTAAGGTCTATACAGTTCCTGTGCTACTCGTAAATAGTTGGGTTTGTTGCGTGCCATGCCATTCATTAGGTGTTACTAGGAAGCAGTTCGTGGAATCTAATAGGTCAAACTTCAAGTAATTTTTCTTTTACATCGTGGTTCTAACAAAGAGAAAAATAGGTAAGTGTACTTACCCCAGAAAATTCGTACCCGTTCCAATAAATAGCAGCAGTTCTATTAGCAATTTGTAATCCTAATGAGTGATAGACACGCACCTGGTCAATTTAGGCGAACTATTCCCAATGATTACTTACATACGTCATACGAAGGTGTAAAGAAAATCGTATCCATTAATCTACTTTCATTTCACAATAACATAAGTTACAATAAATCTGGAATCTCTACTTAGGATTTACTAAAATCTGAAAAACATTTTCCTAAACATTTTTTCGTACTACGAAGAACTTTAAAGTACCGCGAAGCCTGAGGTTGTTAGTTTGCTACCGAAAATTTTCCTTACTTGAAATATTAATTCGGAATTACGTATGTTAAGTTAAAAATGTCATAACAAGAGCAATACACGTCCCAAGTGAAGAAACTTTCTGTTATGCATAAAACTTTCAGGGTTCCGTGTTTGTTCCGATGTCTGACGACCGATCTTACCACGGGGTATGGGTTTATCGTGTTACCTAGTAACTGTGTTCTGTCGGTCAGATAGGCAGTTGCTTCTTGTTTAATATGGTATTCAGCTGTATCTGGTTAGACTGGAAGCCGACCTTAACACATAACATAACATCACGCCTGTAATCCCCGAGAGGTTATGCAGAGGTGTAGGTACCTAATATGTAGTTCACCCACGTTACGCCAGTATGTTTCAAGTCGCATGGAATGGGGGCGGGCCTATTGCCATCAACCGGGAATTAATCCAGATTCCGTGGCTGCTACAGAGAAACCTTAATATAGTTTAGAAAAAGGTCAGATGATGCGTGTTTTTCTGCTAGAATTATAAAGATTAATGCCGCAGATTTGTATGTATTTTAATATTCCTTAATGTTCTTGATTGTAACATCTTCTCAAATATATTTTTAAAATAAATAATCAAGGGACATTAAATTGTAGTTTTCCAAACGTCCCACAACATTAATTTTCCTCTTCAAAAAGTTTTATTAAAAAAAAAGAGAACTGTTAAAAGTAGAGTTGTTATCAAAGATTTTTAAATAAAGAAGATTTTAAATAAATAACTTATTTTTATTCTTACCAATGTTTTATTATGGAACAGTGATTAAAAAAAAATCTTTTTCAATTTAATAACCAGACGATCAACGAAAGAGATTACAAAAATCCTACTGAACCATTTTATAAATAGCAACCACTCTTGATATTTCAGTATTTCACTGAGCTTTATGAAGTTATGAAACACCATTTTCAGCCCGTAAGTGGCTTGTGAGGAGCGATTCGGAACTTTATTATAGAGTAATAACAGGCCCGGGCTTAAGGGGGCTATTTTGAGTGTATGTGCTTTCTAAACAAGGAGTGGGGGCTTAAAAATGTAGGTACCTCCTGCACCTTTGTGTAGGATAATAGTTTTAAGGCAAGTTTAGCTAAATATTGTTGTTATTCTACGAAAATGAATAACTACGTATTACCTGTAATTTAAGTAGGTGCGTACTTAGGAGCTCGTTACTAAATAATAACTGCCGCTAGAGTCGATCTTCAGGTTAAGTCGCGCTTGCCTAGGTTGGTCCGTGATTGGTGACTACCCATTACCGAGGTACCGAGTTTCCTCCGTGCTTCAGAAAGCACGTTACGCCATTGGTCCCGGCTGTCATTTGTAGATCTTTGACAGTAGTTACAAGTAGTCAGTGACCCGAAAGTCTGACGACCAGTCTTATCAAGGAGTAGAATAGAAACGAATAGATTAAAATAATTTTTATTTGCCTGAAATATGGTATATTAGGTTCAACTTAATCCGCTTACTAAAATTCAGCATGCAAATATTATTACATAAAAGTAGGTTAATTTAGGGTCAGCTCACACCGAGACGCGACGCGACGCGACGCTGCGCGTACACTTTAAAAGAGCGACTCAAAATACAACTTTATTTTCAGCCTCGGCTGCGCCGCGCGACGCCGCGAGGCGCAGCCGAGGCTGCCGTGGCGACTTGTCTCTACTATTTCCGTCAAAACTTCGTGTAGAATTGATACAGTTCGGTCGAGTGCTTGAGTGAAATTATAATGATAGACTGGGATCTTGTTATAATCGGACTTCTTGCAGAAGAGGAAGAGGAAGAAGAATACCAAAATAAAATTAAAAAGAAAACATCACACAGGAGTATTTGGGTGCATAATTTATGAAGAAATAGAAGAATTCATGGTGAATTCGTCGTTCTTATGCGCTTGCAAATGGTAGACTGCGAGTGGACGCGGGGCGGGGCGGGAGAACGTGGCGAATGTAGACACGTTCCGCTGCGCCGCGCGGCGTCTCACTGCGCCGCGCGGCGTCTCGCTGCGCAGCGAGGCGTCGTATTGCCAACGATTTTACTATGCGCCTCGCGACGTTGCGATGCGTCTCGCGGCGGCGCGCGGCGCAGAACGAAATCACTGGCCTCTTCCAGTATCGTCGCGTCGCGTCGCGTCTCGGTGTGAGCTGACCCTTACAGTTTAGATAGGTAAGAGTTACACATTCAACTAAAAAATAAAAAGTACCTATTAAAATATAATATTTATATTTTAAAAAAGTAATTTTACACAAAAATAATATAAACAATCAAATAAGTATGTTGGATTTGTACGTACAGTTAAACCATTACAGTATAGTATGTATATTACCCAGTACTAACTGTGTTGTGGAGGTCGGATAGGCAGTCGCTCTATTTAAAATACTGGTATTCAGATGCATTCGGCAAGACTGGAAGCCGACCGCAACTTATTTGGAAAAAGCTAGGCAGTACTTTGTTTCATCCCTTTTTTGTGGGTACTGGTTTCCTCAACGGAAATTAAATATAGAATATATAATATAATATGCATATGCACAGGTAGTGAGAAGATTATGACGAATGTTTATCTATAAATACCTCTTGTTATAATAACTCACATTCAAAATCATTTAATATTAAGATGAGTAGGGAATAATCTATGTAGAATTGGAATCAGAATGTTTATTTGTTAACATATGTAAGTAGTTAAAGAGTGCCTGAGATGTTCCTACATTTTCATATGTGCTCTATGTTTTGCCATTTGGCGTAAAATATTATAATCAAATTTAAATTCAGTTAATTACGTGCAACAAAGACCATTATAAATAAAATTATAAAAACAAGAATGTCAAAGCAATTAATTAATCAAACTATTTCTAAAATATTAACAATACAATCTAAGGAAGTACATACATGTTAAATGCAAATAAAAAGTATATAAATAAATGGCAATTAATTGCGTAAATTAAACAATGTCAAATTGGGTAAATACCAAGTAAATACAGGAATGTCAAAGCAGATTTGCTTATTATCTGAAGGAGGCATTATGGAAATGTCATCCAAATAGTCCTTAAGCGAGTAGGTGGTAGGTACCCCTTTTTCGACGTTACTATATTCAATCTTCGTGCAAGTTGAAAATAAATCCTCCATATTATGCCTTATTCATTATTTCTCATTAATTCTACTGCTACCTTTTGTAGAAAAAGAAAAACACCGTACCATCATACCTATCAAAAAAGTTTCGTAAAATTATTCAGAATAATTTAGCATTTCTTTTAAACGAGGAACGTCACATCACATTCCCTCGCAAGAAAAAAGAAAAAGTTTGTATTCTCTCATTTGGAAGAAGAAATAAAAGCAATGTTCCATTTGCAATATGCGTTTAAACGGTTCGCGAGAACGGCTTTACATGCGGCAGTACTTTTAATGCTAACCGCCTAGCTGTTTTACATAGATACATAGGGTTATCTTCATTGTGTAGATAGGACGAAAAAACTACGAAATAGTGGCTTGCATATTGCGTAGTGCTTCAAGTACCTACTGTACACTACCTACGTTTTTAGTCGAAAGTTGGATTCGCTTTTTTATCTTTTCGCTCCAATGGAAATCTGAGATCAGATGCTTGGTGGGTGGTAATATAATTAGTGACGGTTTAAATTAAACTTTTTTATTGAATGAATTGTTCCGTTTTCCAGATCTTGTTTATGCTCTGTGTGTTTGCGCCACTTCTTCTTCAAAGCTAAAACAAAGCGAATTGGCGAAAGGCAGGCGTTTTGGGGGACATTTATTGTATTCTTGACGGTCAAAATATGCTGATTAAAAGCCTAATTAGAATAAATGAATAATGAAAATAAGGAACATACTAATACTTTCAGTAATTTTTATCTAAAGAAATTAACCCAAAAAGTTGAATTCATCGTCGTCAGGTGCGCATGAGTATTGTTGGTAGACAATAAATACACTATGAATAACAACCATTTAAAATCACCTTGTGTGTTAATATAGTGCTGACAATGTTGATTTAAAATAATGTATCGAGCAAACACAAATAAAAATGTCATTAATTTTAAATACCCCTAATGTTCAAGAAGCAGCAATAAATTGTTAATAAGACGTATCAAGTTACAGCGAAAACACATTTCATAATGTTTCTTTATGTTCTTATTTACCTAGTTGTGAGCATTTATCAGAACTGTACATACGAGTAGGTATATCAGTTAGGAAACCCAGCCAGTATGAATTAAAACAAAAGAGTCGCTTTAAAAATAAACAGTAGTACAAAGAATAGGACATAGTCAAGAAAAGGAACTTTGTGCTGTAATTTCAGCGGATTAAAATTTAAAATTGAATACACGTATATATTGAATTTTTAATTGTGAGTGTTGGTCGTCAATATTTTCGATTGTTCGAGGTCCTATAAATCTTAATTATGACGTAATGAGCAATTTTTGTGCACGCACATTTACAATACATAGAATGGTGACAATAGACCTGTGTGTATACAGCTTTTCAAGTACCTACTTTGTTTGTTTGAGCACACGTTTTAATAATAAAGAGGGCTCTGGAATGAACAGTGTTGTGGGAAACACCGTCGATGTAGTTGACGATGAAGTCCAAAGTGATATTATTTTGTGTTTTGCTTTTTTGCTCTAAAATTGTTGGTAAGTTGGCTCAACTATAGACTTTTCCATAACAAAATACCTTCTACAATTATTTAATTGTTGAGTTTTAACTATCTCGAAGAACAGTGTTTCAATCTCATTCATTTTATTGTTGCAAGTGGTGTACATTCATAAGATGCCTAGTGTTTACGCAAGTTTACTGTTTCAGATTCGATTCCTCATTCCGAGAATCATGTCAGACAAAGAGTAAGCCTGCCGTCCAACTGGCAGCAGGTAAACCAAAATGTACCAAATGCACAATATCTCGATACTGATTTCACACAACCTCAAAATGTGAATAAATTGACAAATTCAGCGGTTCAACAGGAAAACAACGAAGATAATTACTCAAACCAAAGAGGATTTAATTACGATAGTTATGGATATATCCAAGGTCCTGCTTCATCGCCCTCCGCTAAAGAACTCTTTGTCAATTATGATTCCCCTGCTGATGGGCGCAGGTTAGACTCCTACCCACCCAGAGTAGAATCGTATCCATCTCATACATCTCAGGTCGGATTTGACCACCAACAATATAGAAACAAAAAATATCGGTCACATAATCCATTTATCAATTCCGTTCCAAGCTCAGTCCTTATTCCGAACGATGAAATGCCGTTGGTGACTCCTGTTCAAGAACCTTACCGGGTTCTCGCCCAATATGAACAACCAAAATATGTACCATCTTCAAATCGACGGTTCTATAACCCGGGAAGGTCGTACCTAACAAGTGAACAACTTCAATATCCTTCGGTCGATCATTCTGGTGTCAACAAATATGTTGTGAATCCTGCGACTCGCTTTGGGTCAAGAGGCCTCGTACCTTTCGAAAATTACAGTGAAAGTCAAGCATCTGTATCAAAAACAAGACCAACCGGGGTCCGTAGACAAGTACAGGACTTCGAAACCCCATCTAAAATAAACTATGAAAGCCCTGCTGTAGACTCTGCAGACACTTTGGTAGACCGACCTGAAAATTTAAGATATCCCGTACCTTACGAAAATTACAGAGAAGCTCAAGTATCTGATACCAAAACAAGACTAGCCGGGGTTCACAAATACGTACAGGACTTTGAAACCCCATCCGAAATTAACTACGAAACCCCTGCTGTAGAATCTTCAGACACTTTGGTAGACCAATCTGAAAATATAAGATATCCCGTACCTTACGAAAATTACAGAGAAGGTCAAGTATCTGAAACCAAAACCAGACTAACTGAGGTCCGCAGACACAAAAAGGACTTTGAAACCCCAACTGAAATAAATTATGAAACCCCTGCTCTAGAATCTTTAGACGCTTTGGTAGACCAATCTGAAAATGTAAGATATCCCGTTCCTTACGAAAATTACAGAGAAGGTCAAGTATCTGAAACTGAAACAAGACTAACCGGGGTTCGCAGGCACGTACAGGACTTTAAAACCCCATCTGAAATAAACTATGAAACCTCTGCTGTAGAATCTCCAGACACTTTGGCAGAACAATCTGAAAATATAAGATATCCCGTACCTTACGAAAATTACAGAGAAGGCCAAGTATCTGAAACCAAAACAAGACTAACCGGGGTTCGCAGACACGCACAAGACTTTAAAACCCCATCTAAAATAAATAATGAAACCCCTCCTGAAGAATTTGCTGACACTGTGATAGACCAATCTGAAAATGTAAGAAATCCCGTACCTTACGAAAACTATAGAGAAGGTCAAGTATCTGAAACCAAAACAAGACTAGCCGGGGTTCGCAGACACGTACAGGGCTTTGAAACCCCATCTGAAATTAACTATGAAACCTCTGCTGTAGAATCTCCAGACACTGTGGTAGACCAATCGGAAAATGTAAGATATCCCGTACCTTACGAAAACTATAGAGAAGGTCAAGTATCTGAAACCAAAACAAGACTAACCGGGGCTCGCAGACACGCACAAGACTTTAAAACCCCATCTAAAATAAATAATGAATCCCCTCCTGAAGAATCTGCAGACACTGTGGTAGACCAATCTGAAAATGTAAGATATCCCGTACCTTACGATAATTATAGAGAAGGTCATGTATCTGAAACCAAAACAAGACTAGCCGGGGTTCGCAGACACGTACAGGGCTTTGAAACTCCATCTGAAATTAACTATGAAACCCCTGCTGTAGAATCTCCAGATACAGATAATTACAGTTCAGATTCTAGACCAAGCAACCTTGCACCTGTATTTAATGTAAAAAAAGAGGCTACTGTTGAAACTTTAGCCGATAAGCCTCTAGCCCGCAAATACGCACACAGAACAGACTATGAACGAAGTAACATTGGACGTGATAATTCTAACAATGATGCATCTTCTGACATAATTAAAACTGTTGAGGTAAAAGAAGGAAAATATGGAGCAACTTATGCAGAAGAAAAGACTGTCCCGATTAATACATATCCGGAAGATTCTCTAACACCGACCAATACAGCATTGGAAAATTCTTATACATACGAAGAAAGTAACGTGCCACAACATGGATCGAGTAGTCCTAATAATTCAAAACAGAATGCGATTCATCACTTAACTTCAGAAATAAAAGGTGAGTGTTTTATTGTTTCCTTAGTGACCTTAGTTCTATCTTGTTGAGTACAATTATTAATAATGAATATGAGTAAATCTAAAACTAAAAAAAAAATATTAACTCTTACATAATATATTAAATGATGAAAAACTATTTCTTTCAGAATTGAGTTTAAAGAGCCTTGTAGCGAATCCGGAAATACAACATATATTATCAAGAACTGATAAACGTTATGTAGTTGTCCATTCAAATGGAACTATTGAATATTTGGACACGCTTCCTCTCGATTCACAGCAGGACTCTAAACTCCATCTGGTCCACACCAAACGTAAAAATATTGATGGTTCAGAAGGTGACGAAGTTCTCACACCACAATGGCCACAGAATATATCAAGTAATATCGTCAAGACTGCACCAGTAGATGAATATCAGTGGCCCACAAATAATCAACCAGTAGATGAATACGATTCAAACCGTGTAATATCATTTGAAAATCTGCCAACAGGTCATAGTCATTTAAAACCATTGCTTTCACACGTAGAACAGCCGGCAGATAATAAGAATTCAAAACCGTTGCCTCCTCCAGTAAATCAATCAGCTGACGGTGGTTACTCAAAGCCATTGATTCCAAATGAAGATCAACCAGTGGATGATACCAATTCAAATCAGCCTAAAGAAGATGACAATTTAAAGTCATTGGCTCCAAATGAGACTGAGCCACCATATGATGCCAACCCAAAGCCTACCCCTGAAAACTTGTCAGGAGATGATGAAAATTCAAATCCTTTGCCAAATGATGTGAACCATTCAACAGATGACGATATTTTAAAGCATTGGACTTCCCCGGAAAACCAGCCAAGAGACGATGACAGCCCAATACCCTTGCTTACGGACGTGAATCAGAGTAAAGATAAAATAATTTTGACTCCATATGCAAGAAATCACGTACATGTTAAAAGACATAAACATGCATTCGTAACACATCCAGCAAACGATAATACTTTTAAGTCTTTGCTTCCGAATGAAGCTCAGTCAAGTGACGATAGTATACATGTTGAACCATTCCCTGCAATTTTGCAGCCAGCACACGATACAAAACCAAAACATTCGCATGGCAATCAACCAGAAAATGATGATAATTCAAAGCCATCCTCTCCAGTTATAGAGCAGCTAGCAGATGATAAAAAATCAGAGCTGTTTAATGAGAATCCGTCAGGAGATGAGATCGTTTTTAACCTATTGAATTCACACTATAGACAGCATAAGAAATCAAAACACTCGCATGTCAATAAACCAGCAGATGATAACAGTTTAAATCCATCGTCCACTCCAGAGCCATTGACAGAGACTGGCGCTGATAATGATTCTAAACCATTGCTTCTACATAAAAGAAACCGAAACTCAGCGTCGGAAAATCAGCCAGCAGAAGATAAAACGTCCAAGCCTTTACTTGCGAATGAAAATGACATTTCCCCTTATAAGCAACCAGGAGATGACAATACTCCTACAACTTCGAACGGAAATCAGTTAGGAGATGAAACCGATTCTACATCATCGCGGCCACACAAAAAACAACCGGCACATTATAAGAAATCAAATCACTCAAACGTAAATAAACAAGAAAATGATAATTCAAACACAATGTCCCCAGAAAAAAAGCAGCTAGCAGAAGATAACGTGTCTAAGCTTTTGCCTTCTATAGATGCAAATCAGTTAGTAGGTGAAACCGATTCTACAACATTGCTGTCACACAAAAAACACCGAAGACATCATAAGAAACCAAAAAACCCTCGTGTTGATCTAGAATCAGAAGATAATAATGCAAACCCATTGTCCCAAGATGAAAATCAGCAAAGAGGTGATAAAACTGGTAAAAATCAGTCAGGAGATGATTACCCTGCCCAATCTTTCCCTACACATGACAATCAATCAGGAGATAATAAAAAGTCGAAGCCTTCAGATACGAACGAAAATCAGACAGGCACTGATAATGATTCTGAACTGCCTCTACATAAAACACACCCAGCATATCGTCATAAATCAAAAAAAATATATGAAAATCAATACGAAGATGATGACAATTCAAACACAGCGTCGGAAAATCAGCCTGCAGAAGATAAAAGGTCCAAGTATTTGTCTACGAATGAAAATGACATTTCCTCTTATAAGCAACCAGAAGATGACAATACTCCTAATCCTAAGACTTTGAATGCAAATCAGTTAGGAGATGAAACCGATTCTACACCATCGCTGTCATACAAAAAACATCGAAGACATCATAAGAAACCAAAAAACCCTCGTGTTGATCTAGAATCAGAAGATAATAATGCAAACCCATTGTCCCAAGATGAAAAGCAGCAAAGAGATGATAAAGCTGGTAAAAATCAGTCAGGAGATGATTACCCTGCCCAATTTTTCCCTACGCATGACAATCAATCAGGAGATAAAAAAAAGTCGAAGCCTTCAGATACGAACGAAAATCAGACAGGCACTGATAATGATTCTGAACTGCCTCTATATAAAACACACCCAGCACATCGTCATAAATCAAAAAAAATATATGGAAATCAACACGAAGATGATGACAATTCAAACTCAGCGTCGGAAAATCAGCCAGCAGAAGATAAAGGGCCCAAGCATTTGTCTACGAATGAAAATGACATTTCCTCTTATAAGCAACCAGAAGATGACAATACTCCGAAGACTTTGAATGGAAATCAGTTAGGAGATGAAACCGATTCTACACCATTGCAGCCAAACAAAAAACAGCGAGCACATCTTAAGAAATCAAAATACTCAAAAGCAAATAAAAAAGCCAATGATAATAATTCAAACCCAGCGACCCCAGAAAAAACTCAGCTAGCAGAGGACAACGGTTCTAAGATTTTGCCTTCTATAGTTGCAAATCAGTTAGGAGGTGACAACGATTCTACACCATCGCTGTTACGCAAAAAACAGCGAAAAAATCATAAGAAACCAAAAGAACCACATTTTGATCTAGAACCAGAAGATAATAATGCAAGCCCTTCGTCCCAAGATGAAAATCAGCACAGAGATGATAAGGCTGATGAAAATCAGTCAGATGAAACAGTTACCACAACATTGCCACTACAAAAAAAACAGCAAGTACATCATAAGAAAGCAAAACCCTCACGTGTAAATAAATCAGTAGATGATAATAATTCTAAAACATCTCCAGATGAAACTCAGACCAAAGATGATAAAAAATCAAAGTCATTGCCGACATCTGAAGATCAATCAACAAACGATAATTATTCTAAATCATCGCCACTAGAAGAAAACCAGCCGGAAGATGATATAAAATCAAAACTAACTCCTTCTGTTTCAAGCAAAAATGATGACGAATCTAGATCCTCGACGTTATCTCCAACTGTACCCAGTTACACTCCGACACCCAAACCACAGGCTATAAAAAAATATAACCGCAAATACAGTCATCGTAAAACTAAAACCAATTCACCTGGTGAGTAAAATCTATTTTACAATAAACATTTCTGGCTAAATAATTGTATTTGACCAAACTAATTAATACAATTTCATTGTTATAGTCGTAAGTACTACGCTAAGTCCGGATGATTCTTCGGAGGATCAAATCATTGCATTATCACCGATTGAACAAGTAACTGATAATGTGAGCGATGTTCCAACATTGACAACTACTACAGCAAAACCTGTTGAAACCCCTGACCAACAAGATACTTATAAATACGTTAACAATAAACCGGATGAGGCACACGATGATACAAAGTCATCGTCCGAAGATCTAGTCAGCATTTCAGATAAAGTTCAAACATCTACTACTACGGCAACTTCAAGCAGTTCAACTTCACCAACTGACAATGCCAGCAATGATGATAAAACAAAAGGGAAATCTGAAGAAAATGAGAACAAAGCTGTCGTAAGCAAAGAAAACAGCGGAAAAGATAACACACAAACAGGTAGGTGAAACTTAATAATTATAATAGATAGAAGTCACAGATTGCTCAAATCATGATGTTGCTGTTCAATTTGATTTGCAAGCTGGTAAAGCTTCAATATTTCTTTGTTCAATCAGCTGAATACAATTCAAGTGAATTGATAGAAACAAACACTGACGTCTCGGAGGAAACTGATGATTATTTGCCTGTTACACCGTCACCTTCAGTTCAAAATGATGTAGATACAGGTGATGCTTCTGGTGATAATTCATCAGAACTCGAGCAATGCGAGACTGATGTAACAATAACAGTCAGCAGTAGCACAACTTATGATTCTGAAGACGAAATTATCACCATAAATATTGAAGTCTCGGAAAGTACAGGTGATGTCCCTCCATATTTATAATGATTCTTCGGAATCTACATTAACTTTAGAGTTGAAAACATTAATAAGAATTCTACTAATGCAGATGATGCAGATTCACCCAGTAACGATAAAACGCTAGTGGTTAGCATTGATACAAATCCCGACAACGATGATGACTCTAAAGCTTTGCAAACAGATGTCCCCAAAACTACGAAAACAGAGGATTGCAAAGAGGATCACAATCATGATGATGGCAGAGGCAAGAAAGTCGAAATCGGTAACTTCTCGACATTAACTTTACTAATTTAAAAAAATCATTGAAATCTTCAGCTGTGAATAATTTATTTATTGTAAAAGGACTTTTTTATTTCTAGATTTGTCAAACCTGAAAGTGGAACCAACAATGTGGATAAAAACAACTAACCAAGATTTCATCGAAAATTTAACAGCGAAGAATGACACGCAATTCGATGTGATATACTTCTTCAGTATAGAAAATCAACCAATTATAGAGAGAGAGAAGGAAACCACAATATTCTGTAACGGCACCGTAGTTATAGAAACTACGGAAATTACGTATGCACACAAAGATGGTAATTTTGAACAAGTCCTTACATACATTTTAAACCAGAGCCAGTCCACTTTGTATGTCCGTTACTTGCGCTTATAAATCAATTTGTTAGAATTGATAGAAATATTTTTTTGCCATGGTTTTCGTGCAGTTGGAGCTGGGGGTTCAGTTAGATTAAGATAAAATTGAACTTTCTGTACTTTAAAACGTGTACTTGTTCCGTAATGGGCAAAAAAATACTATGATTTTGATATTCAAAATATTTCTCAATTACAGATCCAACACCGACGATAGTAAAAACGACGGAGACCATGCAAATCGAAAATTATTAACTACACAAGTAATAATATATAAGTAGTGTCATTACGTGTGTTAAAATTAGATCTTTTTGTCAATCTATTTTACATTCCATAAATTTATTTCATATTAAAATAGTTAGAACTTAATATTGTAGTCTTTTTTATTTTATTTGTCTCCTTACATACATACATATAATTACAGAGTATATTACGAAATCGTTCTCCAGTCTTTTATATTCCAAATGGGAGTAGAATTCTTCTTGTTATTCAATTTCTTCTTCGGTGTGCTATATTAAAACATAAAGCCTGGTTTAAGCCTCATTATTATTCCTAAAAATATGGGTTCAGTTTATAAAATAAGTATAAAAAACTACTAGCATTTATGAGATATGTATGTATTAAAAGGATATGCAAAACATTTGTTAGAAAAAACAGGCATAGTTGTAGAAAATGAATATTCGCGACAATATAAATGGTACCTGTCCAGTCAGGCTGCGACACTATAAAAACAAATAACTACGACTAATACTCACCATTCCTCATCACGTTGTGTTTGTGGCTTTGTTCGCATGGTAATCTATCTTACGTATGTCGAAAAATTAAGACATGTGTTTCAATTGCAGTGTTAAATTAAATGTTCGATGTATTTATTATTACACAACTGAAATAATAGATTGGGATGTTAGGTTAGGGCCAGTTTCAGACACTTTAGTTCTTTATCCGTCAGAGTCCGTTTCGTACCGGCTTGACCGATCCTTTTCTAGAACACCCTTGACTACAGTTGCTGCCCCCTCAATCTTTAAAATATTAAAGCTTGAGGGGTTAGCATTTACTGACGCTTTGTGGACCTACATCTTTATTGATTGCTGTGCATCTTTTCCTAATTTCACCATATTATGTTGCCTCGTTGACCTACTTAGTGGTCTAGTCCTGCTGAGCACGAGGTCATGAATTCGTATCTCAGGTTGGGCAAAAGTACGTATTTCTGCAGGTATTACTCGGTAGCAGCCACGGAGCGTAGATTTGTGCCCGGTTGATGGTAATAGGTTAGCCTCCTATTACATGTGACTTTTACATCAGTGGAAAAAAGTGGGCGTACTATTATACACCTCTGCCTACAGCTTCAGGGATTACAGGCGTGATGTTATGTTAAGTCATCCTCCTCCTCCTCAAGTCGTACTCCTCATTACTGAGGGTCGTGATCCTCCCTTGTAAATATCTTTTCCCTGACGATGTTTCGCCATCTCTGTCTATCCATGGCCAAGTGAAGAGCATCATGAAATTTCGTATTCAGAGAAGAGCTTATCTGGTTGGGCCATCATGATAAGTCATAATGTTGGAAAAAATCTCTTGTCTTAACTATTTAATCTCTTTGCCTCATTTTAAACTAATAAATCACACCCACTGGTTTTACGCTCTCGGACAAACCCAAATAAGTGCGAGTGCCATTTTGCAATTACTAGAGTCCAATCTTATTCAGGCAATTGATTTAAGATGTATTATGGAATATTCGCTCCATTGGAGGAGAAAACTGGAGAGGCTGTCATTCTCAGGCTTTCTAATGATTTAAAACGTTATTAAAGGACTGGCACTCAGATCAGAATCAAGGAGCATTTCTTTTGTTTGAGTGGAAAGATATGGCGAAAGTTCACGTTTGTTTTTGCCTCTGGGAATCTAAAAAAAATGGAATAGAAGTTAGCTCATGCTATACTTAATAATGTCAGATGTTATCACTGTCTTATAAGTATAACATTACATAAACTGAAGCCTGATTACATAGCTGCAGATTACAGTTACAGTTATAAACTCATTATAATATAAATCGATTGTCAATTGAATAAATAACATGTTTGGTTTGCAGTCACCATAAGCTTCAGCATACGTAAAGTGCGGACTATACCGCGAGCTAAGCTAACTTATGCTTAGCTATGTGAGTCATGTGAGATAGAAAATTCTCGGTCCACAACAAAGTTATACCCATACCGGTCACACACAGTTAATTTAGTTCGTTTAGGACAGCTCTGCAGAGGAATTGTGTAACACACAATGGAAATGACTTTCATTTTGGCAATTCAACAAAAAAATTCGTCTGCTCAATACCTTTAATAACGCAATGGATGTTATTGCGTTATTAAAGGTTTTGAGCAGACAAATTTTTTAAACGTATGAAGCAATGGGGGATCTATGCCCTTTAAAACCTTTCGGATTGTGATAGAAAGTGTTATTGTTATGCAATTGGGGTGGTTGACTAAATGATGTCACTTCATGAGTGAAGCTTAGCTATGGGTTATCTTATTGTGTGGCCTGTACTTTTATGTGTGTGTACTCATATGTGTTAAATATAACTGTGTTTTTTCTTTGTTTAAAGTCACAGGCAGACTTATAAATAATTAAGTGGCACCAACAAGTTGGTTCACAAGTTTCTTTGTCGTGATTCTTGCAAACAGAACTATAAATTTGGGCCATTGTAACGCTCCTGTTGTCGACAAAACTTGAACAACAACATGTTGTATTCATCAGTTTTGGCGACGGATACGAGCTACTATATACTCTGTTGAATAACATCATGGTTATATTCCCCGAAGAGGCAGACTGAGAAGTGCGTACTGCTAGTTTAGTGACCAGATTAAGTAATGGATATCTTGACGTCTCTTTATTAATTGGGCTCAACCTCATGGATGAAACCAGTCACAGTTGATCCTAGGACTGAATTCAGGACCCCGCATTTAGTAGTAGCGCATCATTCTACCGACCTTGCAAAAGCTGTTTGGTTTAGGAGCAAATTACTTTGTAATTTAAATCCTAATTTCCTATCCTAACTTTTTTTAACATTATAAATGCGAAAGTAAGTTTGTTTGTTACCTTTTCACACCTAAACCACTGAATCATCTTGAAATTTTGCAGATACGTTTTCAGGTGTACAGAAACGGACATAGGGTACCTTTCATCCCGAAAAAAAGTACTGTTCCCGTGAAAAACAACAATAACGTTCTTATGATAATAGATGGCGCCACGTATCTTTCGAATCATGATTATGTTACTTTAGTTAGGATTGTGAACCCGAATTTATTGTCAAATTCTGAATTACGCGAGCGAAGAAGCGGGCAAAAGTTACCTAGTAATACACTAATACATACATACATAACCTCACACCTGTAATCCCCGATGGGTTAGGCAGAGGTGGACTTAATGGTACACCCATGTTTAAAGTCCCATGTAATAAGGGGCGAGCCTATTGCCACCAACCGGGCACAAATAAATAAATAATACTTATCTATATATTCAAACTAGCTTAGTGAAGACTACTAAGCTAGTTTGAATACATACTGCATACATTTATACGCTGTTTGAAATAAACTCTATGTTTCAAGGAACTTGGTTATCTAGGAAGCCCGTCTGAAAGCAGCTATAGTAATTTGCACCACCAGTGCAGAAACAATCTATTCAGCAGTTTCTACGTAAAGCTCCGACAGTTTCGTGGATTCTACCGCTACATGACATAACTTTACGCCTGTACTTCTTAAATGGTTAGGCAGAGGTGTACCTATAGTACCTACATCATATTTCTCCAGTTTGTTTAAGTGTCATGTTATTTAGGGAGCGAGCCTAATGTCATCAGCCGGACACATACCGTCACTCCAGGCTGCTACTGAGAAATTCTTGGTAGAAAAATTCAACAACACATAATCACATTTTTTAGCTATAGGTATAACATCATTTCTCATTTTTACAGAAGAAATAATACTTTTCAGTTTAGGTATTCTACTTCCTACTAATATTTTAAATGCGTAAGTTTGTGAGAATGAATGGATGGATGGATGTTTGTTACTCTTTCACTCAAAAACTACTGAATGGTTTTGGATGAACTGTGTTATAATCTGGATTAACACATAGTAAATAAAAAAAAATCAAATCAAATCATTTATTTGCTTGAATATGGGTAGGTACATGAGGTGATACATACAACAGAAGTTCTTAGTATACTTTTTCATTCCGGTAGTATGATCTCGTGAGACAATTATCGAACTCCATGAGTGCGAAGCCGCAGGCATAAGCTAGTATTTTATATGTCTGTAACTGGAAGCTCAAAGATCAGTAATGTGATTGATGTCTTGCCATCCGGAACATACAACAAAAGAAATCTCCGTGATCTTTGTCTTGTCCATATAGAGCTTTGCTAAGAAAGAAAACCCGTTAATCCGTTGGTCTCGGCTATTATTTGTAGATCTTTGACAGTCGTTAAAAGCAGTAAGTGGCCTGAAAGTTTGACAACCAGTTACCAAGGGTATCGTATTGCCCAATACTAACTGGGTTATGGAGGTCAGATAGGCAGTCGTTTTATGTAAAATACTGGTGTTCAGCTGCATCCAGTTAGGCTGGAAGCCGGCCCCAACATGATCAAATCAAATAAAATCATCATTTATTTGTCAGAACATGGTCGGTATGTATTACATGGTCTTGAGTTTATATTGTCTCATCACGTTCTGCATACAAATGATAAATACACAATTTTTACATTGGTGATAAATTAAAATGTTTTTCATAATTACAGTTAAAATTCAAAAAGGAATATCAGTTACGAATGAAACAATATAATAATTGAATTAAATTAATTGTCAGTGTCATATAAGTAGTCATTCAAATTATAATAGCATTTATTACATACAAAATCCTTGAATTGCTTCTTAAATCCAGCCAAATCTTACTATTTTTTTTAAAATTTTATTATAAATAGTTGGGAAAAGGCTAGGCAACAGATGATGATGATGAGAAACAAGATTATTTGATTTGTCAGTGACTATATTTGTAAAAGGAAATGGTCCTGCACGGCCCTGAGGGTATAGACAAATGACAATCGCTTTCAAGGCAATTTGTATGTCTACAATTACTTTCAACTGGATTTTGACGTAACTTTATCGATAGCCTATGTCAGTTTAATATATTGTGAACTTTCCTGTTATCATTATCGCACATAGAATATTGTTCAGCCGTGAACATATCATGCAAGACTTCGTAATGTTTTATGTGCAAAAAATGTAGGTAGGTCATAGTCATAGTCATTTATTTCAAAACAATATACATTGTGTAGAAAAAACAAAAGGTAGGTAGGTAGGTTGTGTAGGTATAACAAATAAGGTGTTAAAATGTTTAGAGAGTCCTTGTATGTAAATTCTGCCTTTAAGGCATGCAAAATTAATACCTGAACATTAAAAACTGAACAAAAATGTTTGGGTCCTTTGAATAACAGCCTTTCTGGTGTACAAAATTTTATAGACGATAAAATGCTACTGATTAGCCGATATATTCTAGTTAACTAAGAAAAACAACGTTTGACGGCACGGTTGGCGCAGTTGAGCGATTGGCTGCAGCGCTGCGTGTCGCGGGTTCGATTCCCTCACGGAACAGGTATTTTTATGGCCTACCGGTAATTATCCGGGTCTGGCTGTATGTGTATGTGAGTTTTGAATTCCTAAAGTGGGGAAACGTTTAAAAAAATACGTTAAGAATTTATTACTAGAAAAATAACACTTCAGTAAGTCCTTCCTTATTTACCTGCATAATACACAGTCCTATAGCTGAACCAAGCCGTTAATATGGTAATTTATTTTGGTCGCACAACAGAATTTGTCGTACATTGTAACCGACCGCAATAACAGGTGTTCTGGGATTTTGCGGCAACAGCACGATGTAATATTTTAAATAACGTTTACTAGGGTTGAAACTCCGATATGATGATTATCTCATCATTCTTCTTTTAGCCAGATGTCAGAAGCAAGTAAGGATGAGAACTTTTCCAACCAAGGGGGATCGTAATACCCAGTAACTTGGTTATGGAAGTCGGATAGGCAGTCGCTCCATGTAAAGCACTGGCAGTTAGCTGTATCCGGTAAGACTGGAAGCCGACACTACCATACCGGGGCTAACTAAGAAAAGACTAGGCAGATGATGTGTTTATTATCTAGTGAATTCCTGTCACTTTCACTTTGGTTCGATGTAGCGGTTCGTGGGTGACTATATCTAGCAGTGGAACAGTTTGTATATAAAATAATTAAAACTAAGTAGGTAAAGCATAGAGCAAAATTACCCAAATTATTTATTATTTTGCCGATTTAGCAGAATCATAATAGGATGATAATAATATGAATTACGTTTAAATTTGTAAAATGGTCACAAGGTGACAATTCATAACAGTAGGTACGTCTAACTATTTTAAGATTTTAAACGTAATTCATATTATTGTCCTATTATGATTCTGCTAAAGCGGCCATTTTAGACCCCCAGTTCTTGTGGTTTTTCTGGTATCCATATTCGTACCCGTAACATCTTTGTATCAAGTAGCCGTCAGGACTGTTTGACTTGTTAGAACCAAAACCACATCCTTTGCATCCTTTATTAGGTACCTACGTTTAGTCATGCCATATGAATCGTCGAGCCTCTCGTTTTTCATGATCCCCACGGCTCAATGGATCCCTTAACATATTCTTCCAACCAAAAAGCCAACAGAATAACATACATACTAAATAACTACAAGAGCTGTTTGTCATTCAGTAACTAAATAAATAATGTGATTGGCTCTCTCTCTCTCTCGACACAATTGTACATAGAACCTTTTTGTTATTCATTCGGGGCCCACGACACTTGGTGTCGTCCGAACAGCTGTAAATTAGGATTTAATGTTTTGTGAAAAGAATAGGAGGAGTTTTAATGAATTTGATACATGAACAAAACATCACGCCTGTAATCCCCGAAGGGTCAGGCAGAGGTGTACTTAATAGTACATCCGATCCATATTTCGACAGTTATGTTTTAAGTCCCGCTGTAATAGGGCGCGAGTCAATTGCCATCAATCCGGCTCGAATCCAGACTCAGTGGCTGCTACTGAGAAATTCCTGATGGAAAAACCCAATAGCACTTTACCCGATTCGGGAATCGAGCCCAGGACCTCATGCTTAGCGTTCGCGCTTGCGACCACTCGACCAACGAGGCAGAAAATTTGAGATTGAGATGAGAGATTGTAAATGTCGTGCGGGAGTATTGGAGGCAGAGAGATTCAAAAAATATCTTTGATTGGAGAACAGGAAGACATGTTCGGGAGGTTTTTTTGGTCTGAAAAAAGAACTACTCTAGACATCTCCTTTGAACTATCCAAAACTGCTCACTTGTCGGTGAACAAAGTTATTTTCATCTTACGCCAACCAATGCTAATAAATTCTTTTACTTTAGCTGCTATGCTTCTACATTTATGTTATCCTATAGCTAGTCTAATTTTTTATCGGAATTTAAACACGAAATAATGATAAATGAATATACGGGGTGGAAGGGGGACGCCATAAAAAAAAATTCATCGGTTCTTAAAAAAAAAATCTGTTGTTCCTACAAAGGTGCAATACCTACACGGTCAAAATGTATGGAACAACTGATTTTTTTAAAATAATCGTCGGCGTCGGTGTAATGCGACCGTAAAGGCTATGCTTGAAAAGATGTTTGCGAAAAGTAGATAGTACCTACATTATAAAAGCAGAATCGATTTTGATAAATCACCTTCTATGTCTCCTTACATTTTTATAAGGCTCAATAAATCTTGTCATTGATTGATTGTTTTCTAAGTAATTTAGATAGATAGGGGTCTTTTTTGTAAATTGTGATCGATGGCAGAGGTAAGGCTTTCAAGAAGCGTGTAGGCCTTAAGTTGTCTAGTTTTTTTCTTACAAATGTAGGTATATAATCGATGAATATAAGTAGTGGAGTAGATTACTTCAGTGGATATTTTAAGTAACAAGCTGCGGGTGGATCCAATCTCCTCATAATGCCACGTCATCGACTAACGAGCGGCGGTTTATTCCCTTTTTATCCAGAGGATTACATCCCTTCGGGTGAGCGGTCGGAAAAAAGTTCGCGGGAGAAGCGAGCCAGCTAATGGCACGCCGAGGTCCAATTTACCTACGTAAGGAGGTGGCGAACCAGAAATAGCGATTTTATTTTTGTTCAAGTAATTGCTTCGTCTAATGGAGTTTGTTATCTCTTTGAGTAGAGGCTGTGGCTAAATTACTGCGAATGACGCTCTGAAAGCTCATTATGAACGATCAAAAACAAAGGTCTATGTTGGCTTTATTTAATAAGTGGCGACGATTTTGAATTAGCTTCTCTAAGGCCAATACAAACAAATTTGTATACCTAGTAGATTATAAGTTTTATACTGCGAATACTAAATTAACGTCTGACAGTTTTTTGAATGGTAAAACTAGAAAAAATTGCAGGAGAAACTTGTTGACTAGTTGTAAAAGTTTGGTCAAATTCGGTAGAAGTAGGTACTAGTAGAAGAAAATTTACGACTTTTAAAATAAGAAAAACCTCTGATGTCGGAAAACTGAAATTGACTAAAAAACTGATACTTAATTGAATTCTGTTCACTACGCTTTGTAGACAAAGTTCGTTAGGGAGTAAACCTGAAGGCAAAAAACAAGAAAGAGGTTTTTCTTGCGAGCTTGTAGTCATTTCCGACGAGAAGATTACCTGCTGAAGTAACATTAAAGCCCGTTTTCAGTAACACCAAATGAGAAATGAAACGACGAACACACTTTAAGGGATCGGGAGAAAAAAGGATCTCCATACATTTATGTTCGCAAAACTCGACATCCACCATTGATATTTTTTTCATGTTTCAGAGCTGGTCCAATAGTAAAAGTTTTTCATTTAGTTTGTTTTAGTTTTTTTTTGTTATTGCTCTTTGTTGTTTTTAGTTTTTTTTTTAGTTTAAAGAAAGTAAGTAAGGTATTCCTCATTTAACCAGAAGTGGAAGTGGTCGGGTGGAAGGCACACCGACGCACAAACGCTTACCATGTATTAACTATTAAGTACATCATTCTGTATCACACTACTTACCGCCACATAGAATTTATTTTGTGTATTGTATATTTATTTTTTAATTACCAATGAATATTTTTATGGCAATAATTAAAATTAAAATTTGTTTATTTCAGACTAGAAAATGTCCTTAAACTAATGAGCGCTAAAAAAATCTAGAGTGCTTTTGTGTGCATTCACATAAATCTCACCTTAAATTAGCGAAAACGGGCGTAACTATAAACTTCGTAACTCTAGTTTACAATAAGCTTAGCAATATAAATCGTCTAGCCGGCCTTAGGAACGGTCGCTCGATCCCTTCCCATGGCTCTCGTTACAGGTGGCCAAGGCTTATTATAATGGATGACACGTATCCAGTTCACTTGTGTGTACAGGCACAGCTAACGACACTAAGCCACTCTGGATTAATGGATATTAATTAATGCTTAACCTATGGAACGAACTGTTATACATAAGCTTTAATACTCGTATCAAGTACAATTTATGTGAAACTTTGTGTGCCTACATCTATACAAATATACAAAATTGAAGTGTCTGTTTGTAATGTCAAAATTTTTCACTGAATGCATATGAAAATATATGCGTCACTTTTAACAAAAACTCATCGCCATCTCAGATATTTTTTAATAATTGAAATTTGTACATAAAAATAATGTGCTATCTATCTAAATCACAAGAGAATTTCAGTCTCCATTTGCAATCTTGTTTTCCATTACCAAAAAAGAAATAATTTAAACATTAACGAGTTCAAAGCTCTCAAGAGTCACATACTAGTATGTAACGAATCTACATCGTTCTCGAAATGAGAAAACGTCTGCTCCATAATAAGATATCACCAAAACAATGTTATTTAAAACGAAATCTTCTTAGATTTGGTCCTAAACAGTCAAGGTTATGTTATGAAGAAATGTTGCATCTCGTTTCAATTCTAATTTTGTAAATGTCTAACTTATTTTGACATTTTACAGTCTGTACAGCTATGGTACGCTTCGATCTTCTCTTATTAGGTACAGACAACTGAAGTACCTAGTATTAATTGTTCACTATTATTATTAAATTGTATTCTCTACTATTGATTGTATGTGGAGGAGCTCATGGCTAAATAATAAGAGCCGCTCGGGACAAGATAAGATAAGATAATTTTATTTGTCAAAACATGCGTATACATGCAAATTAAGCATGCAGGTTTTCACAATTTGTATTTCATACGAACATGTTTCACCCGTAAGGCATACAAATTTATAAAATTTACAAAAAAAATTAATTACAAAAACAAAAACTAAATTACTAGAGGCACTTCAATCCAAGTGTAAATAATCTTCAGTAATAAGATTTACACGTCAATCAAATAAATTAATCATAAAATGTCACAAAAATTAATTATTATTCAGTCCAAGTGTGCATAATATTCAGTAATAACATTAATAATTCAGTAAAATAAACTAATAATAAAATGTCTTAAAATTAAGCATTAATAAACTAAAAGAAAATATAAAGGGGCAATCTTCAGGTTAAGCCGTGCTTGCCTAGGTTGGTCTGTGGATGGGTGACCACCTATTACCTACCGAGTTTCCTCCGTGCCTCGAAAAAAACATTAAGCCGTTGCTCCCAGCTGTAATTTTTAGATTTTTGACGGTTGTTATAGGTAGTCACTGGCTCGAAACTGACAACCAGTCGTTCCAAGGGGTATCGTATTACCCAGTAGGTACTAACTGGGTTGTGGAGGTCAGATAGGCAGTTGCTCCATGTAATATACTGGTATTCAGCTACATCCGCTTAGACTGGAAGCCGACTCCAACATAGTTGGGAAAAGGCTAGGCAGATGATGACCTTGGCTTGTATTACATAGATGTCTTATGTAACCCATAACCTTTTGTAACACCTATCTTGTCCGTGTGTGCAAAAATAGACATATTTGATTTAATCGTCATTCGCTTGATCATCGTCATAGCACAGCTGAACCCATTGCTGGGAGGCAGGCCTCACTTGATTTTTGCTCATCTTGAAACTCCAGCCAGATTCGCATGAATCTCATTTGTACTGGACTAGCTATGGCAATAATCTTGGGTTTGTTCCCGTTCAGTTACACCATGTTGTGTTACACTGTTACTCATTGGGAGAAAATATCCCGACAAGTAACACTGTGACTCAATGCCACGTTTTTATTCCCATTAATTAACACTGTAACTCAACAAAACGCTGTATTCCGTAAGTAACACCTTTTTGAGTAAAATTATTGTTAGACTTAATGCAAAGACCTAGACTTAATGCAAAGATTATCCCACCGCAATCTCTAAACACCCGTACTTGATGTATAATATTAGGCTCAAAGGCCGAAAACACTCATTGAGCGAAAAAACCGATCACATCGCGATGTGGCAATTTCAAAACGATCATTAAGGGTAGCGTTGTGGCTCTTTTAAAAACGACCACATCGCGATATTAGGGTACAGTATTATTATTAGGGTACAGTGTTAATTAATGGGAATAAAAACGTGGCATTGAGTCACAGTGTTACTTGTCGGGATATTTTCTCCCAATGAGTAACAGTGTAACACAACATGGTGTAACTGAACGGGAACAAACCTAATCTTGCATCTGAGTCACTGTCATACTTAGTTGCAGTTTTCGCCACCGACAGATTTAAAATTCCTCATCATCACTTAGCATGAATTGCCAGAAGTGTCTTACTCAATTTCAATTGAGATCCATCACCTACTCAATATCTAGCTTTCCTTTTCCCGTCTTCTTTGTATTGTGCACACAATTCCATTGTAAATCCGCATAATCTGAGCAGACTTTGATAATGATGATTTCGGCTCTGCGGTTGGGCTCTGTCCGTCCTATTACTTTCAATGTCAGGTCAATGACGCAAAGCCCCATTCTCGTTACGAGATTCGTAATGGCATCGTATTTAATCGGGCATGAAACGACGTAAAGCCTTCTCGTGAAATCCTTGAGTTAAATTGAAAGCAAAACAATATACCTTCCACGTGTATTTATTTCCTCTTTAGTAATACTAAAGATTGACAAAAAACAAACACCATATTTTAAACAAAGTAGCGCCATCTGTATCTATTTACATAATAAAGCCAGTATTAACTATTCGAGAATAATTTATTCACAAAAGTGTTGTCTACGAAATGGGGCGTAAATCAAAACATTACGAGTAGGTAAACATCGTTAAAATGATAAAATACACAGCTTTGAGGGAAACTGAAATAGCGACAAACGTGACGTTTGAATAAATCAAAGAATTTGTGGAAACCATGGCCGAAAAACCCGAAAATGACGACTTTATTTACTTTTAAAATTAAAATTGTTTTCATAATATATGTACCTATACGTGTTATCATTAAATTGAGTTAATATAACACCACGCTTGTAATCTCGAGGTGTAGTATAGTAACCATACCCATTTCTTGCCAGTTATCTTAAAACCCATCGAACAGAAGCGGGCCTTTCGCTATTAACCGGGCTCCGGGCTGCCACTGAGAATTTTCTGGTGGAAAAACGCCAACAACAACTTGCCCAAAACGGGAACCGAGCCCAAGACACCCTGCTCACCAATAAAGCTTAGCATTATTCCCGCTATATAATGTTATATAGCTACCTATGACTCTCATGTGTATTAATTGAAATTGATTTGTGTTTTTAAGTTTTTTCAAAACCTGACATGTAATTTTTGAAAATTATAAATAAACTAAACTATTTGTGTATGTAGCCTAAGTCAGCCTCTGCTTGAAGAATTTCTCGTGTTGTCATGAACTTCAGGCTAAAATGTTCGGTCATCCATTACCTGCAGGAAAAAGGTAAAAAAAGTTGAGAAATGATACAAAGTTCCACTATCAATCGCTTTTTAGGGTTCCGAACCTCAAAAGGAAAAACGAAACCCGTTATAGGATCATTCGCGTATCTGTCTGTCCGTTTGTCACAGCCAATTTACTCCGAAACTACTGGACCAATTGAGTTGAAAGGTACACATAATTATGTAAGTCGGTAATCCAATCCAAAGACGGACGTGTAACGTAAATGAATGAATTTTAAACATGGGGCCAAATTTTGCAAACTACATCGTGTTACATATCAAATGAAAGGGCTTATTGTGAGCATCTCAATATCTTTTTTCATAATTTTAAGATAAATAGTTTTGAAGTTATTTAAGAAAATAGGCGAAAATTGACCATTCCCCCCTTAACTTCGAAACTACACGGCCGAAAATTAAAAAAAAAATAATACAATAATTCTTTGCCTATAGATTACAGAAAAACCTTAGATAAGAAATTTTAGATTTAAAACAACTTACGGAATTTAGACAACTAACTTACGGAACCCTCTCCACGCGAGTCGAACTCGAACTTGTCCGGTTTTTTTAGACAGTAATTTTTTTTTAATTTAGCAAACTTAAATAGTGCTGGCTAATGATAAAAGTTCTGCGGTGAAACTGCTAGTGGCGAGAGTTTTTGTGTCACGCTGTTACGTGTTAATTAGCGTACTTTTAAAAAACGGAATGAAAAAAGGGAAGCACGTAATAAAAATCTGGTAAAATTTCGTTTATGAATTTTTCTTCATGCTTTACAGATAGATTCTACTTAGGACTGTGCATTCTGAAAGTTGGCAACGTCGCAAATAACTCTGAAGTATTTTGGTGATCTGATGAATTATCAATATTAATAAATGATATTATGAAATAACGCTCTGTGTTGCATTATAATAATGTCATTTAGCAATATTGATTAAATAATCAGAACACTGACTGCCTCGTTGGTCTAGTGGTCGCAAGCACGACTGTTGAGCATGAGGTCCTAGTTTCGATTCCCGGGTCGGGCAAAGTGTTTTTGGATTGTATTTCCATCAGGAATTTCTCAGTAACAGCCACGGAGTCCGGATTTGCGCCCGGTTGATTGGTTGGGCGCCCTACTAGATGGGACTTAAACATAACTGGCGAAATGTGGGTGTACTATTTGGTACACCTCTGTCTAATCCTTCAGGGCTAACAGGCGTGATGTTATGTTAATTATGTAATCGGAACAACAAAATATTTGAGGATTATTTGCGACGATGTCAACTTACCAGATATCAGCATGCACCCTCTTAAACTGTTTCGATTTCTCTTACTTGTTTTTACTACTTCTGTGTCTCAGTTATCACTGCATTGAATACGTAGGGGACTTAGAAGATATTTGTAATAGTGATAAAAAAAAAAAACTCAAATGCTGCAAATGCTTGACTGGCAGACTGGTTAATCGCAGTAACTTATATTAGCAAGTAATGTTACTGTTGGCTGTTCTCTTGTGGCTTGCGCTAGTAGCTATAAATAAAAATTGAAAAATACGAAACTGTTTTATGTCGGTCACATCACCATCTCAGGTCCAGTTGAAAACCAGCGTCGGGCACTAGCTGCTCGGCAGTTTGAACTGAGTCTATTTGGCGCAGCCGTGAGACACACAACGTTTTCTCTTTTTTCCCTGTTTAGATTTAAGTTTTTATTGTGTAGATTTAAGTTCTTTTTATGTTGTGTGTATTTGTGGCATGTGCCAAATAAGTATGTTTTCTTTCTTTCTTCTTTCTTAATAAATAAAATGTCACCATATAAGGATGGCAAATCGCTGCAATTTTATACGTACAAAATCCCACACAAAACTGCAAATTGAATTCCCGCAAATAAATGACATGATACTGAAATTGCAGATTGCTTTTTGACGAGCTTTGAAACAATTGAATTAATCATTTTCGCTGAGTCACTTGTCAAACAACAAAGGTTCCATCAAAAACGGTTCAGTGGTTTTCAAATACTGCCGGACATACCCTACAGTTTATTTTGTATTAGGTACAACAAGGTGTTTAAAGATACGTTTTTAAGTTTTGCGTACAAGATAGAGAGAATTTCAACATATTATCACGCCTGTTATCCTCGAAGGGGTAGGCAGAGGTTAACCTATAACAGACCCACAAATCACCAGTTATGGTTAAGAGAGAAATTATAAAAAAACATAAATATTTCAATTGTCAATATTTTGCTTTCTGTGGTAATTAAAACACAAGATATTACATTTCCACCGTAATTAATTTATCAGGTTCTGCTCAGCTGGCTCTCTGAAACTGCTGTAGCTACTTCTAAATCACTCTCAACAGATACAAAGTCAATCGGTCAACGTAGGTACACAGTTCCCGTTGTCCCAAGCTTCCGTATTGGATGCAGCTGAATTATGCAGCACTGAGAGATGACAAAGTTTGTTTTGATTGGTCGAGCGAGCTGCGAGACCAGCACTAATATCTCTCCTGTCTCACTTGGATTGGATGAGTTTGTTATCTGACATCTTTGAGAATGCATTAAATCCGAACTTGACCAGATTAGACTATGATATGACCAGATTTATGAATGTCAACGAAGCTATAGGAGTATGTAAGTGTCGTTATTCGTAGTTCATAGTACATACACAAAATAACCAATTCTTTGGTACCCAATCCTATAACATAAATAAATCAATCCCTATCACGAAATTATTTTAGGATATAATTTTTTTTTGTAAAAAAACGGACTTCCAAAGAAAACCCTAAAAAGTGGAAATTATTGTTTATTTTCGGAAGTCAGTGATTTTTGTTTGTTTCATTGACTTTTTGCCACTGACTTCCGAAAGTAATTTTTAAACCCATTAATGTTTTAAACCGCTAATTTTTTGCAAAATGTTATTATTTTTCACTTTTTAGTTGTGGTATTTCACACAAGTCCTTGTCAAGTATCAATTTTACATTATTACTAGAAGTTATTAGCCCATCATCCACATAGATGAAGTTAAAATATGTATATTATAGAGGATAACTCATAATGTAGGTACCGAAGCAAACCGAGACTACCGCCTGAGCTTTCTTTACCAAATGAAAAAAGAGCACTTAAACCACCAGTAATCACGGAGCAATCGGTGAACATACATGAAAAAAAAGATGCTGGTGAAATACATAATCCTTTTTTAGAATTCGGCTAAAAATGGAGACATTGCAAGTAATTAAACATATAATTTTGTGCTAAATAGATAAATCAGGCTAGAGTCATCATCTGCCTAGCCTTTTCCCAACTATCTTGGAGTCGGGTCCCAGTCTAACCGGATGCAGCTGAATAACAGTATTTTACATGGAGCGACTACCAATCTGACTTCCACAACCCAGTTGGTCCACTGGTTAATACGATATCCTTGGAAAGACTAGTTGTCAGACTTTCGGGCCACTGATTACCTGTAACGGCTGTCAAAGATCGACAAATGACAGCCGAGACCAACGGCTTAACTTGCTATCCGAGGCACGGAGGAAACTTGGTATGTAATACGGTCACCCATCGACGGACCAACCTAGACAAGCACGGCTGTTATTATTAAACCACGAGCGCCTTTTTTTTTTTTTTTTTTTTTTGGAGGGTGAGAAATCATCAAATGACTCCTCCCGCTCTGGGCAGAGCGGAAGGGAGTGTCAGACTCTTACTGACTAAAAAACACCCATGTTCCTTCATTGGCCCTTTATGTTCCAGGGCCGCGGTATCTCTTTCGAACAGTCCCGCAGCCCTGGCAGGCACCGGCCCTTGCGGGCCCCTCCCGTTTGCTGACATCTCTTTGAGGCGCGCGTGGAACACGAACGCGCCGTCGACACGGCCTGCCCGTCGTCATACGACGGACGGACGGCGAGCTAGCCCATTACTCGCCGTCCACAGGCCCGCGCCTACGGTGGCCGAGAGCCATCACGGCGTGGCCCCCGACGCCCGGTGCTTCTCCCGCGGCGGCTGGGACGTGAGGAGGTTCTCTCCCTCTCACGTTCCGCCGCCTCCTTCGCTAGCATGACTGCTTCGCAGAAGGAGGCGACGGCTTCCCATTCCCTCTCGCCCCGGACCATGGCTTGAACCAGGGCCGGACGCGAGAGGTCGCCGCCGCCAATCGCCGCTACGAGGACACGGCGGTGCTCCTCCCAAGCGGAGCAGACCTCAACGGTGTGCTCCACCGTGTCCTCCGGTCGATCCTCGCAATAGTAGCACCCGGGCGTTTCCTCCCGCCCGATTCGGTACAGGTACCTCCCGAAACAACCGTGTCCGGTGAGGACCTGCGTCAGGCGGAAGGTGAGGGCGCCGTGGCGCCTCTCAAGCCACTCCTCAAAGAGGGGACTTACCGCCACTATCGTGGCGTGCCCTGAACGGGGTTGCGATAGTCGCTCCCTCCATGTCGCCATGAGATCACGGCGGAGGTCTGTCCGCCGCGCAACAATATGCCGCGGCAGCGGAGTTACCCCCCGGCTCTGTACCTCCGCGCGCCACTCGTGCAGGCGCGCGAGGACTATGGCCTCCAGATCCCATGGCGGCAATCCGGCAAGGAGGCTCGCCGCCTCGCGGGAGATCGTGCGGTATCCACGGATGAGCCTTACGGCTACCACCTTTTGGGGCGCGTTCAGGTAGTGCTTGGCACGCAACCTCAGCGAACGCGCCCACACCGGGGCCCCGTAAAGGGCCATGGAACCACGAGCGCCTCAAAATAAAATCGAAATCAGGGTAGAGTAGATATCTATACTCGTATAAGTAAGAGATCCTATTGGTCAAATCCTTACAATACTCATGAGACAAAATCAAGATGAAAATTGTATTGGAGAACGACACTAACCAAACAGTTCCCAAGGGCATTTATGCAAGTACCTATTTAAGAATGTATACTCGTCTATTTGCCGCACATCCCAGAACAAACAAAGCAATTTAGTATACCAAGTGACTTAAGCACTTGTATACTATACACTGGAGTGCAGGATTAATGGGCCGTAAGTAGCCATCCAAGCTGCTGGCAATTCATAAAGTGACCTTAATAAAGTGTAAAGTTAATGTTTTGTGTCGTAAAGATCCCGCTGTAAAGTTTTTATTTTATTGGCCATAACTGTATTAGGGTCTTGGAAGGTCATATGTCGGGATATTTGTTTTACTTTTTCATGGTGTTTTTGAGTTTGATGCAGATATTTTTGACTGATTTACAGACGTCAATGTTATATTTTATCGAAGATTGCATTGTTTCATTCTTATCTGTATCTAAATGAGGACGACTTTCTGGTAATAAAAAATTGGACTAACACTTGCATGCTACCAATGTTTTTTATTTGTTATTTAATTAAGTAAATGTTTGATCGGCTATCGATACGTCGTCGTCGATAAACGTTTTTGTCGATATCGGCGGAAAAAATAACGTGACGGATGAGTGGTCTACCACAGGGAGCCATGATTAATGGCTTAAGTGGATGGACTCTATACTTACAGTGTATTATGTACCGAGGAAAACATTGAACTGATATGAAATTAACAAACCTGCGCTGATTCTTCGTGCGTTGATAGAATGGACATTCAGTGATTCAGATGTCAAGGGAGAGGAAGACCAAGAAAACGATACATCTGGATTGTGTGAGGATTGATATGAAAGAAAAAAAAAGAAAGAAGAGGAAGAAAAAATTAAAATGGAGAAAAAAAATGCATACAGGGCAGTGAATACGAATGAATACAGGGGAGAATGGAAGAAAAAAAAAACGTGTTACACCGACCCCAACTAACCTGGGGCAAGGGCCGGAAGATGATGACGGGGTCTCAAGAATATCTCTGCGCTCAGCTGGCGCGCTCTGAGCTTTAATGCTTTTGTACTGGTGACCTACCACCTGCTTATATTTTCATCATGACAAGATGTCGAAGGAGGGAAGAGAGAGTTTTGAATGATAGGATTTTGTAAACTTTTTTTCATTTGTTTCCTACCGTCACATAGAGTGCTGTAACAAGAAGTATGTAGAATAACTTTTATGTATAAAACCCGTGAAAAGCGGTCCAGCTGTTTCGGATATTAGCTGGAACAAACAGACAGCCAGAAATACCGACAGACAGACAAAAACTGAAAAAAATGTGTTTTTGTTCGTATACATTACATATGCATTTAGTAAAAAGCTGTTATTGTGATATTACAAACAGATACTTAAATTTTATTTATTTGTGCAGATATAGATGTATAGATAACTGATTCAGGAACTTTGTAAACTTGTTTTATGTACAGACGCCAGCAGGTCAACCTACCCGAAACTGTCAGATTTTCCCAACCAACCTTGAACCTAATGCTTTAGAGATAAAGTTGAAAATCTATTAAAGAAATTTGATAGATTGTAGTAGCTTAATGTGCTGGCGTGTACATAGGTCCAACGCACAAACTGTTACTTGTTAATTTTACCTGTAAATTTTATAAACATACAGATTCAGCAATAACGTTCTGTGCCTAAGTTTATATAGTAACATTGTTGGTTTATTTCAGCCTCCACAGAAGTTTGCAACTATTTATTGGCACAGTAACTTTTAGATGAGTTGGCTCAACTTTGTGCCGACTGATTGTTTAAGTTGCTCGCGAAACACCAAAAATGTTTTGTGACGAACTTCTTCAGCTAGTGTTATTGATGTACACAATATAAACGACAACATTTTGGTAGGAATATGCTCTCATGATTTACTGACTGACATAATTCATCGAAAATAAACCTGTCGATTCGATAATCTATTTGAGCAGATTTATAAATTGTGGTAGATTTTCCTTACGAAAGTGCACATATACACATAGTTTGTAGTAGAATCTGCATGGTTCTCATGTGAGTTGACCAAGATTATGTCTGGGCCTTAAAAGAGACCTTTGAGTTTGTTTCGGCTGTTTCTTCTCAGAGTGGTCAGGCAAGAAACACCGACCACATCTAGTTTAAAAAAAATTACGTGTAAATATGTTGGTAAAAACCTATTTGCAAAATAAACATACTATCATTTAGATCATGAATGCGTCGAGTAAGAGGGAAGGTATTTTGGAAACTAAGTTTACAAGAAAAGACATTTACAAACAAAACAAGAAACATATTTTTATCGTGATTCGTTGACTGATTATTTATACAATTCTATGAAGTCAATTTTTGGTTAGAGCAGGCTATTTCCACTCGATGGAAGTTTCCAACTTATTTGTGGCACCTCGAAATGGATACCTATAATTGAATTCGAAAACAAAATTGTCTTCAATAAAAACGAAGTACGATTTGTATAACTTTAAGAAAACTCGTTTAGACCACAATGGGGCAAAGCTTGACAGTAAGAGAGTTCCATTCCATTTTCTATATCAAAAATAAAATTTTGCGAACTCAAAACACGTTTACAATTTTCATTCACAGTTGAAGTAGCAAGTAGGTATAGTCCTTCCACAGATTTATCATCTCTGACTTTATATCACTGTCAAAAGCAGAATGAACTTTATTCCTGTCAGAATAAGATTGACTAGTCCATTGACTAGTCGGTCAAAATCACAGTGATCTTTATGGCCGTTGAAATAAGGTTGTTATTGGAATCCTACAGTCAGAGGTAATCCATAGTATATAATACTGTGAAAGGATTGTACTATATAAGGTTTTAATTTCAATGACATAGAATTCTTTTGTCCGTGGTTTGAAAAAGCGCTGTAAAGCGCCGTACAAATAGAATTTCATAAAGCAGGCTGGTTCAGATTCAAACCTCCGCTTCATAATGTATGGCATGTGTTCGACAATTGAACGAGCATTTTGAAAATAGAATCACTCTTGAGAAGGTCCATTCTTTCTGTTATGTAAGTGGTTGTGACTGCGGGAGTTATCGGAAAATAGCGGTTTAGCGTTTGTGGATTCTTTGTCTAAGGAAATAAAATTGATTAAGTGTCAGAATTTTGTTTTTTGTGGTGGTCTATTGTATTTGTCTCGAGGTTAAAAAGTTCCGAATTCGTTCTATATTTTTAATCTTTATAAAAAGTGAATTGCACCGATGTATTCTTTAATCAAAACACAATAAGAAACAATCCAAAAAGCTAATACCTAGCTATATCAGCTCTGATTGGAATTTGGAACTTTGCATACTAGAACCCAGCGTTAGTTTTGGACAGCGCTAGAATGCTAGAACGTTCCAACTAATCGCAAGTTATAGTTCAGTGTGCGCAGTCTGGCAGTGAAATATGTAAACGTCACGTGAGATCACTGCGCTCAAAATAAATCAAATGCCATGCCCCGAAGAACTGATACTTCTAGGTAGAGAGTAGATCCTCTGGAAGGTTATATTTAGAGGATTCTGATCGAAGTCCAGTCATGGAAACTTTTTAGTAAAAATACTGTTTTGATGAGAAGATAAAATAACATCACGCCTGTAATCGATTTAGGCAGATGTACACCCACATCCAGTCAAAAGCATCAACCAGTTAAAAATTCAGATTCCAGGCGGAAAATCGCAGTAGTTAAGATGTGAAGATAATTACAGTGATCATATGCTATGCACATTCATTGCTTTACATATGACAGTGAGTGACACATTATAATCTACCAAGAATAACAGCAGCTTGAATTTGACCACTGTAATGTCTCTTTAAAGATATTCCCCGTTCATAGACTATTTAGAACAAGTTTCTCACAAAGAAAAATCAGCTCAAGAAAAAGTATCTCTTAGCGAAAGTTTGCAATGAAAAATGAAGAATTAAATTCTCCGAGTGGATGGAAGATTAGGTATTTGTATTCAATATCGGTAACGCGTCATAGGTACTCTTTCGTATTCTGGAGCAGCCATCTCGCTGTCAGAGATTGAAAATCAACTCCCAACAGATGTGTATTATGTGAAAAGTGCAATTAATGAAGTGGATACATTAGAGTTTCAGCGATTGGCTGAAGGATTTTTTTGCAGGAGATTTATCAAAAGTAGACACTGATCTTATTGGTGATGTTCACCAAAAAGTTCAAGTGCGTAGTAGTAGCAACCGGCGTGCGTGTATGACTCGATGAATGAACGTGGACGAGGCGAAAGGAATATGTAAGGCTCGTAGCAGGTGGCCTTCTGTAATTTCTGCCCACCCCCATTGGAATAAGGCGTGACGTTATGTATTTGTTTACTGTAAATTAATTGTTTTTGTAAACATCTACTTCATAAAAATCTTAAATTCACGCGTGAACACACGCATTTCAGACTAAACCGTTGGGTATGGTGTGGTCTTTGCACAAGAATTCCTAACAAAAGTGAACAAGATAGACCAAGAATTTTTGAATTCTCCCCAAAAACGTTAAATTGGAGATGAAAACTTTAATGGAAGTTCTTAGTTTTTGGCGATGGGAAATCCCAAAGAGATTAAAAAGACTTGCTCGTAATATTTGAATTTCTTTGGGAAATCCCATCAGAAGCACGTTTTGTTTAATTATAAGTATCTAATTTAATAAGATATGAAGCGTTGTAGCTTTGATAGCAGTTAAAATTTTAACAAAAAAAAATTACAATGATTCGATACATAAAATTAGTATTATACGATGTATAATTATATATTTTAATACAAGGTTGAAAATTGTAAAATGTAATACACATTTTAATCTTGAAATCAATCTATAACAAAGAGATCAAAGCTAGGCTCTTTCAATCAAGCTGCATCTTAGCGTATCGCAGATCTATTCTAGGTACGCTTCTTTCAGTTCCACTATAGCTTTTAAGATCGAGCTTCCATTCCGTTTTCCTTTCATGAAGCCCACTCACATAGAAAAAGGTATTTGTAACTATAACTCATATGCATGTACCTTCAGCGAAATTATGCAAATTCACCCTCTATGTAAACTTTCTGTTTTACGGCCATTTCATACAACTGTCAAAAATGACAAAATATGGACTATTTAAGTTGATTGTAGTCTGTAACTGTTAGTAACTGTTCCACTGCCAATGAGGAATATTCTCACGTTAAATCTGAAGCACGACACCAATTACAATCACCCAAATACTCCACAAATTGTTTCGAGTGCTTTACACTTGCGGTGCCACAAAACTTTGTATTGTGTTAGTATAAGCTGCTCACATGTGGGCAAACTTCTAAACCCCGGCAGTGTAAGTACGTGCCATGGGCGAACTCGCGAAGTGTATCCCGACGAACTCCGGAGATGCCCGAATGTCTAGATAACCGCAGACTTTGTAACTATGTGGAATACTTGCTAAGTGGAATTTGACTAATTTTTGTAGAAGGATTATATATGTAGGTAATACCTAAGTGCCGAAGACTGTTTTCTGAGTTTTGTTCACAGGCTTTCACTATATTCAATTTAAATTAGAGAATTTTAAAGTAAGCTAGTGACTAAATAATAACAGCTTCAGGAAGATAAAGCTGCTGTCTATTACATAACCCTCCGCGTTGGTCCCAGCTAGCATTTGTAGATATTTGACAGTCGTTACGGGTAGTCAGAAGCCTGACAGTCAGGCAACCAGTCTTACCAAGGAGGATCTTATACCCGAGCTCAGTAGCTAAGGAATACCATACAGAAGCCGACCCCAACATGGTTGGGAATGTGCTAGCAAGGTGTATAAAAATTATAAATAGAAATCCGAAAACAAGTTAAAAAAATAGCCACCTTAATTGTATTCAGTAAATGGGTTTTGCAGAATAAACCTCCAAAACTAAAGCTCAGTGGAACGAAAGGTCGCGAGGGAATCCTAAACAAATACTTATTTTACTTTTAATTGAGTTCTCTACACGAAATATAAACGTAATTACGAAGATCAGAATTATTCATTTCTTTTTAATTTGATTGCTTAACTTTTACTTTCGTATTTACTTTTCATTAGAAGATCACACATGAAATATATCTGTTCAAAGATCTTCTACCAAAGAAAAGAAGAAGAAAAAAGAAGAAGAGAAGAAAAAGTTCTTGGTTGTTGTGTGTTGAGAAGAAGTTCTTCTTCTTTTTCTTTTTAATTGGAACTAACAACGCGATCTTGTTTTTTTTTTATAAAATTTTACCAGGGACCAATTGCGCCACCAGGGTTATTTTTTAACTCAGAGTTATCCTGACAGATGTCATATTTTTGTGAAAACCATAATAAAATTGTGACGATAGCAGATACAAAAATACAAAAAGATAATAAAAAACGGGTGAATTGAGAACCTCCTCCTTCTTAAAAATTGGTTTAAACCATGCTTTAAAAAAATGACGTCGCACCTATGAACGTTTATAGGTGCGACGTCATTTTTTTTCATATTTATCCCATGAAACCCCTTTTAATTGCCTTCAGCCGTGCCTAGTGTGCCCGTAGTTGCGGGCATAAAGCTCTGACACCGCGGGCCCAGGGACTCAGTCCAAAACCCGCCAGCCGACTGCCAGCGACTTCCATCACCCCTTTTAATTGATACCTATATCATGGGAATGCATAAAAAACAACTAGTCCGCCATCTTTGCGAGTCCGCCATATTGGACTTAGAATGAGGTCGAGGTCACTATAATAAGCTAACCATGCTTTGTCATGTAAACGAAACGTGTACGCAAAATTTCAGCTCAATAGGTTGGGGATAATTGTTTTAAAATTCAGTTGCAAAAGGCCTAAACAAACAAACATTGCAAGTTAAATTAAAGCTTGTAAAATAACCCTGTCCGGCACCATTGGGCCCTAGAGAAATTTTATTAAAAAAAAAAAAAATGTTAACCAACAACGCCTTTAGAAAGATCCATGTAGCTCTGTTTGTACATACTACAAATTCGTAGGTACAGACGAAACATGTTCTATTTTTAGTGCTATTGGTAGAACCAAAGGGATGATTCAATCTCATGATCAAAGGGCTATGAACTTAAAGAAGTTATATTCGGAGAGCTTGATACGGCTTGAACGTGACCGAAGATACCTAGGGTGGTTAAGTAAATGTCGACGCAGCGTAGCCTCTCAAGAAAACACGTGACTTCAAAGGGATAGAAGATTTATATTATGTCGCAGGATAATTGAAAAACCCGTTTTTTGCAAAAATTCTGTGATTTTTGTAAATGTCTTGTGTAAATTGCGGAAGACGATGATATTCGTAAATACGATTGCTGATTGGCTGATGATATGAACGTTACGCACTGACGGATGCGCTCGTTGATGAACTGTTTCATCTTAGAGCTATATTCTGACTAATCAGAGTATTGTATGGTCGACATACAATCCAGGCTGGTGTCGGCAACTTCATGTCTAAAGCGCTTATTTTGCGTACACTCACCAGAGTAAACATTATCTAATTGATGATTAGATGAGCTAGTCAGCAATAAAGTTGCATAAAAAAACCATAAAAAAAATAGTTTCCAATCACCCTACTACACTGAAAAAATCTAAATGAAGTAAAAGAGAACGTACAGCTGATTGAACTAGTAATAAACTTCGTTAACTGCGACAGTTCGGCTATAAAAACCGAGACAATCGAAATGCACCTTATGCCAAATCAAATTGGCACACGTTCTTGTTTTTGTGATCTTGGAACGAAAGCTAATGTCATTTTTTTCAAGTCAATTTTTGATGAATTAAAATGAAGTATACTGGCACAAATATGTTAGCATGGTAAAACTATGCAAAGTTACCTCATCATCTGTCTAGCCTTTTCCCAACGATGTTGGGGTCGGCTTCCAGTCTACATGGAGCAACTGGCTATCTGTCCAGTTTTTTACTGGGTAATACTGGTAAGACTGGTTGTCAGACTTTCGAGTCACCGACTACCTTTTTTTTTTTCGGATGGGAAATCGTCAAATGACTCCTCCCGCTCTGGGCTGAGCGGAAGGGAGTGTCAGACTTTTACTGACTAAAAACCATCCGTGTTCCTTCTTTTGCCCTTTATATTCCAGGGCCGCGGCATCTCTTTCGCAGCGTCACTGACTACCTGTAACGACTGTCAAAGAGATACGATTGACAGCCGGGACCAACGGCTTAAAGTGCTTTTTGAGGGACAGAGGAAACTCGGTATGTAACCGGTGGTCACCCATCCACTGACCAACCTAGGCAAGCGCGGCTTAACCTAAAGATCAATCCGAGCGGCCCGGATGTATTACACAGCACATTGAGTTTTAAAAGTTCGATTCTTCATCACATCGATGTGACCCTTTGTCGAATAAGATATCCATGCTTGTTTTTATTTTTATTCTTACACCGCGCAGGACTCATTTCACAGCTTTTAGTAGCTACGTACCTAATAACACTGAGCCTCGCGTACGAACCCTATGAAAAATCAAACCAAGCATCCAAAATTCAATCTCCTATACCAGAGTTATCCATATTTGCAAGTCTCGAAAGCTTACGCAAACGTAAGCGAACTAAATCCTAAATCTGATCGAATATAGATTGAAAGGCCTCCAAGAGCTTTTCACATTCATTTGAGTAAGTAACTTTTATACAAAAGCTCTTTGGGTTAAGGGTGTAACGTTTCTTGGGAACTTTTAAAAAGTTCTGTCCCTTTTTAATGAAAAACGTGTTATGTTTACACGTCATTATTTTTACCCGACTGGCTCAAAAGGAAGGTAAACACAATTAGTACGGCATTTTCGTTTTTATAAAAATGTGACTCGCGTAAAATGTTTTAAAAAGGTTCTCTAAAAAAAGTAGCAGCAAAGGTAACAGCTTGTTACTTTCATTTTCCGTAAAAATATTAAAACACGTGTGTTGCAGACTAATGAGCGCTAATGCACTTTTTTCGGCGTTATTATTTTTGCTGCATAATATTCCGCGAGTGGCCAAAAAAACTGTCACTAAAAGTTAATTGTTGCTAACAAACAAACATATATTTTATAAAGAGTATTTTGGGCACAAGACCAAGCAAAAATTTAAAGCTTTTTTTCGTAAAGAGAATGAATAATGATACAACATTTACCCCAATTTAATAACAGAACCGTAATGGCCGAAACAAAGACCTCATCTTGATCTAACTGCAGTTATTTATCAAAGAAGCTTACTAACGTAATTGTAAACTGTGCCACCATTTTTACAGCGGCACAACGTAGTCAGCGTGAGATATGGTGTTTATTTAATAATGTGTCGCATCTGTTTCCCGGTTCTAACGTTCATTACATGGTGGGGAGCTAATCCAATTTTACGTCCACATACACATAGCACTACGGTGTCGTTTTTCTGCTCTTGTTGGCTGGTGAGCCAGACTTTGTGAGGGAAATTTTAAGTTAAATTGTAGCGCAAACTTTGTGAGAAACTTGTTCTGTGGTTATCTGTGAGAGGGGAATGTAGAATGTGTCGTTTGGTTTTGCGGGAATTTGGAAGTTGGTTGTAATTTGAGTATTGAAGTGACGTCTACTACTAGTTAGTCCAAAGAATATAAGAATAAATCATGAAAAAAGTCTTTTACAAAAACTGTACTTTTGTAAAAGGAAGTGAATTAGAAGTTTAATAACAAAATCTTTGGCACTTAGTAAATAACGGCTGCAATTTCCGTTAAACCTTTTTCATTCTTTTATTTTTCGACTTTATGATTACAATTCGTCCGTCAGTTTATCTTTTTCCTTCCTTAACTCGTTAATGGAAAAACTTGGATATTTCTTCCTTCCTCGAGTAAATTTCAAAATCTTCCCGCTTAGACAAATCTGAATACCATTTTTTAAAATCGTTTGCAAGCGACATTAAATCTGTCTGATCAATATTCCGGAATCTTCGTTTGCACTCGTTTCTTCGGGGTATTTGCATTTTATTCCCTCTCCAAGCATTTTTATTGAATTGAAACTTTGTAATCTGAAATAGAGAGCAGCGGTAGCCCAGTACAGCAGCGGTGGCCCAGTGATGACGGCACAGACTTACGAGCAGTAAGTAATGGGTGTAAACCCAGGCAGGCGCATTACTTTGTGTAATTTATTTCATCACCACTGCTCTCGAAAACGGTAAAGAAAAACATCGTGAGGAAACCAGCATGTCCTAGAACCAAAAATTCGAAGATGTGACATCTACTAACCCGCACTGGACCCGCGTGGTGGATTATAGCCCATTCCCTCTCATAGAGAGGCGGCCGTGTGTCCCAGCAGTGGGAACGACATAGGCTGGTTATTATAATCTGAAATAATAACGTGATATTATCTATCTAACACATTCTATAGAGGGTTATGTCGATTTTATCATATAGCTTGCTCGAAGCTATGTCTGAAATTGAATGAAAAGCAACCCCAACATGCATGTTTTTAACTTCTGAAGACTTTAGTAATCAGTTTTTAAATGTTTAGCAGGCCAAGCTTGCAGTACAGAAAATTATGTTAGCCTTGTTTTATACAAAGCATGTACGATCTTCGCAGTGTGGTAGCAACTGGATGAGAGTTGCTGAGAATAGAGTTTAGAGGCTTGCGGTTGAGGAGGCCTATGTCCAGCAGTGGACTGTTGTGGGCTGATGATGATGATGATGTGCAAGCAAAGTGAAAAATCTCTTCTCTTTGGAGCTGGAGGATAATGAAACATTCACGAATTGACCGTAATCACGAGTGCTACTAAGCTGTTCCACTTCACAAAGTACAATGAGATATATTTTGGTGGCTAATCTTCAATGGAAAGACACCAGAAGAAGAAAATAAAAGAAGAAAAGTCTAGAAGACAGTTAATAAATGTAAAGGGTGACAATATCGTCGTCCCTAGGCATACGTTACGGGAATTCCGAACATCCGTTTATTAGAAGATTTTCCGACAAATCTTGGGATTTACCCGAAGCTCACGGTAAACGTTATTTATTTTTTTGGATAAACACGTAATAAGTCCTTTTTCTAGGCTTTACAGATTCGATTTGGATGGCATGTGGAAGCTTTTCACATAGCTTGAGCTAGACTGATATTACTTACCTATCTCATTTTTTTTTGTTAAGTTGTATTAATTTAGTCTTTTTAATTTTTTTTTTGGTCTAGGTTGTATTAATTTGTTGTCTTTTCTCATATTTTTTTTTTTGTAATTTTTTATTTATTATTTTCCCGCATAAAACACTGATCAAGAAGAAAAACGAGGAAATGATACCGGTAGGGTTGACAGTGAAGAAAAAAACTTGTTACGGTGACTGGGGTCACCGTAACAAGTTTTTTTCTTCACTGTTATATGCGACCAGGGTAGGAAGATGATGTTGAAATGGTGATCACATGGCAGGCACTTACAGATCTACGGATACACAGTGTAAAATCATAAAAATTTATTTGGCAGTCAAAGAAATTGGGTAGTTATTTTTATTTGCCACTTTATAGATATCAAATTCGACAATCTTTTCAAAAATTCATAGTCTGAACCAAGCCATGTTTATTTTATTCCACAAAATCTTATGAACGATATTACGTTAGTAATAACAGTTTGTAGTGAAGTTGCCTCTTTCCTAGTCCTTCCAAATTAAAAAAAAGCCGAATAAATGTATCCGGTCTGATACACCGCCGGTTGGATGTAAAACTGCGAAAGTATTGTGGATCAGAACTAGCAATGTATGTCGAAAAAAATTCTTTGTACTACTTTGTAAAAATCCAGGTACAGGGACATTGGTGTCGATTGAAAACGTAAGTGACCTGTGAAACGTTCCCGCGGAGGTAGGTACGGAAAATTGCAATTAACTTTATCACTGGCTTGTCAATCCGGTATTTTCCAGTTTCAACATAGCTTTACGGATTTTGTTGTTATTGAGTGGACCAGTGGCGTGCCCGCAATGAAAGAGAGGCAAAGCCCAATTAACCAACTGACGACATTTGGGGACAAAATATAGTTTCACTCTCTGTTCTGAGTTCTGGCATTGGTTTTTAATAACGCCGGTTTTATTTTTCCTATTATTTAAATATGCTTAAATATAAAAATACAAATAGTGGTGATTAACATTTCGTATTTTATATTCCTTCACAAAAGAAGTAAATGATATAAGAGCCATCGACTGACATAAATGGAACAACAGACCAAATAAAAAAATGGTTTCTACGACTGCAAATTGTTGAAAATGTATGAATGTGTTATTCTTATTACTCACAGTGTGAACACCCATAACTCTTCAATCTTCGCTTCTTTACCACGGACAGATGACAAAGAACAAAGCACACAGTAATGCATGGTATTACTAGATAGATTTACAGATACTTACATACTTATTAATATCAACAATGACAATTCGTTTGAGTAAATGACACTTAAATTTATAATAAAATTACTTTAATTACTTTCTGTATTCTAAATCAAAAACACTATCTTTCTGTAAAAATAATTTTATTACATCAGCATAAAATGTTGGTGAAGGTTTTAATTCTACCAACAGCTGATCTTCTATAGCAATATTATTGTCGTAAGTTATGAATATATAACTTGTCGCGAGAATTGTCACAACTAAATGTGATCAGGGGTAGGTTACGAACGAGATTATATTTTTCTGTAAAACTCAAAGTATTTACCTTGCCCAGTATCAATTTCACACACTAATCCTTCACCAGTTGCATGCGTTTCCGAATTCATTTTAGTGTTAAAAAACTATAATAATAAAAAGAAATGCACTAGTACTCACTAATCACTCAAAACACAACGAACATCGAACCGCGAACACACATTCTCTCTCAAACTACACTGACTTATACGCACACATTCAAAAAAAAGCCCCGCTTTAAATTCAATACAAAATGTACAAATAAGTACCTACGAAAAGTGACGAAAACAGACACAACTTGCTAGGAGCGAGCGAGAGATCAGAAGCCAGATATAAGCCAGTGCGTGTGAAAAAGATAGCAATAGCACTGACTGTAGGCCGTAGGTACGATTAACGGTTTGACGTAAGTTTTAGTTTGTGTTAGGTTTTTTTTATTTATTTTTTATTTGTTGTATTTACTTTGATTGAAAGGCAAGCCGGGCTTTTCGGCTTGTATGATAGTTCCGCCACTGGAGTGGACAGTTTTCAATGCGGACAGCGGTTTGTATGGACGAGTAGAACATCTCTATACATGACTGTGCATGGGCGTGTATGTATATTGTTACTTCTTTTGTTTAGGCGTTTCATTCGGTCTCGTTCCGTTTTTAAACCGGCCTTATTGAATGCGGTATGAAAACTTTTTGAAGTGAATCTTTTGTAAACATTGATCAACTCTTGCTATGTTTTGATTAAATTGCTTAGGTAGAACTCGGAATTTTGTTACGATTTATCTTCTTTCAAAGTTTTCGGGCGATAAGCCATCGCTCATTTAGTAAATATCTGATGAATTTGACAAAGATGAGCAGAATAAGTGAAAATGAAGGAAATACAATTTATCATGAGCTAAAGATAAATCATCTCTTAAGTTTATTTATAAGTTGTAATAATTTAATTAATTCTAAGGATATTTTTGTTAAATTAAATTTTTTTTCGACAATTTTTAATAATTATATAATGTAAGATAGAGAAACTAAATATTTAATGTCTGTAAACCATAAAACATCTGTGTCACCTGTGTTTGGTCATTTGACGTAAAAATGTTGACTCAAAACATACACACCATTTATAAAAGGTGACATGATTTATTAATCATAATCAATTGTAAGTACTTACACACATAATTGGAGTTTTTTTTGTTTATTTAAAAAGACAATAAAGTGCTTGTACGTAATACGTTGTCACATGACGCCTGTTTTCGGGTCGAAAGGCTTTTACATATGTTTTGATTTATGAATTTTGCCTATATTATTGTAGAGGTTGGCCGGAGGAAGCCGCACGGAGAGAAGAGTGGAAGGCTATGGGGGACGCCTTTGCCCAGCAGTGGGACAATATAGGCTAAGGAAAAAAAAAACACTGTGTCTTTTAAAATTTAAATAAAATTCGAGATTTTTCAAAATAATGTGTTTATTTATTACAACACATCAATAAGTCAAGAAATATCGTGTGAGTGAAGAAGACTGCACTGGTTTTTGCGCCTTGTGCACTTTATTATTTCATGCCTCGACGGTTAGTCTCCGCTAATATTGACCGCCATAACCGACTGAAAACGGTCAGGACTGTAAATAAATGTAAATCCACATCAGTTCTGTGGTCTGTTTCAGACTACAGAAATTTCGGAAGCTACTATTTAAAAATCATAATAGCGTACACTCAACCTACCATAAAATTGGTTTGTAAAACTATACCGTATACATAGAAAGTTTGTACAATATTCTCTTCACATACAAAAGGCCTCAGGGGCAAACCTTTTACGACGGCGTATGACAGAAGTTAGTCATTGTTTCGCTACGAGGCCGTAACGTCATCATATGGACGGCTAGAAATTGGATTTTAAAATGAAGTGTAACAAAATATTGACTGTGGGTATACTTAGGTTATTGTTTGATGTGCCTATATAAAACAATCATTTTTTGTTGTTTCTGGCCAGATTTTCGTGATGCATAACAAATTTTAATAGCCAGGAGAGTGTCTAAAGATTTGGCAGCTATTTTGTGATGACATAGCATTGTTTCTTACTGGTTTTGTGGGCTGGAATGTCCCTTCCTTCCGCTTCATCTGCAAAAACGCTCTGAATGCTTAATGGAGCATAACTTTCTGCAACGCCAGCGGAAGAAAATCAAGACAACTAATTAACTACACTGTTGAAACTTAGGTACCTACAAAACATAAAGAACTCGACTTATCCATAAAAGGTAGAAAGTGCAGGAGTGACTAAAGTAAATCTCTGAACGTCTGTCTTCGTCCGACATTCGTGCCCCACTTAGATTTCATTCGTCGCAGAGATCGTAAATTGGACTCTAAAATGGATCGTAACTAAACTTTGATTAGATATAAGGAAGATCACAATATAAATATAATGGAAGTCATAACTTAACTGCAACGTAATATAATGGCAGATAATAAACTAAGGAAACGTTTAAACGCTTTGCTATTCACACAAATGCTAATACACACATAAAAAGATAGGTAGCAAATAGATTAAAGATTCTATGGCAAGGTTATCAGATCAAATATACTAGAATATGTTTCGTGAGGTCATATAACAAAATCCTCCTCCAGGAGGATTCCTCATGCAGGTCTGCTGGAAGAAATTTCTTATGAAATAAGCAGTACCTTTGTGCTCTTCTATGTTAACATATTGTCCTGTTAAGTATCTGTGTGTACATAAATAAATACATAAATAAAATGACACAATTGCCAATTTGGTACTCTACGAGGTTTTAAGCATGGTCCCGTTTTTCGTTAGTTTATTTAAATTAACCAACATTTTGTCATACTCATCATTATTTTACGCATGGCTGAGTAGGTACAGGGTGGTGTATGCCTCCTCTCTTTCGTGCCAGCTACCCTGGTATGTGGGTTCCGCATACAGTTCTTTCCCGCGGTCCTTTGTAGGTCATCAACGCATCTGGCCCTTGGTATGCTTTAACCTTGTGCCAAATTCGTAATAGCAAGCAAGTTGTATGACTCGCTCCCACTCCAAATAGGTTTTATTTTGGCACTTGAACAATGTTCTGTATAGCGTATAGTTTAAAGGCCTTTTTTCGACGTCATATTACGGGAGAAATATTCTCTGCCTAGATGGAAGTGAGAGACGTAATTAGGCCGTAGATTGGGAACCTACGTGTTGCAGTTGATCCTACTAAATATTTATATTCAATTACGCCGAAATAACCTTTGAGCAAAGTATGTCTGCAATCTGTAATCCAGGGATTGGCGTAGAGGACACTTTCTTTTGCTTCAGAAACAAGGAAAATATTTTAATTCTTCGACATAATAATATAGGTTTACAATATGAGCTTATAAATGCTCCTAATGTAAACCTATTAAAGGCAAGCGATGGTTCTTTTTTGGCCGTAGGTACGGTAATGATCAATTTTAAATCCTTGTAAGTAAAAACATTAAAATTGAACATTATGTAGTTTAGAATCACTGGGTGTTACTTTTTACGGATGACGGAACGACCTTTTGATGTTATAAAATTTGATGTTATAAATTGGGTTTGCAGTCAAAGTAATGATTCTGTTCAGAGATCACTTAAGGAAGACGTCCACACCGTGCAGAAATTGAATTGAAAATGTAGCGGAACCAAAGTTTGACTCGCGGCAATTATAATTGAAACTAGCAACTTTGATATGGGTGTAATAATTAAACCACTAGCGACTGTTGGATTTGATTTTGACATGATTTAGTGTTTAGTTTAGACACATTGTTGAGGTAAATCCAGGAAGAATATTACCACTAAGTAGACTTAAATGATTTATGAAAGTACCTACATAAAGTGTTTATTTCATATTCACGCCTGTATTTTATGAACGGGTGTTCAAAATAAAAAATCATCAAAATCAAAATCAAAGCATTTATTTCAAGTAGGCCCGTTACAGGCACTTTTGAACTGTCGAAACAAAGACAACAATGAAATGTAGCTACAGTCCCAGTCCCAAGGCATAAAAACTGTGAAAGTACTGTAGTTGCCCATTCCCATGGTTCTAAAATGAACCATCACAAAGCCATTTACCGTACGTGTTCTGTACATTAAACTAACACTCATTCTTCATGTGAAACAAGCAAACCCGTTAAAACGGATCTCTGTCAGCTATTGATAATTTTCTAAACGAAACACCCGATAGTAGATAAGTGTTGACGCTGCCCGACCTGGGAATCGAACACAATATTCGCGGCCAGTAGACGCGCTTGCAGAGCAACGAGAGTCCAAAAATGTATTTTCAACATTAAGAACGATTTCTTTCAAATACACAACATAACGTCACAATGTAATCCCCGAAGTGTTAAGCAGAGGTGTACCTAATAGTACCCCCACATTTTTTCGGTTATGTTTAAGTTCCATGAAAAAGGGGGCGACGCTATTATCATCAAAATGTCACATACCTTTTTTTTTTCGGATTGGAAATCATCAAATGACTCCTCCCGCTCTGGGCGGAGCGGAAGGGAGTGTCAGACTTTTACTGACTAAAAACCATCCATGTTCCTTCTTTTGCCCTTTGTTCCAGGGCCGCGGTATCTCTTTCGAACAGTCGCGCAGCCCTGGCAGGCATCGGCCCTTGCGGGCCCCTCATGTTTGCTGACATCTCTTTGAGGCGCGCGTGGAACACGAACGCGCCGTCGACACGGCCTGTCGTCATACGACGGACGGACGGCGAGCTAGCCCATTACTCACCGTCCACAGGCCCAAATGTCACATACCTAGAAGTGAAACTAAATTTGAGTAATATTCCTGATAGTTCAACAGAGGCATATCATGTACCTACTAATTATTAAGTGTTGCACGTTAAACAGACTGCTAAGTACTTAATTGTGTGCAGGCAATAATTCACGTCTAAATAGACTGTCCGCCATTATTTACGAGACACAAATTTGCTTAATCCGGAGTATTTAATTTATGTACACGTTCTAATAATTTCTTGCTTCACCTTGTTTGCTTTGTGACATACGGACGGAAATGATGTCAAGCTTTATTTCTCCGTTATACATTATACAATGACATACTGTTATGAGACTGAAAAGTAGTTATAGTACAGAGGACAGAAAGGGTATAAACGTATTAAATAATGTGTTCAGAACACGTTACCAACTTGACGATACTCAAGATAAATGACTTTACACCCATTCGCAACTGAGAGCTGAAGATGTAACGCACTGTTGACATTCAATTATTGAAATTATCGTTATAGCATTAGCTTCAAGGTTGTTTTTACCTACCTACCCTACCTGCCCTACCTGCCCTACCTGCCCTACCTGCCCTACCTGCCCTACCTGCCATACCTGCCCTACCTGCCCTACCTGCCCTACCTGCCCTACCTGCCCTACCTGCCCTACCTGCCATACCTGCCCTACCTGCCCTACCTACCCTACCTGCCCTACCTGCGCTACCTGCCATACCTGCCCTACCTGCCCTACCTGCCCTACCTGCCCTACCTGCCCTACCTGCCCTACCTGCCCTACCTACCCTACCTGCCCTACCTACCCTACCTGCCCTACCTACCCTACCTATCTTACCCACCTACTAAATTCGGGAAAACCATATTTGAGTTATTTGATCATCCCACGGACTCCGCATATTTCCGGGATCAAAAAGCCTATGTGTTAACCCAGAACATAAGCTATCTTGATACCAAATTTCATCGGAATCCGTTTGAGCGTGAAGAAGTAACAAACATACACACATACAAACTTTCGGCTTTATAATATTAGTGAGATGTGTTATGGGGTTTTGCCATCATAAATGTCCAAGTATCAGTTCGGAGTACGGATACTAGTGACAAGACCAATGATGCAGACTTTTATAGATAAATATCAAAAATAAGAACACGGTTGCTGCCCATCGTGTTCGCCCGTATGTAATCAAACATATTAATTAGAGTTAGACGCCGGTGACGGTTGTGGAATTCAGCGTTTAGTGGAGTGCTGCACCGTTCAATGTAATTAATTCGCTCATGATTTATGTACCTACTGTACATTTAGCTGACAGAAAGCTCTGTGATGCGAGGATTATCATGAAAATATAATTCAAGACTAGCTTTTGCCCGCGGCTTCGCTAGCGTTAATTTAGGATTTGACAATCAATTCGGGTTGTACTCTGCTTGTAATAATTTAATTCAATCATGATTAATTTATTTACTTAAGGTTCACCCACAGCACATACATACACATACACTTTACTAGATCACACGGTAATTATTTAAATATATTCTAATATATGTGCCAATTACAGGTAAACACAACATTGACAACAAAGACGCCTGATTAACGCTTGGTTGCTAACTTAAGTCTAGTATTCGAAAGACACGTGGCGCTATCTATTATCATAAGTACGTTATTGTTGTTTTCTTCGGGAAAAAGGTACCCTATATCCGTTACTGTACACCTGACAACGTATGTGTAAATTAAATTTCAGGATAATCGGTTGAGTGGTTTAAGCGTGAAAAGGTAACAAATAAACTTATTTTCGCATTTATAATATTAGTATGGATGGATTTTAGTTATATAAATAAGTTATTTCACTTAAAATACTCAATTAAGTAAAATTGCAACGTAAACGTGTCGTAGAGCTTATTAACCAAACATAAACTCACGCTGTTGATACACGCGGTCAATGTTAATTAACACAAACAGTTTAATTAAAAGAACCTCGTTGATACTGAACGTAAAATATACGGAATAATTAACGGGTTTAACGAATATTTCTTGGAACTCAATCCAATATCAATTATTTCGATGATTCTGCGAAATTATAATGATTGACTCCTGTAACACAGCCCGGAAGTTTAGTTGCACGCGTAGCATGACTGATTCTATAGCTCTTTCTATACAATTCGACATGTCTTCTGCTCGAGCATGGGTCCACCCGTAGACTCGAGTTTCTACGAAGACAAAGACATGGACATTATTTCCATAGCAACGGGGAAATAGCTAGTAATGAAGTAGATATTCTTTGAATCTCGACCGTCGTGTCACTTAGTGTTGATGAAAACGGGCATTGGGCATAGATTTAGGTGTCACTTAGTTTAGGCGAAAACAGGAATTAGGCATTCAGTTAGGTGTCACTTAATATTGGTGAAAACAAGAATTGAACCTTCAGTTAGGTGTAACTTAGTGTTGGTGAAAACGGGCATTCAGCATTCAGTTAGGTACCACTTAGTGTTGGAGATAACGGGCATTGGGCATTGAGTTAGGTGTCACTTAGTGTTGGTGAAAACGGTCATTCAGCATTCAGTTAGGTATCACTTAGTGTTGGAGATAACGGGCATTGGGCATTGAGTTAGGTGTCACTTAGTGTTGAAGAAAACAGCCATTGGGCATTGAGTTAGGTGTCACTTAGTGTTGGTGAACACGGTCATTCAGAATTCAGTTAGGTGTCACTTAGTGTTGCATTAGGCATTGTCTGATAAAATCATTGCCGTACACTTCACAGAGCTCAAGAGCCCCGGTTATGGCTTGTACAGCATACCTTTCGAAGTTACTTTCATTCTTCTCGGCTTAGGCCGAGAAACTAAGGAGACGGCGACGACGACGGTAGGACCCCGACATGTTTTTTAAATCAAAATAGGTCAACTTAAAGAATATTATTAAAAAGAATCTTGTCTAGGTCCGATGATTGTGATGTTGAGAAGAAATGTTTCTACCCCCAAAGTGTCAAAAGTAGAGAAAAATTGTCGTCATGGCTATAGTTGTAGACTTTCGTCGACTGAAGAACAGAAACATTTCTTTTCTACATTTTTAACATCGCTATGCGACGACAAAACTCTTTCTATATTCTGTCATTTTGTCGATTCTTCCGTCGACATATCTTTGTGTTATGTATATCTTCTCTCAAATCGACATATATTTAAATAGAGTTTTAGGTCTTATATGAAGAAAATAAAGGATACATTATTCTATTTCCATTATCCTGGCATAAATTTAGATTCCGAAAAGATACGTTACATTTACCCAAATTAGATTTTAACTGATTTGTGTTCAGTCGCAGTTATGATATGACTATTACATGAACGAGGCCGGTTAACTTTATCACTTGTTTGAAAAGATTAGAGAGAGAATTTTCTGCTGGATATTTTAAGAGTTTAACATGTAACTGATAACTGTCCAGCGCAAGATAATTATCCCGCTGATAACGTTGGTTTACGTGAAAGTACCTATATCATTTTGCTGGGAAATAAGAGTTTACACAGTTTTTTCTGCTGTGCTCTACAAAGCTATCTCTTTTTGTCGGGAAAACAGCCGATATTTGGCCCCGGGACCAGCCTCTTCTCAGGTTTATGAGTTTCGAGATATATCTAGTACCTATCTACCCAGGTACTCCAGATATACTAACTCAGAAGCTAGTTCCAGCTCAACCTGAACTCGGCAGTAAGCCAAAATACGAAAAAGGGGAACACTAAACTATTTCTCTAAAAACAACGAACTAGCGTGAAATATTCCTTATTTGATAACAAACGATTTTCAACCTTATTTATAGGCTGCGTACATACGAACCGGTCATAATTCACACTTACACTGGTGTTACAATCGTGATCGGATATTTTGTTCTATCGTGTGTAAAGTGTGTTTTTTCTTAACTTGTCTCACTTGGTAAATAAATCGATATACTTGGCTACTTAGATCATGATTTTGCAAATATAAATTTGTTTTATGCTAAATTCGTAGCAGTTTTGCAACTTATGTGTATCTTTGTAATTCATAATTTCTATAATTAGCCTATGTCCTTTTTCAGGTCCCACGCTACCAATCTGTCGCAGGCTAACAAATTTCGTAGTGATCGGTTAACTGGTTTAGACCATTAGACAGAGTTATTTTCACATTTACTCGTATAATATTAGTATTGAATATTATACCTTCTGATTTTCTTACAAAGATAATCGATCGAGATGTTCCTAACTTATTTATAGTGGAAACTCGTCATTTTTTCACCATCTTTGTTTACTAAGTTGCATATCCGGGATGAAACACACTGTATTTTCGTCGGGAATGGACCGATAAGTTTTAAACTTGGCCATTTGGGGCTGTTCGCTTTGCATAAAGTTTGTTCTCGTCGGCTCCTAAGTCCGTTATAGCTGTACTGGGACTTCGAGAGATGTATTAGATAGTTTTGGAAAAGAATAAAAACTATTTTTGTGCGAATATTCCGTGATAAATGACTTAAAAGGCTCGTGGGCGCTTCTGGCTCGTTGAAGATCCAACTAAGGTTTGTGATGAATGGTCTGCAAATATTAAGTACCATAGGTATCTGAATGTTCAGGCACAGATCTTGCTTAAATTACTATTACAAATACAAAAGTTTGTGAGGATGTTTGTTACTCTTTCACGCAAAAAACGAAATCGGATGACATTATTTATTTGGGACTCAGATAGTTCATTATCCGGATTAACACATAGAATACTTCTCATCCCGGTCGTATGATTCTCTGAGATAATTACCAAGGTCCACGCCGGAAAGCCGCGAGCTTAAGCTAGTCTACATCTATTCTGATACTTGATTTTATAAGAACCTGAAGGACCAATTTTCCACCATCTTCATAACTTATACTTACAAAGTATATACCAGCTCCTTATGTATAACGTACCTATCATATTAATCCGTTGCTATGTGAGGATTCACGCGACCCTATAACAGACTCGCAAACTCGGTTTAAACTAAGCGGATTTTACGTAGGGATATTGTATTGTTTATTATTTATATTTTTATGTAGTTGTTTGTCTAAGGCAATCTGTTTTGTGATATAGAATCGCAAAACAGAGCAGATACTCTTAGAGCTTCGCGATTTTGTTTCTTGTGTTATCTTTTTCGTTCATTGTACCAATTCAAGCCGCTATTTTAAAGTACTATACTAGCTCTTGTAAACTTTCGCGGTTAATTGACTTCCTGTTTTAAAATCAACCCTTGTTTAATATAATAACAGAATGAGCATGTTAAAAAAATGCAATCAAGAGTCTAAAAGAAAAGTTCTTAATTTTTCAGTGCTCGACCCTTTTTTTTTTCGGATGGGATATCATCAAATGAGTCCTCCCGCTCTGGGCGGAGCGGAAGGGAGTGTTAGACTTTCACTGACTAAAAACCATCCGTGTTCCTTCTTTTGCCCTTTATGTTCGAGGGCCGCGGTATCTCTTTCGAACAGTCCCGCAGCCTCAGTGCTAGACCCTCAGGTTATAAATCATGTGGTGTCGTCAATAGCAAGAGTTGGCTCAAAAGATTACTGAAGCCTTTGTTATTCTTTGTATTAATCAAAGCCGCCATTTTAAAGCACCGGACATACACAGGCTACTGCTTGTTTGTTCCTATCGGAGCTTAGATTGAATCCGGCGCTAGTAAACTTCCGCGGTTGATCCACTCTCAATAGTATCATTGAAGTTAGTTAGAGCTCGTTAGAACATTAGTAATGCATTAGACCTTGTTGCTTAGTTTCTGCTTAGTTTCTTTCAAAGGAGTTTTGGTGAAACATTAGTGAACCATTAAATATACCTACTTAAAACCACGAGCGGGTAAGTGTGGATTACAGATGTACGCAAATATTAATCTGGCCCAAAAGGTGTAAAATATTTCTTGAAGAACCCTTATATATCAGGAGAGAGATGAAAGTAGCTCATGGGTGGCTTAAACAGGTAATAACCAAGATTTAATATCCGGAGTGTGGGTAACCAAACACATAAACCCATATTTCATCTCCATAGATCTCGTATGAAAATTCGGGGAGCTTCCGAATAAGAAAACATGTAAATACTCGCAGGTGATGTGTGTTTTATATGTCAATCTAAAGTTATGATCTTGTTTTTAAGATCACACGCAGATGTTGAAAAATTGCGCTTTTTGCGAGACTACTGAAAATTTTGTACCATCCCTCTTTCTTTTTACATGAAGGCTTAAAAAAATACAAGAAAATTCTTGACTTAGCTCATTTCTAATTTATAGAATGCACGCTTATTGCTTGCTCGGTAAGACTTTTTTCAGTGTTGCCTCATGTTTTTTAAATACTAAATAGGCATGCCTTTGGCCGCAATTCGCCTGATGTAAAGCGATGATGCGGCCTAGGATGGAGCACGCTTGCCCCCGAAGACACCGATTCACTTTTACAGACATGCATGTTTCGCTTTAGTCTTGCTTGTTTCTGGTAAAAATGGTCCTAAAATTTATGATTATGGATAAGTTTTATTTTATTTTATTTATTTGGAAGAACCAACAATTACACATTGTTTATTAAAAAAAAAATAGGATATAAATAGTTTTACAAATGTGCAACCAACAACGTTCTCCACAGATACACAAAAGACAAAGACAATGTTGATGAAGTAAAAGGCGGACAGAGTAGACAATTGCACGAGATAAGATAGGTACACATAAATTACAGCCAATAAGGAACATTAAAAATATACATTATTCACATAAATTCTGGATTGTGTCAAGCAATAATTTTCTAAATGATCCAACAGACAGAGCAAACACATCCAAGTTAGAGAAAAACTTATTAAAATTGCCCGTGAGACGACGTAGAGGTGCTCGCAAGCCTGCATTCGTGCGACTAGGAGTGACGGCAAAAACAGGTCGTGCGCGCACCTCACGTCCCTGAATTGTTCTAGGGACAACAAAGCACAATCTGTTACAGATGTCCAAACAATCATATGAGTTGTTACATAGATCATATAGAAACATAGTATCTAGAAAAGTACGTCTAGACTTCAAAGAGATCATATCATATTTTTTCAGCAAGTCGCTATATGGGTGATAAATACTTGCTTACTAGTTTGCGAGTTGAATTGCAGTAAGTAACTGACACTAAAACAAACGTTAACTTTACATTATTTTAAGATGAAATACTAAATTACTATAAGATACTCTTCATTCATCAGCATTGCCATTAAATGTGGCAACGCTGACAGCCTTTAATTTACTTTTCCACTGAAAGAAATGCGATAATTTTTAAATACTTCCAAATCTGAAGCCACTGTAACTTTACCGCAGCGATTTGACATTAAAATGAATGGGCTGCTGATGACGTCAATGATCAACACGCCTACGAATGCTCTCCTAATAATCACTGCATGAAAATGACACGCGTGATAATTTGCGGTTAATAAACAGATGACATTCGCGTGGCTATGAAACGAGTCTATTATTGTTTTAAGGGTCGACTTTCCAATCTTCAGATAACTTTTATACGAGAAATAAGAAATGGACAGACTTTCTACTGTAAATTGTAAGTATATTTATTTCATAAGATAAAAAAAAAGAAAAGAAAACTGTTGTTTGTCGGCTCTAAAACAACGATCAACAACAATCCCTGACTCAATATAATCACTTCACGGAAAAACAATTCGTTTTTCAACGTTGCTATTTTCAGTGAAAACAAATATAAAATTAGTCAAGTAACCTGTAGGTTTACTACTGTGCTAGTTACGAGTATTTATAAAACGATATTCTTGATTTTTTTCACCTTTTCCTGGGTGTATCATTTTTACGGTTCCGTACCCGAAGAGTAACCAACGGGACCCTATTACTAAGCCTCCGCTGTCCGTCCGTCTGTCTGTCAACAGGCTGATCCGTAATACGTAGATAGTTGAAATTTTCACAGAATCTGTATTTCTATTGCCACTATAACAACAAATAATAAAAAAATAAATTAAAAATTCCCCTACCACGATGGTACGGAAACCTTCATGCACGAGTTCGACTCGCACTTGGCCAGGTTTTTTTACACACGTTTTAGAACAACGTAAGTGTCCCTACAAAAAATTGTGATGTCCAAAAATACCTGACCACCAAAATATTTTCTAGTGAGACGATTTTGTATCGGAATCTAGGTTTGACTAAACTAGTCAAGAATAACTTAGTTATGTACGTAAAGTCAAATTGAGTTAAGCTTCGTTACTAACTTGGTAAATCCTTTGACTAGAAACTGATGAAACTACGATCAAATGTTTCAATTGGAGTCACTTGAAAACATGTGAAGCGATTTTGCCGAAGTCAAAGGCTATGGCTATGGTTATGGGTTATCAACATAATATCGCGCCTGTTTACCGTATAAGGTTAAGCAGAGGTGTACCTTTAGCATGTACCTACACCCTTTCACCAGTTATATTAAGTCCCATAAGGGACGCAAATACGAATTCCGGGGTGCTACTTAAAAAAATCCTTATGAAAAATACAATAATACTTTATCTAACTGGGTGAACAAGGTTAAATACAAAAAAAATGAATGGGTATTTACAAGTTTTTGAACTTCCTGAAATATTCGAAAATATTAATTCAGCAATTACGTTTCTTAACGATAAAAGTTCAACATACCGTTTACTATCCAATATTCACAAAGGTAGGAAAATATTATATTTTCGGGCTAAAAATGTTTTAGCAAATTATTTTTGTAAGACATTGGACATTTAAAAAATTCCATTATATAATAATAAGTAAAGATTTTTTTAACCTTTTTTATCTTAAAATGTTTGAAAATTATCGGATGTCACTTGATCAGACTCCAAAGATTTGCTACTATGTATTCTTAACAAAACACCGTCAAAAACTTACACTTAAAAGCAATTAACCTTCTAAACAAGGCCAACAATAACAAACCGAACACATTGTATGACGAAGAGTTATTTACTCATTCCTGGATTTGGCACTGAAACAGCATAGTAATTATAATATGTAGTATCAAGTACCTAGCCAAAATTCCGATGTTTTTCTGCAAAGATAGGTAAGCACTCATTTCATATTTCAATTTAGATTATATTTCCTCTCTCATTTGTTTACTTCCGCGTCTTTGGTATTTAATTAGTTTTGAGAATGTCAGACTCCGTCTTTTTCTAAAAAGGCGTAATAAAACATGTTCAGTAGAGACACTTCTTCTTCGGTTCCCTTAAAGTCGGTTTAGTCTATAAGTCAGACGTAAACCATTACATTATTATGTATTAAATCATGAATATTTAAATAAGGCTCATATTCATTAACATCAAGCGTAAAATACGAAACGTTCATTTCACTTTCTCGACGTTAATTTGACTCAGAAAATAATATAAAAGGTATCAGGAAACGCGCAATGAGCAAATAGCAATCATCTCCTAAATAAAAAAGCCGACTTACAAAATGTCGCAATAATAAAAAAAGCGGAAGCGGTTAAGAAATTTAACACAACACATAAAACCAACTTGTAATTCTGCGGAAAGTCGCGTAAAAATGTCAGCATCGTGCAATTTTACATAAATTACTTTACAAAAGAAGTTGGTGGCGTTCCGGCTCGCCGAGACGGCTGTCGTTCGGCCGCGCACCCTGAATTACGAACGGGCTATTTGTAGATGCCGCCAAGAATCGCTTTCATTAACAATTCGCGATAAAACACCCGCCCTCGGCTCAGTGTCGAAAGAGATTTGATGTGAAGCGAGTTCGCGTCACGCCTGGTTATTAATTAGGGTCCCACAAAAAGGTGTCGAGGTCCAGTGGTTGTGACGCAGGCTCCTGCGGCAAAGCCAGCATCCAGTATCTAACCGACAGTGGGAGCGCGCGCCCGCGCCCCGAGGCGTCCCGGCTACATCGCCAGCCTCGATCCGCGAACACCTTATTTCAAAATCGATCTCAATTTAAAATTAGAATTCTGATTTTTTGTGTGATTCTCTCTCGTGACAGAACTGTCTTCGATTTTTAATTGAAGGTTTTAAAACTTTTTGTTTTCCTATTATGTAACGGATACAAACTTTAATTGATGGTATGTAATAAATTATAAGTTATAAATATTCATGAAGAACTACATATTTTTAATGCGAGTAGCATACATAATCTGCAAATTTGAAGAATTTTGGCTAAGTTTTATACATATTTCGTGGCTTTCCCCGTATAAGATGCAAATAACGAGGTATCGTTTTAAACGAGCATACTGGTGTAAAGTTTGTGGCAGGAAAGTGTCATAATGCGTTTTTGGGGATTATTTTCAGTCGGGTCACGTCATGTAGCGGAGGTATGGAGGCTTAACACTAAGCCTGATTAAAGTCATCGATGGCTCGTGCCTGTATCGGGAAATGGAAAATATTAAACAGGGGATTTGTGAGTCCTGTTAATACTGGGATTATGTTTATATTTCATAGGTACTTTTCATATGTAAATCATACGTACTATAACTTATCGTAGCAAGAATTACTAAGTCTGTTAGTTACAAAATTATTATAATATTCCTTTAAAAACGCTTGCAATGTTAAAATTCACACAATTTCTTAGAGCTTACGTAAATGTAGGAAGGAACACAGCGCGGCATAGTAATTAGACGTTCGTATGCACTTAACCTCTGCTTTCTTACGACTGTACTAAAAAGTAATAACCCATTAGTAACTCGACTCTGGGGAATTGTCTCCAGCGTTCAAACAAAAAATATTTCCGTGAAATTACGGGAACGAGGCTCGGGGACCAGATGTTTACAATTGCTCGCTTCGGCAAAGTCCCGAAGTCCCGACTATTAGAAGAAGCTTGGCAAAGGTCCTTAGCGAGGAATGGGAGCTTGGTCGCTTGGTAAATACTTGGCAAGTTTTACGTCAAGTCACCGTCCGCCAAATTAGTGATGCCCTCGTTTATAATCCGATATCGATAATCGATTTTAAATGATCTGCTAATTAATTTCCCGATGGCGATGGAATATCATTAATTTAATTAGAGTGGTTTGGACATGAGTGGATTCCAGTTAAGAGATGTTTAATTAAACGCTAGTTTCATAACTACTATATGAAGCCCATCAACACATTAAAATTTCAATCAAGTAGATGACAAACAACAAAAAACATATATGAATAGATTGTATAGTGTTTAAATTGAAGCTCTGTTTATTAATCTAACTACTAGTTATATATAGTCATATCATTTCGTTGCCAAACATTTCTATAAATAATACTTTCGTTTTGGCGCCAATAGCATGAATAGATGGAGTGAAAGAAATCCATCATCCCTATATTTTTATCGCTGTTAAAATTATGAGATCATCATTTTTATAGTGGAACACAGTCTTGCCGGCGCCGTATAATAACACATAGAGCATGTTTTCATTAGCATGTAATATGCGTTCCACATTATTTGTCTGTGTAGAATGTCTGTTGTCTACGGCGTAGAGTGTGCTACGAGTGCTACGAAATTTCGTAGCAGCTCAAATCTTTATAAACTTCGGACGACCGACCAATTGAAATTTTCATATTTATTTCTATAAAAGCATATAAGAACTTGTAGTTACAAGTGTATCTACCAAAAATTTGGTCCACATTTAGATGCCAACCGTTTTATAGGTTTCACATGCATAAATGCGTCGCGTATTTGCACATCGCTAACTGTGTTACCTATAATTAGGAACCAAACTACACTGTAATGAGCAAAACAAATGAACCAGTTTTTGTATTCGATATTCAACTCAATCTCTCATAAAAAATAGTCATAGGGTCACAAAGATTAAACTCGAAGTTTCCCTTTGTCATAACCCGCTTTATTACATTGAAGGGTCCCAATATAGTTATAAAATTAATACTTAAAGTTTAACCGTAATAAAATTAGGATTAAATTGTACTATTAGATAGTTATACAAAGAACTAGTTAGTATCGTACGTGAATGAATTGACAAATAGTTTGGATTTGAAATATTTTTGCTGATGGTCGCTCGGTTATAGAATTTTTCGGACGAAACGTGAATGTATTTTTAATTGTTCACGGGGTCGTTTTAGTCAAATTTGGTTTAAAAAAGTTTTGTTTTTGATTTGTGTGAATTTGAAATATATTTACCAACAATAAAAAAAACCTGAAATGAATACCCAAACCACATTATTCATAAACGTTGCGTGACTAAAATACATAGAGAAAAGATAAAAAGAGATGATAACTCCCTTGGTTAATTTCAGTTTATGGCAATAAGCCCACCTCTTTTATTGGCGAAATGCGGGTATATTCCTCTCTGGTATGTTTAGGTATGTTCATCATGAATTTGAAAATGAAGGACAGTATTTACAAACATTTTTTGAGTTAGCGTCAACATTTTCAACCACTAATCAAGAAAATATTAAATTCTTAGGCACAAAATAGTAAAACATAAAATAGTGATTAAAAAGGCGTACTTTGAAGCGACCGCTTTATGGATCACGCAAGCGAATCCATTAGGTGTCCTTGGAGACAAAATATTTGCATGGCTGTGGACATTACTTTCGAGCAGGAATATTTTGCATACCTACCTTAGTTTTAAACATCCCAGGTACTCGAAAGTGGACTGTTGAAATTCTTTGATAAAGATAAATTCAGGATAAAATCTACATATTGTTTAATATTTAAATACAATTCACCAACTAAACTTAACAACTACATTTTACTTTTAGATACAATCGATTTCAACTATGTTCTTGAGTTAATTTTTACTCAGCAACGGATTCCGTAGTTTGATGTGTCTTTCTGTTTACTTTTGAGCCTACATTTAACTTAGAAGACAACGGGTAACTTGATCCAACTTTAAACTGTAATCGCGATAAAACTAACCTAATAGAACTTGAAACGTAGTTAAATACGTTTAAATTTTTCTATAAAATATCGTCACCTATTACATAGAACTTAAACATAACTTGCGCACTGTTGATGTACTAAACGGTACTCCTTTGCCTATCGCTTAGGGGATTTCAAGTGTTACAGTATGTCATTTCCTACTTAAAAAATAGTTTTGATACGCAACGAGGCTTAAGAGGGTGGCTTGTTATCTCTCATAGGTAATGAAAGATGGAGGGTTAGTATAATGAAATATTGCACCCATCAGTTTGATAGTCATCCATAATATTTTGTTTTCCTACTGAGAATGGGTTCACTATGGGTAGGGTACGTAGATAGAGAAAAATGGTTTTTCGCGCTTCCATACAAGGTGTAAACTCCCTTCACGAAGCCAAGCAAAAAAATGAAAGTTTACGTTAGGACTCAATGTAACGCACATTAAAACATTGTGCTGATGGATGCATTGAATAGCACAAGGATCATGGAGGTATTTAAAGTAGCGTTATAACATTAAAACTGGTATTTAAATTAAAACTTGTGAAAAAAGTTGGATACTTTGACCTCCAATATCTCCGTAACTAGAAGGTTCCCAGGAATGGTCCAGAACAAAAAATGATCGCAATGACGGGGAAAACAAGTGCCTATCGCCTTCGTTATGGGTCTTTTTACACCCATTAGCTGTAAGTTTTTTAAACCTTAAGCTGCGTCTACGCTAGGCGAGAAAAAAAGGCCTGAACTCAAACTGTGGGAACAGTATAGGGTGATTATTTTTGTAAAGCTGCGTCTATGCTAGGCGAGCCGAACACGATCGGAGCACGAATTCGCTTAGCGTAGACGGATTTAGAAGCCTCGACCGAGCACTCCCGCCAAGGGAATTTGTGCTCCTCTTGTGCTCCGCTCGTGTTCGGCTCGCCTAGCATAGACGCAGCTTTACAAAAATAATCACCCTATACTGTTCCCACAGTTTGAGTTCAGGCCTTTTTTCCTTTATAGGGAACGCGTCATAATTCACCACGCTGCCAGGCGCAGTGAGGGTTGATAGATTTCATGCCCGTTTCCTCACGTTTATTAAGCTGTTTCTTTATTAAGACAAAGAAAGAGCCTTGGTGTTTGTGGCGAGGCCAAGCGTAACATTCTTTAGTCTCAAATTGAGATTAATTTGTATACTGAGGGTCTGAAGTTCATGGGCCTGAACGAGGAAATGAAATACAAATTGCTTTGCCCTTGTAAAATAATTAGGGTACAATAAAGGAATATAAGAGGTGCCGGAAAAGGGCCGCTTGATGATTTAGACCTTTTTCTGAGGGATTGGTAGGAGAGGGTTTTTATAAAAGTATTGATTATGTTACAAAAAAGCTTTCTTTAACAAGTTAAAAAGAAACTCAAAGCTACGCCATGAGAAAAACTAAAGTATAAAAAAAAACCTGTTTATTTCAATATCATCATCATTATCATTTCAGCCGTAAAACGTCCACTGCTGGACATAGGTCTCCCCCAAGTGTCACCTCATTGACCGGTCCCGTGCGTCTCGCATCCAGCGGATCCCCGCAACTTTCACCAGGCCATCGGTCCACCTAAAGAGGCCTGGCAGGCCTAGGCGTATCGGAAGACGTCGCGTATTTCAACATGCATTAATTAATTTGTTTTTAATTATTATTTAAAACCTTATAATTGTTATAATTAATTTGCTTGTAGATATTTGTTAACCTAACTAAATACTTGATCTACTTAATATTTGAATGCCATCTCATAGCAAAAGGTGTCTTTACTGAATTTATTATGAAACATCTATTGTAAATACCAAATTTTACGGAATCAACTGATTTGATTGTATGCGAAGTAGATACTTAACTGTACTTATAAATCCTGATTATTCTCTTGCCCTTGTTCCAATTTATTTGGGGGCGCAGCATGTCTACTTCTTCCATACTTCTCTATTACTCTTCATCTCAGCGGTAACATCCTTTCTAGCCATATCATCCTTCACACAGTCCGTTCATTGTTTCTTTGGTCTACACTGTATTTATAAATATTATTTTTAATTTAATGGATGTTTTTTGTTATTAATTTCCCTGTCCGATTCTGAAGGATACCCAGCCTATATGACGTCGAATAGTCAAATATAAGTTTTTGCTATCTGCTTTCAAGCGTCCATATTCCTGAACCTGGCTGTAACATATTGCCAGTAGATATTTGTTCTGGAATATGATTTATGCGAGTAATATGCACCAGGATGCAGGGAATTCTGCCAAAACGATTGAAAGATTGATTGAAACTTTTAAAACTTTAAAACTTAGATATTCAACAAAAATTCACATTGAATTTTATATTCGAGCGTCGTGCCACGGCATGGGTGCAGTTTACTAATGAAGAAGTTTTATTATGATGAAAATCTTAATAACATAAAAAAAAACCATTCATTATCCACCTTGTCCTGACAATTACGAATACGACAAAAAAAAAAATAGCTAAACCCAACAAGTTTTCAAGTAATGGTCCTTCATACATGCGGCAATTGATTTTTATATAAATAATAATCTTAATAGGTGAGTACTTTTTGACCGTCACGAGTTTAAGTCTCGTTCCCTAGACCGCTTTAGTAACAGCTGACGAAAAGAAAGCACACTTTAAACTAGAAATAACGATCTACTACACACAAATCAATTTTTATAGTGCACTTTCCTATAGTGAAGTCCAATAATGATATTAAAAGCACTTAACAGCTAGCTAGTCTGCAAGTAGGCACTCTAGAAATCCATTTTGGTCTGGCTTTTCCAATTGAGTTTGGATTCAAGAAGTACATTCTATATTTTTATGTAATTCCCAGTTCAAAATAGGAACAGAAATGAATGTGGGAAATAAGTTGTGTTGTGTGTTGGGCTTTCAATGTGGTAGGCACTAGCTAGACATTTTGCTACTCGAAATCTATTTCAGTGAACTGACGTAAGCATTTACAGCAATTCTTTCAACGTTTTAATTATTCAGATCTTAAAGGAGGTGGAAAAGGAGATCTAGGTATTTTAATAAAGCTAGAACTTTATTGCAATCTTTTGAACTAATGTAGCTCTGCTGTAACTTCTTCCTAACTAATATAAATTCTTATTCATTTTTTGTATCGATAAAAATCCAATGCACGTTCTACCTTTTTGCACGTGTTATGAAAAAGCACGAACATCATAAATCTTCCATCGCTCAATCACTTTACGGCGTAGACAGAGTATACTCTGTCTACGCTTTACGGTGAAGCCGACACACACCGTTATCGATGACATTTCCTATTCAAATGTTTGTTTTTTTTTCTGACATTTCATTTCTGTTCTGTGTGCCTGCCAGTGTTTCGGGTTGTCAAATTAGCATGAAGTGTATGTGGCGTTGTGAGTTTGAATTTAGAATAGAATGTTACATTCGTTTTATTTTGTGAAAAGGCTTGCGTTATAATTTTATGTTTCCGGAAATATTTCTACCTTTCAAAATGAATAATCTAACACTAAAACGTTTTCAATTCATATTTTAGTGAGTAGTCAAAAAATTTCAGCGAAGCCACAGAAATCTAGGACGACAAGTTTAATTCATGAGCTAATTTAATTAGGAAGAAACGCGGTGACATTTTTGGCACAAACACAACACTGCTTCTACCCACTTACTGTTTTATTAGGCAAAAATAAACCAAAATAACATGATAAATACTAAAGAAATTAGCCTCATACGTCATGAGTATTGGCATAATGCTGTCGATTAAAATGCTAATAATATTTGCACTGGCCTGGCTTCATTTAGTGCGAGGTCTAATGTTCTGAATTGCTCTGATTGGCCGCAACGGCATTTGCCAATAAAACCGCTATTGTATGAAGCTGTTGGCTGGTCTAGTGTGCGGTTATAACAATGGGCAGTAAATATTGAGATTAATGAATGTTTTATAATTGAAAATGACAGGAAAACGGTCGAACTGAGTGAAACACTGTGAGATTAAAATAAATATTGAAAACGTGAGTTGGTTTTGTTTCACAATTGATTAACAACAAGAAAGTTTGAAGTTTGAAGTTTGAACATCAAGAGATTGTTATTCTGCAAAATAAAACTTGGTAAACAAAACAATTCGATTTTATATTAAAGGAAAACAGCTTGTTCCACTGTTGAAATCATTATGACGGAAATTGAGGGTTGGAATAGCTCTTCTAAAATAATAATTAACAAGCAAAACAAGAGAAAAGTTAAAGTTATATTCTGTTTTTTTTCCTATTTCTGATTTACATTTCTTCCTAACAAAATTGAAACAAATACAAACAACAACAATTAAAAAGCTTTGAATGAAGCGGAATCTGTTACTGATACCGAGAAGTCGTGGAAAGTTTACAACGCAATAAATGAATAGTTCGGTAGTGCCGTCTAACTGCCGCACTCTCGGAAGTTCTCCAAAAATATTTAATGTTTATCTTTAATTGATCAGTATGTCTTACACCCGTATCTATAAACAAGTCAAAGTGATTACTTGAGTAAAAGTCATTATTTATGGTACGATTTTTAGTCTGTAGAGTAATTGCTTGAAGTTAGAACTGTCAAAACTTCTTTAACGAATTCTTTGCTTTGCGTTGTTTGACAGTTTTAACTGCGTTTAAATTCTTGTCTATCGCATAAAAATCTTTGCATAAGTAATGAAATAATTAAACTCAAGTAATTACTTTATCTTGACTATAGATCGGGTGTTGGTCCTGTCAACAAAATTGTGATGATCTCAAACTCACAAATTTTTAGCTGACCTACTGAAAACGTTCAAAATATATTTACATACCTTTCACAGTTCTACCTCGGACAGCAATAAACCAAAAGCAACCTTATGAAAACGAAAATAAAGGTCACTGTCATTTTGACAGTGATACAGACAAAATCAGATATAAAATAACTCTGGGTGGTACTTGTTCATAAAAGTTAATGATTGATTATATTTCAGTGACGTCTCTGAATATCAAGTTAAGTTTAACAATAAAACCGAAATAAAATTACAAAAGCAAGGACTGCTTCACGGTCTTATCATATGTATAAGACTACGGTTCTAGATCAATTCCCCTAAGCATTGAAAAAGGTTGTTCAAGTAAAACTCAATGATATGGCTATAAAGGAGGTGACTTCTGAGACGACGAGTATTAGAGAAGTATGCAAGAAGAAGACATGCTGCGCCGACCTCAAATGAATAAGGTCAGGAGAATAATGATGATTTTGATTGTGAATGTTTTATTAAAATTATATTGTGTCAAGGAATGTTGGATCTGCTCTATATGAATAAGATAACATAACATATTTTTATACGACAAAAGAAACCATCTCAATATCGTACAGGAAACTATGTATCTAAGATTCTAAGTAAAGCATTGAAACTGTACCCACTAGAAGTGTTAATAAAAGTCTAAAGTCTGTGAAAGATTTCCACCGTACCGTACAGTATCGAGCCCCAACAGAAGGCTTCTATTAGTTCCCGAGGGTATCGGCCGAAGCCGTTCAAATAGTGTGGAGCGAGATATATTTACAGTTTATTAAACTGGAGAAACCCTGGGTTTTTTCTTTAAGGAATTTCTCAATAGCTTCTGCGATCTTGTATACCCCGTTGAGGGCAATAGGTTCGCCCGCTATTACATGGGACTTAACATAACTGCCGAAATGTTAACTAATAGTTACGGAAGGTTTCTGCCGAAACCGAAAAATAATTTTCTTCGTTTACTTTGTGGCTTAGAGAACAATATTGGGTGTTTTCACTCGCAGACAAGCGGTTGCGTACATGGCACGGATGTGTAATATATGCATGAATGTTGAAGAATTATGCAAGAATGGCGTCATGTTGTTTTTCATGCAAGGAGAAAAGATGTGATACATGATGTGTTGTGTGTCAGTTTATGTTAAATAAATGATTTTTCTTTTGTTATCTTTGAGAATAAACAGTTTTGTCAGTTGTTTTTTTTTGCAGAGCCTTCATCTTGTAAGTGATGTTTATACATATCAGCCTTTAGTATTCTTGTTTCTAAGACACAGGCCTTCTCTCTGTGAGAGAGTAAGTCAAAATCCACTAAAAGTGCGGTTGAATAAAATACTCGTAGTCCAATTTATTATTTTCCAACAATACTATACCATCTTATAAAGACACTTATTAACCCCGACCAAACCAACTTATAGAACCATTAAATTACCTTAAAAAATTACAAAGCTTCCCCGGCCGAATAACAACCGGTAACCGACCATTGCTAAGTCCTGACCCAGAGTTTCGCAATTACGAGTCGGTCGGTTAAGCTAGTCAGTTAATTAGGTACATTACTGGCTTATCGTGTGAAGAGGAAGTTCGGGTATTGCGGGTCAGTTGTGGCATGTCGGTCGGTGTGTTCCCGGCCTTATGTATATGGATGTGTTGCAAGGATTAGTGTGGCAGTGTGATGGTGTTTGTAAGTCAAGGTGTTCGTTATAATGATGAGGCAATAATAATTAACATGATATTAGGCCTATTTTGCCAGAAATAGTAAAGTATTATAAAATGTCATTATTTTATTGTGATAAATTAAAATGCTTTCGGAATATTCCATTCACCGATCCTTTTCATTTAATGAAAAATATTTGTACGAGAAAAAAAAATCTTATTGCAGAATCCGTCGTGGAAGAAACGTTTTAATGTAACTGCCAATAATATTAGCTACTTAAACTAACTAAGCTGATTTCTTTGAAATAAGCTGTGCCTTTGTACTCCAAGTTATGTTATGATGTTTCTTTATGTTTTCTCTTATGTGTACATAAATGATAAAATAAATAAATAATGACGACATAAACGAACTTCCTTTTTACAACAACATAGATGTAAAAGGGTTAAGCACATTTCTGATCCGGCCTTCTAAAAGTATCTATTTATAGTAGGATGTTGAATGCATATATCAAATATCTTAAGTGGGGTTTAAAAGCTTAGGAACTAGGCCCTGACAGATGCTTAGCAAGATAAATGACCAGGCCGACCCGACTGACCCGACTGTTGACGTAACAAGGATCTAGTGATCCTTCACGATTGTCAACTTCAAATAGTTTATACTAAGTTGTATATGTTTTTTTAAATCGGATCTAACGTCGCCATTTTGCTATTACAAAACAGTTTCCACAGACAATTCCACGAATGTTTACTAACAGTGTTCTCCTGTTACTGTAATTCAAGGGCCAAAACAAAATGCAGCACTGTAAATCTATTTGAAAAGTTCGTACTACTGTTTATGATATAAATTTTAATTTTAAATAGAACGAGAAAAATGAAAACGTAAAAATTTATGCTATTTCCAAAAGTACTTATTCGAATGGTTTTGGTTGCTCAACACACACACATTAACATATTTACAGGGTGTAACAGGACCCTTAACGAAGCCGTCAACCAAGCATTCTGTACATCAAACTATGTAACTTTACGAAAAAATGATTGCAGGGAAACGACTTTTTTTTTGGGGTGAAAAATCACGTTTTACAGTAGGACTCAATGTAACACACTCAAAACATTGTGCTGATGGATGGATTGAATAGTACGGGGGTTGTGCAGGTGCCTTACATTAAAAATATGTATTTAAAAAAAATGTGACAAAGTTGGGACTTTGACCCCAATATTTCCGTAACTAGAAGGTAGGTATGGACTAAAACAAAAATAATAATCGCAAGGTTAGGTACTGTAATACTGTTAGCTATATGCTGCTCTGATACCGGAAGATTTGTGATGCAGCCGCTACTCAAAACAAAAATAGTAAATCAAACAAGTACCATGTTAATATCTAAACCTGATTCTTGATTGAGTTATCAAATCCAACTAGAATCATTTTTCTGCTAACCTGCAAAATGCGAACTTGCCTTGAGCATAGAACCGTTTCATTACACATAAATGAGCTTTCATTCAAACCATGATTTAATTAATAATTTCTCTCTCTGTGTGATCTCTATGACATACCACTATTTCCTTTGTATCAATTATTTAGTCAGGAACGTCTCTATGAAGCACTTAGTCAAGATCACTATGTTGTATACAGTTATCTGAACACATAAGAGGTCTGTAGGTACGGACTTTGGGACGAATTGCGAAACGTAATACCTCAATTGGAGGGATTGCAAATACGGATATCTTTGATTATGTTATGTCGAAAACTGATTCTGAACTATAATTATGATTGTACTCAGTTTGTGTATTTAGCGGTAGGTAATGTTAAAGTAAATCAAATTCAAAACAGTTCTATCTGTCGTAGTCAAACCAGTTAGGCTATTAATCACTAACAGCCTAACTGATCTGGTGCGTGCCATAATTGTTTTCAAAGAGCCATTTTTTGATTAAAGACGGACGGGCTTTCTATTGGCAAAACCTTCTACAACCCTGCCCGACCCACAATTCGAACTCAGAACGCAAAGCTCAGCAGTTGCGTTCACGACCACTAGTTCAGCGAAGCAGTTTTCGCAACGATGCTGCTCAACATGCCAGGGCGAATTACTTCCGATTTCGCAACTCCTTGTCTAGAGCAAACCAGTGGATGACAGTAAATTATGTCGTTGTATGTATGTTTCTTAGAAATGTATAGTTACGAGGAACTTTACGAGCACTTGGTAAGATTTACTAGGTACCTACTCTGTTATCGGAGTAATAGACGGTCCCTTTATGTACACCGGTCTTGGGACTGATTGTGAGACGGATACGGTATTATAAAATAACTAGCGACCCGCCCCGGCTTCGCACTGGTATAGCATATTTTGCCTTCATGTATATAAGAGGAATATCTCACTACGCATTGTTTTGTTATATCTCAAAGGGATTAGGCAGCGTTTTCGATGAAAGCTCCCAGGCGCCTTAAGTTTTTCCGACACTTCCAATAATTATCGTCATATTTCAACTAATTTGCACAAAATCTATACAAATTATATACCTTCCCCATAAATCACTCTATCTAGTGAAAACAGCATGAGTGGCGTTCAGTAGTTTTTGAGTTTATTGCAAACAGACAGACAGACAGCCGCGGCGTAGGACTTTGATTTATTATGTAGTGATGTAGGTTGTACCTCCTTTTAAGGGCAAACGAACAGAATCGTCATCTAGCTCAATCAATCTTGCAGAGCTGGGAATGACATTTTTTTCAGACTATGAACAATGAAAACAAAAGTCTGTTTCTTGAAAAAAAAAAAAAAAAAAAAAATATATTAGAGCCGGTTGCACCATTGAAATTGAACGCGATCAACACTAAACCGTGCTTCACAAGTGCTGATCCTATTCCGAAACAATGGTGTAATTTGCCCATTGAAAGTACCAGTACCTATTTTCAGATTAAAAACAGAAGTGAGACCTTCAAAAAACTACTTTCTTAGCCTTCTACTGCATTGCAGAAAGCAACTTCTTCAACAGTCCACGTAACACAATAATAGAAAACAGACCGCGGCGTTGAGTGATGCAAATGTCACGCCCATACGAACCGTGAGGCGTGAACACAAAGGGATATGTTTGGCATAATCGCACAAAACACAGCCTTATTATAATTTCATAACATGTTCGCGCGATGCTATGCTTTTCCCATGGTGAGGTTATATAGTAGCGGAGCGTGTAGCGGAACGATTATGATAACAGAAATTATAACGTTGTGACTCTCAGGAGTAAAATCAATCCAGTAGCTCAAACATGTAAATTAGTTACCACCATCAGATGTTGACAGAAGTTGCTGATTGCGATAAGACCACAGTGGTTAGCCTCCACATCTTCCTTTATACAAGGTGTAAACGGACCCTTCATGAAGCTGTCAATCAGGCATTTTGTGCATCTAACTAAGTAACTCAATACAAAAATAATTGCTGGGAAACAAATTTTTTTTTGGGGTGAAAAATCACGTTTTACGGTAGGACTCAATGTAACGCACTCAAAACATTGTGCTGATTGATGTATTGAATAGTACAGGGGTCGTGGAGGTAATTATAGTAAAGTTATAACATTAAAAACTAGTATTAAAAAAAAAAACATGTTACAAAGTTGGAATTTTGGCCCTCAGTATTTCCGTAACTAGAAGGTGTGGTCTAAAACAAAAAAAAAATGTTCGCATTATCGGGGAAAACAAATGTCTTTCAGCTTCGTTAAGGGTACTTTTAAATGTGTTGTCCTTATTGTTTGTTTTCCCTTTTTCCGTATGTACAGACGTCAGCACACCAAGTTACTACAATCTGTCAATGTCTTTAATAGTTTTTAAACTTTATCGCTAAAGGAACTAGAAAGTTTCGGGTAGCTGGATGTACGTGCGTCTGTACATTCCTTTCACAGTTATTTTACCTCTGACTGCATCACTGCTGTCATTGTCACTGTCGAAATCTCAGTGATCTTTATCCTAGTTAGTCTGTCAACATTGCGATTTAGATTACTTCATTTTCGTTAAAACAACTGTGAATGGGCTCAATCTGCATTATGGGCGTCACCATTGAAAAAATACTGCGCCATTTCTTAAGAACAAAATGAGTATTGACACCAAAAGGTAAAATAAACTTGAAAAATGTATAGGCATGGGCGGAACGAACGTTTGACGAATGGTATTAAGATTTATGACTACGAAACCACCAAATGCTAGTCCTACCGGTACCTCTCTGTAGATTATACGACGAGCGCTCGATATATAACGATATACTTTACGTAACGTAGGGGACGTGAATGAATGGATGGAGGGAAGGGATCAAGTGTTGAGAAGGTACTATGAGTAAATTCAAATAAGTAGATGAGCATTTTCAAATATGCTGCGCTATGGCTGGATAATAACAAAGTAAAACGATTTGAAATTGAAATGATTAAGGGTTTAAATTAGTGGCCATGATTGTGTTACTCTCTAGACTACAAAAACGCGCAAGTTATTTCAGTAGTGAAACTTATTCTTCGCTACGAAAGCGCAGCAAAACTCGCTACGTCATATGCTACGCGGTGCTACGGCGTAGCGGCTTTAGCTTGAGTGTGAACGTACACAATTTTCATCTCACTTGCAACAGCCCTGGCAATTTCACGAGGTCAACTCGCGAGGGGTATATTTGACTACATTTTGGTAAAGAGGCAAAGGATTGAATGAATAGATAACCTTAGTTCAATAAGCTGTTATACTTGCAACGAAATGCTTTCATCAACGACTATCATTTGGCGAATTATTTTTAGTCTCAACAAAATGAAGGTCCGGTGTTACCGGTATAGAAATATTGCGGTTCTGGACCTCAATTTCTGACAGACAATGTACTGAAGCGTATCAGTACCCGTAATCTGTAGGTACAAAATAAAAGATACATACCGGTTTGAACAACTGCCTCCGTGGTCGAGTGGTTTAGGCGTTTGCCTTGTGACCCGGTGGTCGTGGGTTCGATTCCTACGGGAAGCATACTTTGTGAAGTTGTTTCCAGTTTGGTTAGGACATTGCAGGCTTGAATCACCTGATTGTCTGATAAAAAGATGATTCCGTGCCTCGGAAAGCACGTTAAGCCGTTGGTCCCGGCTGTCATTGGTTGATCTTTGGCAGTCGTTACGGATAGTCAGAAGCCAGTAAATCTGACTCCAGTTTTGCCATGAAATACCGTGTTACCCAGTTAATGGGTTGTGGAGGTCTGGTAGGCAGCCGCTCTTCGTAAAATACTGGTATTCAGCTAAATCCGGCATGACTGGAAGCCGACCCCAATACAGTTGGGAAAAGGCTAGGCAGATGATGATGATACCGGTTTGAACAAACCTCAAGCAGACAAATGCACTTTGAGCTTGGCATCAATGCATAAGTTTAGGACAAGATTTCATAATTTGTTCCCTTTTCGTACCGGGAGTTCCCATTTACGATACTTCCTACACTAAATATAATTCGCAAAGTTTTCCAATCTTGCATGTAATTAATTTTCACAGCACACACTGGTTCCCAATTAGCATGTTCATTAACACGCCGGCGCATGCGTGCCCTATCTACATCGAATACAACGCGTATTTGTTCAGCCGCTGAAATGGAAGGCGGAGTTAACTGGCGTACTTTATAGGATTATGGCGTACTTAAATTAGTAATGTTTGAGGTGTTTTTGATAAGTAGTATTAATGTTGAACGCCTGAACTTCTTAGATAGGGCTGAGAAAATGTTCAGCAAGTTTCAAACATAATCGTTTCCCACAGTACTTAATTCCTTTAACATATCATATAGCGGGCGCATGCACTTTTATGGTACTGTCATTTTTATTTCTATTCTATTTTTATTAAATGGTAAGCAAAGCCGAAGTCGACTATTCTTCCAATTGCCAGTGAATTGGAAAAACAAGTGTGTATGATAAAAAATAAACATTTTGATTATATATTTGCAATACATAATCGGAAAAATAATACGGTGCAAGTAAATAAAAGTGAGGGGACAAAATCAAAAGACTGAAATTTTCTTTGAATTAAACAACCAGTTTCAAACGCCTTCTCCACAGCAGAAATTTCTGTAACTGAAATTAAACTAGGTTACGAAATGGTTTAAAAGTAATCAGGCAATACAAACGCGCGTAGTGTAACCGTAAACAGTTATCAACATGTTTTACGACACGTTTTTTCTGTTTTAAAACAATTTCCAACAATGATATCGTTTAAATTCATACCAAGTATAATGACTTCCCTTATTTTATTACGATTATTACAGAAACGAAAACGTATAATGAAATAATAATTGGCAAGATTAAGCTCCAATTAGAAAGCTACCTTATCATCAAATAATAATAGCCATTACTTTGGAACGGTTCAAGATTCGGGAGCAAGGAAATAATCGTAACGTTTAGATAATTAGCACAATTTGTTACATCCGTTAATGAGCGCCGAACGGTTACTGCTCGTTATTCTGAAGAACTGATTTTAATACCGACCTTATTTTATTAAACGTTTGAGTTATCTGGCTGGGTAATGGCGGTTTGAGTGTTTTGGGGGAATTATTAGATTTCCTCGTCAGTCTAGTGGTCGCAAGCTGCAGAGCATGAGGTCCTTTTTTTTTTTTTTGGGATGGGAAATCATCAAATGAGTCCTCCAGCTCTGGGCGGAGCGGAAGGGAGTGTCAGACTTCTACTGACTAAAAACTATCCATGTTCCTTCTTTTGCCCTTTATGTTCCAGGGCCGCGGTATCTCTTTCGAACAGTCCCGCAGGCCCTGGCAGGCATCGGCCCTTGCATTGCGACAGTCGCTCTCTCCATGTCGCCATGAGATCGCGCCGGAGGTCTGTCCGCTGAGCGACAATTTGCCGTGGCAGCGGAGTTTCCCCCCGGCGTAGTGCATCCGCGCGCTACTCGTGCAGGTGCGCAAGGACTATCGCCTCCAGACCCCATGGCAAGGAGGCTCGCCGCTTCGCCGGAGATCGTGCGGTACCCGCGGTCGAGCCTTACGGCTACCACCTTTTGGGGCGCGTTCAGGTAGTGGGAGGCTCGCAGCCTCAAGGAACGCGCCCACACCGGGGCCCCGTAAAGGGCCATGGACCGCACGACCCCCGCGTAGAGCCTCCGGCAGGAGGCGTTTGGACCACTCAGGTTGAGCAAGAGCCGCTTGAAGGCAGCCCCGGCCCGTTTCAGTTTGGGAGCCAAACGTCGGAAGTGCTCCACAAAGTTCCACCGGCTGTCGAGGACGAGTCCAAGGTCTACAACTACTACAACGTCGACTCGACGCCGATGGGAACCCCTCCTACCGTCAGTATGGATCCCGATGGTGGCGCATTCCGAGGCCCATGAAAGCACATGGCTTCAGACTTGTGCAATGCCACCTCGAGACCCAATTGCTGGATCCTCTCCAAGAGCATGAGGTCCTGGGTTCGATTTCCAGGTCAGGCGAAGTATTGTTGGGTTTTTACATCAGGAATTTCTCAGTAGCATCCTCTCCCACGGTTACAGGGGACTAAAAATAGCTGGCGAAATGTGGGTGTACCATTAGGTACACCTCTGCCTGATCCTTCAGGGATTACAGGCTTGATGTTATGTATTAGAATGTTAGGTGAATGTAAATCAATAAATACGTACATTTTATTAATTTTGAAGATTTTTAACTTCGAACTAATTTCTGTTTTCAAAGATTTTCGTTTTATAATTCTTGCTTCGTAATAATTGGATAACCAAGCAAGAAATCTTAAGAAACAGTTAACAATTTTCAACTTTCTTTTTAAACTAGGCTTGTTTTCTTGTTTAACTCTTTTGTTCGTCAATACATACTGTGGGTACTTACTACAAGGATCTTTTGGCGTTTAAATGACGTTTACCAGGGAGTGCTGTACGTAAAAATTTGTGAAATGTATTGGAAAAATAAGATGGCGGCTGTAGTTCGCTTTTTGCAGCTCAATTCCATTTATTATTCTGTACCATTTTACAAAGACATTATTTTTCACACCTGACAAAAATTCCTCCATTTTACTTTCCGAAACGTATCTCCTTCACACCCAAATACACCACCCACCAATAAATTATCCTGAACAATTCCCATGCTCGTACATTTAACACATTAAGACGTTACATGACACACAAGGCCGTAACCAAATCGAGCGGCACACGAACGTCTAAAACGGCTGATAAATTTCCCTGACGGGCAAACTTAGGTCTGTACATCACGATCGCCCGACGGATAAAGTTTATCATATTAAATGGTGGGATGAGTTGTTTACTGATATCAGTTAGAAGAAAAAAGTGGAATTTTGAATTTAGAATTGTCTTTGGTGCCAGTGGCTTCCGTTTGTGGCAGATTAATTCATTTCTGTCAAATTGTGCGGAAATTACAATGTTCAGGTATCAATTCGCCTGTGTCATCCAATTTGAAAAGCGAAATGAACTTATACAAGTTCATTTCGCTTTTCAAATTGGATGACACAGGCGAGTAATAAAAATAAACAACAAAAAAAAACACCGAAACACACCGAATATACATTCGTAATAATTAGTATTTGCAAAATGCGAGTATGACACGATTTGCTTTAAGACTTTGAGTGAAAAGTTTTGATTAAATTATTGTTCCGTATTCATGAGGTGGTGATACGACCTTGAGCAAGCGTGGTTGGTATTATTATTCATAAGATAGATCTAATAAGACTAATATTGTATTGTAGGTTCATCATTTATTACCACGTACCTGGGTTCAGGTAATAAATTGATTAGATTTGTATCAAAGGATCCAACACAAATGTTCGTAGAATACCAAAACTGTTTTAGGGCTGTGGAGCACATGTTAATTCGCTAAATACCAATGAGAAACTGTTTCTCTGTATCTCGAAATGAACAAACGCTTGAACGTAATGCGACGTGAATAATATCGCTTCAAGAGGATTCGTCTCTTCGCTATATTAATATAACTCCTAAAGTTACAAAGCATAAACTTACAATACATGTCATCAAGTATCTAGACACGAAACAATGTAACTTAATTTTGAATAATATTCAGCAGCACATAAAATAATTTAATACATAAACCTCTGGTAGATCATCATCATCTGCCTAGCTTTTTCCCAATTGTGTTGAAGTCGGCTTCCAGTCTTACCGAATGTAGTAGCAAACACACACACACACACACACACAACACACACATACACATGTTAGCTTATTTAGCATGAATTCCCACACACAAGATTGCATTGAGACATGAAAGAAACATACTTATTATTGAAAACCAAAAGATACAAAGATACAAAACCGTTACAAAATCGGATTGAATCACACCGAGTAAAAGATTACTTTTATACTGAAAGATCTGAAGATACTTGTAAACAAGTTATAACACAAGTATAAGTATCTCAAATAATTTTTGTAGGTTTGTGGAGTATTTGGAGCTGATGTAGTCCAAAATATTCTTTCATGAATGTGGAGCGTGTGAATTTAATTCAAAGCAAAGATGAGTTTCTGAATAGTTGAATGTATCTCGGGAATTTGCACGAACGTGAGTGTGCAATGGGATTTCTGTGAATCTGTTTAGTGGGTTTCATTGTAACATGTGTTTTTTTAAAAGTAAAATTTGTTTGAGAAGTGATTTTTTTGCAAAAAAATAGATAGTTTCGTATTGTCAGTACGTAAAATGTTGTAAATCTAATTCGTTATTGTGTGTTTGAAATGAACATTTTTTTTGTTTGCGAGACAAACAAAAAAATGTTAGCAAAAAATTGGTTTGGTAAGGTTAGTTGTTTGTCGTTGTACATTCATAGACTTTGTTTGTTTGTTGTGTTGACTCGTCCAACATATTTTATTTATATATGGTGAAGAAAACTACGTTACCATTTTGTTCGCTCGTTAATTCAGGCTTTTATACCGAAGCGCACGGTATTGAAAAAGGTTGTGGAGCGGTCATTGGACACGAAACTTATTATTTTCACCGCATTTATCCGATTAATCAGCAAGTATCAGGTTGGACCAATTTATCACAAACATTACTTTACTGTATTTTATTAAGTGGTCAGGTTATACGCTTTAAGTGACAACGTATAGCTATAAATCGTCTAAATTCAAGGTCAGAAACTACACTGTAGAAATACAATTAAGCTACATTTCTTGTTCTAAACAGCGGACTATTTCAACTAAAGATATTGTTTAAAACGCTCTTGGGGCATCTATTAACCTACTAAACTAGAGTATTTTGGCAACAGATTTGATTCTTAAAATGGAGACTCGTAAATATGGATGAACTTGGCCAAAACAGTAATAGGCGTTTCGCTTTTATCTTTGAAAGAAAATAGTGACCTAGGTCAAGTTAGGTCATCTACTTGGCTGTAACATTTTGTAATTATCCTAAATATGAACCCAATTTATTTGGGGTCGGCACCGCATATCTTTTTCTCCAATATTTCTCAATCAGTCATTATATCAGTGGTGTAGAATCAATTCTATTTCCTTTGTTTTAAAGTTTGACGTTCAAATGTGCCTACTAATGGCATATTTGAAATAAAGGGCCTTTGACCCCCTTTCTGGCTATATCATATCTTTCGCACAGTCCACCCATCGTTTCTTTGGTCTTCTCCTATTTATATGTATATCAACCTAGATCCACGAAGTTTACGTTACGTTTACACCGCGTATTCGTGCTTGAGCCTCAGTTTAAAGCTACTTACACGTGTAAGCCAATACTACACGTGGAGTACTACAAAACTAATCAATTTACTTTCGCAATCTCATTTCAGCTACAATCAATGACAGTAATTTGTCAAAATGTAGGTATTTTTGACAGATTAAAACTTAGGTTTCTGAATTTAGTTGGGAGGCAAATGATTGTTTATATACCAAGACGCTATTACAAGATACTCAATTTTACCACTATTCACACTCAAATATCTGTCAAATACTTTTTACCGATACATTTTGAAATCCTTACTATACAACGTTGTATGTACAATTGTTTCTGAAACTGTGCGTAAGTCATTTATATTGGTAAGATATTCCACTCTATTGCCGATGTCTGTGGCAAGTCGGCTAATAAAGAAACTGCTCGCATTCGCTTTATCGGTCCTCAGAGATCAAACGCCACTAGCTACCAGGCGCGAGGCGTTCTCACGACTCGGTTCCCATTAACGACGCGTACTTCACTTACGGCTCGTAATATCGGGTTCGTACATTATTACGTTTCCTTTATTCATCTTTTTACAAAATAATTACATTTTAAAATATTAATAAAAAAAATATATAAAAATATACAAAATTGAACAGTACATTCTTTATGAGTACGAAGATGTACTAAAAATAAAGCAAAAATAAAATCTACACCGAATTTATTTTGTCCTTCGATTATGTGCTTTATGTAGTTTAATACAACTTAGTTTTGAAAATTTCATGTCAATGACAAATTTATTAAGAGTCAGTGTGATTGCACTACCGATTTAATTTTGTTACCGATTTGGTATACCACCAGTTTGATAACATTATTCAAGTTGAATTAGATACAATTAAATTAATAATTACAACGAGGACGACTGGAAACAGGCGTCTAAAAAGGAACACGGTTACAATATTTAGAATACTGAATAACTAAATGACATTTCCGTATGAAAATTATTTCACTACCTTCTTTCATAAACTTCAAGAGAACGAGATCTCATGAGATTAGAATATATTATAAAGGCATGGATAAATTATGATTCTCCATCAAATTCCCTGGGGTGGCTCATCCGCGCTCCAAGGAAACGATACTACGAATGAAAACGGAAGTAAATTTAGAAAAGGCAATTGCTTTCTTTTCATACTTTATCTTTTAACCTATTCGCCGAATTGGCGCCGAGAGATACGGCGAAAAGGCTGCTTTATTCGACGAACGAATTTATTTGGAGATAATTTACAAAAAAAAAAATTTATATATACATAATATGTTGATGACAACCGCAGAAGCGTAAAAAATCTCTTGGTTTTTAGTGAAACTGAAACTAAACTACAACGGCCACTACCCATCGGCACAATCTGTGTACATTTCTACCTACCCTTTAGGAAATAGTTCATTAGGGATAATATGTAGCAAAAATACAATATGCCAAATGCTTGCTATGATTCTGGATGGATTGTGTGAGGAATGATATGAAAGAAATCCGGCCAAGTGCGAGTCGGACTCGCGCACGAAGGGTTCCTTACCAATATCTATAAAAACGGCAAAAAAATCATGTCTGTTGTACGGGAGCCCCACTTAAATATTTTTTATAGTATTTGTTGTTACTTATAGCGGCAACAGAAATACATCACCTGTGAAAATCACGGTTCAAGAGATACAGCCTGGTGACAGACCGACAGACAAACAGCGGAGTCTTAGTAATAGGGTCCCGTTTTACCCTTTGGGTACGGAATCCTAAAAAAGGAGTAAATGTTAGCGTAACGGTTGACAGAGGAGAATGAAAAAAAAACGTATTGCGCCGACTCCAAGTAACACGGGACAAGGGCAAGGTTAAAGTAACTACCTAAAGTTTCCACATTTCTGATTCCACATTAACCACAGCCCAAAATTGCCCCTTTTTTCGCCGAAAACAGAATTATGTGGAAAAGAACCCCTTAACCAAGTCGTAAGTACTGAAACATGTATTATTGGTGCCTACCTGCGTCGTAATGGGTTGGTTACGACTGTTACGAGTACTTACGAGTCCTGTTGAGCTAAACGGTTACCTTAAGGCGACCTGCGAGGTTACTAAATGTATGTTGTTTTTGTTAAATGCTTGCTATGTAGGGCATGTAGACGTTTTGCTTGTCAACTGTTTTGTCGAGGGAGGGTTTATCTAGAGTCTGTGTTGTGTTATGTTTTTGTCATTCGTTTGAGGTAAATGTTTGTGTTTAATTTAAGTTTTTGTCTGGATTTTTGGGTAGAATAGTGTAATTACAGTCTCTTCAGTTGTGACATTTTAAAGGACTTTTCTTGTTGACTTTGTATTTTTGCCATGTTTCAGACGCATTTCAGACATAAACTCAATTGAAGTTTAGAAACAAAACAGCTGCCTAAAGCTATAGGTATATTTGCGTTGGAATTATACAGGCATTACACTGCTGACTAATAAACAATATCTTTCACAACAACTTTATAAAACACTGCTATTTACTGCTCTTTCTCACAGCTTTACTCACAGGAACTAATACACAACAAAGTACGACATAATTTACTGACAGCAGTTCACAGGTCGTGCGGCTATAAGGGCGGCAACACACTGGTAACACGCACGATTTACGAGTGTTATCGGTATAACTCCCAAGCGGTACCACGATAGCGGTAAATTTTCGGGAACAGTGCGTTTGGGCACCGTTATGGTGAAACGGAATTTCTGGCGGGAATTGAATGTCGTTTATAGTGTATTTAAGTAATGAGGAAAGATGAAACACATGTGACAGATTAATATATGTAAATGTGGATAAATGGCAAGAAGAGATACGCCAACGATGGAGTATAGACAACGTTACTTACTTCTACAATGTCTTTCCACGGAATTAACATAAATAAACCTTTCGGTTGTTTATGTCTATTTCATTCATTTTTGAGTTTTCTTTCAATGTTTTCGTTGTCTAACCTCGGCAGTCAGATAAAAACCAATGACAAGCTTAAATTTACTAATGTGCGTCACAATGTGATACCGAGATGAAAGGAAACTTCCTAAGATCACCTTGATTATCACATAATACCTTTTTTCATGGCCATTCTTGAAATAAATTCCACGTTTTACTCTAAATAGTAAAACGATAATTTTAATGCACCATTAAAATTATCTTTACAAGTGGTAGTTCTAAGCGTTGGTCCGGCAGACTCCGGCGTAGGTATGTTAAGCAGTCGATCGAGCTACTAACCAGCTGACTGGTTAATCTTTAGCACGGGATGAGCTACCTAATGTCCTCGCCTCAGCATGTCACAAAAGAAAAGAATGTAGAAATGAATGTTGATTTGAGGTCACAAGAGGAAAATTCCTATGTATTTTAGTAGGCTCATATTCTAATATCAGTAACAATCTGACGAAAATGTCAAATTTAACTACATTTTTGATAAATTTTTATCATATCGTCGCGGGCATGTCATTGTGACTTGAACTTTAACATTTTTAAGTCTAGCTTTTAGCTTGCCGTTACTAGCACGTCACCGATGTAAATAAAATTATTATTTTCTGGTAGTTTGAATAAAAAGATAAGAGTTTAATTCCTTCTTAGTTTAAGGAGGATACGCTTTGAATTTTTTTTTCGTATGTCACTGATCTGTAAATTGCAAAAAACGAAAGAAGAATATCTTGGCTTACTCTGGCGCTAACACCAAGCATGGCTTAATGCCTTTGGAAGTCTTTATATCCTATCGTATCTCATCAAGTAACGTCTGATCCAACGTATTCTTAACCCTATCATAACGACTTTCTTATCTTGAATACTAGTTTAAGATCAAGCATTGTGCTCCTTACTCAAGTGAAGTAGAAAGCTTAACTTTAATGAGCACTGTGTCGCAGAGTTAAGCTACGTCATTAACTTGAATAACTTAACTTTAAGAACATCTGTTTCGCTTTATTTTTGTTTGGATAATAACGTCTAGCTAATTGAAAAAGTTACAAAGTTCGTAAGCTTTAATAATAATTTATTGTATAATGTTTGGCTTAGTTTGTAGAGGATATATTTTTATGCAAACTTATTTTTCAGGATTTTCTTCAATCTACCTTAACGGGTCTAAGGTGAACACTAATATCCGTTCAATATTAATTATTATTGCATTTTTTTATTTTCAAGCAGCGAAATCCAAAAATGCTAAGCTAGAAACTAGCTAGCTAAAAACATAGAATCATAGTTTAATAATAATTCCTGACAAAAATACTTTCCGTTCTTTTATTTTATTTCTTCGAAAGTGTATTGTAGGTAATTGTAAGTGTATTGAAAAACGTCGTTTCGTGGGCATTTGTTACTGCAGTGGTCGGCTCCATAAAAACCTCGCCTAGCCGCTCGGGTGTGAATTCCACCTCGAATGCAATAACAAAGTTTCCCCACTTATATAAAAATGTACTATGTTGAAAGGGACACGTAGGCATGTGAATTTTCTCTTTTATTTGCTCACTATCTGGTTGCGAAACTACCCAACATTGTCCGTGTCAGTCTATCAAATTACACCAATCCAACATACCACTTTAAAATAGCTAAGCAAATAGAAAGCCTTTTCTTTAAAATATTATAGGTATTTCTCTCCAAAAAGTGCGGATAGAAAATTTTATCCTTCCGAGCAGGTAAAAAAGAAAAACTTCGTCTTGAATACCTAAGTAGCATCTCGCCGGGTGAGTATCGCGATTCCGTCACTTGTGTCCTAGTCAACTCCGAGATGAAACAAAAGACGACGTGTTGTGTCTTGCTAGATCGTGGATAATTATTATGCGAAACGAATTGTTCCACTGCTACTGGTCGTTGTGAGAGTGTAGTGGCAAGGTAGTAGTTAATTGGGACACATTTACCTACTCAAGGTATATGTGTCCCAATTAACTATCCGGTCAAAAAGTATGAATAGAAGAGTTGTACAAAATTTATTGATTATTATTTTATTTTGACTGCTTCGTTGGTCTAGTGGTTGCAAGCGCAACTGCTGAGTATGAGGTCCTGGCTTCGATTCCTGGGTCGGGCGGGGTTGGGTTTTCCATGAGGCATTTCCACAGTAGCACTTGACTCGCCCCCTATTACATGGGACTTAAACAGAAATGGCGAAATGTCGGTGTACTAATGGGTACACCCCTGCCGAACCCTTCGGGGATTAAAAGCGTGATGTTATGTCATGTTATTTCCTTATTATTCACACTAAACGCCACCGCAAATAAAAATTTTCAACGTTCGTGTTTGAACTTAATTGAATATAATCAAGCATGCTTTTTCCTTACTTTTTCATTTCACAAGAGAAAATCGTCTCTTTTCTTATTACCTTCTCTTATGTGTTTTGATCTTACAATTTAACATCTTATCCTCATTCCTGTTATTCAATATCTAAATCACAAACTGCCCACATGTTTCCCTTCACATACATAAGTTCCCTATATATGTATAAGTTTAGTCCGTGTGTCCGTATGAAGCCAGATTTCCTGCGGCTGTACCACGCACGTTTATATGAGAGAGCTCTGCTTTCCTATCACGTTTCTTCTTTATTACAGACGCTATCTTCAATTTGCTTTGTAAAATATTTCCGTGATGTATTTTAACTATTACGGGATATGAATAGCGGTTGGTTTTCTTTTTCAATTGTATTTTTTTCTGGCTGTATTTTGTTTCTAAATCATGAAGCCTTTTTACGTTAATTATTGTTTTTTTTTCTATTTTTTTTCTAGTGTTTGTTTTACAAACGCAACATAATATCACGCCTGTAGACGCGGCCCTCTAATAATACGCCTCCTAACAGGGTAGGCAGAGGTGACCTAAAAATAAGTACACCCACATTTTGCCAGTGATGTTTAAGTCCCATGTAAAAGGGGGCTTTAAATTACTACGCCAATTTTGAGTCCACGGGAAGAGACCTTGAATCTAATCCTGCACTACTTCGGTTGCATATGCTTAAATTACCGTTTTAATCTTACAACATAACTTAAAATCACCAACAGTGCGAACAACAAAGCAATTGATGCGGCCGTAAAAGGCGAAACGGCACGTCGCGTCCATTCACAAGACATTTGGCACGAAACATCGCCGTTTCACGCAAGGCCGTATATCTTTCATACCTCCTCAGAATTGACGGATAGGGAAAAAACAAATGACTATCAAGAATATGCCTCTCAAATCTCCCAAGGCGTACCATACACAGAGACGCCACATTAAGTGCATGCACTTAATACTACTACAGCAATGATAGGTCAGGAAAAACAAATGACTACTTACAAAAAAATGCTCCACATCCCTCCTTAGAAATGACAGATAGGGTAAAAACAAATGACTACAAAAAATATGGCGGAGACGGTGAAAACGGCAGAAGCACTCTCCTTTCACAAATTGTGAGGAATCCTTTTTATCGTCCCGTGATTTGTAGGAAGGTCCCTCGATTTGAATTTCATCCCCGTCCCGCGAGTTCGTCTCGTTAAATTGCAGATTTCAAGATTGTCCGTGGTCCTTTGCGGCACTTTCTCGGCTTGGACCTAATGTATCTTTAGAACTTTTGTATTGAATTAACAGTAAGCTGTCTAAGAGATTTTTTCTAGAGACCTTTTTTTTGAATTTGACTGGATATTCATGAGTCGAAATCATTAAGAGGATCGTTTTATTTTATTTTCAACTAGCTGTTGCCCGTTATCTTCGTTCGCGTGAAATTATTATACAAATTTATCTTCGGTTGAATCAGATTTTGTTATCAATTTCAAGGGTTTTAATTTTTTTGCACGGAACCCTAATTATTTTTCTAAAATAAAAGTAGCCGATGTTGAACCTTACAACATCAGCTATCCAGTTAAAGTCAGTCAGTTTCGTCAAAATCGATTCAGCTGTTTCGGAGATTAGCCGGAACAAACAGACAGACAGACAGACAAAAATTGAAAAAAAAATGTTTTTGTTTTGAGTGCCGCATTTATTCTAATATATGCATTCAGTAATAAGCCGTTATTTTGAAATAACAAACAGACACTCCAATATTATTTATTTGTATAGATTCATAAGACGACTAGCAGCTGAGCCCGGCTTCGCTCATGTGACTGTTTTTTTGTACATTAGTTGAAACTCTTAAGATCCCTTTGCATTTGCGTTACGCTAATTTTACATTTTTCCTTAAAGGCATTTAACGAAAATGTATTCTATTATTATTATTATTCAAAAGTATAGGATATTTGTGAGATATTTTTTTGTCTATGTTTATTTATTTCACGCTAGGCTTAAAACTATGACTATATTCAATAGAATCTACAAATTAGAGGTCCCAAATCAAGGCTCCGGGAGTTTTTGCGTAAACATGCATCGGGAGAATAATAAAATTATTAAATAAATAAATAAGTTATCTAATATTCGCTTCATTATTATTGTAGTAGAGAAAACGAACCATTTTTAACAAGTAATTGTTTTGTCAAGCAACGAACGAAAAACATAAACAATGTCAACGAGGAAACCTTGCAACTTCTTGTTTTTTATTGTTATACCCCTCTGTTATAACCACTGAGCCAATGGAGTCGCCATCTGAAAGATTGATTGATTCGAAGTACATTGTACTAGGTATTTTAATTTTAAGTTTGCATGCTGAAGGTAGTAAGCGAAATATAAGAAACCTATTTGTAAGACCATGTAACCACCCTATTTCACGTAAATAAAGAATCTTGAATCTTGATTTATTTGTTTACTTGACAGTCTAGTTCTAGATTCGTAAACAGAAGGCTTTAGTACTAAAACAATCTCAAAGACCATTAATTTTCAAAGAAGATCGTAGACAAGATAGGGATCTTAATAAATTACACTTATTTACGGAACTTATCTTAGCCTCTATAGAGATGGAGCCTATTTACAAAGTAGTTTAGTGAAGTAAGATAAAGTTTCAAAATATAATAAATTCATTGTAATAGCAGTACATTAGCCGCTTTAGTTACAAAGCCATGTTTTTAGGGCGGTGGTTTGAGATCCACGTCACTATACCTATCCAGATCTACAGAATACATAAGATAACATCACGCCTGTAGTCCCCTAAGGGTTAGGCAGAGGTGTACCAAATAGTGCCCCCACATTTCGCTAGTTGCGTTTAAGTCCCTTGTAATAAGAGGCAAGTTTATAGCCATCAACCGGACACAAATCCGTGGCAGTTACTGAGAAACTCCTGATGGAAAAACTCAATAACACTGCTCGACCTGGTAATCAAACCCAGGACCACTTGCTCAGCAGTCGCGTTTGCGACCACTAGACCAACGTACTATACAGCATACCAGGCAATAGGGAAAGTATTACACTGTAAAATAATGTTGTTTTGGGACCAATGGACAAAAGTGACGATCACAAAATAATGAGCAGAGCAGTGGACGGGCGTTGAGGCCACCTAATTATATTTAAATGCTTCGCTGCATACTTGCTTTCGTTAGTTAACTATACGCTCATACATGCTTCAAATGCGGAAAACACTTTAATAAAATAATATTAAAGTGGTAAAGGCGTGATAAACGTGAAACTCTTTATTTAAACTACATTTCACTGCGCCATTTTCCCGTGAAAGCAACATATAAAGATCTTCTATTAGCATATTTGGTTGATTTATTTAGACATTTTGTCACGTAAGTGTTTATCGGTCTTATCATTAATCGTCCGGTAAACAACCATAAAACTTAGCATATTTCATCCACATAACTGTTGATAGGTACACTCTTGAAATTGTGGGGCATATTTGAATGTGTACATTCAGTAGCGTGTCTAGGGGCCAACAACATGGCAAGCCCATATGGCAAGTAGACTGTTCAGAAACCCTAACATCATGAACAAAAGTTGGTTATAAAGCAAACCAAGGTTTTTAGGCTTGTGGGTACATTCTTTTCCCGCGTCCTCATTTATCTTTTGAATCGTCCATTATGTACGTAGACAACTAAAAGACAACTAAACAGTTATGCATGTTTTCACTAACACCTATTTAACGCTTAATATTATTACAATCTCGAATTTTCTATTGTCGAAACTGAACCGACTGTTAAAGATTCAACTACTATGCTTGTTCCTGCTATTCGTGTCAAATAGGTAGAACAAGCCAGTGCAAGTCTTTTGCACTGTGTACTTGAAATTTGACCCACTGGATTGTACAGACTATCATAATCTGTCTAGCATCATCTTCATCATACCTGTATTTTACATGGACCGATACTGCCTGTCTGACCGTCACAACCCACCGACCAAATGAGCTTGTCCGAGATCAGAAAAGAACACATTCATGTCTGCCACCGATTGGGTTCTGCGCAAGGCAAAGCCAGACCTATCCTGGTGAGACTTTACACAACTGAGCACCGTCACTTAATTTGGGAGAGTAAAAAGGGATAGACTTTCCTTTATGGGCCGTCGAGTTGGCAGTTCATTTTTTTTTTGTAGATAGTACTCATAAACGGAAAGCTTTTTACAAATTCTTAAGTTGCGGAAACTCACGGTTTACGAGATATAATGTTTTAAACTTTCCAATAAATTGAAAGAAAACACGCCATTTTGACAGATATATTGTTATTTATAGTAGATGTCAAATTTGACGTTTTACGTTCCGTTGACGGTGGAGGCGTCTTTCTTTCAATTTTATCACATTATGTCTTTAAATATAATTATATTTTCACTTATTAAATTAAAATTAAATTGAAAAAACAAATGTGAATTTGATACGTAATTAATGTTGTAATGATCGATATACTGTAATTCTCGAGTGTGATACTAGATGGCATTACTAGGCTCGTCACAATAGTTTTAACAAGATAATTTGTAAGAACGGACAAGTGACGGTAGCGGAAAAAATAAGGAGACCGCAGAAATGTCAATGGAAGAACGACGAAAAGTAACGGTTGCTCCGTAATTAAATTGCAATAACCTGTAAATTAAAGCCATAATTATTTGGAAATCACTACAGAATTTACATAAGTATTGTTGATGGTGCAATTTTGTGAATTTGTGTGCGAGTAAAGGAAGTAACGGGGTAAGTGTTTCGTCTATTTAGCGAAGTGTAAATTATAGATGATAGGAGAAGTTTTGCAAGGCTGACTGTTCTCATTTTGTCCTCAGCTTGCGGAAACGCCCTTTTCGTTCACACTAATAATATGGCTGAATCTTTATTCGGTTGATGAGACAACTTTCTTAGAGAAATAGACCGACATATTCGCCACGGTTTGTAAGACGTCAGCTGGTCTTGAGGCACAATAGCACGGATTGGAATTGCGTGACCTCAGGTTCAAGCCCAGCCTGAAGATTTGCTTTTTGGTCATATTTTTATTTTTATTACTTTTGTTTATTTTGAATTATTTTTTCTTTTGTTTTTTATTTTGTTTTCTTTTGTTTTTTCTTGTTTCTTTTGTTTTTTTTTATATGTTATTACCTTTTTCCGTAGTTAGTCATTAAGCGTTAGTGTTTAGATTGTAAGGTATTTAACTGTTGAATAAGTAAATTTGCTACCGCCTATACTTTCTTTTATATTCATTCAGTCCACTTGGAACCCCGGTCATCACATTGGCGCCCAACGTGGGGCGTCGCATATGTGACTACAAAGTGGGTGATCTGGTTTGGAAACGCACTAAACTCCTATCGAATGCTGATAAGGCATTTATGTCTAAATTGGCCCCAAAGTTTGAAAAAGCAGTCATAGCAGAGAAGATATCAGGCGATGTTTACAGATTAAAGAGTTTTAGAGGCAAAGATTTAGGAAAATGGCATTCTTGTGACCTTAAACGTTTGCTTTGAATCCGGTTGGATTCTTTAGAGGAGAGGGGATATTGTAATGATCGATATACTGTAATTCTCGAGTGTGATACTAGATGGCATTACTAGGCTCGTCACAATAGTTTTAACAAGATAATTTGTAAGAACGGACAAGTGACGGTAGCGGAAAAAATAAGGAGACCGCAGAAATGTCAATGGAAGAACGACGAAAAGTAACGGTTGCTCCGTAATTAAATTGCAATAACCTGTAAATTAAAGCCATAATTATTTGGAAATCACTACAGAATTTACATAAGTATTGTTGATGGTGCAATTTTGTGAATTTGTGTGCGAGTAAAGGAAGTAACGGGGTAAGTGTTTCGTCTATTTAGCGAAGTGTAAATTATAGATGATAGGAGAAGTTTTGCAAGGCTGACTGTTCTCATTTTGTCCTCAGCTTGCGGAAACGCCCTTTTCGTTCACACTAATAATATGGCTGAATCTTTATTCGGTTGATGAGACAACTTTCTTAGAGAAATAGACCGACATATTCGCCACGGTTTGTAAGACGTCAGCTGGTCTTGAGGCACAATAGCACGGATTGGAATTGCGTGACCTCAGGTTCAAGCCCAGCCTGAAGATTTGCTTTTTGGTCATATTTTTATTTTTATTACTTTTGTTTATTTTGAATTATTTTTTCTTTTGTTTTTTATTTTGTTTTCTTTTGTTTTTTCTTGTTTCTTTTGTTTTTTTTTATATGTTATTACCTTTTTCCGTAGTTAGTCATTAAGCGTTAGTGTTTAGATTGTAAGGTATTTAACTGTTGAATAAGTAAATTTGCTACCGCCTATACTTTCTTTTATATTCATTCAGTCCACTTGGAACCCCGGTCATCACAATGTGCACAAAAAACGCGCTGTACTATGCAATTAGATTGACTTTTTAAACCGACTTCAAAAAAAAAAGAAGGAGGTTTCTCAATTCGACCGTATATATTATGTTTTTTTTTTTTTTTTTTTTTATGTGTGTTCGCGGATAACTTCGTCGTTTATGAACCGATTTTGATTTTTTTTTTTTGTTGGAAAGGAGACACTTTAAGGGTGGTACCATGATAAGGAAACCGGGATCTGATGATGGCATCCAAGAGAAATTGAGGGGAGCTTTCAAAAATTGTAGTGGCGACTAGTGCGTTTGTAAATTTTTTGATTAAGTATTTTAAAGCACTACAATTTAAAGAAGGTCTGGAGTCGCTCTGATGATGGAACCGAAAGACAGTCGAGGGAACTCCTCAACGGTTTACAGCAGTCACCTTGTGTTTGGGTTTGATTAATTTGTATTGATGAGAAAAGAGAATGACCAAAGTTGGTACCAAAAAGTCTCGCGCCTCAAAACCAAAATATTATAGTAATTAGTTTCATATTTTTTTACGGCATTACGCGTCGGGGATTTGATTTTTGAACTGGAAATATACTTTTCGAGTTTAAAAGTACGAATATTGTTTTACTCCCTTTATATGACGTTCCGTTTCAACTGAATATAAATGACGTTCCGTTTCAATTGAACAAACCCTTGTCTGTAGAGCGGACTCTAAAATTAATTACAATTAAGTAAGATCAGTACACCAAATCGATTTAGTTTGGTTTATTGCTATTTGCAACAAAATAGATTTTCTCAGCCTAAAGATTTTGATTTATCGATTACATCCCTAAATCCCGACTAGTTTATAGCACTTACTATACTCTGTGGTTTATAGTTATCTTATCTGTGGCATCTGACATTTGTACTGTACTGACTGACTATTGGCAATGTAAAGGTCTAAAATAAAATCGAGTTTCAGTCAAGCATACTGTGGATGTTACTTTAACTCGTAATTCTTACTAATATTAGTGTATTACGCTGTTTTTAGAGCAATAATGTAATGTATGTGTGTTAAAAACGTCGTTGGTAGCGTCGAAAAAATAGACCTACTTTTTAGGTTAGTTTCGATTTTATAAAATAACTCTGAAACGCGGGTTTTTTTTTCAAAAATAATTTTTGTAGGAGTTAATACGATCAGTGTAGTCTATAAAAAACAAGGTTTGATTTTGATGCAGCATGGTACGGGATTCCATACTTCCATGAGCATTCTCTTTTACACCTAGATGGGTTGTGACTGTCATAAGGGGTCTGATGATGAAGACGAAGGATAGTTAAGGGAACTCCTCAACTGTTTACAGTAGCTACCTTGCGTTTGGACTTAATTCATGTATATTGATCAAAACTTTGCACCCATCTGGGTTACAAGTGCCATTACAGGTCTGATGATGAAAAATATTTCTATGGAATATTGCAACTAAAAATAAAAAAATAAAAAAACTTTTTTGCAAAAAATAAAACCGACTCCAAAAACACAAAAAAAGTGAAAAATAATTTTAGCTTCAGAAGTCGGTGACAAAAAACTGAATCAAATAAACAAAAGTCACCGACTTCTGAAGCTAAAATTATTTTTCACTTTTTTTGTGTTTTTGGAGTCGGTTTTATTTTTTGCAAAAAAGTTTTTTTTTACATAAAAAATAACGAATTTTTTTACACTGGAACGGAACGCGCGACGCGATTTGACAGGTCGACGTCAGGGGCACCCCGAGGTTCGGTTAGTTAGGTTCCTGTAAACCCTGCAGGACAGAAATAGGAGCCCCGCGCAGCGGGGATCCGTCGACCTGCTGACGGAAACGCTAACCACGCTTCCCACCCCATAAATCTTCGGAAATTAGAGTTCAAATTGATGGAAATTAGTGTTTTAACCTAACCTAACCTCAAAACTTTAACCATGGATATCTCCATAACTATGGGGTTCCGCGGTGTGGGGATGGAAATGGGGGTAGTCCCCCCCACCCCCTATTTTGTAAATCAGCCGTATTGTACGATTACTTTTCATATGCTCTTTACTTTAAACCACCGCCGGTACTTTGAATATTTTATGTTCTTTGTATAACCTTCACAGAAAATTTGTTAGAGCATTATGTTTTTAGTCGTGTCGGTATGTTTATAAAACTTCTAATTTCTAAATTTCTAATGTCACGAACTCACGATTCTATAATTACTGTCAATATGACTTTATTAACTTGACGTAAAGCGTTCCATACCTGTTTCGTTGTAATGCCTATTTGTGTGCATTGCGGCTGAGATTCGTTTTACGCGAATATTTTGTTAATTTAGTTTTTAAAATTTTGTTCCTCTGTTTTTCGTGTTACATGTTCTTTTTTTTTTTTTATTTTTACTACTGATTTGTTCAATTTCTTCCAACACACTAGTGAGGTAGGGTGGTTGTATTTAAAATAACCAGCCGTAAATTTAATTGTAGTTTTTTTTCGTTTTGTTTTTTAGTTATTTATTTTTATATAATATTTATATTTATCTATGAATATTCCAGCTGACTTAAATGACAGTTTTTTCTCTTGTTCTTCCTCGACTTGTAGCTTTGTTAGTGCGGACAGTGAGCCTTCGCTTCATACTCTGCATGATAATATTTCCTCTGTTTTTTCTAACTATCCTAACAATCTGCACATAGCCCATATTAATGCTCAGAGTGTTCCTAGTCACTATTCCGATCTTCTGGCATCCTTTAGCAGTGTTCATCTTGATGCACTCCTAATATCTGAAACTTTTCTGAAACCCTCTCTCCTTTCTACGCACTACGCACTTCCTGGTTTTGTTCTGGTCAGAAATGACAGGATTGGCAAGGGTGGTGGTGGTGTTGCCATTTACATACGTGCTGATATACCGCACAAAATTGTAAGTGCGTCTCCATCTCAGTACTCTGGGTCGGCTGAATCATTGTTTCTGGAGATCACCTTAAATCATACCAATTTATTGCTTGCTGTGTTTTACGCTCCTAACCTCCACGTTAATTATTTTGACTCCTTAGAATCCTCGCTTAATAATCTTTGTCCATCATACGAGCATGTCATTTTAATGGGTGATTTTAACACATGTTTAATTAAAAATGATTCTCGTTCACATAAACTACGTTCGCTTTTTTCCTCTTTCAATCTTGAAATTCTACCTCTCTCTGCGACCCATAACTTCCCTAATTGCACGCCTTCTCTTCTAGACCTAATGATAGTATCTTCGCCTCATAATGTTGCTGAATTTGGGCAGCTCACTGCAACCTTTTCGTATCATGACCTCATTTACCTTTCATATCGCATCCGACCTCCGAAACGTAAGCCTCGATTCTGTTTTCTCCGTAGTTTTAATAGCTTAGACCTGGAGGCTTTGAAACGAGATGCAGGTGTTATCGATTGGACTCACGTTATCGAAAGTGCCAGTATCGATGAAAAGGTGAATGGCTTCAATGCCATTGTGTTAGATCTTTATGATAAACACGCCCCTCGTCGGCGTATTAAAATTAAACATAATCCCGCTCCGTGGATGACTACTGAAATTAAAAATGCTATCGCTCGTAAGGATAAGGCGAAGAGTAGGTATAGGCGTAGACCCACGGAACTAAATCTCATTCACTTTAAAGCTCTGCGTAACCGCTGCAATCGCATGTGTCGGGATGCAAAGAGACGCTATTTCCATGAATCTCTCGTTGATCGTAACTCCTCAGATATCTGGAGGTTTTTAAAGTCCGTTGGTATCGGCAAATCTACCACGGATACCTGTAAAGATGTCGACTTGTGCGCTCTTAACAGGCACTTTTCTTTTCCACCTGTTTCTCTGGCCCCAAGCGTTAAAGCTTCAACTTTATTTGAGCTCTCTAATTTGCCGTTACCAAATTGTACACTTTTTAATTTTAGTCCTGTGTCCGAAGACGTTGTCAAAAAGTCCCTTCTCTCTATTTCCTCCTCTGCTGCGGGCCATGATAATTTGTGTTCGAGAATGATAATACCCATTATTTCAGAGCTCCTCCCCACCCTTACTCACATTGTTAATTTTTCTTTATTCTCTGGTATATTTCCGTCAGCCTGGAAACAGGCCCACATAATACCACTTCCTAAAGTTAGCAATCCTTCTTCCTTATCCCACTTTAGGCCCATCTCCATTCTTCCTTTCCTTTCCAAAGTTCTCGAACACATTGTTCATGGTCAAATTTCCAAATATCTATCGTCTAATGCTCTTATCTCTCCATTCCAATCTGGCTTCCGTACTGGCCACAGTACTGTTACTGCACTCTTGAAGGTTACTGACGATATCCGCTGGGCTATGGACAATAAATCTCTGACTGTTTTAGTGTTACTTGACTTTAGTTGCGCGTTCAACTCAGTGGATTTCGACATCCTTCTTGGGATCCTTCAATCCTTTAACTTCTCTGCCGCTGCGTTAGCCTGGTTTGACTCGTATCTTCGGGGTCGCTCTCAGTGTGTCCGCCAAGAAGAGATCTACTCTGACTGGTGTGATCTTACTGCTGGTGTTCCTCAGGGTGGCGTTCTCTCTCCTCTTCTTTTCTCTATCTTCATTAATACTGTTACCAAAGTTATCACCTCCAGCTTCCACCTCTACGCAGACGATTTGCAGCTGTATCGACATTTCTTGCTGGCTGATGCGGAATCAGCAATCAATGCCATGAATCATGACCTGGAAAGCATCTTTCAATGGGCCAAGTCGTTCGGCTTACAGATTAACCCTGCTAAGTCGCAGGCTATGATCATAGGCAGCAGATACTATCGAACTGCACTTGACTTGTCATCTTTGCCTGCTTTATCTCTGGGTGGCACAACTATTGCGTTTACTGAAACAGCCAAGGACCTTGGTGTCTTAATTGACAGCAATCTGTCTTGGCGAGCTCAAGTGAATGAGGTTAGTCGTAAGGTTCACTTTTCTTTCCACTCGCTTAAATCCTTACAGAGCTTCTTACCTTTTAAAACCAAAATTTACTTAGCTCAAACTCTGATTCAGCCGATCATTGATTACGCTGATGCCTGCTATTTGGATGCCACCGAGGAGCTTTTGAATAAGCTTGAGCGCTTGCAAAACCTTTGCATTCGTTTTGTGTTTGGTCTGAGGAAATATGACCATGTTTCTCACTTCCGCAAGGAACTCAAGTGGCTCCCTATCCGTCTTCGTAGGAACACTCGCATATTATGTCTCCTCTTCAACATCCTTTATAACCCTACATATCCCAGCTACCTGCGCGATCGTTTTTCCTTTACCCGTCCTTCTGATGCTCTGTGTAGATCGCACCTTAGGCATCATCTTAATTTCCCATCCCATAAAACTGAACTATATTCTTACTCCTTCTCTGTTCACGCAGTACGTTTGTGGAACTCACTTCCGCCTAACATTCGAGATTCTAAAACATTATTTCTCTTCAAAAAACAAGTTAAAGAACATTACCTCTCCTCTATACAGTAATATTCTGTATTTATATGTATGTATATATAGTATAGGAAAATATTTACAATATTAGTATGTAGTAAGTAGTATGTATGTTTTTTTTTTTTTTTATATAGATCTTTTTTTGTTTTAAGTTAATTAAATTTCCATGTTTTGTCTTTTCTACACACTGTGTCTACATCTCTAATCCATCTTTCCTCTCACAGGTCTGCTGGAAGAAATTTCTTATGAAATAAGCAGTACCTTTGTGCTCTTCTATGTTAATATAATTTGTCCTGTTAAGTATCTGTGTGTACATAAATAAATAAATAAAATAAATAATAAATAAACCCAGTTAGTACTGGGTAAGACGATACCCCTTGGTGAGACTGGTTATCTGACTTTCGGGCCTTTACCAGTTACGACTGTCAAAGGTTTATCTCTTATTTTGTTTCTAACACACGCTTCTTCTTTCTTTTTCGTCTGGTTAGTGCTTAACCTGGTGTCAGAGTTTTATGTTGCCCACGGGCCTCTGACTTGGCTTTACATGCCATTGAGAAATAACACTCTGAAACGGGAGCATATGTCTTCAATGCTTAGTCACCTTCCTAAGCAAAGTAGATCACCTGCTATTTATCACGATAGTGCTCTAGAAATTCACTAAGACTGCTAACTGCTGATATTTAGTAGAATTTGCATACAGTGAGGTTACCTAGACTTTTTTTCGAAGCAATGTTTTTTCAGTGATTATGTAGATTTTCTTTTGGTGCAACTAGATTCGCGATTTTTATGGAGTTAAATATCAATCTGATTTTAATGAAATTGAATAAAAAATCTTGAAATTGAATCTATTGAGTCATGTCAGTTCCGGCCAAGTTTTACCTACCTAGATTTTGAACAAGTAAAGGCACAAATATCCTTAATTAAATATTCACATAAAACCTCTATGCTAACATCATAACCTCAACTCGCTCCTTGATATAATAGATGCGGTAACCTCTTGTTATTGTCTTAACAACTGTCATTACTGTGCGACAATATGGCGACAACTAAAGATATTAGTTCAACCATTATATTTGATAACAGTCTTAGGCATGTAATCAAAGATAATAGCTTTAAATAATTGTTAAGACTGTAGTAGTTTGAAAGTAATAGCATCGGTAATAGAGCGGTAATTTAAGGTGAAATTCACTAACGAACCTGTTCACTGACAGCTCATCTTAATCGCGTTCAAAAGCCAATTGTCAGTGTCATGCTATGGAATCTTGAAACTGACAGCATTTTAATTGGCCAATTCCGTTCAATTTGATTGGTGAAATCTGCTCTTAGTATCTGCCCAAGTTCTAGATGCACAGATAACTGGGTTTTAAGGTGAAGTCTTTTGAGGGATAAAGATTTATTTATTTATTTCTTACTAAATCTTTGTGTACCTATTATACCTATTTATATCTTTCCCTAGAATATGTAGGTAAAATAGTTCTTGTTTAGTTTAGTTTGTAATTTATCAATGTTAGTTTATAGTTAATAACTGTTAGTATTATTCCTTAGTTTATTTCTTTCTAACAATTTATTGTACACTCTAAGGGTGTGTTGTTTTGTAGAGATACTTTATCAATTTTTACTGCCTGTATTTGTAACCAACCAACAAAAACAATACATTTTATTATTCTATTCTATTATAAAGAAGTCTTCAAAAAGAACAACATGTGGCGACGCATTTAACATAATTATAATATAATTTAGGTTAATCTCTTCTAACAACCAAAATAATACTTTTCACAATCATCCAATCATAATGTTTTCAGAACCGAAATACGTTTTGTTTTTCATATTTTTTTTAAACAGACGACAAAGACCAAAATTAACTAGCGCTCTTAATTAAATAAAGTCACAACCTTGACAAAACAAATGCCAGCAATTTTCCTCAGGCCAGGTAAACCCTACTAAATAAACTTGTTTCGCGAACAGTAAATGTAATGTATATAGAACAGAGACCTATGAAACATTCATGGTTCCAACGTATTTTACATTACATTCAAACCTTTCACATTCGACGCAGAAAAAACTATTGACTTACTAAATCTCAGCGAGGCAATACATTTCTATTTTTAGAGACAGATTTAGAAGTTTTTCCGATTGTTTTTCGGGGAAGAGAATATTTTTTTGTCATGTGTGTGTTTACTAGACAAGTTTTAGGCAATGATTGCTTCCGGGGAAGAAGGTAGGTTTATTTGATGTCTCATATTTTGAAAAACATTCAGACTTCCATAGTTAAAGTTGGACGTTTGAGGATCCTAACTAATGTTGTAAATGTGAAAGTGTTTGCTTGTTTATTTGTTTGTTAGCTTGTTCAAATTCAAATGTTTATTGCTCAACACATTACATAATTATACATTTCCAGATGTCAAGTGATTGTTCACTTATTCTTCTCCATAGAGATTAATGCTTTGGGATGAGCAATTACAGGTCTTTCGCAGTAATTATGCGGCTGTAGCTTCATTGTCTCGTTTTTGACTATTTATGACTATTTAAAATGCCTGTTCTTGTTTTATTTGAAAATAATGCTTTCAGTTTTAGTTTCAGTTTTGCACACATTTACGCCTTTTATGGATAGAACATTTTATCCCAGTAGTAAGCTAAAGAGAGATAGTTTCTGACCTCTAGCAAGCAAAACCACGGGCAATAGCTAGTATAAAATATTCCACATAACTTTGTCGTCTTGTGAATATGGTTTGCTACGTTGAATATAAGATAATTTTACACTTCACTTGGTGACTCATTTATTAGCTATAGGGAAACGTTATGTAAAGTCATATGAACTGGAAAATTAAGGTGTATCGAAAATTGTAAAGGAAGTAGCGAAGGGAGAAGCATGTGGTGTGTTTTAAGTACTTGCGATGTTCATAAACTGCTGATTCTATCATTTTATCATCTTCAAGCCCTTGTCCCATTCTGTTTGGGATCGGCACAACATGTTTCTTTTCCATTCTCCCCTGTCACACGTCACGGTATCATTCACTCCTTTCTCTTTTATATCATTCCTTACACAAATCCATCCACTTTTCTTTGGCCTCCCTGCTAATTCTATTATTTGAATGAGCGATTTTGGTTTTGTTAATAATGTATTAATACATGACATATTATTAAATAAGTATTATTAAAACGGAATAAGAACGAATTCACAGAGCAATCTTTCATTGCTTTGTGAATTCGTTCTTATTTCGTTTTGCCGATTTATAAACTTCAAAAACTGGTTAAAGCAAATTCATACAGTCACATTCATCCACATGTTTTGTAACTTATGTGTGTATTTATACACAACCATTTGTATGGCCTGCAGTTTTTCCTACAAATATTTTTCCATGGTTGGATATTGGAGCTGACGTGTACAAATAACCTGCACACACACACCATAAATCTCATGCACAGATCCTCACACAAACATATAACACACAGTTATACAGGACTTTGACACAACACAGGAAATCCTGGCGGGAGGCAAACGTGTGGAGCGCAAAAGTAACATTTTATATCTGTTTTACGTACAGTTTTTTAACGAGAAACCTAGCGTTGTGATTGTGGAACCGTATGTCATTGGATTACCAATTTGAGTACACAGAATTGGTTTAAATTAATTTGTACCATTTTGTTTTTGATCAGCTTGTTCGTTTTTTTTTTTAGATTTTTGTGATGGTTCATTTATACGTGGTAAATGTCTAACTATATCTAGGTCCTCCCAGCACAAAATGTTTTTACCTCTGTGTGAATCGCAAATCAATAAATCAAACAAACATTTCTAGTTACTTTCTGCTAATGTCCGATCGAAACCTTTGGCTTTGGCTCATTTTCTTTCTTTCTATTTTTTACCTGCATATTTTCAAACATCATCAAAATCAATTTGAGATTTGACGAAATAGTAACGTAACGTAAAATGAAAAGTTCCGAAGTCGATGAAATGCTGCACCCATACACATATATCGAGTTGAATCTCAAATGTTCACTAAACCAGACGTGACAAAAATACCTGTGGAATGTAGGGCGCACATTTTATATGCCTACCTTCCGAGTCGGGATCGAAACTGTGCCCCCTTGGCACAGAAAGACACCGTTTAGCCGTTGTGCCTATCGACTCGCCCGGAATCTTTTATAATCATTTCCAGTACCATATTATAAACGGGAAAGTAACTTTATCCTAACGTTTGTTTGTTACCCTTTCGCGTCATAACGTCTGAACAGATTTCAATGAAGAAATAAACACAGGGAACGTATTTCGTGGAAGAATGGTCCCCTGGGATAAATTTTGTTCTCCATGTGGACGAAACCGCAGGCTTTATATTTATCACTAGCTGTTGCCCGCGATGACCGTTCGCGAGAAGTTATTATAAAAATGATTACTTCCCTTTTTGAATCGAATTTTGTTACCAATTTCAAGGGTTTTCATTTTTTTTTGGCACGGAACCCTAATTATTTTTCGAAAATAAAATAATAGCCAATGTTAGTAAAATTCCCATCAAAATCGGTCCAGCTGTTTCGGAGATTGTACGGAACAAACTGACAGACACACAGACAGACCCACAGACAGACAAAAAACATGCTTTTGTTAAAAGTGCCGCAGACACTTTAATTTTTATTTATTAGTATGTATAGATAATAACTTGTAAAATACATAACTACATAACAAACTGAAAATAAGCGTTTTTCTTTTGTTTTGTTCTCAGTTAGCTGGGGTGTCCTTTTAATTTGACTGATTCGATTTTTTTTCCAGCCATAATATATTAGTCATAGAAAATATATTATCCATCCTTTTCAGCATTTTTTCTTTAGGAGATTCCTCGATATGAAGGAAATATGAAAACGTAATTATTGAGAAAATTCAAAGGAAATATAGAAGCCAATTAAGATTAAAATGAATATTTAAACAGAGACAAAATCCCCAAATATAAATTCGCATAGAAAATAAACCTTAAATTTTGAGGGCGCAAATAACTTGGCAGTTATTATTATTAAACAAATTGTGTGAATTCAGTTTATTTGCACATGTAAAAAGGTTTGCAAGAGTTCTTTCACTTTTCACCTGTGAGTCCGGGTTAGTAGGTCGAAAAGAGTGGCCCTACACGACTAGGCACATTTGAGTTGCGTACGTTTTTAATGCTCAATTTTTGAAAAATATAATTCGTGTGTGGCAGGCCTTTTAACGATGTGAGTAATCGTGTCGTGTGTTATATTTAAAAGAAGGTGGTTTATTTTCATCGTATTAAATATGTAAGCTATGCGGTTGCCCGCTGAAGGGTGAGGAAACTTGATAATTTTATTACCACGAAGTGTCGTAAATTGCTTCCGGTGCGGAAGATACAAGTATTCAGTCTCCTTTTTTCTCACGGGTGTGTGTCGTTGGCACAAAGGGGTTAGAATGTTTGGAAATCTAAAGGTCCCTTTCAGTCTCTAGATCCTTTGTTTTTGTTTTAATTTTATACAAAGTAATTACCAATTGATTATCATTATCATAATTATGATTATTTAAGTTTTTTTTAAAGATATAAGAATAAAGGAGGTGATAATGTTATAAATGTCTAAGGGTACTATTCTATATTCTGTGGTCTAGTAGCTAATGGACATATCACATGTCGACAAACAAAATTGAACGATATAAATCCCATTTCACCAGGAATTCTTGCGATAACAATCTCCATTTTTACAGCGCGGTCTGCAATTTGCTGCGGATAACAAAAGCTGCACTTAGCAGAGCTAGAAATTCATTTGGCATTTTCCAGATGTTAAAGTTCCTAGTATATTTCTATTTTTTAAATGCATAAACAAGGTTATTTTTGTAAGGCATTCCTACACACATAAAAGCAGAAAATTAAATACAGTTTCATATTACTCGTCTACATAATTTTTGTTGCTAAAGTCCAAGAATTTTCACGGCTTACGTGAGGTACAAACGATCTACCTAACCCTACAATTTAAACACTTAACGTGATGAGTTGATGATTTAGAAAATAAAAAGAAGTTTCTAAGAAAATCTGCTGCTTTGAAACTTTTTCTATTAGTACTAAATCTAGTACAGACTAATAAAGAAATGAACCCATAGACGTTTACACCGGCGGCGGGTTAAACCATAGACGTTTCTAAGCTCAAACGCTCGCACTCAAACTGTATAAATCAGAAGGTTTACCCAGATAATGGATCCCATAATGAGTGAAGATTGGTGCCGATTGGTTTGATATAACGCTCCCAGCTCCGACTAAAATGGATCCATACCGGTTCAAAATGGTGCCAACGGAATGTCAGGCTAATAGCATAGCCAAGTTCTGAAGGGTTAACGGCTAAGTGTTTTTCTTTTTACTTAGCCATTTCAAAATGGGGTTTCACATAAAACCGCGAGACCTTTTCGCATTTAGGGTTTTATTGGATTTTCTAGGTAGTTAAATCAGAGTAAAGGGGTCAAATTGTTTACAATTTACATTTATTTTTGCTGCTCCGGACCTAATATAACTTTATTTTCGCAAATTTTCTAAAACAAAATCATCGATGCGCCAAAATCAAACGCCAGTCAAGCGATGAAATTGGGTGCTAATGATTCATTCAACCTTACATGGCAGTTTACACGTGCAAGATAATTTGTTAGCTTCCGTGTTGATTTTCGATCCATACATAACATCACGCTTGTAATCCTTGAAGGGTTAGGCAGCGGTCATTGCCATGCCCATTAGTACACCCACAGTTCGCCTCTTGCAATCAACCGGGCACAAATCGAAACTCTGCGGCTAGCTTTGCGTTAGACAAGTGGATACTTGTCGATTAATTTGATTAGACAGTTATTGTGATCGCCTAGTCCTTGTCGATTTTATATTGATGTCTAATTAATAATAGCAAATCATTGTTGTGCAAAAATATGTCGATTCGACAAAGATAATTAATCGATTCGCTTTGTTATCGAAACTTCCGAATGGACCAGAATGTAAGTTGGGGTATTTTCGCACATGAGACAGGAAATTCGATATAACGTCGAAGTGCCAAAGTGAATCCTATATCCGTTTGTTTAGGATGAAGGCAGCTGGGCCCTTTGTTGACTTACGGCCGCTCCTAATGCATATAATATAAGTTGCTCATTTAGAGACCTTCCTTTCTTCTCTCGCAGCGATAAGAATATCTCATGCTGTGGTAAAATATTGGCCAGTCAGGAAGATGTCGACAACGTGGCTGTCGGCTTAGGGTGCATTGATTGTAGATTAGGACAAATGCATATATGTGTTAACAGAGGTTACCATAGTGACTTCTCTAGGTAGGCATCGTTATAATGAATGCGAGTAGCATTTTAAAAGGTCATAATTATAATAAGGAACTATTGTTAGCTTTAGATTTGATTCATCTTTTGACAACAGTGAAATGATGCCCAGTACTTTGTCTCCTAAGATACACCACTACATTCATAAAGATAAATAATTAATATATATTTTTAAATATTTTGGGTCGCCTCACGCTATTGTCACATGGGCGTAGGCAGTTGCTCCACCCTAGGAATTACTCATATTTACAATATGTTAAAAAGGTTTTACTAAGATCAATACCCCAGGCCAAGCCATGGCCAGGGTTCTGTCCGATCAGTATTATTAGGTATCGAGATACGATTCTATTTATGTAACGCTTTATGGAGAACAAGAAAAGAAAAATTATTAAATGTACTAAAATGAGGAATATTATATGGCAGCACAAGGGCGCGAGCGGTCGCTTCTCGGGTAGTGACGTCATAAAAAAACAATTGACGATCGAACATACTTATGCCGAAGATGGTGTTCTCACGTTTTAAAAGTTCGTTTGAGTTTAGGGAAACGGTGGCAATTTGGGACAAAAATCATCATTTTAAAATTCATAAATTTTTTACCTTCATGAATATTTTGTGTTTCTCATTTTATGGCCATGTTATTGATATACTTATATGACTATATTTTTAACACATGTTGTATATCACTGGTGCTTTTATAAACATTTAAACTCACCAAACAGCCAGACCCAGAACAACTACCTGTAGGCCATACAAATATTTCTTCCGTCTGGGAATCGAACTCGCGACACGCAGCGCAGCAGGCAATCGCTCAGCCAATACGCTTACCGTGTCGTCCAACCAACCAATTTTACAACAGATGAAAAGGGACGAGCTCTTCGAAATAGGGTAGGATTATTATACACATATATACTTAGATACGGTGGGAATGTTCACACGTTGTACATGTTTTATAGGCCGTTAGTTTGGTGGGATAGCCTATTGGTGGAGATATATGGCTGTAACGAATCTCCACAGGTTTGGAAATCGAAAATAAATCCATGAAAATTGTAATAGTGTGTTACCTGCTTAGTTATATGATAATTTAGTGATGCATAACAGTAACAAATAAGATTGACAGGGGAATGAAATAGAATGGGCTTGAGAGAGTTTTATTAAACTTGCCTTGTAAGTTAATATGTATTGGTCAAATCTAACAACTGAATTTTAAACCAGTTCGTTACGTATGTTAAGTTTACAGTCAATTTGCTAAGCAGGACTTTTCTCTACCTACAACGAAAGCATACAAAAATAAAAATATGGTGTTCGTTTATAAAAGGGAGATAATACCAACAAGATGAATGTGTATTCTATGCGGTTTGTTTGGGCGTTCCATCAGAGCCAAGATCAGCATTCTTCATACAATATTATGAATACGGAATGGTCTTGTGGTCCATTGGTCATTCTAATGGATGCGCATCGTATTACGGTGAAGAGAAATGGATAGATTTGATTATGTTGTTAAAGAGGTTTACACATGGAGCGACTGTTATGTGGTAACACAATACGTAACTCTTAACAAGACTAGTTTTATTTATGTAGAAAGATTTTACAAATTAATATAGATTAACCACTCTCAAAAGTAGTTTGTAACGACAGTCTTAGGCCTCATTTACGGAGACGCGGGGCGTCGCGCGTTGCGTTGAGCGGCGCGGCCCGCACTGAATTCAAATATATGGCGTTGTATGAGTGCGTTTACGGAGAAGCGATTTTAGACGCGTTTGTTTGAATTAGGGCGTTTTTTGCGGCCGAGCCCGCGGATGGCACCGACGCGTCCTACGCGGCGTTTATCGCGGCGGCGCACGCAGCGGCAATTCTCGATGAAGCTATCGTGCGCTCCCATCTCTCGCCAACATAAAACTAGTCGATTTGATCGAGGCGAGCGTGCGCCGCCGCGATGCCCGCCGCGTGCTTCGCTACACGCTAGAGGATTCGCCGCGGGCGCCGCGTCGGGCACCGCCACGCTTCCCGTCTCGCTTCTCTATGAACATGGTCGTATATTGCTATAAGTTTGTGTTTACGCGTGCGATGATGCGTGCCGCTTCACGCCCCGCCCCACCGTAAACAGAAAAAACGTCCGACGCGCCGCGAGACGCCACGCCACACGCGACGCGAGACGCCCCGCGTCTCCGTAAATGAGGCCTTAGTCAATAATTCATTATTTTTTGGTTGCTTGATTGTGTGTTTAGGATTCATCCGATCATTCTACGACTACGTACGGTCGCGTCGCGTCATCGCCAGCCAATCAGAGTACAGAAAAATGACGCAATATTGTGTTCTGATTGGCCCCCCATCAGCCCTCCTTTCCTCGATAGCTGTACTAACTATTATAAAACACACTAGCTACCAAAATTTCTTACAAAAAGCATTGTTTTTTTCAATTAATAAAACCTCATTATAGTCTGAACAAAATAATAGCTACGAGTATAAACACAAAATAATTATGAGTAGCGGGATCACGCCGCTACAATTATATTGTATTGTTATGGCATTTCAGAGAGATGCCGCTTGACCAAGCAAATACCGAATTACGCAGTTCGTGGTCACTTTCCGAGACACGGGGTATTATAACTACCAATTTTCAAAATTCGACCTACTGCATTGAAATTCCTAGTGCCTAGTAACACCTCACCCGACCGGAGAATCGAAATCAGAATTCAGCAGTCGACCAATGGGGCAGTTAAGTATCCACATAAACACACTTAACTGCAGAATATCAACATCGGGGCTTCATTCTACTTTAAATAATAGAGCTTTCAGCGACTCTAGCTATATATTTAGAAAATGGACCCCACTTTTACAAGGATAAAATTCAATGGTCATTTCCGTGCAAAGACAAAATATGTCATTGTTCTATTTTATATTACTTTTTGTTCCAAACTTCTTTGTAAGCTCCTTTGAGAATCCAAGTGCAGCTGTAAGCAGCCTGCCTAATTTAAGGTTGGTTACAAGTTATAAAACATTACACTACACACACATATCATCGATTAAAAGATCATATTTCATGATATCAATATTATAAGGCTGAAACGATGAGAAGGGTCAAACTCGGAAGCCTAACCACTGATCTTGATGAGGTTACCCATTTGATCTACGGTCAGTCGGTCAATCTTATGGCTTTGGGGTTGCCCAATGCCCCTAGCAACTATCATCAGCATTAATAACTGCTCTCATTCCAGCTAAAGTTGTTAGCAGCCCGTCGTTAACCGTCTATCTTGTTTGTGGAACATTTATTTGAGAAGGCATTAAGGGTTAAGTTTCTGAAATATATGGTATGTTAAAGTATCGACGATTAAGTTAATTATAATGCCTCCACGAGTGCTGATACTCTTGCCACATTCTTGGTATTTTTTTCTGATACCTACGACTTTGCTGGTTATTCTTAACGCCACCGAGGTTAATCTTATGAAGTTAAATTACGTTAGAAGAAGCATCGCTAAAGGTAACATGGCTGCGAGAAAAACTTTTTTTTGTTAACCCTTGTCTGCGGTGTAGAAGAGAACCATCAAAGGTAGAAACGTGTTTGAAATAAGTGTGTTCAAGATGGGGACCAATGTCGCCACATTGTAATAGGCGGTTAAGACAATGTGGCGTCATTGGTCCCCAGTGTGTGGTAACTGGTCTAATGTGCCAAGCAATTCTGGACCTAATTGGCATAATAATAGTTCGTGTTACGCAGAATATGTGTCAGTTAGTACCTACCACTAATTGGCTGCCATGAACGTCGTTAGACCATGATGGAAGCCTTTGACGTTAGAAGATATTTTAGTGTGACGTAAGTTATTGCGGACATTTTGAATTTCAAGTCGGTAGATAATGGAGTTGATTTACTAGTATGCGGTTTATTATGGATTTTAATAGTCATAAGTAGCTATATGACAATTAGTAGAGGTTTAATTCAGTAAAAACTACAATGTCCAACAGTGGATAAAATGATGAGTAGCTCAGCCACGTTTTCGTATGGGTGTGTGAAAATTAAACCTAAAAATTAAATAAACAAAGTCAATGCAAGGCAGCCATAGCAGGCAGTTTATTTATTTGATTTCATGTTTTTAAAACGAGAATAATGTGTAGATCTAGGGTAATACCTACTGTAAATATGTTGAACATACTTTTAGTTGAAATGATAGTCAAAATTAGTTCTTTGCCTTCCTGCTAGCCATTCGTTTCGAACCAAAAGTAAAAAACAGAATCATGGAACTTTAATAAACGTCACTAATTTTTTAGTTTTGTTTTGTGTTTTATTAAAGTTCAAAAGTGAAAATATGGCAAGCATTTTGGATTGACGTAGTTGCGTAGGCGCCAAGCAGATAATGACGATTATTTAAAATGTAAATATCATTCCGCTTTAAACACACTGGTGTTTCTGTTCAAAATCAAAAGTAATTTGACCAAATTTGACTAATACAGTTATACAAAAGAGTAAGACAGCTCCCCGAAATGACCTTCACAACTTCTTACTATTTTATAAACTGGCGCAACGAACTCCTCAACGGTTTTCAAATGACCAAGGGATATTGAGATTTCTAGCTGTTCGTTTACTTACTCATTATGTAAGTAAATCAACATAATACCAAACTGGAAGGGGTCTAGTGGCAGCACGATCAAACATGTGCGCGTGACAACCATACAAAGAGTAGGAGTGGGAGTGTCTGAACATCTATCAAATTCACAAATTACCAGAACGTCCATACACCCACATAGGTAGCCACATCGTAGGCAAAAATATACATATCATATTAAACCCGATTATGAGGATTAGTAAAAAAACAGAAAAACAATTTTTTTTTATTTTTGTCAACTCGCCTGCCTCGCTGGTCTAGTGATCGCAAGCGACTGCTGAGCATGAGGTCGCTTCGATTCCCAGGTCGGGCAAAGTGGTATTGGTTTTTACCACGGAGCTTGGATTTGTGTCCGGTTGATGGCAATAGGCTCGACCCTTATAACATTGGATTTAAAAACTATAACTGGCGAAATGTGGGTGAACTAATGTGTAAACCTCTGCCTAACACAGGCGTGATGTAATGTCATGTTTTGTCAACTTATCAATGCATTTTAAGGATTTGAAGCCCTGAAGCATTTAAAAACGACTTTGTTTACTGTTTAGCAGCTTCTATTAGTTTATTTACTGCTAGTAAAGTTCTATTTGTGTTTTATAAGTTAGTAAAACATATTACCTTTATAAATTTTCCTTTATTTACCCTGGTGAACCCTCGGTATTTGCGTAAAAATTTATAGTCTAGCTTGATGGGGGTCATCATGACCCCACGTTGTATACAGTTTTATTTTTGCGGCTTTTCATAAAATAATCATTGTCTAAAGCCTAGTCGTAACTATAATATATGGTACTAAAAGTGCCGTAAAGTCAAGTAAAAATGGCGAATAGATGAGTTTGGGTTTAGAGATAAGTATGATGTCGTTGAAGGCTTTTATAAACTTTTTCCAGATCCGCCTTTATTGGCACAAATAGTAGTAATAAAAGACAATAAAAATGTGTCTACAGTTGCTGTTCTTATGGTGTTTTGACCAAAGTTGGGTAAATATTTTGTAGCATATTATTATAGGGTTTCGTTTCATTTTTCAAGGTAGCCTAAAGTTGCGATAGTCGTGGAGAGGAGCCGGCTTGGGTCTCGAGGTGGCATTGCACAAGTCCGAGGCCATGTGCTTTCATGGGCCTCGGAATGCGCCACCGTCGGGATCCATACTGACGGTAGGAGGGGTTTCCATCGGCGTCGAGTCGACGTTGAAGTACCTTGGACTCGTCCTCGACAGCCGGTGGAACTTCGTGGAGCACTTCCGACATTTGGCTCCCATACTGGAACGGGCCGGGGCTGCCTTCAAGGGCTCTTGCCCAACCTGAGAGGTATCCAAACGCCTCCTGCCGGAGGCTCTACGCGGGGGTCGTGCGGTCCATGGCCCTTTACGGTCCCGGTGTTGGAGCGTTCCTTGAGGCTGCGAGCCTCCCACTACTTGAACGCGCCCCAAAAGGTGGTAGCCGTAAGGCTGGTCCGTCAGGGCACGCCACAATAGTGGCGATAAGTCCCCTCTTTGAGGAGTGGCTAGAGAGGCGCCACGGCGCCCTCACCTTCCGCCTGACGCAGGTCCTACCCGGAAACGGTAGTTTCGAGAGGTACCTGCACCAAATCGGGCGGGACGAAACGCCCGGGTGTTATCACTGCGAGGATCGCCCGGAGGACACGGTGGAGCACACCGTGGAGGTCTGCTCCGCTTGGGCAGAGCACCGCCGTGTCCTCGTAGCGGCGATTGGCGGCGGCGACCGCTCGCGTCCGGCCCTGGTTCAAGCCATGGTTCGAGGCGAGAGGGAATGGAAAGCCGTCACCTCCTTCTGCGAAGCAGTCATGTTAGCGAAGGAGGTGGCGGAACGTGAGAGGGAGAGAACCTCACGTCCCGCCGCCGCGGGAGACGCCCCGGGCGTCGGGGGCCACGTGGTGGCTCTCGGCCACCGTAGGCGCGGGCCTGTGGACGGTGAGTAATGGGCTAGCTCGCCGTCCGTCCGTCTTATGACGACAGGCCGTGTCGACGGCGCGTTCGTGTTTCACGCCTCAAAGAGATGTCAGCAAACAGGAGGGGCCCGCAAAGGCCGATGCCTGCCAGGGCTGAGGGACTGTTCGAAAGACATACCGCGGCCCTGGAACACAAAGGGCAAAAGAAGGAACATGGATGGGTTTTAGTCAGTAAAAGTCTGACACTCCCTTCCGCTCCGCCCAGGGCGGGAGGAGTCATTAAATTATTTCCAATCCCAAAAAAAAGGTAGCCTAAAGTTGTTTTGAACGTAAGTTACCGAGCTTTTTGTTGTATTAGTAAAAGTTTTGTTATCAAAACTTCATCATAGCATATTTACTATATACATGTACATTATTTAATAACTATGCAGACGAAAAATAACAATAAACATGTGTACATACATGTATCAAAGGCAGAAAAGAAAAAAGTTCGTCCCCATCGCTGTCAAAACTTTTGTTGAAATTATTTATCATTATTCAGAACTGCTGAAAATTTCACATTCACAAGTCTTACAGCAATGTAGCCCTGAATGTTGCCCTTTATTGTAAAATAATGGGTTTCATTGTACTCAGATTAAACACTTCGCCGAAATGGGGGATTCAGAATTAGATCGTCTAGCCTGAAATTCAGCCTGAAATCAACAAAGGCTTTCCATTGTTACCTACCAATTTACTGTTTGCTATTGCTATGTTAATTCTGTTTAATTTATGTTGGGCGATCTGTTCAGTAGTTTATAAATATGTATGCTAAAATCGTAACAAAACTGCTTTTGTAACCAAATTATTAGATAAAATATTAGATAGAGGCGAAAGGTTAGACGAAGTTGAAAGATATTTAAAAACGGTTTTTCTTATTTCGTTGATTAGTAACTATAGCGAGTGTATACAGAGTGGAAGGGACACCGACGCTTCAAGGGTTACCACGTATTATAGTATATCATTTTCAGAATGATATTATACTCTACATAATACATTAAATTAATTTAACAAATAAATTTTTCATAGGTACGACGAAAACTTTCTATCCGGGGGGGGGGGGGGTTAATTCCAAAATCTACTTGAAGATTTTTGTAACTGGTTCACCAGTGTTTCTGATACGTTCAAAGTATTTTATTTTCAAAGAAAAAGCCTACAGCAGTCCACTGCTGGACACACACAGTTTTAATTTTCATCAAAATCTTTGAGCATTTTTCGCTATTCCTCATAGATTCGGATTTGTCTATCCACGCTCACTTAAAAAATTCACCCTGAATATATCATGAAAGTTTTTATTTTTCTTGAATTAGCTGATTTTTGGTTGTTTTATATCGGTTTTTTGTATTTTCAACAACAGACTTAAAAAAATACAATAATAACAAAAAAATCACAATCAATTAAATTATTATGAAAAAAAAACGCAGACCTATCAAATACAAGGTCATATAGGTGGTGTCCATGGTGTGTCACTGATACAGGGTGGGCCATGAATTAGTTAACATTTGAAAAAAGCGTATAAAAAAAACCATTTAACATATTTTAGAAATCGTTTATTTACGAGAAAGCTAATTAGTTGTAATTTATTTTTTAAAAATTATTTCGTCTGAATGACCACCGTTTCGGTTTTTGCACTCATCTAAGCGAGTTCTGAAGTTTTCGAATACTCTTCTGCAAAGAGACCGCGAGATCGCCGACATCTCTTCGATGATTTTTTCTTTAAGTTGACGTAGTGTATTCGGTTTATCAATGTAGACACGACTCTTTAAATAACCCCATAAAAAGAAGTCTGCTGGGGATAGATCTGGACTTCTGGGTGGCCATGGGATGTCACCCCGTCTGGATATCAGCTTTTCCGGAAACATGTCTTTGACCACCGGCAAGGACTCGTTCGATGTGTGACACGTGGCTCCATCTTGTTGAAACCATGTGTTACGATTATAGCCAGCAAATTCCAGTAGCATCGGTGCTAAGAACTCCCGTAACATTTTCACATACTCGGCAGAATTAACAGTAACTGAACGGCCTCGAGAATCTTCAAAAAAGTAAGGTCCGATGATTCCTTTTGCTGAAATTGCAGCCCATACAGTTACCTTAGGAGAGTGAAGTGGCCTCTCATGTTTAGCTTTAGGATTTTCGCTGCTCCAATACCTGCAATTCTGTTTGTTTACATGTCCATTTAGGTGGAAATGGGCTTCGTCAGAGAATAAGATGTTGTGAAAATTACTGAATCGAGTTAACATTGTTTCGGCATATGACTTACGCAAATTTAAATCATTAGGGTTTAGTTCTTGCACTAGCTGGATCTTATATGGATGTAATTTCAAATCTAATTTCAAAATACGGCGTACTGATGTGCGGGATAATCCTAATTCAGCCGAACGTTTGCGTGTCGATAAATCTGGATCACGTCGAACAGAAGCGGAAACTTGCTGCACGTTCTCTTCGCTCCGAGAAGTTCGCGGGCCGCCGGTTTGTTTCACATTTAGTGTAGATCCCGTCTCTTCGAACTTCTTCACCCATTTCTTTATTAAAGGAGCACTTGGACACTGACTTAAGTCGTGTAAACCATATTCAACGCGAAATAAGCGTCTCACAGTAATGAGCGAAAAGTTGTTTAAATAAAACTGTTTCACGCAGTAAGCGCGTTGCGGCCCCGTGAAGCGATCCATTGCGACTAAATTTCCAAGAAGCGAGCTAGTGCCCCCACCCGCGCCCGCGCCCCGCGCGGCAATAGTTTGCGCGGTAAGTTACATTTAAATGTTAACGAATTCTTGGCCCACCCTGTATAATTTGTGATACACAGTAAACCATTTTTGTGATTCTTTATGCTTTTATAAAGGCAGCGACACATAACTTATAGGACAGGATTGCCTCACCCTCATCAAATATGATATCCTAGTAACCTAGTCGACATCAAAAGAGGATTCTTTATGGTAAATATGCTGTGGTATAAATAAAAAGCCTTTTATAGCTTTCAGCCATACTTTTATTGACGATAGAAACACAGAAAGAGATGGTGCTATACAAAACGTATAGTGTTATCCCTTTTCCTCCCTGCAACTATGGTGACTTTGACACTTGCCTATACGATCTCAGAATTATGTAACTCCTTTTATATTATTATTTTCACTTATGTGTGGATGATGGTATTGGGACTTATCAATATTCTTTTGTGTTGAGATTTTCACACAGCATTGTAGATTATGGTTCGATAAGGAAAATATCTCAAAAAAAGGAACCCGGGGCATATATTTTTGTTAGCAGACCATCCTTAATATTATGGTCCTCAAGTAATAGTAATTTATGGTTAAGTTTTAGATGGATAGTTAGTTATGAATGCTTAGCCGTGTGCTAAATGTGTTGTCGTATCGGCAAAGATGACGAAATCCTATCCCTCATTGAATGGAATGTGTTTTCCCCTATAAGACATGAATTTTCATAAATTGTTCCATAGTGGCCTTTGTTGCAAAATTTAATAATTCTCTATCAAGTGGTTTGTTGTAGTACGTATGTTAAATTATTACATGACGACCGAATTTTCATAATATCCAATTGTTCTTACCTATAGTAAACATTTTATTTAAATATTCTACAGGTCACGGGGTCTCCCTTTATATTAAAACAAGAGTTTGGAATAAATGGATGGTTTGTCATTTGACATCGGATTTTTATTTAAAAACAAGGAAGTATATTGTGTATATATGTATAGTATATTGTATATGTATGTATATATTTTATAAAATGGCGCATAATCTTAAAGTTGACTCATCTAAGAGTTAAATCCAGTTTCTGTCAGAATTACTCAAGGTAACTGTCGCTACGTTAACTAACTGAATTACTAGGGAAGCAGAGGTTGGCTGGACGTCGAACGTAAAGGGATTGAACACTGACTGCAACTTAATTAGAAACTCCATGGAACTGTTTCTCAATAAATGATGGAAGGCTCGCTTCCTAGTAGTAATATAAAGTGCAGGGGAAAATAATGGCTACTGTTTGCAAAAGTAATACGGTACCTTTTTGCAAACATTGCTGAGAATTAGTTTTGGTAAAATTATAATTATATATTACTAGCTTTTGCCCGCGGCTTTGCTCGCGTTAATTTAGAATTTGACAATCTATTCGGGTAGTCTGCTTGTAATAATATATAATTCAATCATGGTTCGAAAGACACGTGGCGCCATCTGTTTCATAAGAACATTATTGTTGTTTCCCGTGGGAACAGTACTCCTTTTTCGGGATGAAAGATACCCTATATCCGTTTCTGTACACCTGACAACGTATAATTATGAAAATTTTCAGAATCATCCTGAAAAATTTCAGGATGATCGGTTCAGTGGTTTAGGTGTGAAAAGGTAACAAACAAGCTTACTATCACATTTATATTATTGGTAATGATAGCATCTATAGTTGTATTACTAGAAATATATCTTTTGTTATCAACTATGTAGTCAGCCAGCCAACCAGTCTTACCAAGGGTATCGTATTACCCAGGACTAACTGGGTTGTGGAGGTTAGATAGGTTGTCGCTCCATGTAAAATACTGGTATTCAACTGCATCCGGTTAAACCGGAAGCCGACCCCAACATAGTTGGGAAAAGGCTAGGCAGATGATGATATCACTAGGTAGTCAGTGCTGTGGTTTATTATGTAAAACACTATATTCCGTCACAGCGGAAGCACTTTAACGCGCGATTGGACCTCTCACTTTAGTGAGTCGCAATTATTCTGTGATCTTTTCATTAGTACGACTTTTGACATGACGGCAGCGTATATCTACCACGCGTCCTGCCGCTTCCGGGTTTCCCTTGTTTTACCGAAAAGAAATTGCCAAATTATCACTTCCCAAACAAATTTTCGCATAATTTCATTTGCCAAATTATTATTTACCAAAAAATTCTCTTTACAAATAATTGTTACGAAAACCTATGTTTGGCAAGTGAACGTTTGAACAATAACTTGTTCACCAAGTAGTACTTTTTCCATTTTTTATCTAGTCAAATATTTCAGTTGGTATAACATATTTTACGCAAAATGAAATAAGTCAAATATTTGGTGTCGTCAATTTTAAACTTACCATTTCAGTCAAAAGCACTATTAACTAGTTGGAATCTCCTATTTGGATTCGGTTGGGGCTCCTATTTCTGTCTGCAGGGTTTACAGGCACCTAACTAACCGAACCTCGGGGTGCCCCTGACGTCGACCGTCTAGGGTTAGCGTTTCCGTCAGCAGGTCGACGGATCCCCGCTGCGCGGGGCTCCTATTTCTGTCTGCAGGGTTTACAGGAACCTAACTAACCGAACCTCGGGGTGCCCCTGACGTCGACCGTCTAGGGTTAGCGTTTCCGTCAGCAGGTCGACGGATCCCCGCTGCGCGGGGCTCCTATTTCTGTCTGCAGAATTACAGGAACCTAACTAACCGAACCTCGGGGTGCCCCTGACGTCGACCGTCTAGGGTTAGCGTTTCCGTCAGCATCTGTTCAATTTCAATTACGTTATATTAAATCAATTTGTGTTATGTCTTCATTCCAAAATTTTTGCCTTTATATTTTTTGTCATAACAAATCATTTGACTAAACGTTTATTGTCTTAATTTTGTTTGCTGTAATAAATCATTTGATTAAAGACCAAAAGCCTTAATGAAATTATCCGTGGTAATAATCTGCCAAGTAAACATTTGACCAAATGAAAATGTGCGTACTAAAATTATTCCAAATATTACATTGGTATAAAAAAAGGTTGCTAAAATTTGTTTGGGTAATGAAAATTTGTCAAAATCTCTTCGGCAAAACGGCAGGATCCCGCCGCTTCCGATTGCCAGTATCGTAATCAGATTAAGTAGATTCTTCTTGACTGCTTGCGTTGATTAGAAAATAGTAATAGGAGTATGCCACTTAGCAAGAGTTGAGTTACTAGTCTACGAGTATCCTGTATATCTTGACCTGTTTTAATTATTAGGCATTCTTCTGACTATGTAGTTCGTAATTCATGTAGTTTTGTATGCATTTAGTAGCATAATATATTTACTTAAGTTAACCATTTACGTGTTTTTCAGAAAGTGTATTTGCTACATGGACTTACGTGCTACTTTGACTTTAAGTGTAACTACAGACAATTCACAACTCATTTGAAAGAAACTGAAGAAACGTTTTAAAAGTGCACGATAAAATAATCACAGAAAAACTGTAATTGTTCGTACAACATCGACAAATAGTGTTAAATCTGAGTGATAAACGGTACAGTGTAATAAAATAAAGGACTTAAGCCCCATTGTAATGTCAGTGAACAGCAACGTCATTGGTGCAAAAATGCAATGGGCCGGTGGGGGGGAGGGGGGCGTTCTGATTGGCTGTCACAGTGATTCATTGCATTCGATAGTTAACTTCCAATAAGAGCGGACGTCTGAACGCCAAAATGTCAGCAGGTAATTCTATTGTTGTTGTGATACGTACATGTGTGTATATGTTAAATGTTGTAGAATGATTGGAAATAGCAAATTGGCTTTTTATGTCTTAAATAAGTCCAAAATTTCGAAATTTTCAATTTTATTTTTTCATACGATCGTTATCTTTGATTGAAAAATAATCACAAGACATCGGTCGTAACTGTCTTTTTACTGTGATTTATTTGCAATTTGTTGATGTTGACTTGAACAATATTTAATTTCATCTTTCAGATCACGAAAGTAATAGCAAAATAACAATAGGTAACTATGGGCCTATTTCTATGTTCATGTTGGATTGTATTCATGATTGTTTAACAGGAGTTATTCCTCAAGCAGGGTCTGCCGTGGCCATGATCGGAGCGAACCTTCGCTTCGGTTCGGCAGGCGCGACCAACTCCTCAGTGGTCAATAACACGCGGCACTGTCCGCCAGGTGGCGCTGCTAGTGCTGCGGCTTTGCTCGCACTCTCAGGATTAGGAATGTCGGCCAATTTGGCGCTGATGGCCGTCATTCTCAGCAAAAAACAACTGCGAAGGTGAGTTTGTCCTAATGTTTATAGAACAAATATGGTATAGAGATGGCGAAAGTTACAATAACAGCTTTGTTTGTGTAAGTTTTCACATCTCTATCACGATGTATTTAGATAAATATGACATGAATAACTCTTTTATATCTTCTTGAATTAACATTTTTGTAGAGCTTTCTCAAAGACCTGAATAAGAATATTTGAAAAACATTACAGAGCGTAAATCACGATAACTGGTTCCATCTGAATACCCATAGCCTCCACAGCTATATTATCAAATATTGTCGCCGAAAAAAAAACAAACATAAATCAAGCCGGAATACTTTGCAAGAAATAAAGGCTATAAATTACAGCGACCGTTTCGATACGAAGAATGAGAAAACAGGAAAAAACGAATGTTTATCATTATTCAAATGTTGCTTATTTTACGATGCTGTGGTTTGTGTTACAGCCGTATAACATGTTACGACTGTCGAAGACATTACACCGATAGCATTAACGTTATTCGCAAAATAACACATAACAGTGTAGGTCTAATATGTGTTATTGTTGAGCCAGCGATCGGCGCCACAGATTGGGCACGTCCGTATTCGAGAACACGGAATACTACTTACGGGACCACCGAATCTGCATTTTATATGGTGCCGATCTAATAAGTGTTTAGTTAGGCTGAATTTTATCAAGCTTGAACTTGACAATGAACTTTGGAGTTGACGAAATTCGAAGTTTCATGGATAATTAGATAATATCAGGCTTTTCAGTTACGAGGGTCCTTGTTAGCTGAAGAAACGAACTGTGTATAAAGGACTTCCATTAAAACAGTTCAGTTCATTTAATGCGAATAAAATAATATTTGTTTCGAGTAGCTTAAAAACTGGGAGATGACTGACGACAGAATAAAGACTTTTTTGAGGCATTTTATAAACCTTACAGGTTATTAATAGGAAGATAAATTTCCACTTAGCTGAAAAAATAACAGACAGGCCAGACATTTCGTGAACTTTAACTTACTTAAAGTACTTCGTCCCGCATACAAAAGAAACGTATCGAACGAAGTTTTAAGTTTTCGAAAAAGTTTTAGGCAACACAATAGTAGATAACGTTTTATAATAATTATTATGAGCTGCTCAGATCAAAAATTTAAAAGGTCTGGGAATTGGATAAAAAATTATTAAACGAACGTCCTAAAATAGATCACTATATACGGCTGACTAAACTAAAGAAGCCGGCAACTATCTCTTCGTCTACCATTATAAGTCGTCTCCGTTATACCAATTTTCCCGGAGTACCTCTTATTTCTTATCTTACATCTACTAAAAGATAAAGCCTCCAGAAAATATGATTTAACACCGGAGGGCTCTTAATTTGCTGCGAAATCAAATTACCGAGTCACTACCAGTGGTAATTCAATAAGATAGGAGCTATTTAAATAGGATTGAAGGTGTTTGACAAAATGGCTGGTAGTAAAAACTGGCACGGACTATCCGAGTTAGTAGAACGGGTAATTGCCTAGTAGATATTGACAGCAAAAACAATGCAGACGGCGTTTTCAAACATATCTCTCATCTATTTGCGCAACGCGTAACGTAATAAGTTTAAGACATTCTTTCAAAGTCAATCGAATTGCAATTTAATTTAAATCTCCCGTTTTTTATGTGAAACATATAGATGTTTCACATCAAAAACGAGAGGCGCGCCTTGGCAGTAAAACCGACTCGTATGCCGCCGTAACGACAAACGCCCTCTCTGCGCCACCGATGTGTTCCTTTATTTGACTCTACATTTCGTATTAGGTTTTTATTCATTATTTTATCTCATCTATATTTATAAAAATCTCGTGTCACGGTGTTTGTGGTCGGTCCTCCGAAACGGCTCGACCGATTTTTATGTTTTTTTTTAAATATACATTTGGTAGGTAGGTATGAGAATAGGTCGTAAAGTACATTTCTCACCATAATTTATATGGCAGAACAACGTTTGCGGAGTCAGCTAGTATTAATATAGATTTTTCACATCTGCCGGGCGTCCCGTGACGGCCGTTTCTCTAGAATTTTAATACCTACGCAAATGCTACGTACTGATTTCAATGTAAGACCATTCAAATATCATTCCTATTCTATTTGCAAAGAACCCATTTCCAAAAGAACCCTTTGCCTTGCGTTGGGACCTTTAATGACGTGTAATACGCGAATATTGCATATTGGTTTCTGAACATCTGCGTGTCGACCGCAATATCGTTTAATATCAATTTGTAGACAAGATAATTATTTGCAAATTGTAGGCTGTATTGACGTTAATGTTTTAGTTTAGATTGTAATTACTTAGAAGTAACACCACGTCTGTTATTTCCAAAGGTTTAGGCAGAGGAGTACCTATTTTAAACCCACATTTCGCTGGTTAGGTTTTAAGTCTCATGTAATTGGGTCGAGCCTATTACCATCACCTGGGAACAAATCCCGATTCTGGGCTATTACTGCGAGACAGGTACTTATAGGTATGGAATTATGCCTAAAATGTGTCCCACTGGTGGGCGAAAACTCCTAGTTTAAACTCTAGTTTTGAACAGCATATAACAATTGGTGTAAGATTTAGGGGTTTATTCAAAAACCCACATTCCAAGAAACCAATTGATAAAATGTAGAACAATTAAAAAAAAGCAATTTTAAATTCAGTCAGCATTGTGCTAGCAATTGTCACCTCACAAATTGTCTTTGGGCTAAAAAGCTAATTCGTTTTACCCATTCAAAGCTTTAAATCAAGACTCAACTTCTAATCTTTCTTTAATTCAATTTCAAGAGATTATGCTTTAATTAAAATGTAGATCTCTTTTGATTATAAAATTATAATTGTGAACAAAATTAGCTTGTTTAGAAAAGTAATTTAGTTGTAAAACCTATGTAATTAATCTCGAGCCTTATTAAATTTTAAACATTTACAATAAGTTACACCTAAATACTTAACTAGTGACTCGCCCTGGTTTCATATTAGTACAATTTAACATTGAAATAAGAGTATAATTAAAGCACAAATATTCTAAAAGTCAGCCTTTGAATGTTAGAAAACCCGGGTTACAAAGGTGTTCCTACAGGATTTTCTTAATATTAGTCCGAAGTCTAGACTTGCTCCCGGTGATAGGCTCGCCGTCTTCCACGGGGTTCACGGTTTTCACTGTTTTTTTAGGGTTCCGTACCCAAAGGGTAAAACGGGACCCTATTACTAAGACTCCGCTGTCTGTCTGTCTGTCTGTCTCCAGGCTGTATCTCATAAACCGTGATAGCTAGAAAGCTGAAATTTTCACAAATGATGTATTACTATTGCCGCTATAACAACAAATACTAAAAATTAAAAAAAAATATATTAAGGGGGGCTCCCATACAACAGATATGATTTTTTTGCCGTATTTATAGATAATGGTACGGAACCCTTCGTGCGCGAGTCCGACTCGCACTTGGCCGGTTTTTTTAAATGATAGGTGAATAAGTACAGGTGCTATAAACTACTTTCTGCTTCTTTGTGAAAGAAGGCGTGATGTAGAATAGAATATAATATATTTTATTGTACACCAACATTGAAACACAACTGTTTTACAATATTGATAATTTTATGGTTACAAAGGCGGTCTTATCGCTGATAGCGATAATTTCCAGACGACCTTGGGATGGACTGTCGTAACATAAAATAAAAAGAGGGTCGTCAATGGTGTTGTGTGTCAGTGTTGATGTAATTTTAATGCAACTTGCACAACTTTAAGCACCGCTTGCACCATGAATCACTAAACACTTTTAACGTTAAACGTATTTAAAACATCTTGCTGTTACTGCCAACGCGCTTGAAGATGACTAAGACGGAATGACGTTTTAAATATGTTTAGCATTAAACGTGTTTAGTGATTCGTGGTGTAAGCGGGCCTTCATTTGGAACAGTTTAGAGGTACTAACTGAATATTCAGGCAAACTTCTTTTTTCACACCTTGTCCTTTTCACTTTTAGAATTCCAAATAGCTTTTCTGTGTCTAGCCACGTAAACGTCGTCACGTACCCGTCGCCACGTAACTTAGCCTAGTTCAAGACGATTGACATGTCGGGTGTAAAAAGTATTTCGGGCGGCACTATTCTTGTCTTGTAAGGCGGCCGGCGGCGCAGACACTGTAACACTATCTTTAGGTTCTAAGTCTTGGGAAGATCGATTTTCGATGTAACATTTTTAGAAAGTTGGATGCAGAATCAGAATCATTTATTTGTTAAACATAGGTATACACATTAGGGATCTTATAAATAGTTAAGGTTCTTGCTATGTTGTTTGTTTTGTTTATTCTTGTTTGTTTAAATTTCTATTGAAGGTTTTGTTACATCATCTAGCCTTTCCCAAACGTGTTGGGGTCGACTTCCAGTCTAACCGGTTGCTGCTGACCTCCGCAACCTAGTTAGTAGAGTACCTTTCGTAAGACTGGTAGTCAGACTTTTGGGCCTCTGACTACCTGTAACGACTGCCAAAGATCTACAAATGACAGCCGGGACCAACGACTTAATGTGCTTTCTGAGGTACGGAGGGAACTCGGTATGTAATGGGTGGTCACCCATTCACGGATTAACTTAGACAAGCGCGGCTTAACCTGAAGATGTAGGAGTACCATGAACACACCACTGCCATTACACATATGATGTTATGTTATGGTTATGTTCAGATTTTTCGAGTATTAGAGCCATATTAACTTATAAATCTCACTTTCTCCTGAACGGATAACCAGAGCATGTCATCCCAGCCACGCTTCAGGACTCGGACCTCTTGAGCAGAAGTCATTGGCGGAGGGTACTCAGACACAAAGATAGTGAAGACATAAAACAGTCAGCACGGTTGGCGCAGTGGCTGAGCGATTGACTGTAGCAGCTGCGCTGCGTGTCGCGGGTTCGATTCCAGCTCGGAATAAATATTTATATGGCCTACAGATGGTTGTTCAGAGTCTGGCTGTTTGTGTATGTGAGTTTAAATGTTTGTAACCGTACCCACAATACAGGAGAAATTCCTAATGAGGGGTAAAGTTTTTTTGGGATTACCTTAAGCGACACTAAATTCTCCAATTTTCTTTGAAAGAAAATATTTACACTAACTAAATGATAAAGTTATTTTACACGGTTCCCTTTAATTGATTCTGTTTGTTTGAAAGGTATAGATGTCAAAGTGACCCTCTTTGATTAGTAGAAATAAAGGGTATGGCCAACATTGAATGATTCACTTTTAACGTTAATACGATTCGATTCGGTTGCTTTATAAAAATTGAAATGCAAAATTGAACCCTATGTTTCTGGTGTTAGAAAAACGTTTTCGTTGCTCCCTCGTAGGTACTGTAAGTTCATTCTCGTGTACATTTCGACGAAACGATTCCTGACAATGCTTGCTGAAATTTTGGCTACATTTTAATGTTAGAAAGCTCCGCAACAATGTTAATAACATTGTGATGGACGTTGTTATTAGTACATACGGTTGATAAAAGTTTACCAAATTTTAGGTGTAAATGTTTTGAATGTTAGAGGCAACAAAGGCTTACAGCATGTTTTACTTAATTAATGTTTTGTGTAAACAGTGTCATTTTTGGTTGGTATAGACGACAGGAAAAGGCAATTCAAAATTATTTCTGATTTTGTATGTGCGGGTCGTAGTAGGCGTTCTGTCTCTTCTTCTTAGCGTATCGATGGCAATTTTTTTTAATAAATAGCCCCAAAATTCAGTCGCGTGAACCCCGCTCACTGATGCAGTAATTAGATATTATATAGGGCAAGCGGTGCAAGATGGAAGGTGGGACATTGTTTGTGGGGAGACACCGCATACGCACTTGAGGTCTGAGCCGTCCACGAACCCCCATCTGCAAAGATTGTCTTTGTTCCGGCCGACTTGGGTTGGAAGTCTGTTTAGAGATTTCCAAGTCGGCCACGGCAACTCAGGTGGAAGTTTTTCTGTTGGATCGTTGAAGTTATCAGGGGGTTTAAACCGCTCTCGCCAGAGATTGCATCTTGCTGTGGAGGCGTTGAACCTGACTGGGCCAGCTGGGCCCACGCACCCAAGACAACTTTTGCGACTTTTCAGCCTCTGGGGCGCTGAGCCGTAGCTGTGCATTGGGTGGCGTGAGTCAGCTTGTAGCTTCGTCCTCTCGATACGGCTGGCTATAGTCCTGCGAACTTGAGGAGGCGCGATGCCGGAAAGCGTTCTGTAGATACTGCCTACCCTCATGGTAAAAGGCATGGGCTTTGATATGTAGGTATTCGCGTGAAAAAAAAAACATTAAAAAAAATTGTCTGTCACGGAACGCCCGGCAGATGTTAAACATCTATGTTGATATCAGAATTCATAATTAATAAAAACTTATGACGAACAACTAAAATCAATTTATTTTTCTTTTTGGCGTAGAGGGGGCATCATTGCATGACAGCGTCATGCGATCAGCTCCATACGAGTCGGTTCTACCGCCAAGGTGCACCAATAGATGTTCCACATATAAAACGATTATTATTGTCTCTCGCCACCTCACATACGAAACCTAAGTTGCTACATCTCCAAAATAATATATGGAAGAAAGATTCCTATTAAGAGCTTGACAAGAAAAAAATGTTCCCAGAATACTTTAAATACAAAAAAAAACTGGTCCCTTACCCCAAAACTTGCGAAGAAATACCCCAAAACATTCACCTGCTGAATTATTTACGTCAGAGATTCGAAGTGAATGTACCCTCCGGTATTTTCCCAACCCTGGGGGTCCCTAAGTGCGTGACACTTTGGATGATTGATAAATCGCTTATCGAAATTTTATACCTGTTACTTGACAGAATGAATTATAATGTTTATTTATCTCTGGGGAACGTCTGGACGTGTAAATGTAGAAGAAATGATAATGTAGGGATTGAAATGTGATGTTAGCTTTTCAATTGTTGAGTGAGCGCATGCAGGAGGCCTGTGAGTTGGTGGACTTGGTGAAGTATAGCGCAGAGAGGTATGAGTCACTGACTAACAATCTTACCTGTAGCTGTGCTGCCACTCCGCCACCTCTCATGTCACAACATGTTGTTCCTGCTGTTTTACCCATATTAAATCCCACCCAAAGTAATATTTTATTGTATTCTGATAGACTAGGAACTGGTTTTGGATCATTGTTAAATAACCGTTCTAAACATACAGTAGTGAACCATTGCCATCATAACCTGCATTTCAATGAGCTCATTCATAAAATTCAACACACACAATTGAATGAGGAGTCTACTGTAGTACTTTTAATTGGAAATAGCCTTAGTATATCTAAAAAGGACATAGTTAATGGTATTGACACCCTTCTTAAGTTAAGATTAGGAAAATTAATATTATGTGCATTGCCATACTCTGACTATTTACTTGATGAAGAGATTGATTATATTTCTGGTATAAATAACCTGATGCATATTTTATCATGTCGTCATAGTGACCGTTTATTGTTTTTTGATACTAACAATTTTGTTAGAGATTTTGTTTTGATTCGGGAACATATGTTTCTTCCCAAAAAAAGTCAACATTTGCTGGCTACATTGTTAGCTTATAATATACACGCAGTTATTGATAATTTAACTGAGAGTAGGTTAAGTGATGACACAGTATTATCTCGTATCGCTGATAATACTGTAGTAGATTCTTTAAACTATTAGAGCCGACAAAAGAGAAGATGAATAGTAATATTTTACTTTATCATCAGAATATAAATCGCTTCTCCGGCAAAATTTTAGACGTGGAAATGTTAGTAGACAAATACCACATGGATATTTTATGTTTTTGTGAAACTTGGCTTAAACCAGATAGGATGTTGTTTAATGTGAATAATTTTTCAGTTGCCAGTGCGTACAACAGATCCACCGTGGGTGGTGGTACCCTAATACTTTGTAATAGCTGTCTTAGATATAAGGAAAGGAAGGATATCACTGCTTACTCTGTTGATCGCTTATGTGAGGTAGCATGTGCAGAGGTTGAAGGGCATACTTTCTTATGTGTCTATAGACCACCAGCATCAAACTTGTCATTGTTTTTAATCACAATGGAAGAAATATTAAGTAAACTTTTCAGAGATAATAAATTAGTTTTTGTTTGTGGAGACTTAAATATTGATCTATTGGTCAATTCACCAGAAAGATGTAAGCTCATCTCATTGTTCAAATCATTCAATTTAAAATATTTATTTAATGAAGCAACCAGAATAACAGCAACTTCAGCTACATGCATAGATAATGTATTTACTAATTGTAAAGTAAAAGATTCGTCCTTAATTAGTGGTGTTAGGTCAGACCATACTGGTCAACTTGTATCTTTTGAGTTAGACAAAAAGTTAACCTTAGCCAAAACAATTCGATTAAGACCTCTTACTAAAAATAAATTAAAATCGTTTAAAAATAATGTTCTTTGCAATCTATCTAACGCTAGTTTTGATTCAAAAGACCCCAATATAAATTACGGTACATTATTTTCTACAGTTTGTCAAGAATTTAATAAAACGTGTCCTGTAAAAACAGTTAAAGTTAATTCCAAATCTAAATTTAGTGAATGGGCCACTACGGGAATAAGGATAAGCAGAGATATTCTATATAATTTATACCACGAAAAATCTCTGACTTCAGATCAAGCTTTTCACACTTATGTTAGAAGCTATTCAAAAATATTCAAAAGTGTCTGCGCTCAAGCAAAATCTCAATTAATAGTCAACAAAATTGGGACCTCTAATAATAAAATAAAAACCGTGTGGCAGGTGATTAATAGAGAAACCGGAAAGACACAAAAACGAGATCAAAATAAATAATCAAACTATTTCTGATAAGCTAGAAGTCGCTGAGACTCTAGAAAATTTCTTTACCAATATTCCGTTAGAGGTTACGAAATCTCTCCCCTCTTCATCTAAATTAGCTGAAGCACTTCTTAAAGAAAACTTTACTAAGGACATTCCAAACTTTAAATTTAAACCAATATGTATTGATACAATTATAAATGCATTCAAAAGTCTAAACATAAAAAATACTGAAGACTTATGGGGGATATCCGTCAAAGTTCTTGGGGATATTATATTAGAGGAGCAATAGAGTCATCTATTGCTCCTCTCCTAACTGGCATATTCAATCAATGTTTGGATAGCGGCAAGTTTCCTGACTTAATGAAACATAGTAAAGTAATACCAATATTCAAATCGGGTTGTAAGGGTGACCCCTCTAATTATAGACCTATATCTGTGCTTCCAGCATTGAGTAAAATCTATGAAAAAATAATGCTGGACCAGATGCTGTCTCACTTCAACTCAAATGGGATTCTGCATAGTCAACAGTTTGGTTTTACGAAGGGTAGGTCGACAACAGACGCGGGAGTAAAACTCATCAGTCACATTCTGGAATCCTGGGAGAAGTCCCAGGATGCCATTGGTATTTTCTGTGACCTCTCAAAAGCGTTTGACTGCGTCGACCACAACACACTGATCTGTAAATTACACCACTACGGAATTCGTGGACAAGCTGCTGATCTTGTTCTCTCATATTTATCAAACAGGCAGCAAAAAGTAAATGTAAATGGGGCGACGTCCTCCGGGTCTCTAGTAAAGATGGGCGTGCCCCAAGGTTCAATTCTCGGGCCTTTCCTATTTCTTATTTACATTAATGATCTCCCTTACATGATGGCCAAATTATCGGATATAATTCTATTTGCTGATGACACTTCGCTAATTTTTAAAATAGATAGAAAGGATACGGATGTCTTACATGCCAACGAAAGTCTAACTGTTCTCTCGAAATGGTTCGCAGCTAACAATCTTTTACTGAATGCGAACAAAACAAAATGTCTAAAATTCTCTTTACCAAATGTACCTCAACGGGATATAAATTTAAATCTTGACGGCAAAAAACTTGATGTTATAGCGGAAACTGTATTCCTAGGGATTACTATCGATTCAAAATTGCAGTGGGGACCGCACATTAGAACTCTTTCGGGTAGGTTAAGCTCAGCTGCATATGCAGTAAGGAAAATAAGGCAGTTAACTGATGCAGCTACAGCTAGGTTAATATACTATGCTTATTTCCACAGTATTATGTCTTATATACATTCTGCTGTGGGGATCGGCGGCAGACGTTGACTCAATTTTCATTTTACAAAAGCGGGCAGTCCACGCGATCTATAAAATGGGTCCTCGCGAGTCCCTCAGAGAAAAATTTAAAGAGATCGATGTACTGACTCTGCCTTCCCTTTATATCCTAGAATGTATTTTATATGTCCGCAAAAACCGAGGGCTTTTCAAAATTAGAAGCGACTTCCACAATATTAATACACGCAGTAAACACGAAATTGTAATACCCAAATTCAGGTTAACAAAAACTAGTAAGTCTTTTCTTATTAACAGTATACGTTTTTATAACAAATTACCTAAGTCAGTTATAGAACTGACCGATGGAAAGTTCAAAACTTACATTAAACGTGTCCTTATTAAAAAAGCATATTAAAAAATCAAGGACTACGTTGAAGATAAAGAGGTTTGGCTTTAGTTCCTTCTGCGCATGCGGCTTCCCTGGTAGCTCATAAACAGCACAAATATGTGGATGTCTCTAACTATTCTCAATCAATTTCTTTTCATTTTAATTTACAATGGTTTTTTTTTTTTTTTACAATGGTTATCACATCACTTAAACACCCTTTGTTCAGAATAGTTGCAGCACTGATGACAATATTTTTGTCATTTGTTTAATTTAGTCTTTTATAATATTTTCTTGCCTTTGTATAGATTCTTTTTAACGATTGTTTGTGAATGTGTGAACAGTGTAGGCCTTGTAGATTCCTAGATGTGTGTTAACTTTTGTTAACCTCTTATCTTGTTTTCCGTTTTTCTTGTGTAGTAAGCAACGACTTATTGTCGGGCCTATGCTGTCCCCCCATACTTGAGTACTAATGCTGTAACATGATAATATTGTAAAACTAATCATTTTAAAAGAGTAACCATGGAGTTTTTTGCCGGTGCTTCTCCATAGGAAACGACCAACCCGAACCGTGCACCTTTTTGTCGACGTTTCATAAGTGCCCATGTAGGCCTATGTGAAATAAAAAAAAAAAAAAAATATTTTGAATTAAGATATCTGTTGCGGGTTTGTACCTGGTATGTAAGTGCCAATGTGGCTTTTTGAGTTTCCTCGTTGGTGTAGTGGTCGCAAGCTCGACTGTTGAGCATGAGGTCCTTTTTTTTAAATCATCCAATGACTCCTCCCGTTTTGGGCGGAGCGGAAGGGAGTGTCAGACTTTTACTGACTAAAACCCATCCATGTTCCTTCTTTTGCCCTTTGTTCCAGGGCCGCGGTATCTCTTTCGAACAGTCCCGCAGCCCTGGCAGGAGCATGAGGTCCTGGGTTTGGGTTTTCGGGCATAGTGTTATCGAGTTTTTCCATCACGCATTTCTCAGTAGCAGCCACGGAGTCTGGATTTTGGGCATGGGACCTTAACATAACTCCTCTACCTAACCCTTCAGAGATTTCAGGCGTGATGCTGAGTTTCAATGTTATCTGTGTGATTTTTTTTTAATTTATTTATTTATAACCAACTTATACTAACAGTTAACACCACACGTACCAGTTATAATATAATTGACGTAAGGATAATAAACAAAATCATGAGGGAACTTTCTACTACTCATAAGTTAATCGATTCAAAATTCCCCGTAATGATGAGTGTTGTTTCCATATTTGTACAATAGGGCTTTGCCTTTAAGGAGGTAAAATAAATCAGGTCAATGCCCTGTACAGTATGTGTTTATACATTTCTAGACTGATTTGATTGAGATACTGACGTTCAATTAAGCTTGTCTGTTACCTGAAAGTGGTCTCTTTACTCAATCAATTGGTCTTGGATGCTCTCACTCCTATGAAAGGTCTTTTTGTAGCGATGCTATCGCTCGTTTACGAAATGCGCGACTGCATCGCTACTAACGCGCGTTAGTCGCATTTGCAACGCGCTACAGAAGCGATGCCAACGCGCTACTAACGCGCTACAGTATCGCGACTGTATCGATGCAAACGCGCGACCGTGTCGAACGACATCGGGGAGAGAACGGAGGGTGGCGCGTGAGTGGAGAACCGAGCATCAGTGCAACACAGACGGGTCAAAAGTCGTTACTGAATCGCGTTTGCATCGCGACAGAAGCGCACCAGTATCACGTTTGCGTCGCGACTGAATCTGGGCCCGTGGGTGAGGGCACACAGCTAGCGACCGCTTCGCGACTGTATCGATGCGGACGCGCGACAGCATCGCTACAAAAAGTCGCCGTGAGCGAGGGCCCTAACGATACAAAAAATGACGATGAGTATAAACGTTGATGGTCTGATATGAGCAATATGAACAGCCAGAAGTGTTGTTTGGTTATTAATGTCACTCGAGCCATGTCCTAACCAACTATAAAACTGATGTAATGATGTGATTCTTTTATTGGCCAATCCGTAATTAGCTTTCCAAATGTCTTCAACAGACTTGTATTTAGGGTTCCGTACCTCAAAAGGAAGAATGGAACCCCTTATAGGATCACTCACGTGTCTGTTTGTCTGTCTGCCACAGCCAATTTACTCCGAAGCTACTGGACCGATTAAATAGAATTTTATTTACACATATTTAAATGCGCATACTCAAAGACGGACGTGTAATGTAAGTTAATGAACTTTAAACATGGGGGCCACTTTTGGGGGGTAAATAAGAAAATTAAATAAAAAAGTTTAACAAACTATATCGTGTTACATATTATATGAAAAAATATTTGAGATGCTCACAATGAGCCCGTGAGCATCTTAAATATTTTTAAGATAAATAGTTTCAAAGTTATTTAAGAAAATAGGCGAAAATTGACCATTGCCTCCCTTCTCTAAAAATGTTCTTTGCCTGTAAATTACAGGAAAACCTGTAAAAAATCATCTTAGATTTAAAACAACTTACGGAATTTAGATAATTAACGTATGGAACCCTCTTCACGCGAGTCGCACTTTTTGTGCGGTTTTTTTGAGTTTTCACGATTTTTCCAATTATCTTTTGACACATACAGGATTTTCCAATTACCCTGTGGCATATATAGTTATTATGTTGATGAACTTTGTCGTAGATGGTCCCACGGGCTGCTGTTCCACCAAGCGGTAGTGGATCTGGCCCGGGCGGCCATCTTGCTGCCCCTCGGCATCGCAGTGTTCCGCTGCCAACCCGTGTACAAGTGTTCATTGGTCGAGACCGCCTTTTTGTTACTGGTGAGTATTTTTTAATGAACATGTTTATTACTTTGGTTTATTTTATGTTATGTATTTTTCTGGTGTTTAATAAAGTATTATGTATTTTGTAAAATAAATAAATACATCGAAAACCACGCCAGACGCTTCATTTTGTGTTCATTTGGCACCTTTCAATCGATGTGAAACATCTCACTGCCTCGTTCTAGTGGTCGTAAGTGCGACTGCTGAGCATGACGCCCGAGGTTCAATTCCCAGGTCGGGCAAAGTGTTCATGGGTATGCGCCCAGTTGATGGCAATAGGCTCGCCCCCTGTCATGGGACTTAAACATAACTGGCGAAATATGGGTGTGGCATTAGGTACAGTTCTGCCTTACCCTTTGGGGATTACAGGCGTGATGTTATGTGAAATATCTGAACAAATGTTACAAATTAATTCAATGGCCAAAAACCAATACAACTATGTTGAATTTCGGCCCTCGTCATCTTTCACTCGTCTATTGAATTATCAATAAGTGATAATGATGAAATGAGCGGATGAACCATTTCATTCCTCATTCATTTTGTCGATGTTGTGTGAACCTGAAATAAAACAAAAACGAACATTCACTCAAGTGATAGATGTGATATCAGCTTTATGGGCTGTTGAACTACATTGGATAACTTACCTGAAAAATAATTTCACTCAAATTCTATTTTATTGTTTGATTTTGTCTGGTAGATAATGTTAATCCTTAAACTGAAACAGGCCCTCAGTGATTTAAGATTTTTGATAGATATTATTATCTTATTCAAAGAAGGTCAAAATGTGGGTAGCTATTTTTTGACAATCAGTATCAATATCAATCAATCAGTGTGTATTTCACGAAGTTTTAAAAACACAAACTTGCCTAAAGGTTAAGTTAATTTTAAACACGATTGTTTATGGACTGATGAGCAACTTAGAAATAACGTTCACCAGTTTCAATTACGACGAATAAGAATTGCTATTTACTTGTCAACATGGACGTAATAACAACAAGCAATAAAATACACACTAAAAAAAAATACAGTCTGTTGATATTTTTCCTCCCTACGTGACACTTCGGTCACACGAATGACACGCAATTCCAACATGGCCGACTAAACGAGATGAACCTTCACAATGTAAAACCGCCCGACCGTTAGAAATTAAATACCGTATAGGGGTATAGGTCACAACCGCACTGGCAGCATCAGCTGTTTTTTTGTCCCACTAAATTCTGTGTCATGGTCAGCGTTTTTGGAAATACTGCACAAAAATAGAAGCTGAAAATTCGAATTGTATGATCTAGGTCTTATGTATGCAGTGTACATGTCCCTGTAGATGTGAGCTATCGACTTTCGTTCAGTGCGAAAAACGAGTCGATATTATATACTGAAGGCTTTTTTTGGGAATTTGTTCCGCTACTTCTTCTCTCAAGTTAAAACAATAAGAAGAAATGAATGATAATTTTGGTAGCTCCAACTGATTAGACTAGAAGTCGACCCCAACATGGTTTGGGAAATGGCTTTGCAGGCGATGATGACATAATTGATTCTTAGGTTCATTTGATAAGTTTCGATTTTGTTTTTGGCCAAGTGGATACAACTAAAATGGCAAATAAGTTATAAGTTATTTCCCAAGTCATGTAACAGGAACTGGAAGGGCATGGAACTGATAAAATTGATATTATTTGAATACCTACTCACTTGATCTTATTATAAACATTCAGTGTAGTTAGGACGGTACCATGTCCTACGCTATCTGTGGATTTTTCGCTAAAAGTGGATCCGTAGTAGCATAAAAATGGAACACGTACGTAAGCCTTTTTTAATCAAGTGACATTTTCAGCTGAGTTCGGCGTTTAAAAAGGTTTTCGGATACAATGACACAGTTTTATCCAAAAAAGATCCGGAATGAGAGTCCATTAGAATCAATAATGTATACGTCCAGTCGTCCAAATTTAGAAATGGGCGATTCCCATTGGCTGGTAGCATTTGCGGATATGTTTGCAAATGATTATCTCGATTAATGGCCTATAACTTGACCATTCGGCCATATGGCTCCATTATCTTATATGAGCCATTGAATGTTCATGAACCCATAATTTTTTATCTTCGTGAATGTCGCTGTTTACGTTATCAGTTATATGAATTAGTGGAATTAGCTCTCTGGGAGCCTTTGCTTTTTATTTGCTGTAGTTAAGTATGTAGTTCTGAATGGACATTTCTAATTTCTGAGTAATTAATATAATGCACAATGGAAATTGCTGACATGGACCATTTCCTTCAGAAGGGTTAAATGCTTGCTTTCAGTTTGTCGTTATTACAGGGCTCTGCTTGTGAAAATACATCTAACTTTAGTGGTATCTACCTACTTATACTTGTTTTTGTCAATTCTTCGATGAATGCCTAAATAAAAGTGCAGTTTTTGATTTTGAATGTTTGGCTCAGCTTCAAAGATTTAATAAGATATTTCTAGAAATTACATATAAACGAAAATAACCACTTTGGTTTTGTTATTGCAATCTCTTGCAAAACTCATAGTCAACAGCTTTCTTTGAGACTGAACTTAAGTATCATCAAACTCAGATGAGCACCAATAGAATGCAAAAAGTAACAGATTCTCACAGACAAAAGTACGATTGTTCGAAACTGGAGGCAGTTGGCACATAAAAGTGATTTATCACCACTTTAGTTCAGGCGGGACGGACGAGAAAAGTGCCAAGAATAATCTTCGATGCTTAATTTTGATAGTATCTTATAAGTTCTGAATAGTTAGAGTGTTTGTAGACGAATGTGTCTGGGAGTCTGGAATTATGACGTAGATTAGAAAAATAACTAGCTTGGGGAATATAATCTAGAGCAATTTGTAGATTTCCTTGCTGAGTTTGTTTTCTCATCATATTTTTTGGCAAAAACTTATGTAGGTTCTTATGTGGTAGTTAGAAGAAGTAGTCCTTACAAGAAGGAGCAAATAATTAGCAAGATAAGTTAAGTTACTTATCTTACTAAGTAATTAAGAATCTAAAACTATCTTCGAAATACATTGTAGGTGACGGTGTCAACAGTGAACATGCTCACAACAGTTCTCAACGACAGTCCAATTTTTCCCGAAAACGAGGAGGAGCAAGCTGATTTATCAGCGCCATTACTGATGGACAGCCCACAGGTAAAATTATGATCTATTCGTTCCTTTCACGACCCCTGCCGTTACTTTAATTCGCTCGAGGAGAAAATTTCGAAATTGTCAGTGATAAAAACAGCCCATTTCCTGTCCATAATTTTGGCAATTTTAAAGAGGTTTTCGCAATGAAATACTGCGCTCATTTAAATATTTTATGAACCAAGAATCTTACAGTAAAATGAACCTTTTGTTACAGTGCGTCCTTTTCGGAACATTCATGATTTGGTTCGCATCAATAACGATAAATCTCGGGCCCACGTTCTTATCTGGAGCTTTGGCTGCCAGTGCAGGCTCTTACGGGTCTTACGGGCCCGCCCCGTCGTGTCCTCTCGTCCGAGGACCCTTCAGGCATTATGTGCTTAACGCGCTGTGGATAGGCGTTAACGCAGTGTGTATTGGATTGACACTTTTCCACTTGAAAAAACTCCACCGGGATCTCACGAAGGTTTGTATGTCATTAATCACACTACACTCAACGAACACTCTCGGGACCTTATAACAGATGGCATGGAGAGGTTAGTTTCACGAGAAATAATAATAAAAAGTAATGCTTTGTTTACATTGTTCGCATCATCTTCCATTATCACAAAACCAACTTCTCCATGATCATCATTTGATTGCGAAGTAATTTGTAACCATGACATGTCATCCAGCTTTATGAGAAATGGTACTTGCTATAGCAGTTGTTTGAATGACGTGTAACAAGTTCCGTAGTGTAATGCAGTTCACAGTTGCGACGCAGAACTGGTGCGCTCCAAACTCGTGGAAACTCACGAAGTCATCCGCATAATTCCAAGTCGCTGTACAATATTGTGCATATACTCTAGTGTTACGTTGGCCGGTATAGGAATTTTTGTTGGTACCTTGCCAATATTCCTTGCGATGTACCGCAAATAAGATTTAAATTTTCGGAACTCGTCCCACTCGAAATGGACTTTCGCATTTAGAAGTGTATCGTCTATATAAATTGTAAAGAACAAAACCATGCTCGATGCTTGCCGTTGCCAAAGTGCGGTTCAGATTTAAGTATTCGATAAATTTAAATCTTATCGCATGCAGGCTAACGTAGAAGCAGTACGAGTAGCTGGTTTAGTGACCACGCTTGTCAGCATGGCAGGAGACAACAGGCGGATGGATAACCTGCCCAACAGCGTCGGACCCAGGGTAAAGACTGTGATGCATGCTTGTCTCATCTCGTAGATCTTAGGCGTTTGTATTTTCAGCTACTGTACTCTGTTCCTTTTTATCTGTCTTGCTATATCTCTTTTTGTTTTCTGGAAACCTACCAAATAAACTGACTCTACTCTCCTCAAAAAAATATATGTATTTAAGTATGTCTATTTAATTATCTTCCCTCCACTGGTCTCCGTTTCAATTAAATAGGTCTTCTAAATTAATCCGGAGTGACGTCCCTTGTGAATTGGCTTTTGTTTCTAAATTATTTGATTTCACTAGACACAATTGGCTGACTTTATTTTCGACATCAAAATTTTATTTCCTTTCAAAATTGAAGCTTTGCTACCTTTTCAGAATCAGCCTTGATTTATTCTAAAATATGTTTTTTTTTCTTAGACTGTAGACGGAACTCTGTCAGACGGTCATTGCCGTCCATCAGGCAGTAACAACCTGCCTCTGGGTGGAGGTCGTCGTCTCCGAGGTTACCTGGCGCGGGTGGAGCGCGAGGGCGTACGGCGTGTGCGTATGTTCCTCGTCATCACGGCGGCTTACGTGCTGTTCTGGGGACCACTGTTCCTCATTACATTGCTGCATCATCCAGCTCTTACGTCGCATATAGCTTATGAAGTAAGGGGACTATAATATTTATCTGTATTGTCTCAAAGTTTTCTGCACATACATTTTCATTGACATGGGTATCTGATTGAATATTTAAATACAAAACAGCGCAAAATGAATGCTAGCAGAAATTAATATAAGTAAGGAGAATAGTAAATCCCAGGTTATTTTTTTATAAACCAGTGAATTTCCCAACATGGTTTTCCAAGATAAGAGCTTTGACCGTGCTATGTTTGTTTCAGATGTACTTCCAAATTACTCTACATATCTCGTACGTGCATGCAGCGGTCAACCCACTGCTGTTCATGGCGTTACATCGAGCTTTACGAAGAGCGGCCTTACAGCTGTGCTGCGGTTGCTGCGTGCATTGGAGTCAGTTTGTGTTAGCTCTGACTGCTGCTGGTAAGTAGACTTACGGTGGAGGTTTGGCTTAAAGGGCCATGTTCAGGAATAATCGTAACACACTTTTTCGTAGCGCAATCGCCACTAGCGCCAGCGTCGTTCTCGCCCGCGGCGGTGTCTCCGGAGCCTCCACCGGCCCCGCCGCCGCCGATGGCCCCTCCCGCCCCCCCGGCGCCGGCGCACTCCGCGCCTGCGCCTCACACGATGATGGTAATTACTTCTTATATGTAAGTGTTGACACCGTAATACGTGGTTTAACTCACTCGCACAATCCCGCACGTCAACTCCCTAGACCCCGCGAGTCGTAGACTAACAATGCCTGCGAGCTGAATGCATGACGAGGATGAGAAACTTTCTGTCGCATAGTTTCCTCTTCCGTGGTAGTGGCGTCCTAGTCCTAGCTGCCCTACTCATAGTAAAACGAATGAAACATCTCGCTCTCAGAGTTGGGAAGTTGAGGAGTGTGATGCTGAGAGTATGTCGAGTGCGCGTGTGCAGGGAGACGAGGATATGATGGGGGAGGCGTGGAGCGGCAGCATGCGGCGGGTGCCGCGCTCGCCGAGCCCGCTGCTGCCCGCGATATGAGCGGGAGCCGCGCCCGCGTCGCCTGCTACGTACGTGCCGCATGCGCCGCGCTCGCCGCACGTCCCGCACGTGCCGCACGCGCCCCAAACGCCGCGCACGCCACACGCACCGCGCACGCCGCGCACGCCGGCCCGCGACTACACACACATATCCTACATGTGGCCGCTGTAATCGTCCGATACAAGATCATTCTGTACATATAACAAACCATATGAACAATAACGTCATCAAACTGTACATAAAGTTCTTGAAGTGTCTCTATCTCTGTAGTCGTGCGTGATACTCTTAAAATATTGATGTATAGAAAGGGTATTTTTAAATATTACGAAATTATATTTAAGGTTATCTTAAATATTCGTTAGATGATTGTACGTGGTAACATTATAATTTGTTTAAATTAAATCTAGGTTCTGAATTGTACATTCTATATTCGTAATTCTATTCTGTAAGTAAGTCAATATAGAAAGCTAAATTCTAAATACACGAGTTTGTAGAAAGAATATATTAAACGGCACTTCCAGATTCTATATTCAGTAGTGACCCGACACAACTAAAGTAAATAATAATATATTTTTGTGAGGTTAAGTAGATGATGTGTAATACTCACATAAGTGAACACCAAGTAGATAGGTATATTAACAAAAAAAGTAGTTTAGGAAGAGATCATTGAGTCTTATTTCTAGATTATGTCTGTATTAATTCTGTAGCTGAAAAAATAACTTGCCAGCAGAATTTGAGAACTGTTCAAAGACTGAATATTTTTTGTATTTTTTTTTCTAATTCCACTTGACATGTTTTAATTTGCTAATGGCTATTTATAGATATTTTAGAAACAAAAAATACTGCATTTTTAATGTTTATTTTGTATTCCTATTTTAATAATTACTGAGCTAAAGATTTGGTTTGTATTGTACGAAACTGTGCCAAATCCAATGTATAAATACCTACTTATGAAAGTCATTGTGACATAGTTTTTAAGCAATCAAAATCTACTTACAGCGGGACTTCATATTATGGTTTTTATTTTTTTGTGAAAAAAAACTTACTTGTTATTGCATAAACTCCTAATGTAAAAAAGTACAAGTCTTGTACCTACCTAAGTACATAAATTGAACAACTTTGGTTTCTTAATCTTTTAAAATTCTATTTAGATGTTTTCTTCGTAGCATTATAAATGTTTGATCCCATTAACATTCTTTATCGGTGTGAATTAAAATAACGTATAAAACAAAAATTAAAAAAGAAAACGTAAATAAAGTCGTCCCGTTTACAATTATTTATATTAATATACAATTTTATTGATAGTTAGGTGATATTTATTGTAAATCGATGTATTAATGATGGTTGTAAAATAAGTAACTATGTTGTAAAATAAAAAGATATATGAACTAACAGAAGATTATAAAATTGTGTTCTTCAAAATATAATAAAAAGAAAAAAAATAAAATTATTGAAAATAAAGTGATTTATTAAATGTTTTAATTTATTTCTTACTTGTGCTCATTTCACAATCAACCTTCCCATATTTCTAAAACTGAATATTGGAAATAATTTATTTTATACTAATATTATGAAAGCGAGAGTAACTCTGTCTTTCTGCTACCTTTTCACTCCTTAACGGATAAATGGATTTTAATAAAATTGGCACAAAGGTAAACCTGTGTTACGACATACTTTTCATAGGCAGTAAGTTACAGTGGGATAAGTAAATAATTGAATTAAAGCTACTTACTTAATTTATAGAATAATTTAAACTAAATATTTACAAAAAATGAGGACTAATATATATTAAAAAAAGTAGCTAATTCAATAAACAACAGGGCGCTTAGGCGTCTAAGTGGGATAAGTTATGATATCTATTCTATGCGTATTCCGCTGATACAAGCTTGTAATTAAACTTACTGTCACTTACGGGATATCTTCCGTGATTGTACATGATTTTGAGCTTTCGATATTTCGACGATGTTGCAGGCGCCATGATCGCGGGTTAGGAAGCTTGTAATTCATAAAAAGAAAAATCTACAACGATCACACGATACCTCCACATTAACATCTTATTTCTCCATAATTCCAAATCAATCAATCATAAGAATGAAAGCAATTCAACTTTGAGAAAGACCGACAGAGATTAACGCAGTAGGCAAAATAAATATCTCTCAAAACGTATGTTAAGGGAAAATATTTCCTTATTTTTCTGAAGGTAAAATGTACGCTGAATAAAATAAAATTGCTTGACAAATCTCCGTGTGTAACAAACAAACATTTGACATGGTCTCCGCAAAATATTGTCGTGTCATGAAGGATAACGAAATATAGCGTCACAAGAATTGCTGCCAGAATTATTTATTTCGTACTTCTAACTTACCATTAGGTACCAACGGTTGTTTTTCGACCGTGGTGGGATAGTTGTAGTGAGGTTTACAATTCCGAAATTTTAAAAAATCTGGCTGACAGACATTTGAATCTTTTTTTGGGATAATTAAGAGTAGATACTTTTAAATTTTCCTATTTCATTAAGCTAGATAATTATGTCCATTCTAATTCCTTTGTAATAACGTAAATATAACGAAAAATAATTTAAACACGATTTCAAGTCGTGGACAAATTATTTTTCGTACTGACAATTATGTCAGAGAATGAATCTTCTTCTTTATCGAGTTTAGTGCCTAACCTGATGCCAGACTTATTATACCGCCCATGAATGAATGAACCATTAGAGTTATGTAAAACTATAAATGCGAGTTAATAGTTGATAACGACTATGGTATGTATTTTGCGGTCAACTTTCAAACTTTCGTCTCGAAACACAGAATGAGAACAAAGACACGATAATATTAGGGTCATATTCAAAATAATTGTAAGTTACGGATAGGAAACAGATATGAATATTATTTGATTGTAACAGAAAAATAACAGAAAGGAATTATTCGGGCAAGTTTAAATAGCACACATTTGTAAAATAAACAATTAACATTGAGCTAATTAAAACACCTGGGATAGTAGAATACCATCATCACTATCACTACCTATACATACCTATTACAGTCCACCTACTTAAATTAGGTATAACAGGATAACGAGTGCCGGGGCGGGCCGCTAGGTGAGTACATAATGAAACAACATTTTGGTGATCGTATTTTGTAGGTATAATTGCTATAAATCAATGAACAATTCGTAAAGCAGTTTAAACTGCACACGGATATCTATAATATGAAACTGCATGATTTTAAAATTAGAGTTCTGTGTGGATGCTACTTTTTTGTTAGCTGACTACTAAGCACTTACAGGAGGTATTAACAATTGAGTTTTTTAATGAAAAAATAATTTTCATGCAACAAAAGTTTAATTTCTTACAATGACAAATTAATAACAAAACAAAAAAACAAATATCTAAAATTTTCAAATTAATAACAAATATCCTTAATTTGTCAATCAATTATCATTAATGCATATGTAACACCATGTGAATAACGCCTAATCATTCATATCTGTTACGTAACAGAAAGAAGTGACGGATAAAATAACGTATATGAATTAATTGCACGTGTCTAACCTACAAATCTATTTATTTCTACACTAATTTAAATGTTATACGAATATTTTATATTTAAAACAATTAGCACAATACAGACATTTCCTAGTATGAGTAATAAAACAGTAAACTTACTTACCGCTATTTTAAAAGTCTCACTTTGAATATTTACTTTTAAAAGTCTAATTTTCTTCGACAACGAAAAGACCTGAGAAACTATGTTGAACAAAATGGCCGATCATTTATTCTTACGTCGTGTAGTGACAGGTAGTGGACTAATGTTGCCAGTATATCAAATTTATTTATTACCATGGAAATAATATTAAAATAGCATAACAGAGAAGAATAACAGATATGTGTAAAATCAGGAGACTCATTAATAAATTAAATTTGAAGAACAATAAATAGTATTTTATATTTTGTTTAGTGAAGTGTTGAAAGTTTAAACATTATTCTCTGAATATAGTTTTTTTTTTAACTTTTGTGTAATGGTTATTTGTTAAATTATTTTTTTAGTTTACCGCCAAAGACGTGGACATTGAATACTTGTATGAAACGGAATCTACGCAATGATCGGTTTCTTTTTTTTTAATGAATTGTTTAGCTGTATCAAATGTTTCGTTGTTTTTTATTAAGCTCAAATAAACATTTAATCTGTTTGTTTATGAAATTCTAGTCAGTTGTATCTCGTTATAAAAATAATTGGGTTGGACATTAAGACAGTAGTAAATATACAATTATTTTGAATATGACCCATTAACATTGTTTGACCTGTGAATCTAAATTAGAAACTGATGTCAAGCCACTCAATAAAATAGTCTCACATTTAAATAATTTAGTCCATCTCCAACTAAACAGGGCGTTTTAAATTGAAAGAGAAACACACTGTTGATGCTTTCATAAAATCATAATTTTATGTAAATATCAAATCCCTCATGTACTTCTTTGAGAATAAAAATTTTACGGATCCATTTTTTTCATTGATTGATTTTAGATACCCAATAGTTAACATAACATCCATTACATTTGTAGTCTCACCACCTAATTAAAAAAAAAAACATTTTCATCGATCACATCTTTGATATTGACTTAGTTTTATTATAAGCCCCTATTCGTCTGAAGGGGTGCGCGTCCCATGCTAGCTCTCGCTCAAGTGCACCCCGGGCAAAGAGGTCATGACCCTGACCGATATACCCAACAATTAATGTTAGGGTGACACGTTCCTGGCATTAATAAGGACTGTGTTGGCGAGATATCATATTTTGATGAAGGAATCGTCTGGAGGTTGGTCGGCATTTTGAATAGTGTTTTTTTTTATAGGTACACTAGCTGTTGCCCGCGACCTTTGTTGTGTGAAATTATTATAAAAATATTACTTCCTTATTTGAATTTTGTTAAGAATTAACATCAGCTATCTACTAGTAATTCCCGTTAAAATCGGTCAAGCCCTTTCGGAGATTACCCGGAACAAACAGACCGGCAGACAAAATTTTTTTTTGTTATAAGTACCGTATTACTTTCATATGCATTCAGTAAAAGCTTTTATTTGGAAATTAAAAACAGACTTCAATTTTATTTATTTGTATAGATTACATGTCCAGATTTATCTAAGATGTTTTCCATTAAAGATGGTAAAGATGTCAAGATAAACTTAACAAGTGACTTATCGACATACCCAACAATGAATGTTAGAGGGACACGTTTCTGCCGTAAAAAAGGACAGTGTTCGCGAGATCTCATTTTAGAGAGGTATTCTCTAGACTAGAGGTTGAACGTCAAGCAGTTATGTTTTAGTAGGTACTGGTAGAACTTTAATCAGTAAGAAATAAATAATTAAATAAATGGTTTATTGTCACAAAAAAAAAATACATTAGTATACACTGATTAACAAGATGCTAACTACGCTGCAGAAATCTGTATCCAGATATTGTGAACCCTTTTTTTTTATTTTTTTTTTTGGTGGGTTGGAAATCATCAAATGATCCCCCCCCCCGCCCTGGGCGGAGCGGAAGGGAGTGTCAGACTCTTACTGACTAAAAACCACCCATGTTCCTTCATTGGCCCTTTATGTTCCAGGGCCGCAGTATCTCTTTCGAACAGTCCCGCAGCCCTGGCAGGCATCGGCCCTTGCGGGGCATCGGCCCTTGCGGGAGATATTGTGAGCCCTGCCTCTCAAACTAAGATAAACTGTATCTTAAGAGACAGTGTTCAGCTGTGAGGTTAATTAAAAATAGTATAAATAATAATACAACTGCGGACTGTGCCAAATTATTGTTCATGTTAACAGTCAGATTTGCTTTTAAACATATTATATTTTAGTAAAAGGAAAGGAATAGGAAAAATAGTATAAAATAACAATTTAATACCTATGTTATATGAATGGGTGAATGTGTGTGGGGATGTGTTTATGATGAATGAGTGTGTGATGAGTTTTTGTATGAGATTAGTGAGTGTGAAGTGTTATAATTATGTGAAGCACTAAAAGCAAAATAAAGCAATATTGGACAATTTATTTTAGTAGTGATTCAGTTTGTGTATAGTTCTGTTGACGTAGCCATTCCATCAAGTTAGCTTTAACATAGTGAGATAGAAGTTGCGTTACTGACAAGTACGCAGAAGATTTTAATGGATAAATAAAAATTGGCACATCATATTATATCGGACGCATGATAGTAGGACGAAACGAAGTTGTATAATCCTCCGACGATAAAATTATTAGGTAGCCCAGAGTCATCTCTGAGTTTGAGTTAGTTTTTACACAAGAAAAGAAAATAATAACCATTTTTTATGACCATTCACTAGCAATATAGCACAAGATTAAAGTGCCTCATCATTGTCCTAACCGCAGGCTCTTTGTGACAGAAGAACCTACGAGAGCGTACATAACTCGATTTCTACCCACACACGTTCCTATTTCGGGATCTTAGAACATTTATGAGTCCTGTCGACCTGAAACATTATACGTATACAGGGTGGATTTTATTAGACGCGGTAGTTAGGTTACCTAAGAACGTTTTCGTGTAGCTACAATGCTTGATACCTTTTAACCCCGTCCATAAAATCCACCTTGTACATCGTGCGACCCTCACATTTTGCGGTTGTAATATAGGGACCAAAGTTTGTGTTTGACTTTCAGTGTACCGATCAATACACCTATAGAGGACGATATTAATTCCAGGAATTAATATACATATATTACTTGATGCTTATTAGAAGGAAGAGGAGCTTGTGGCTAAATAAGAACAGCCGCTCGGGTCGATCTTTAGCTGTGCTTACCTAGGTTGGTCCGTGGATGGGTGATCACCCATTACATATCGAGTTTGCTCCGTGCCTCGGAAAGCACGTTAAGCCGTTGGTCCCGGCTGTCATTTGTAGATCTTTGACAGTAGTTACAGTTAGTCAGTGACTCGAAAGTCTGACAACCAGTCTTGCCAAGGGGTATCGTATTACCTAGCGCTAACTGGGTTGTGGAGGTCAGATAGGCAGTCGCTCCATGTAAAATACTGGTATTCAGCTGCATACGGTTAGACTGGAAGCCGACCCCAACATAGTTGGGAAAAGGCTAGGCAGATGATGATGCTTATTAGAAGGAATTTCTAATTTATGTAAGAATTTATACATATCATCCCAGCAATCATGTTTGCATAGAGTTGCTAAGTTTGATGTAAAGAATGCTTGGTTAACGGCATCGCGAAGGGTCCGTTTACACTTTTTAGGCATGTATTGTATCTTAAATCTCGCGTTGTTAATCAAAAGTAATTTTATTCGCTAGCCCACATTTCACTTAGATTAATAAACGATAGGATTATGATACGAATTTCAAGTTAAATGTTTTTGTTATGCTTTAAAAAATACCGATTAAAACCTTTATGTTCTGCTAGGTTTATCGAAGAACAACATACGGGGTGGAAGGCACACCGACGCGAAAATGGTTACCACGTATTCAGTACATCATTGTGAGCTCTCCCAAAAAAATATTTCATTGGTTATTAAAAAAAAATCAGCTGTGTCCTACAAAAGTGCAATAAACGGTCAAAATGCTGCAACACAACAACAGATTTTTTAGGGTTAAACAGCTGATTTTTAGGGTTTCGTAGTCAACAAACACCCTTTGCCTTCTAGTAGAACCCTTATAGTTTCGCCATGTCCGTCTGTCTGTCTGTCTGTCCACAGCTTAGTTCAAAGACTCTTAGTACTAGAAAGCTGTAATTTGGCATGACTATACAGATTAGTAACGCCGAGAAAGTGGTAAAATAAAAGCTCGAAAAGTATTTTTTTTTGGGTATCTCCAGTACCTACACGTAAAGTGGGGATTTTTTCGCGTACCCCATCGTCGGTGTCCCTTCCACCCCGTATATTCGAAATATATAAAGAATTGAAATATACCTACTTCACAAAAAGTCAATTTTGCTCAAAGACTCACTTTCGGTAAGTCCTTAAAAATATGCTGAAATATTTTTAAGGACTTAACCGAAAGTGAGTCTAGACAGAATCATGAAAGTAATCTAGTTTTATTAGGTTCACTTGTCTAGGTAATCCGAAACTCTAATTAAGAGGTCTGGGCATAGCATATTATAATGTCACCAATGATAGAATACAGGGCGAGTTAATTCATTTAGCTCCCAAAGTCCCGACATATTCTGGGGTCGACCCAACTTTGTAGTACGCGGTACGGCGGTTTTTACTGGTGTGAATTTAATCACCTTACGAATTGATTACACGAGATCAGATATCAGTTTTTAGGGTTCATAGTTGAATGTCAAAAACGTAATCATTTGCTTTTTGTCAGTCTGCTGGCTAGCGTTTTCTTATTAAAAAATATTTTGTTTTATCTACTACTAGCACTTTGCCAGCGACTCGTCCGTAAAAATTGTGATAGCTCGGCTAATATGCATGATACACATATCATTTATGGCCTATAGCACCCACGAATAATGTATCTTACTATCAGTGAAATTTAAAACAAAATTAGAATTGGATCGTTAGTTCCGGAGATTACCTTTAAACACCATTATTTTTAGGTCGTTCTGGAACCGAATACCATAACTCGATCATCGAACTCGAAACGATTGGGACTATTTTTTTCAAAAAGTAATAATAAAGAAAAACACGAAAGAATAAATTTAATGTTTTTTTTTTTGTGAAATAATGAGAATCGATCGATGAATTTTTCAATGGGTATCGTTCGCATGTGTTGCCGATCATGGATACGTTTTACACACATATATGCTTTTGAGTTCTCATTATTTGAAAAAAAAACATTAAATTTATACTTTCGTGTTTCTTTTTATTGTTATTTTTTGAAAAAAATAGTACCAATCGTTTCGAGTTCGATGATCGAGTTCATGGTGTTCGGTTCCAGAACGACCTAAAAATAATGGTGTATAAAAACGTACAAACAAATGTTACCTCTTTATAATCTCTCCCTCTATAATATTAGATTACGGAACCCTTAACTTTCACTTGTATTTGAAAGGTTTTGGTTGTGATAAAAACACTCTCTTTTCATTTATTTATTAGATAAAATCAAGCAGATAATATGATCACATTATTGAGCAAGAGTTGTTATTTTTGGAGCGATTTTTCCGTGGGTCTCAATATTTGATATTTTATTTATTCAGTAAACCAATCTTTTGATGTTTTGACAGATAGACCAAACGTTACAATATTTGAGATAGGTACATTATTTTGTTATTATTTGTGTCATGTTTTGATTGAATTACTTTTTATAACAGAAGGCTTTATTTATTTATTTTAGTTTTTCTTGTTTCATTATTCGCATTTAATTTATGAAGAGTTGACATACAGTAGGTATTCCAATATTACTTAAATTCGCGTGCGTGTTTGACGAGATGTATGAACGTGGACGAGGCAAAAGCAGTATGAAGGCGTTCTATGGTTTCTGCCTACCCACATAGGAAAAATACTTGAGTTGATGTATTTATGTTAAATTCTTGTTCCCTATTACACGGCAAATAACATAACTGGGCAAAATGCGGGTGCATTACAGGTGAACCTCTTACCCTTCGGGGATTAAAGACGTGAAACGAAAGTTTTTTGGGGTGAAAAATCACACATTTCTGTAGGAATCAATGTAACGTGTAGACAAAGGTCATTAGGTTCAAGGTTGATTGGGAAAATTTGACCGTTTCGGGTAGTTTGATGTACTGGCGTCCATACATACCAAATGGCTCTTGCAAGTAGATTACGACTTTGTTCGTAAGTATATATAAATGAAAATTACCTCACCACTGTACACACGTGGCAACCTAAGTAACGTTTCAGAAACTTATATAATTATGTAGGATTGTCGGTACCTAAAACTTTCTGAAATGTCGAAGACAGATATATTTGTTTCATCTAATTAAAAAAAAGTAAGAAAGTAATGTCGTTATCAAAATTCTCTCACAATTTTTTTACACGCCTTGTAAAATATTAATATTAATGCGGAAGACAAATTCTTTCACGATTTTTGCTGAAAGATATTGTCGTAATAAACATTTCTGAAGCTTGAAAATATCTTTTGTAAAACCTTTCTTAGAAAAAGGTGTCTAGAAAAAGCAGAACCTTCCAGAAAGTATTTGGGACTAATGGATATTAATTTGCTTTCTACACTTTAATAACGTTTAGGTTGCGAATTATTAATAACAGCTATCTTAGAACTTTTTAGGTTTACTGTTAAACAAAGCCTACACAAAACCACGATAGTTTGGCTACAGGGATTAATAACCTTTTTTTATTATTTTTAAGGCATCGCAAGGAGTAGAGGAACACCAAAGAAACGATGTATGGACTATGTGAAGGTTAATATGGCCAGAAAGGAGGTGTCTGATGAGATGACGAGTATGGAAGAAGAAGACATGCTGCGCCAACCCCAAATAAATTGGGATAAGGGCAGGAGAATGATGATGTTTTATATGGCATCTGACAGGTCAAGGAGGTCGTCGTCTGCTTAAACGGTCTGTCCTGTGGGTGCCTTCAGCTTTTAAGGCCTCCAGCCAAGGGCTAATAACCACAGTTGTTGGTAGATATGTCGATTACTTTGTCCGTCGTTCACGAGCAACAAACTCCAATTACCAATAAGTAGCCATATTGTCACAGCACTAGTATTTAACGGTAGCGGTCAATACACGTAGCGACTTATTAACTCGTTATTTTCTTGATTTCATTAGTTGTGCCGCGCACGGACTGCATAATGGCTACTTTCTTAATAAACTATGAACAGAGAATAGAGAAAGAGTGGCCAGTACTTTTCTTCGTAAATGTTTCAAGTTGCGTTCAAAATAAATAAAGTTGCGTCAATCCATACATTACATCCATATTATATAACATCGTCTCGTCAAATTGAGGAAAATAGAAACCCAATATTTTCCTTATCTTTGTGACTTTTATTTCGAGCCTTGATTGGATACCTTTGAGAAATTGACACTGATCTAAGTGTATTTGTACGAAAATGGACGTAACGCGATTCTTACCTCAATTTCGATCACTTACGATTTTAATCAGAGATATTGATATGATATACATATTACTCGCTGGTAATGCTTGTAACTTATTAATTTTTGTTGTTGTACGTGCAATGAAATGTACCTACACTTAGCAAAACTCAAAGACAATTTTCTCGTGAAATAACGGTTTTTACTTTAAGATACCTTTTTCGTAATAGTACGGCTTCCAAAATACTATATTCGTGAAAAAATTAAAAGTCGCTCCGTGTATATATTTAATTGCTCGTACAACTAAAAATACTAAGTTACAAATATTATCAGCCAGTACCTACTTACCTACTGGTCAGGAGCTTCACGCTCAGGCGACAGTGTCTGCGGAAAAACAAAATATGACAGAAGCTTTTTAGAGCATGCTACGAGTTACCGCGAAGCGACTTGCCCCAAAAACATGTAAAGACGGACAAGGAACAATAATTTAATTGTCTACAAAAAATGTCCCATAATTCTTGTTCTATTTAACGAAATTCGACACATGTCAAACGTTGCAAGTCGTATGACATTGTCAGTCTGTGTATCTTGTTTTGGTCTTAGGGTGTTTATATTATTATGTGTCCGGCCTGTAAAGAAGGTTTTGGTAAAATTAATTGTTTACTATGTTTTATAGCTTTACATTGTTCACACAATTATGCAACAATGGGTGTAGACAATGAAATGGTCCCTTGTCCGTGTTTACATCTGTTTGGAGCTGACTGTACTCACGCGCCGGGAACAGGTGACTCGCGCGCGTTTCACCTGACGCTATTTGCAAAGTCTGACGTCGTGAACTTGGCCTTAGAGAGGAATTAGCAGTGCTTGGGGTGGCCGTACACTATCGCCGAGACACTCTGAGGCAGGGTGAGTGCGGAACTGTTTAAAGGAGTGCCCGTCTATTCTCGGTGTTTCTCGCTTGGCTCTACTTTCTCACACTCGCCTTGCTTCGGAGTGTCTCGGTAAGTAAGTAAGTAATTTTTATTTTGCAAATATGGGTACAGTACATGGTGATACACAGATAAAAGGTAGGTTCAGCCATATTTTACCAATAGCCATGCAAAAGTTATAATTTGATGATAAAAGAATAAAGACAATTAACAGACACACTGAATAGTTTTAAATCACAACTTAACTAAATCACTGCAACACAATTTATATTATAAAGATAGACAATGATTATTTTTTCATCAAAATTCTTTCTCGGTAAGGAATTCGCTGACAGTATAGTAAGCTTTATGCGTTAAAAAGCTTCGGAGCCTGCTTTAAAATAATGATAGCGGCAATTCTTTCCATTGCTTAGGTAATTTATTATAAATGACCGAAGCCATGCAGTTTCACTCTTGAGCATTAGTGCCGTTTTGGCGGGATGGGAACACACTAGGCTATTGTCGTGTTTATTACTCGGTGAGAGTGAAAGTACAGCCACAATAAGAACTCGATTGTTTTCTTAAATTAGGTACGTGTCCATATTTACGGCAGATCAGACAAAAATTTATGTTAATCATTATATTTTTGTCATGAATTTACAATTCCACCATTAATCAGGTATATCTTCTTTTACCTTAATATATCAAGTGCCGCCATGACACTTATAACGAGGGGGGTGCCAAAATTAATGGTGTTATACAGGGTGGAGATTAATTTATAAAGGTTTATCCTTGATAATAAAAAGTCGCATAAAAAGTAAGCTAGGCGAGGCGAGTCATTAGAAAGGGAGCTGGAAATGAGGTCGTATACTAGATAACAACTATAATTATAATGTTTATGATAACACCAGTTATTGTGTGGCAGTTGGCGATAGTCATGCCGGAATATTTACAGTTGTTTTTATGTTTATATTATTCAGTGACATATTTCTGTAAGATTGGAGAATTATTATTGCTTGATAAAATTAAACATTTTGCTGAAGAAAATACTTCAATTTTTTTGGAAGCACCGCTTTCTGTGTACATTTTATTAAACAAATAACTTTCTTGTCCCGGAACGTGCCAACGGCGAAGCGTTGAACGCAAACCGGTGCATTTTACAGGAGATTGTGGACTCAGCTCCCCTTGTGTTTAGAACAAACATTGTTTGTTTTTGTCTGTCAAAGCCTGATAACACCTTTCAAAAACCCCGGTTTACACGAAAAGGGACCTTACCGTGCCTTAAATTAAGTACGACTGGAAATTCATATAGAACTAGCATAAACAAAATCAACTTTAACGTTTCCACTTCCAAGTGCTGACACACGGGCTTTCTCTCAAAGACAGGGAGTGGAATTTAATTAAAATAACCATGCGGGTACAGTGCGGGTTGGTAGACACATGTCTTCGCATTTTCTGTTCATGTAGGTTTCCTAAGTAAAGACTCTTTTATTGTAATATCCAATGGTGCGCTTTTGTGGTTACGACCTACATGGGCCCCTATGGAAAAAAGGCCAGAGTTTGTGTGTTCAAGTATCCAATACAAACGTCTTTACTAATTTGAGGAATAGTTACTGCAATAACTAAAACACAAAGCGATCTCACCGCATATACCGCACCGCTCTGTAGTCATATATATTGAACCACAGTTTACGGATCATTGGCCTATCATTATAGGTGATCTGTATGCTGTCAATGTAACACTGTTGTGTACAACCCACGCATTTACCCACCCCCTACTCCAGTGCCAGCAATAACAGTTTTAAAATGTAATGGAAAATATTTAGTTTTAATTCCACAAAAAAGATACAGGCCTGGATGCAAAGAAAGCAATAATAATTAACATGCCATGCACCCAAAATACTCGACACGTGTTTCGCCGAAATAATTATTATTGCTTTTTCCTGCATGTGATATTTTTGCGGGTGAGAGGGTCCTTCAAGCTGCTAAGCCAAACCACATGTAACACATATGCTTTGACTTTAACATGTACCCGTCTTTGTCTCGCGACTGTATGTATTTGACAGTGAAAATAAATGTATAATGCAACTACAAAGTGCGTGCTAAGATACATTTGTAGATCTCGGTCTAATCGGACCTCTGTTGACTACTACGGTTGAGTGATTAATTTACATGGTTTTGGTTTAATCAGAAGCGTTCATATAAAATTTTCTGAACCTCCAAAATCTCAGACGACATATTAGAAATCTATTTGAAAATGGAACTATTGAATAGACATTAAGTCGGTACTTAGAATGAAACACTTTCATAAAGTAAAAACTAGACGATAACAAAAAAAGACGTTGTCATACTTGTAAGTATGTTCGTAATAATACATTGCAAAATAAAATGAATTTCATAAGAGTCTTACGAACAGCAAGAAAATAAAAAAAACTTTAACAAATAATCAAAGCATTTTATATTCCCTCTCGACGTCATTACAGCGACAGAAACATACTTCTACTGTTTCAAGTTCATAAGAGTTCTACAAATGTCAGTGGAAATGTGGGCGAGTCGGAAATTAAAGTGCAACTCAATGAGGCCAGCTCGCTTCTTCATATCTTGTGTATATTTTGCAAGTAGGGAATTAAGTAGTCGCCGTTTCGTTGTTTTTATGCTGCTAGCTTTTTAGAAGGAGAAAAATTTATTGATGATTGGTATAAGATGCTGTTTGCTGCGTGGTTTGCATGCAAAATAAACTGTTCAACCGCTTACAGTTGGGTTTTCAACGTCTATTCTTAAAACACTTACACTAATTCTAAGAAATGTATTTTTAGTGATTTTTTTGGTTTAATGCTGTCCGACAGTCAAACACGACATGTTTTGATTATGTGTATTACATCGCGTTTACGTCTTTAAACAACTTGTTTTCGAAAATACTACTAGTCTTGTTAGGTTGTTTATGATGTAAATGATAAACGACGACAGAAGACACATGTAGTATACATGTTTTTTATCTTAATATATGGCATGCCGTAGTTTTAATATATCACATAAGTACATATAAATACATTTTCTACGTGTGTATGATGCATACTGACACAATGGCATCTCATCCGATGCTTGCCGAGCTAAACGGGTCTAGACTAGGTGTTCTACGTTCTAGGTATGTACGCAGTGGCCACAAGGTTACAAAAGGCGATTTGATGAAGTGGAAGTTATGAAAATAATATGTACGTGGAGGGTAAGCTTGTTGAGGGAGTGTCGTTTTGTATGCGTCATAGAATAAAATCTAGTTCTTTGCTAGCAAAAATTAAAACATGTGATGAAACTTTCTGTGCCACAAATAAAGTATTTGTTCGGACATTGTTTTCCTACAGAAACCAATGAACGCCCGTTCGGTTTTCGACGCGCAATTCTCAACTCTCGTTTAAAATTCAACAGTACAATAAACAGTAAGAATTAAGGTGTTGCCGGCGAGAATGAAAACAGGGTCTTAAATAAAATCCAAATCTACTTGATTTGACTTATAAAAAAGTTTAGGTACTTACTGCTATCACACATGCAACGCCACACACAAAAGACACACACACATTGAAAACATGGATGTAACTGTTCGTGGCACATCGGTATTATTATTCTCAAGTGTAATCAGTTTACGGGCCGACAGACTGATAGGTACCTATTCTTTTAGGAAAAACTGGAATGAAGACAGTGATATAAAATTTTATGTAACGAATTTTACGGTACCGAATTGATATTGTTATTGAAAAAGGGTGGTTTTTGTAGCATTTCCTTGATGTCAAATTGATATTTAACGACAATATGCCCATGTCATGTAACAGTATGTTTTCAATATTTTCGGTTAAATTATTTTACAGTACGAAAGCGGTATCATATCTCTGAAACTACAAATTGTACGAAATTATGTTCGAGTACACAACAGATAACTGTACAACTGTTCTGTCCTGTGTAATAACTGGATATCAATACCTGGTTGTTACTTATTATTATGTCATTTGCAGTACATCAGTTTACTATAATGTCAATAAAATTTCTTTTTGGAACGAAGTTCCTTATCGCGCGTTGCGAAAGGGGGCTGGACGGAAAAAAATCAGACGAAAAGTTGTAATGACACTTTTTACCCGACTGCGCGACGCAAAGGAGGGTAATGTGTTTTTGCTATAGTAAGCTATTGTAAGTAGTGCGGCGTGCGCATGTTTCTCTGTCTGTCTCTCTCTCTTATAGAAAGAAAGCCAGATATTTTCGTTTCGTCTTTGGTCTGTGGATGGGTGATCAAGCTTAAGCAACGACTGCCAAGGTCTGTCTGTGGATGGGTGATCCAAGTTAAGCAACGGTTGCCGAGGTCTGTCTGTGGATGGGTGATCAAGGTTAAGCAACGACTGCCAAGGTCTGTCTGTGGATGGGTGATCCAAGTTAAGCAACGGTTGCCAAGGTTGGTCTGTGGATGGGTGATCAAGGCTAAGCAACGACTGCCAAGGAACTTCGTTCCATCCGGGTGTCCGGTTTTTTTTTCAATAGCCTTGTATGTCTCACTGCTGGATAATTGCCTCTCCCATATCCTTCCAGATACCCTTTTCCTGCGCCACCTAGAACCAACCCTCGTGATGCGCGTTTAGTTCATCTCGCCACCTCTTTCTAGGACGGCCTCGGCGGCGCCAGCCATCCTCAAAATTCATATACCAAAATAAAAATCAGTCACATACTTACAACCTACTATAGTAGTCATTCGTGGAAGCCGTTTTCTTCTTTTTGGGTTAAAGATACTCTTCAGAATTGAATTTTTGGCGTGTGAAAGTGATCCATGTCCTGCCATAAACCTTGTAATCGCTCGAAACCTTACCTGTGTAACTATCTTCCGCCCAAATTATTCCCAAACGCAATTTTCAAGTATCTCATCTAAATAACAAAGGATTTACTATGTTACATTGAAGTTTCAAATTCCGAAGTAATGTAATATTCCCTATAGAAGTTCCTTGTTTATAATTTATCTGCGATATAGAACACATAGGTACATTAGCATTTAGTTTGAAACTAGCTGGAGCAATAGTAATGAATCACATTAATATTCATAGATCACACAAATCGTGCTTAGTTACTGAATGGTTACGTGATTACATATATGTATGTAGGTACTGTCAAGTACGTGAATTTATATCTACACTTTGGTTTGTGGAGATTTGTAGTGGTGATGATGAAGGGAAACAGCCAGTTCTTGATAAGATTTATTTCACCAAACACGTGGCAGTTATAGGCAAGGTCGGAGTATGCAGCATGTCCTATCGCGGACCCGGTTTGTGAGGAAGTGAACGATGGTAAGATTTAAATGTGGCGACCAAGCTAGTGTTGTTACCACAGACATTACTAATTTAGGGTTGGGATTCCAACAGGTTATGAAATTCAACAAAGATTTTCACCTATCAATTATGTGATTTTAGCATATGTGTTTACTTATTATGTATAGCTGTAGCAAAACTATGAAGTTGATTTATTTTGTGTAGTTTTCTAAGGTATTTAAATAACTTTATACATTTAGAGAGACTATTAAGAAGCTTATAAAACTATTATATGTTAATAAGTGAATCAGAACACTACGGATGGACAATCAAATCAACATTGTTTCGCTAATAGTATGCTACATGCTTTTGTATCTGCCTGTACTAACGTACCAATATGCAAATGATGTAGGTTCGAAACTAAACTTCCTAGTCAAAACTGCTACTTTGAATGATAATGTCTTTTCAAGATATTCAGGGTATAAAATACTGTTGTTTTGAAGACGATCGTTACTTAAATATTTTAATTAAGTGTCTGGATTTCCTCAGAGAACAGCGCACTGGAAAGTTTTCCGTCTTGAAACTTGCTTCAGTATTGTATATTTAATATTGTGCAGCATTAACCCTTTATATAACCAACTAGCTTTTGTCCGCGGCTTAGCCCGCGCCGTGGTCGTAAATTATCCCACTGGGCCCTGGCCTACCGGGCAGAAGACTATGAAATCATCAGTGATTTATCTGCCTGCTATACTTATATCATGATATAACACCGTAAACCGTTTAACTACTTACATCTTTCCAGTCACACATTTGTAGATCTTTGACAGTCGTTACAAGTAGTCAGTGGCCCAAAAGTCTGACAGCCAGTCTTATCAAGGGTTATCGTATTACCCGGAACTAACTGTGGAGGTCAGATATGCAGTCGCTCCATGTAAAATATTGATATTCAGCTGAATCCGGCTGAAGACTGGAAAGCCAACCCCGACACAGTTGGGAGATTATGATTTTCCAGATTTCGATAGGGAATTATGATTGGATTCTCGTGGTCAGGTAGGAAACTTGCAATAGATGTATATTATTAGGTTACTTAACCTTAATAGTAAAAAGCTGTTATTTTGAAATTACAACCAGGCACCTTAGTATTATTTATATGTATAGATGTATAGATAACTCACAGGCTAAAGACCTTTACGGTGTTACTCAGTAACTGGTTTGTATAGGTCAGATAGACAGTCGCTCTATATAAACACTGGTATTCAACTGCATTCGGTTAGACTGGAAGCTGACCCCAACATAGTTGGGGATACCTAGGCTAGGCAGATGATGATGATAGGATAAAGACACTTCTAGATTATTGTTTAATATTTAGAGCTGCCCCTTAAGTATCCATGTTGATACGCTTGTTAATGTACTTCATCATGAATACATTTAACGAATTTACCATTTTAGAAATTATTAGATACTCTGAATCAAAACGGTTTCCGATAAACCGTAACGCTCATCTATCACATTGGATCCTAATACGGTCATTAGTCAACTTTAGGTGTACTACGGACCTCGGTAGATCAATATTGGTATAGATGACCATCGCCAAACTTAAGTAATATTCGTATTGATGTTTCAGAGCTAGAAGTTTGGGCATCGTCAATCTGTGTCATACTGATATCTTGGCCACAAAAGTTTGGAAGCTAGTAATGAAAGTTTGCAGTATTTTCTGCACGAAAATGATGATACCGTTGTGACATGATTTTGGAGTGGAAATTTTAGTATTTTCTTTTATGAGCTTAAAAAAGGTATGTGGTAATATAAAAACGCTACTTCGAACGCTGCTTTTAGTTTGCACAACGATGATACTTACCAACACATAATGTGTTTGTAAACAACTTAAAAATTACACCTCTTTGCATTCAGAAATACTTACTCTTAATACTTACTTACTAATAATACTAAGGTGCCTGGTTGTAATTTCAAAATAACAGCTTTTTACTGAATGTATATCATTTTTTTTAATTTTTGTCTGTCTGTCTGTTTGTTCCGGCTAATCTTCGAAACGGCTGGACTGATTTTGCCGGAACTTTTACTCTCATATAGCTGTTGTTATAAGGAGTAACTTAGGCTACTTTTAATTTTAAAAACTTAGGGTTCCGTACCAAAAATTAAAACCCTTGAAATTGTTAATAAAATCCGATTCAAATAGTATAGGGAAGTAATATTTTTATAATAATAATAATTTCACGCGGACGCAGGTCGTGAGCAACAGCCAGTTAAAATATGAAATAACATCACGCATGTAGCCCTCGGAGGGTTAGGCCGAGGTGTACCTAATATTACACCAAGATTTCTCCGTATAAGATATGTCTCCACATCAGCATACTGAGTAATATTTTACGACTGCGTATGCATTTTATTCCACACTTGTGAACGTGGTGAGTGCTAACACTCGAGGTAACCGTTCTCACCACATTTTATAGTTCTAGTCGTTATTCCTGCGGTTTTATGACGAACAAACATGTGGGTCATAGCTACAGGCAGCAAGGTAAGCACTTTAAAATATAAGTGACGAAGAACTAAACTTTGAGCATCAAGAAAATTGAATAGCAATATTCCTTTAGCCTCAAAAGCATTAGAGACACTTGCCCACTATAGCCCAATTTCTGGAATGAAAATCTTAGCTAACACAGCTGTGATTGCTTGAGTAAATTGTAAATAGATAATCGCATTACTTGAATTTGTTTTTGTATATTATGACGTATCGTTTAATTTCATTCCAAAAAACAGGTGAATTTATTTTCACAAGGTAATGTTACATGTTAAACACGTGACGGGAACGTAACGTAGATTCACATGTTAATGTTAAGAAGTTTTAGCTCCACGCTAGACACTTGTTTGTTACAGAGACGTAAAGCTTAGTTTATCAGGTGGAGCACACTGTCGAGGTCTGCTCCGCTTGGGAGGAGCACCGCCGTGTCCTCGTAGCGGCGATTGGCGGCGGCGACCTCTCGCGCCTGGCCCTGGTTCAAGCTATGGTCCGGGGCGAGAGGGAATGGGAAGCCGTCGCCTCCTTCTGCGAAGCAGTCATGCTAGCGAAGGAGGCGGCGGAACGTGAGAGGGAGAGAACCTCCTCACGTCCCAGCCGCCGCGGGAGAAGCACCGGGCGTCGGGGGCCACGCCGTGATGGCTCTCGGCCACCGTAGGCGCGGGCCTGTGGACGGCGAGTAATGGGCTAGCTCGCCGTCCGTCCGTCGTATGACGACGGGCAGGCCGTGTCGACGGCGCGTTCGTGTTCCACGCGCGCCTCAAAGAGTTGTCAGCAAAGGGCCGGTGCCTGCCAGGGCTGCGGGACTGTTCGAAAGAGATACCGCGGCCCTGGAACATAAAGGGCCGCCAATGAAGGAACATGGGTGTTTTTTTAGTCAGTAAGAGTCTGACACTCCCTTCCGCTCCGCCCAGAGCGGGAGGAGTCATTTGATGATTTCTCACCCTCCAAAAAAAAAAAAAAAAAAGCTTAGTTTATCAAGGGACGCACCTCATAAAGCAGACATCGGCAGAAGAAATAATTTGTGTACCATAAAATATAGCGTGCGCACCAACCGAAATGGGTTCAATTCAATTTATTCAGGAACAATTCACATTGTGTTTGAAATCATAAAACTATTAAAAATTACATTACAAGCAAAAAAAAATTAACAATTTTAAAATATGGATATGTCAAAAAAAAAAAATATTATGACGTATCGTTTAATTTCGTTCCAAAAAACAGGTGAATTTATTTTCACAAGGTAATTTTACATGTTAAACACGTGACGGGAACGTAACGTAGATTCACATGTTAATGTTAAGAAGTTTTAGCTCCACGCTAGACACTTGTTTGTTACAGAGACGTAAAGCTTAGTTTATCAAGGGACGCACCTCATAAAGCAGACATCGGCAGAAGAAATAATTTGTGTACCATAAAATATAGCGTGCGCACCAACCGAAATGGGTTCAATTCAATTTATTCAGGAACAATTCACATTGTGTTTGAAATCATAAAACTATTAAAAATTACATTACAAGCAAAAAAAAATTAACAATTTTAAAATATGGATATGTCAAAAAAAAAAAATATTATGACGGGTATCGTTTAATTTCGTTCCAAAAAACAGGTGAATTTATTTTCACAAGGTAATTTTACATGTTAAACACGTGACGGGAACGTAACGTAGATTCACATGTTAATGTTAAGAAGTTTTAGCTCCACGCTAGACACTTGTTTGTTACAGAGACGTAAAGCTTAGTTTATCAAGGGACGCACCTCATAAAGCAGACATCGGCAGAAGAAATTATTTGTGTACCATAAAATGTAGCGTGCGCACCAACCGAAATGGGTTCAATTCAATTCAATTTATTCAGGAACAATTGACATTGTGTTTGAAATCATAAAACTATTAAAAATTACATTACAAGCAAAAAAAAATTAACAATATAAAATATGAATATGTCAAAAAAAAAAAATAATTACCAAATTTTAAAATGTGGCTATGCCAAAAAAAACAAATTTTAAATGTGGATATGTCAAAAAAAATACAATTTTAAAAATTACTGTCCATTTCTGGACAGTCTCCAGTTCAGCGGTTAAAAATGTGGATATGTCAAAAAATTATCAATTTTAAAAATGTGGATATGTCAAAAAAAATAACAATATTGAAATTGAGGACTACATTGCACAATATTAAGCTGGGGTATTATTTTGTTTTTAAAATCATTCCTGCGCGTACTTTCCCTCAACTGTCACTCCTCATCTGTTTCAAAGTTATACAGGTATTTTTTTAAATGGTTTGATTGCTTCCTGCTACCCTGGGGAGATAGCTTAAGGGTCTTATGAATTTAGTTAAGCTGAAGTTCACAATAGATCTATGCAGCTTAGATAGACCTGCACTTGCTGACCTTCCAGCTGCCATTCTTGATGATGACGATGTTGAATGACAATGAATATAATAAATACGTCAAAGTTCTTGCGATGGGCGCGTTGGTCGGAGGTATGACACGAAGTGATAATAGACGAGATGTTTTCACGATGGCGGATTCGAAGGTTGTCGCACGCAAAGCATAAATAAATCCTTAGTTCCTTACTCAAAAACACTGTAGACAAAGGATGATATAAAACCAATTTCCCCTAGACATGAAATATATCTCTGACGTTACAAAGCATGTCAGTTACAACCACCAATTGTAAAATTCACAATAGTAGTGGAATATAGGAGCACGGATGCGCGCTACCCGCCAGACGAATCAGCTAGTACTACCAAATGCGGACTAGGTTACAAAGTTAGGTCGTAGTGTACACTCGGGAGTAAAGTTAGGTCAAAAGCAGAATTCTATATTTAATTTTGTCTGTTTTGATTGATCCTGTTGATGATTCTACATGGTGATACTATCGACTACCGTAGACGTAGACGTCGTATGATTATGATAAAAAAAAAACAATTTTCAGACTTCTCTTCACATGAATAAATTTTATTGGAATCGGATTTCAATCAATGTGAGCTAGACGTTTATACTTTTTAATTTAAAAAAAACCATGCATAAATCCAAAAACTGAAAAATAAAAGTCATTACGGTAATTTGAAGGAGTTCATCCGCCGTTATTTTTTAACTGCATTTGAAGAAGAGATTGAGAATGAAAACAAGATATCCTAGTATCTTAATTGTTAATACTCGTAATTAATGCGGACACGTTCAGAGCACAAAAAACTGAAGTAGTTGTCGGGTCTTTCAAAATATAAAACCTAAAACATAGACATGACATTAATCTCAGCTCACCACTCGGTTAAAACGCTGACTAGTTAATATATTTTAGGATCTACTTCGTTACGTAGGTCCCCAGTACACAGTACAGTTTTTCACAACAAGATAATTTAATCTCCTACTCCACACTCCTGAATTCGCCTGAAAACGTATCCTCCTAATAAAAGTAAATCCTACAAATTGTTTTTATACATTATTTTCACGAGTACCTACAGTTTCGCTTATTGCTTCATAAAACGTACATATAGTTTATCATGTCTGAAAGTCCGCGCGTGAAAATCTTGTTTCATTTTATTTATAAGAGTGGATTTATTTTCTCGTGTATTTTCATTGTAACTTGTTTTTGACTGTAAATAATTATGAATTCATTAAGTTTAGTATTTTAGTCAGACTCGTACTCGTTTTTACTAAGACTATGTGACACCTAAATGAATGTCTAAATAAAAACGCGCTGTTGAATTTTCTACTCTGTGCCCAGCGCTGAAATTCAACAGTGCACTTGTCCACTATGAATCGTTGCAGCACTGATGGCAATATTTTTGTCACTTGTTTAATTTAGTCTTTTATAATATTTTCTTGCCTTTGTATAGATTCTTTTTAAAGATTGTTTGTGAATGTGTGAACAGTGTAGGCCTTGTAGATTCCTAGATGTGTGTTAACTTTTGTTAACCTCTTATCTTGTTTTCCGTTTTCTTGTGTAGTAAGCAACGACTTATTGTCGGGCCTATGCTGTCCCCCCATACTTGAGTACTAATGCTGTAACATGATAATATTGTAAAACTAATCATTTTAAAAGAGTAACCATGGAGTTTCTTGCCGGTTCTTCTCCATAGGAAACGACCAACCCGAACCGTGCACCTTTTTGTCGACGTTTCATAAGTGCCCATGTAGGCCTATGTGAAATAAAAATATTTTGATTGATTGATTGATTGATATGCTACAGTTACTACTTTCGTCACAATCTGAGAATAGTTCATAATGTAGTGAAAAGATTAGCCACACAGAAAAGTTCGAAGGGCCGCATGCCGTACAAAAATATGAGTGAATCCAAGAAACAAATTTATTTATACGCAAAATAAATATTTGAAATATAATGTAGAATAACATAAACCCTTAGTTACATAACAACCTGTACCTAGACACAAAAATATATCTACCTAAATAATCCAAGTGCGACAACAGGGCACCTATCTAGTGTCCAAAAAAATAAAGTAAGAAACCTGCAAAATATTACCCTGCGTGGTAAATCCTTGCCGTAAAGTATAATGGTAGCCAATTACTTACGCAGAAAATATCGGTCTCGTCTAGTATAGGTATGCCTACCGTACGTCAGTGATAACACGTTGACTTTGAGTTGGCCTAGCGATGTACGGAGTTTCAATTGAATCAGAGGCCAGCTCATTCTGGTGTCCTCTCAGACTTGCTACAGACTGTATGTACGTACTTATTCATAGGTACTAAGTCTAAGACTCAATTCTCAAGACTTATTTTTATTCGCGAATACTTACGACGCGAATTTGCTAAATCTTCTGTCGGATTTGTCTAGTGAGTGAGTTAAGTTTTTTAAACGAATCACGTGTATGTTGTTAAAGTACTTCGGTAACCAAGGTACTCTCCGCAAGATCGTCAGCAATACCAAGGAGCTGCTGGCCTTTATCGGGGAGGTGGGTTGTATGGAATAAATTTCCCACCCGTACGCAAAATATGCACTTTGGACGTGGAGTTGCGGACACCAGCCCGTTATACAATACAATGTTATTGAAGGTGTTTAGATATTCTTTATATGATTTTAAGTATCTATTTATACATAGGTATATTTAAGTGCTATTTTCTATTTCACGTTGAGTTGAAGTTTTAAAGATTTTTGTGATAAAACGTTTTCTAAATTACGTTGAAAAAAACCTGTTCGAGACCGACCTCGCTTGAGTTCAAAACAGTACGGAATAAAAAAAAGGTAGGTAAGTTAAAAATACATAATCGAATTTCAGAATCTTCCCTGTAGCTAGGATTCTAGTTTGTGCTCGGCTGGTGGCAATAGGTTTGCCACCATTAACTGGGACTTGAGCAAAATTGAGAAATGTGGCTGTTGATATACCCTTCATTCCAAGCGCTTGTAATATAGGTGTTCTGAAGTATGTTTTGTTGCAAAATCAAATATATCACATTTCTCAGTCACTGTTTTAAAACTAAGTAAAATAGAATACATAAAAATGCCTTTATTTTTCCTTAATATAAAAAATAAAAGATAAATATACAACTTTTTAAGATTAATTTATTTTTAGGGGTAAAAGTCTTTTCAATTTGTTACCACTTTTTGTCTCCTATCATAGTAAGCCAGTTTTAAAACAAATCACCATTAATTAAGTTAATGACAGGCAAACATTTCCAGCGGCAAACCTGATTCTATAAATCATCACTATTTTTATTTTTTCCTTAAAAGCAATTCATCCCAAACGTCTCCTCCACACAGTGGGTAAGATCTGAATTTTATGACAGAAAAAATACGTGAACATTTTCACGGCTAAGAAGATTGAGCGACACCCCGCCGAGACCCAAATTAATGTCTAGCACAAATACAAATATCCCAAGATCATCTGACTTGCAACTTTTTTATTACGGCGACGAAAATTGCGAGCAAGTTTCCACGAAAATTGTTTTACGACAAAAACAAGATTTAGGTACTTCTAGAAAATGGTGGCCCTAAATTATTAGGTTTTTTTACGTTTGTGGTAATGTTGGAAGACAAATGTGTAGTAATAATGTGTAATATTGTGGTTCTACTTTATTTTGTGTTACGTGTTGTTATTAATGTGGATGAATAATGATCTCTTTTTTTATCTTTTAGGGTGGAAAAGAATATTAATTTATTGTTTTTGTAGTTGGTTCAAGCTGGTAATTTGAAAAAAAAAGTGTTTTAATTTCAGGCAAAATAACCATATACAATAATAATAATAAATTGTGACATTGAAAATGTAAAAAAAAAACATTTGCATAAAATCACCTCTTATAATATGTTATGTTTGCCTAAGATCCTCCGAACTTTACGTCAATGCCTATTCAGGTTTGAGCCGCATATAACTTTCTAGTTAAGCCACGTAGCTTCCCTATGCTATTCAAAAGATATAATAGAAGTACCAGCCACTTTCAGTCAAGTAGTAAAATTAAATAGTTATGGCTACGACGTAGCACGGCTACGACATAGTGCGTCTACGGCGTAGCACGTCTACGAGAACGCTATTCGCTTAATCTCACGAGGCTATTACTGTTCGTTTTGTGTGAAAGCGGTCTTGTTAGTGACGTTAAGAATAGTTTACGGTACAAAGGTCTTTCCTTTATGTTGTGATTACTTGGCTTACCTTAGTAAACTATTTGGCTTGTGGGTAAAGCTCAAAAACTTCTTTGTGGAAGAATTCTTAATTTTTTTTCTGCACTCGAAGAAAGGTAAGGGTATTTAATGAAATGGTACGATTAAAAGTAGTAGGTATAGCAGTTTCAAAATATTGTTCCGATTTATATTACATACATAACATCAAGCCTGCATTCCTCGTAGCATAAGCAGAGGTATCACTAACTTTCCACCAAGTCTTTTTTTATTAAGTCTCATGTTACCTATAATGATAACCGATGACAAATCTAGACTCTTTCCTTTTCTGATTCATTACACAGTCAACTGACTTTACGGACATATCAAAGTTTAAAGACCATTTTGGTCATAAATTGACATAGAACGTGTCCCTTGTAAGCCAACACCGTCATATGTCATTTTATTCTTATCTCTAATTAATCTTTAGTGCGCCCACGGTCTGCGATAATCTGTCAAGCCGAGACATGTTTATGGGTTAAAGCGACGAAGAAGAGTAGGTACAGAAGGTTTATAACAATTAGTGTACTTGGCCATGGAGAGAAGTAGTCAGCTGGCCAGAAGTGCTGGATAAATGCAAGTGTCAAGTTGTCTCCCTTAGGAAACAAGTTGATACTTGCACACTTGCACACATCACGTGCGACATTTTTTTTTACTTTTCTCGATATTATAGAGCAGTGCAGATCTGAAAGGTGACTTGTGTTGAGAGTCACATATTCTTTTTTAAAATTTTCATTGTTTTTTTAGAACAATCTAGCTTTCATTTTACCATATCTTCTAGAATGGACATTCTAAACCAAGACGTTACTATGTCGTGAAGGGTATGAACTGTATTGTAATTTGTAATGCAAAAATGAAGTATTTCGAGCCTTTGAATGGCTAAAGCAATATCAATAAAAAGGAAATGTTGGTATTGTCTGTTATTGTATGTCTGTTGTTTATGTAGTGAGCCCCAATGTTTATTGCATGCTATTGTGTTAAAAGCTTGGGGTAAACAAATATGCTGGAGTGTTAAACTGGTTTCTAGTTGATTGGAAATATACTGTGGGTTATATTCATGAAATGTTTTGAATGCAGAGATTATAATAGAAAAGACAAAACAATCGAATCACTTTTTTTCGATGAGAGCTCGGCATTGATATCACCAAAAAGTTTTAAATGTAAAAACCTGTTATTTCTGCTTCCACAATGAATAAAATAAATTCGTTATTTCCACATATACCAAAAACCGAATCAAAAACCAATCTGTGTTTCAAGCTTATGTTTATTTTAAAGGTGGGTCACAATATTTTACAAATTTTCAAACAAAAGGGTTAAATGTAGGGACAGGGGTAATACGTTGTTAAAAATTTGAATGTGAAACAAAAGTGGGTAGTCATTGTTTTACTGGGGATGTGCTCGCGGCTAATTACCTTTGTATCCTTTCGTGACAGTGAGATAGGTACATTAGAGATCAATTATTTTGTTCAGATACTGTTCAACGTGTTTATGGAGGTGTATTTGGGTATAAGAGAAAGATAATTGGTCTGTTATGTTGAAGGAGAATTTAATTATTAATGAAGGTTGGAAGTTTTGTTATTGTACGTAACCTTATTGAATGCATTATCATTATCAGCCTATAATGTTCCCACTGCTGGGACACACGGCCTCCTCTCTAGAGAGAGAATGAGCTATAATCCACCACGCGCGCGGGCCCAGTGCGGGTTGGTAGATGTCACATGTCTTTGGATTTTTGCTTCTAGGAGATGCCAGACTTGTACTGACTAAAACCCATCCATGTTCCTTCTTAGCCCTTTGTTTTCCAAGGCCATGGTATCTCTTTCGAACAGTCCCGCAGCCCCGGCAGGCTTCGGTCCTTGCAGACCCCGTCCGGTTTGCTGACATCTCTTTGAGGCACGCGTGGAACACGAACCAGCCTTCGGTCACGCGAAGTGTCGACGAGAAATTTCCGTAAAAACGAGACGCGCACTTAGGGCCCTATGACCCGATCGTTTCGATCCCAAACACATATGTTAGAACAATAATATTAGAAATCTTAACGCCTACTTTTGTTATTCTCGCCCTACAAGTTTGATGCATTATAGCGCAAAACAAACTTTGCAGTGACTACAAAACTTCCAAAATGTTAATCCGGTCTTGTCGTTAAGAAGCAAAGCAAAAGTTTCGCTTAAGCCTCGCTTAGTCCCTGATTACACGCTTTTTTATATAAACTAGTTTTTATCCCTTAACTCTCAACTTTTGGTTTGGCTGTGGCACGAAAGGAGAAAGATAAGTAAAGTTTTTTTTTTTTTAATACAGCGTGTACACGATTTTTTAACGGGTGTAAAAGTACCCTTAACGAAGCCGAAAGGCACTTGTTCTCTCCGTCATTTAAAAGCCTTCTAGTCACGGAGATATTGGGGGTCAAAGTTCCAACATTTCACAAGTTTTTTGTTTAAATACTAGTTTTTAATTTTGTAACTTTACTTTACATACCTCTACGACCCCTGTACTATTCAATGCATCCATCAACATAATGTTTTGAGTGCGCAACATTGACTCCTACCGTAAAATGTGATTCTCACCCCAAAAAAAAGCCATTTCCCAGCAATAAGTTTTGCGTAGACTTACTTCGTTTGATGTACAGAATGCTTGGTTTGGCTTCGTGAAGGGTCTGTTTACACCTTGTATAGTGGTCCCATGCAGAAAGTGTTTCAATATGATGGTCTGAATCAGACCCTGAAATAAAACTACACCTTTTTGGTTTCTTAGATAGTCGAGTATGACGTAATGCAAAGAAAATATCTAACGTAAAAATACATTGGTCAGAGAAGGGTTTAAAACAAAAAAATTAACCGAACAGAATAATAAATAATAGTTTGATATCCCCAATAAAAAAATGGGAAGTTGTGGCACAAAAATAGACTTGGGCGTCGAAGATCTTAGTATTTCAAGCGATAACAACAATTTTTTTTTAAGAATTACAAGAATTAGCGTTTTTTTAAACTTTAACCAAAACAACTATTTAATTTAATGTCTATATTTTGAATAATCTAAAGAAAACCTATAAAATAAATGACTTTGAATTTTCAACCTTATTCACGCTCCATAGTGGTGACAAAATTTTACGCGATCTAGTAGCGATTAAAATCGTAGTCATGTCGCGCCATAATGTGTCCCATCGTATAGGCTGTAGGTTCACTTTTGCATAACCCTCCAAAAATCAAGCGTTTCATTGGTAGCGATTAAAATCGTAGTCATGTCGCGCCATAATGTGTCCCATCGTATAGGCTGTAGGTTCACTTTTGCATAACCCTCCAAAAATCAAGCGTTTCATTGTGTTGTTTGTGTGAATTTTGCACGTTTCTGGTGCAACATTTTGAAGACAGTTACAAAACTTAACGAGGTTACTCAAAGTAAATGTGTTTTTTTAATGAGTGTAGTTTGCATGCGAATGAGAATTTTAATCTTAGTTACGTACACTTTCTGACTTTATCCTTACTTTATAGTATCATGAAATTAAGAGTCACAATGTTGCAGAATTGGTCAGGTCAGATAGGCAGTCGCTCCATGTATAATATTGGTATTCAACTGCATCCGGTTAGACTGGGAGCCGACCCCAAGATAGTTGGGAAAAGGCTAGGCAGATGATGTTGAATGTTGCAGAATTGGTTAGAGATATTTTTACCTCCACAAGTGGGTTTACTAACGCATCCCGTTTAGTCTGGCTGCTTTACTATTTAACCACGACGTTGAATATTGACTTTGGTATTAAGTCCACCCGTGTACAATGTGTCTGTACATACGTATGTTTCATCATCGGCCTAGCCTTTTTCACAACTATGTTGGGGTCGGCTTCCAGTCTAACCGGGTGCATCTGAAAAAGAATACCAGTATTTTACATATGTATATCTAGGATGTTAATTCTGAACGCATCATAATTAAAAAAAACTAATTGACCACGAACGCAGCGATGAGTAAATGAGAGAGTATGTGTGGGAGCGAGAAGGGGAGTATGGCGAGCTAACTAAGACGACTAAGACGACTCCAATGTATAAAAAAACGTTTTGAATATTAAAATAAGATTTCAAGACAAGATTATTTATTTCGGTCATCCACACCACCCTACATGTATTTATTTTTAAAGGATTAAAAATAAATATTGGAGTTATAACTCAACGGTGACGGTCCCGCCTTACGTGCCGTAGGACGTGGGATCGAACTTTGACAGGCACATAATTTAGTGTAATTGAATTCATCCTCTCTGATAGTGGTTCAGGAAAATGTCGTGACCAAACCGGTCTGTCCGAGACTTAAAACTTTGAAGATATTTGACATCCACAGGCATTGGGTTCGTGTGGTGAATTTTATTCTACTTCCATTAACAAACGGCTTGTGTCCCAGTCAGTGGCAGATTTTTATGCTGATTTTGTATGAGTTGAATATAAGTATTAATCCTGATGAAATACCTAAGAGCAAGTGAATGTCAACATAGCATGGAACGTTCGATTAGCCTAGCTAGTTAGTCAGCTTTTGTGACCGTTACTTTAATAGGTACAACTTCTTGATCTCCGAAGAGATGTCACAATGTACCATTTAAGGGGAAATCAAACGGGTTTAATTACAGGCACGTTTTAAGATAAGGGAGTAATTAGTTCGTAAAGAGACGACTCAACTCAGTAGTCATTAGTTTTATGTGAAAACAGTTGAACCGTCTGGCTTTGCTTTAAACAACTTTTGAATAATTGTGAATCGGATCGGGTACTTGACTTTAAAAAGAAAATTAATCTCCTGGGGCAGCCGATGTAAATAACGTGGCCTCAGTCAATGACTGACCATTTAATTCCCCCGTTCCCTATATCCCTACTGAATATATTTATTTAGAAGTAGACATCTTTGCTAATTTATGATAGGTAAGTTTCCACAGCCAGAATCAAGTAAGTTCATCATCATCTGCCTAGCCTTTTCCCAACTATGTTGGGGTCGGCTTCCAGTCTAACCGGATGCAGCTGAATGCCAGTATTTTACAAGGAGCGACTGCCTATCTGATCGCCACAACCCAGCTAGCACTGGGTAACACGATACTCTTTGGTAAGACTGGTTGTCAGACTTTCGAGCCACTGACTACCTTAACGACTGTCAAAGATCTACAAATGACAGCTGGGACCAACGGCTTAATGTGCTTTCCGAGGCACGGAGGAAACTCGTTATGTAATGGGTGGTCAACCATCCCCGGACCAACCTAGGCAAGCGCGGCTTAACCTAAAGATCGATCCGAGCTGCTGTTTTTATTTAGCCACGAGCTCCTCAGTATCAAAAGTAAGTTATTATTGGTATTTTAAGTATTTAACAAATGTCAACTAATAACAAGAAATGCTGCGGTAGGTAGCAGTTCAAAGTTCAAACATCGCATAGCTTGGTGAATTAGTAAGAAAACATTAACTTTAAAGGTCAAACTGGTCGAACGCCCACAAGTATAAATACAGAACATTTATTGAATATTTGCACGGAATTATGAGAGGAATTTCTGATTTTATTTCTGACAACTAATGAATTGTCAAATATCAATTTATTACACAAATACATACCTGTTGTGTATTGTTTTATTTTTGAATGTAATGTTTTTCAAAACAAAACTTTTGGATTTTGGAGTTAATAAGATTGGTGATTTCGCAAGGATGAGTAAAAATCGAATCAATCATTGGTGATAAGATGACTGACTTAACTCTCTAATTATGGATACAAGAATCAAGTATGTAAGTTAATTATTTCTTCCACCCGTGTGTTAGTATATCACATATTGCATGGTTTTTCCATCACAAATTCCTCATTAGCAGCCACGGAGTCTGGATTTGTATCCGGTCGATTGCAATAGGCTCGCCCCCTATTACATGGGACTCAAAAACATAACTGGCGAAATTACTGGTGTACTATTAGTTACACCACTGCCTAACCCTTCGTGAATAATTATAGGCGTGATTTTATGTTATACTTAATTAATACATAATAATAATATTGTGTGGCTATCTGAAGACACTATCGTCAGCTGATGCCACCACATCCTAATTGGTAACCACTACAATTTAACCAGAATTGGCGTCGAATTTGCTTTTGTAATCTGCTGACGTAGCGTTTAATCTAAGTTCTCGTCAGTCGTAATTCAAACAAACCTCACTACACCAGTTGGCTTCTCTGTCAGACTATTATAGATACCCTGATCCTGAGATCTTACAATGTTAATAAGTTATTTATAGGAAAACAACACACATAAGGCTTCTTTATATTAAAAACGCTTGTAACGAATGTTTATTTTAGAGGCTATAAGAGAATAGAAATAAAACACAGAAAAAATATTTTAATATCCATGTAGGGCCACCATATACCCGAAATCATATCCTAACTTAATATAATATCTATAATAAATATGTATATATATAAATATATATATGTGCGAAAGTAAGTTTGTTTGTTAGTTACCTTTTCATGCCTAAACTACGGAACCGATCATCCTGAAATTTTACATATACGTTGTCAGGTGTACAGAAACGAACATATTGCATCCCGAAATAAAGTACTGTTCCTAAGGAAAGCAACAATGACGTTCTTATGACAATTGATAGCGCCACTTGTGTCTTTCGAATCATGATTAAATTATATTAAATAAGCAGAGTACGACCTGAATTGATTGTCAAATTCTAAATTAACGCGAGCAAAGCCGCGGGCAAAAGCTAGTTTAAATATATATGGCAAGATATTATCTTCATTTCGTATTACCCAGTACTAGCTGGGTTTTGGAGATCAGATAGGCAGTCGCTCCATGTAAAATACGGTATTCTGTTGCATTCTGTTAGACTGCAAGCCGACCCTAACATAGTTGGGAAAAGGCTAGGCAACAAATTATCTTTCAAATAAAGCCAATTTCGTGGATTTCCAAAGCATTTTTCTGTTTAATTTCAATTTAAAGTTTTCCGCCTCTAAAAAAACACCTCATCACTGATTAACATTACATAACTGTTGAACATTACATTTTCGCTGTTTCGTACGTCTCTTTGTCTTAATCAGTGTTTCTGAATAAACTACACAAATGATACAGTATGGCACACCTTTTTGGATTTCTAAAACCTGAATTAAATTTCTTATATACGTTTGGTCTTATTCTTTGGTTTCTAAGATTGACGTGTTGCTAAGATCTGAGTCTGTTCTTATATAGTACCTAACTATTTTCTTCAGTTAACGTCAATTTTGTTCTATTTTTATCTCAACATTTTTACAAAATGTGCGAACACGACACTTTACTTTGCGACTGCTGACATTCTGTATTGCCTTCTCAATAAAACTGACTATGACACCGTACGGTTAGTAGTCGTAGGTAACCAATAGGAAATTGATAATCGTATCCATAGAGTAGAAGTATTGGTAGTCGAAAAATTAAAAGGAATTCGTTTGTCTTGGTATGGACATGTAATGAGGAGGGATGAGACGCATGTGACTAAAAGAGTGATGGAAATGAATGTTGATGGATGGAGAGGGAGAGGAAAGCCAAAGAAAAGATGGACAGATTGTAGTAAATGATGCTGTGGCGTCTGACAGGGGAGAATGGAAGAAGAAAACGAGTAGCGCCGACCCCAAATAGAATGAGACAAGGGCAGAAAGATGATGATGATCCATAGATGAGAAGAATTAGGAAAAGCGGAAACCCTAGTGTAGCAATTTTACACATAAGATAAAATTGTATCACGCCTGTCATTTTCGAAGGGTAAAGCAGAGGTTCCTATTTGGACAGGGTCCACAATAATCATGTTTTATAAATCTACTATCTAATTTGGCGTCGTAGAATATAATAAATATACATGTTTGGGTACATTCCTTGAAATTAATGATAATAGACCTAATTTGCAACAATTTTGACCCCGATAATTTGGGGTCCAAACTGGGTTGCTTTGGAGAAATGAACTTTTAAAGCTTTTTGGAAAATTTCCACCTCTCCACTACAAACTGCTGATTGTGACAAATTTACGCCATGAAGGATGTTAAACTGATACTTTTGTGATAGCTCATGAACGAATGAATCTTTCGAAAACTAATTTGTCATTTCGTGTAAATACCAAAGGGAGATGTACTATTTTGACAAATTTGCTGAGTATACAAGTCCTGACTCTGGGCCGCTACTGAGAAAATCCCGACGGAAAAACCTCATAGCATTTGGTTCAACCTGGTAATAGAATCCAAGACTTAAACAGGCAGTAGCCAATACACCAACGAGGTTTTAGTTTCTTCGCATGATTAAAATCACAAAGACTTCAATGGCTACGCGAAACTGGTGTATCACTATTTCCACATTACACAACGGTGTGACAGTGGGCCGGGTCCATAGCGGGCAACTTGTTTTATCCTTACATTGTGACTGCATTGTAGCAGTGTGTATCAGCCCCCACTCGTTGGACAATTAGGATTATTTACACGAATGCGCTGGTTGGGTTATCTCGTCGGGTTAAAGTTTTACTGCCTCCATTTTTATTCAGACGTAAAAACTGTTTGTTTGTGTTTTGTGCAAACACATTTTCAGGAAAATTGTGTGATTTTTTATGGATGTAGTGTAAACTGAAAACGCTAGACTTCATTGCTGCAAACTAAGGCGCTGATGAAGAAATGGCACAAGCAAAATACAGAACGGTGTAGAGAAGAGAGAGGTAGGTCATTCTGGGCAATGTAGGCTTATAAGTCATTTATAGAATAATTAGCTTTTGCCCGCGACTTCGCCCGCGTAGATGTCGAAATCCCCTATTTTACCCCTTTAGGGGTGGAATTCCCAAAAATCCTTTCTTAGTGGATACTTACTCTTCACAAAGAATACACCCTTTTTTTTATGACCCCCCCCCGCTCTGGGCGGAGCGGAAGGGAGTGTCAGACTCTTACTGACTAAAAACCACCCATGTTCCTTCTTTGGCCCTTTATGTTCCAGGGCCGCGGTATCTCTTTCGAATAGTCCCGCAGCCCTGGCAAAAGAATACACCCTCCAAGTTTCATGTCTATACGAGCAGCGGTTTGGGCTGTGTGTTGATATATCACCCAGTCAGTCAGTTTACCATTTTCAGGAATATATCTATCTATATATATATATATGCGTTTTTGCCGACATTATCACACAAAAACATCCATACCCATTTTTACCCCCTTTAGAGTAATTTTTTTACAAACTCTGAACGATGAATGAATGTTTATTTATATCTAATCAAAAGCCTAATAAATAAGATTCAAGCTTCTAGCTCTAAAAATGACGTAATTTCCATACAAACTTTCATCCCCTATATCAACCCCTTATAGCCCTTTTTCGCATTAAAAAGTAGCCTATGTCCTTTTTCAGGCTCTAGACTATCTCTGTACTAAATTTCATTTAAATAGGTGCAGTAGTTTAGTCATGATTACATAACACACAGACAGACAGAGTTACTTTCGCGTTTATCATATTAATAAGTAAGGAAGTAAGGACTTACATGTCTTATGTAGATTTTACAGTTTTTTTTTATTGTTCACTAACATACATTTTTCTTTTTGTTCTACAATTTGCTCGCTAGACTTTTTGTTGTTGTAGTTGAATCAACCATCCTGTGATCCACCATAGCTAATTAACCTTTAAGCAGTATTAGGTTAAAATAGGAATACATTTTCTTTCTTTACATAAAAATAACAGGCATTGTCATCATAAGGGACCGGGTACTTAAAGAACAAAACCTTTACATGAGTGTAGGAAATGGGTACTTCAGTTAAGAGACCCATCTTTAGCAATAATAGGAGCTGCTAGAATGAATACAAACTCGGTTACAGAATTTTACTGAATATTCCACATAACACATATCTTTATTCACTGACTACTGACTAAATCACTAGGTCTAGAAACATGACATTTTGAACAAGAGGTCATTTAATAACGAAGATGACCATGAATTTAAACGGGGCGCGGGGGTAAATTGGGTATGATATAAAAGTTGTATTATACAAAAAAATGCCAGCCAAGTGCGAGTCGGACTCGCGCATGAAGGGTTCCGTACCATTTATAATAACGGCAAAATGTCATGTCTGTTGTATGGGAGCCCCACTTAAATATATTTTTTTATTGTTTTAGTATTTGTTGTTACAGCGGCAACAGAAATACACCATCTGTGAAAATTTCAACTGTCTAACTATCACGGTTCATGAGATACAGCCTGGTGACAGGCAGACAGACAGCAGAGTCTTAAGGTCTTAATAGGGTCCCGTTTTACCCTTTGGGTACGGAACCCTAAAAACGAACAAAGACAAACTTGTGTGTTTTTTGCCGATGGAAAATCTCATCGGAAAAAAGGCTTGCTGAAATCATTATCTGCCTAGCCTTATACAACAATAATGTGTACGTGTGTACGTTTTAAGATAATGAGCTCAGATTTCCATCTTCTGCACTCCCACTTTACATATATTGACATCATTAAAAAAAATTCAATCCGCTCAAAGAAGATTACATAGGTATTCAAAAGTATGAACAATAAGAAAGATTATGTAAAATACCTCACAAAGCAAAGAGGTAGGCCGTGGAAACTTTACACGCAGTTAATTTTACAAAGGTTCTGAATCTGAAAGTTATGTTACGGGGTATAACTTGAAAAGTTAATTAGCGTTTTGTTTGAGACATACTGGGCTTGTAATTAATAAGACGCATGCGTGGTTACGTTTGTTTTTGTGCGTGTTTTTTCTCCGCTTTAGATTTCTTTTTTCCTGCAATAAATGATAAAATAGGTACAAGACCTTACTATTGTGGTGTGAATTGTGGTGCTTTTTTACAAGTCATAATTTCATAATAGCGCTTGGGCGGTATCTGTTTACCTTCTACTTCTTATTCCTACCGCGAAGCAGGGTTGCTGTCCAGTTTGAAGGTGTCGGAAGGTACATTTCAGATCAGTCTCTGGAAAAGCAACGTATGTGATCTGCAATACCTCCTATTCCAGTAGCAACCGGTAAAGAAGCCTTAACATCAGGTGGCCCGCTGTCGGCTTGTTTCCTACGCAATAGAATAAATAACATAAGGATAAAGAGTTGTTCGTAGTGTTACCTGTTTCAGACACTGTTCCCTTGACACTCGCTGCGGCCACAATACTAGTGTTTTTTCGTATTTCTTTCTGCATTTTTGTATTCAAAAAATCACTTTTCAACGCACGATAAACGATTTGTTTTGATCACCACACTGAAACAAAAAATAAACAAATGTCGGAACATCAACATTTTCATGCAAAACCTTTGTGTTCATACGTCATGTTGACAGCGGCTACCAGGGCTACATACAACCGAGAGAGCTTCCAAACGAATATTATTTGTTACAGCACTGTCACCAGTCATTCTTTTAAAACGAGTGATATATTAGTACGATTTATATCAGTTTGTATGGCTTTTATGGTACTGTTAGCAAAAGAGATTTACATGCATGGCACTAACCATTTGCGTACGGTACTAAAATAGTAATTCTTGAATCAATGTAGACATATTTGATGTTTGAAGCTCAGAAAACGATGACAAAGACTAACTTCTTGCACTGAACAGATAATGAACTTGGCTAACCTTAGTCCAAAATTATCTTGATAGTAATGATCATAAACTTAAACAGAACATAGCATACAGACCATAAAATATCTTTATTAGATTTATTATGCGTTGAGAGAGACCTGTCAATGAGACGCTAAGTGAAAAAATGAGTGAAATGATGGCTATATACGCGTCCATATCAGAAAAGTGGTGATTTTCTCGTCTCATATGTATATTAAAAGAAAACTTATTAAGTAGCTGCCTGTACACGTATCTGTTTTGCCTACTATGTTATATATAGCTCCCACACTACTATATATCATATTCGTCACGGGCAGTTACACAGATCACGGACAAGATATTTTTTGTTCAATATTATCGGTCACTACCGATTTTCGTTCAAATATTCTATGTATCGGTCATTTCCGGGCGATCAGTCATCGGTTGTCCGTTTTTTCGTAAGAATATTATGTGGTTGATGTTCCCGGCAAGTAAGAAGAGAAAATGGTAAGTTATTTTCTTCTATTTATGAGTCTACTGGTAAAAAACTTTAAAGTAAATCAGTCGGATGTAAATAATAACAGCCGCTCGGGTCGATCTTCAAGTTAAGCCACGCTTGCGTAGGTTGGTCCATGGATGGGTGACCACCCATTACATACCGAGTTGGTTTCGTGCCTCTAAAAGAACATACCAGCTGTCATTTGTAGATTTTTGAAAGACGTAATAGGTAGTCAGTTGCCCGAAAGTCTCACAACAAGTCTTACCAAAGGGTATCGTATTACCCAGTACTAACTGGGTTGTGGAGGTCAGATAGACAGTCGCTTCATGTAAAATACTGGTATTTAGCTGCATCCGATTGAACTGGAAGCCGACTCCAACATAGTTGGGACAGGCTAGGCGATGATGATGAAGATAATCTTCATATGCAACGTAACGCAACATAAATTAAATAACAAATAAAATGACTGAGCGGTACGGCTGGTTTCAATATAACTCTAGGTAAACGCATCCGTAGACTTTTAGAAGCTAAAATTGCCTGTTCCTGTTTCCATAAAGAAAAAGAAAAACAATCTTGTTGTCTCGTGGTCTATCAAAGTGATTGGGCGACTTTACCGCTGCGGTTTGCGGGTCTGAGCCCCTTACAAGAGCGCGCGGTGTTACCGTTACGTAAACACGTCGATTTTTGAATCGAAAATACATTTAGCCTATAGCATTTCAGGAATTTTTTTTTCGTACGTTTGGAATTGTAGGCACGATATAAAGACACTTACAGGCTTGCAAGAGCCATTGCTTGGCGTATTGAGATATTGTCTCTATTTAGAAAAATACCGCAAACTTAATCCATATTATCATTTTTGTGCCTCATACTCTGCTTGAAACCAAGTTATTCGACACAAGTACACTTGATGGAAGTACGAGTCCTTAAGATTGTTAACACTATCGTGATGGATTATAACCCTTGATCTATAACCCAATAACTGTCTTAAATATTTGATGTGGAGTGGGATAATTGATACTCCATTAGCAACTACGTATCGAGTAGGATTAATGTAAGAGCGGCTAATATTAACTACGGGACTTGGAATATCCTGAATAACTTTTGCCCGCAGCTTTGCTCACATTATGATCTGGAATTACGAGTATCTATCCTACGTGAACATGTCAAATTTAACCTGTACAAAGTGTCACGAAGCCGTCAACCAAACATTCTGTACATCAAAATAAGTAACTCTATGTAAAAATTATTGCTGGGAAACGACTTTTTTGGGTGAATAATCACGTTTTACGGTAGGACTCAGTGTAACGTACTCAAAACAGTGTGCTGATGGATGCATTGTACGGAGTAATAAAACGGGGTTTTTAAAGTAAAGTTAAAAAAATAAAAACTTGTGAAAAAGTTAGAACTTTGACCTCGAATATCTCCGTAACTAGAAGGTTCCTAGGTATGGTCTGGAACAAAAAAAAAAGATCGCAATGACGAGGAGAAGAAGTACCTTTTGGCTTTGTTAAGGGTACTTTTAAACCTATTATACTCGGGGATAATATAGCTTCCCATTAGTGAAAGAATTTTCTGAATCAGATCAGCAGTTCCGAAGATTAACCTCTACATCCACACTTACAAACATTACCTTTGTATAGTATTAATATAAAAGTATATATCTGTGGTGGTACTATAGCCAGTTATACCACCTATATTAAATTCGACTCCGAAAGCGGTCATGAGGGAGACGGCTAATTTTAGGAAGGCTCGTCGGCACTGATCAAATTAAGAATGGAATAAAGCTATTTGAATTTGTTTTTTGATCGACGTTTTATTTCACAAATAAAATAATATTCATAGAATATTATAATCGATCGTGAATATCAACAATTACTTGACGTGGTCCAAATCTCTGACGTTATTAAGTATGTCAAATTTTATGAACAAATTTTTATTTCAAAGATAATTAAATTATTTACAAACTACAAAACTATAATAGTAATAAATATGTACACTTAAAAGGGTTACAGGGCGTCCAAAAATTCGTCCGCATCGCTGTCAACAGGAAAAGTGCCCAGAAGGCTGGCAGCATTACCACGTTGGATGGCAATGCTGATTCTTTGGCCAAAAAATAGGCCCTCCCCGTTTGAGGTTTATATTATATTATGTTTATAAAATTATAATATGTTTTTCTGATTTTTAATGTTATGTTGTGTATTGTTTTTTTTTTGCGGAAATTAATGTGTTTTCTTTCTTTTTAATTTAAATAGTGTCTTGTAAATAGTGACTGTTTCAGTTACAAACGTGGCCAGTTTAGTTAAACGCAAAAATATATTTAGTACACTTTTTTAAAGCGAGGTGTCTTCCGAATTTCTGTGAAAAACAGCTGCATTTCCTTCCTGCAAGTTGCTGAAAAGACAAAATTACCTGCGACTCGAGGTTTTAATTAGCTACGAGAGATTGCACTTAAACCTGTTCTAAATGCAGAGGAAATTTATGTTCTCTTGCGAACCCAAAATATAAAGATATTTAAAAAAGGCTTTTTAAAGATTAAAATGCAGGAAGCTTCCAACCTATTTGACGTGTTTTCTAAAATATTACATTGTTAAATAAATAAAATTCTTTTGAAGCATCGATGTATTTATGTTGTGAAATCAAGGGATGCTACACAACACTCTCGAATACATATTATTGGGCACAGCCGCGCGGCAAAATCTATGCAAATATATAAAATTTAAGTGTCTGTTTGTATTATCAAAATAAAAGTTTAAAACAAAAACATTTTTTTTTTAATTTTTGTCTTTCTGTTTGTTTTAGCTAATCTCCACAACGGCTGGACCGATTTTGAAGGGAATTTTACTGGCTGATGTTAAAAATGTCATAAAAATGATCGCAATGACGAATATCTAAGGAGTGATGGGAATATAAGGAGTTACTTAAACCGGTTTTTATTTTTTAATAAGATTTAGTGTTCCGTGCAATAAAAATAAAACCCTAGAAATTAGTAACAAAGTTCGATTAAAAAGGGAAGTTATATTTTTTATAATCATTTCACGAATGTCACAGACAACAGCTAGTTTAATAGTATGTGTAGTTATAAGTTCGGTAAACAGCCGCTCAATTGTGCCAATATGTGATGATAGATGCCAAATAAGCCATATGAAAACTGAATAGGCATGGGACGTAATTTATTCGGGTCGTCTTTTTATGTAGCACTCCAAAGGCTTGTATCGTTTCTTAAAGAAAAAGTTTTTATAAAAAATAACCTTTCTATAGAATATTGGTAAGCGAAGGTTAATTAGCTTGAAGCAAAACTTACAAACTTCTCTGTTAAGGTCGGAGAAACTCCTTGGTTAACATCAGCGTTAATTAACTAGGGTTCTTGAGAAAAGATGGTGAACGAATAGGAAATAAAAGATCGACTATACTTGAAATCATGTCGATATTATTAAATGTTATGATGAAGAGAGATTCTTATTTTTTTTTAATAAGAACATGCGGAATTGCGGAAAACAAAATGTCGAAAATGTAGAAAAACTAAGTACCTTTACACCTTCGTAAATAAATAATTACGTGTGTAAATGTTTAAAGATTAAAACTTTGATGCTTTTGAGTGCGCAGTGGCGAAGTGAGTCCCTAATTCGATAACCGTTAGGAATAATAAAGTAGTACCTATGGCATAACACAGTGAGTGGATTAAGGTATATACGCAGTCTGCACTAAAAGTATCGGGAATGGAATATTTCCACTGTTCCTGTCATATTAAAATCTTTTTAATTGAAAACTCCTTGGTTTTAAAAATCGAATACCATTTATTTATTTTAAAAAAAGATTCTCGGTCTTGTCACAAGGTTTTGTCAAACTTGTTTAGTCGTTGAGAAAATGGAATTGACTCGAGAAAATTCAAGAGCGATGATTTATTATGACTTTCGAAGTGGTTTAACACAAAAACAGTGTGTTGCCCGGATGATTTCTGCATTTGGTGATGAAGCCCCATCCAAAACCACAATTTATAGCTGGTTTGCTGAATTTTAACGTGGACGTGTCAAGCTCAGTGATGATCCCCGTCAAGGTCGTCCAAAAACTGCAGTCACCCAAGAAAACGTTGATGCTGTGCGTAAGCTGATTGAGGAAGATCGACATGTGACATACCGCGAAATTCAGGCAACTTTAGACATTGGCATGAGTCAAATACAAATAATCTTGCATGAACAATTAGGTGTAAAAAAGTTGTTTTCCCGATGGATACCGCATTCGCTCTGTGAAAAGCAAAAAGCGGCTCGCGTTACTTGGAGCGTCAGAACTCTCGAAAGATTCCACGCAGGATCCTCAAATGCTGTATACAACATCGTATCAGGTGACGAATCCTGGATATACGCGTACGAACCCGACACAAAAAACCAGTCACGAGTTTGGGTGTTCGAAAATGAGTTAAAGCCAACAAAAATTGTTCGTTCACGGAGTGTTGCAAAAAAAAATGGTGGCCACGTTTGTCTTCAAAACCGGCCATGTTGCGAGTATTCCTCTTGAGGGACAAAGAACGGTTAATGCAGAATGGTATGCTAGCATTTGTTTGCCACAGGTCGTTTCTGAACTCCGTAAAGAGAACTGCAACCGCCGCATCATCCTCCATCACGACAATGCGAGTTCTCACACCGCGCACAGAACAAAAGAGTTTTTAGAGCAAGAAAACGTAGAATTGTTAGACAATCCGCCGTACAGCCCCGACCTAAGCCCTAATGATTTCTATACTTTCCCTAAAATAAAGAATAAATTGCGTGGTCAGAGATTTTCATCACCTGAAGAAGCTGTGGACGCCTACAAAACGGCCATTTTGGAGACCCCAACTTCCGAATGGAATGGTTGTTTCAATGATTGGTTCCATCGTATGGAAAAATGTGTCAAATTTCGCGGAGAATACTTCGAAAAGCAATAAATACATTTTTTAATAGTAATGTTGTGTAACTTCCTTGATTCCCGAAATTTTCAGTGCCGCCCTCGTATACGGGCTGGTTATCGCAAGATTTTTTTTTTGTGTTCCCAGTAGGTATGAGTACAGCTTAAACAGTACGGGCCATAAAACTTACACAGATTCATTCGGAGTCTGTGATTCCGAGGTTTATAACCCCCAGATCACTATTATTAGCGTTTGAAATTGTTTTCTTAAGTATAAATAAAAAAATAGAGTTCTACTAATGCATATCATTAAATGAAAACGGAGTAAGGTTTGATAAAATAGCCAACGACGTTTGTAAATTGAATATATAAAGGTTATGTAAATGAGTCAGCTAATTCGGAAAAAAGTTGAAGGTAAGTTAAGTCGCCAAATTGTTATCAAGATTTTTAGTCTTTATAGGTCGTGTATTTTACTGTAGGCCATTTTATTGCACTTATGTCATTTTCAGAAAACTCAGGTTTAATTATTTGTTCTATTTTTAATGGATGAAATATTCACTTCATGACTTAAAAAAGTGTTATTTTATCATATTTTTTCGACTTAGCTCGTAAAGACGAAAATATCTAAAAAAAACTTGAATAAATTACCTACATTTACTTTGTCACTTTGGGTTTATTAAGGAGAGACGTGCACATAGAATATTCACGAAGAAAATTTTAAAAAGATTTTCAACATTTTTGTTCCCTTTACTGAAGAAACGCTTAACCTATCGCTCGCTAGAAAACCTTTTTGCTTTAAAAGGAATTTCTTATAATCTGATTACTTTTACAGTTACTTCCGAGTACTTTAGCGTAAATATCTAAAGTAATATAATTTAGTCGACGTGACGTAAATGTAGTTAATTTATGGAATGGATTTTAATTTTTAAGTGACGAAGTGAGTGAGTGGTGTGTTTTTAAGTGAGTGGTGAGTTTTGAAAGTGACTAAATAAATATAATATTAGCGGATTTTAAAATACATTCTATTTTTCCAATTTCACCGTTATTGGCTTAGTAAATAACTCACTTTTGACTTTAGAAAGCTACCTCAAAACCATAATACAGATCTGTCACCAACTCTTTACGGTACACCTAGTGGTATAGTTGACATATCAGTTAGCGGAGCCTATAAAATTGCCATGCTTTTACGTCAGCAGTCAAATTATAACTTAGATGGTTGTGTCTTAACACATCCTCTCTTTTGGCACTGATTGTGATAAAACACAATATTGAATATCTTTATAACAAAACATTACGCCTTAATCTCCAAGGAGTTAGGCAGAGGCGTATCTAATAGAACATCAACATTTCGCCAGTTATGTTTAAGTCCCATGTAACAGGGGGCGAGCCTACTACAATCCGAGAAATTTCCGATGGAAAAACCCAATAACACTTAGCCCGTTCAGGAATCGAACACAGGACCTCATGGTCAACAGTAGCTCTTCTTACCAGTAGACTAATGAGGGAGAATTGAGGAGGGAAATATCTCTCATGAAAAATCAATAAACGAATGACACTTATCACAATAAGACTATCTGTCCTATCTATCAGAGCCAACGAGCCGTGCTACACTTAAATTTTATTTATTAGTGCACATACGACGTTTATTACTTACGATAGTGTACAGATTCCTATTCTAAGCAGTCGCATGAATATCATTGGACACACATGCTCCATCCTTTCCCACCGTATAAGTGAATCCAGAAGTTTAAATGCCTATTTTAGAATAACGAGGTCGACATTATTTAGCAGATTAATAAGATAAACTGAAACATGATCTGAAAACCAGTAAAGGTACCAGTTAAACGGTAAACTAGTTTACTACTACTAGGTTGGTGCAGTAGCTGAGCGATTGACTGTTGCGTTGCGTGTCGCAGGTTCGATCCCCGCACGGAACAAATATTTATTTTGTACTAGCGACCCGCCCCGGCATCGCACGGGTGCTTGTATTATACATATAAACCTTCCTCTTCAATCACTCTATCTACTAAAAAAACCGCATCAAAATCCATTGCGTAGTTTTAAAGATTTAAGCATACATAGGGATATAGGGACAGACAAAGCGACTTTGTTTTATACTATGTAGTGATGGTGCAAAAATGAGAAAAAGCAATACAATAAAAAACGATAAGAAGGGAATCATGGTTGACAAATCCAGTTGAAAACGGATATTTTGTTTCGTTGCCAGTTTGGGAGGCTGTGGTAACTTACAGCTGTTGTTTGATAACATTTTAATTGGTTGACTGCACTTCACTGATCACAACGGAGATTGCAACATAATGAAGAAAATACATTGTTGTGCCAGTGATACCAATTCCGATACTATTGTTTTGTCTTTTGCAAGGTTGTGTGTAGACTATACTAATATTATAAAGAGGTAAAGTTTGTGAGTTTGTGAGGTTGTAGGGGCTAATCTCTGGATCTACTGAACCGATTTTGAAAATTCTTTGACCAATAGAAAGCCACGTTATTTGTGAGTGTCATAGGCTAAAATAATAAACCCGAAATATGATAAGACTTTTTCGTGGTAGTCGAATTTGCAAAGTAAGTCGGAGAAAAAACGGTCTAAAATGTTTACCGCCCAACGTAGTGGGCACGGCTCAGCTAGTATACACGTCTTGTATGTGTGTTAGAACCGTAAGACTGGAGAGGCCTACGTCCATGTAAAACAGTAATTTGGGCTAACGAACTCAGACAAGTCAAAGTTTTAAACTAGTTAGGCGGACCCAAATGAAATGAACGATTATAAAACCGAAAACATTGTTAAACATTCTAGCAAGCTGTAAACTCGATACAATTATCACGTTAACCCTGCTCTCGAGCAGGTATCTTAAAACACAGACTATAAAGTAGTAGTTAGCAAAGACTTAGTGAATATGATTAATGTTTACCTTCATAATTTTGCACTAATTTACCGAGCTTTGTTTTACGTAGAGGCTCGAGTAAAGCTGATGATCCATAGAGGTAGGGCAAAGCAGGTTTTGTAATTTAAAGTAGGTGATTATCTTAAGTATAAAGGACTGGGGGAACTTTATGTACTTTTGGCTCGCCATAACCAGGCACTAAACCCCTCTACTAGCTTGCTGACTGGCTAATAGACATTTTCTTCTATGTATTTTTTTTCTACGTCGTTTCACACTGATGGGTAAGGGTCTTGCCGTTCACCTTCCAAACCTATTTGTCTTGTGCGATCTTCATGTTAACCCCGCAAACAAAATCTATGTCCGTTTCTCCAGGTACAGTCGTGTGACATGTCCAGCCCACTCCTACTTCGGCCTGTTTATTTTTACCTAAGTATGTTCACTCTATCTTCTTCTATGACTTCTTGGATGGGACCAGTTGGCAAGCTAAAAAGAGGAAGACCATTCACTCGCTGGGAGGACGAGATCGTGCATAGAGCTGGATCACGCTGGATGGATGTAGCAAAAGACAGAGAAAGCTGGCAATCTTGGAGGAGGCCTTCGCCAGGGGTTCTCAAATAAGCAATTTATATATTTTTTAAACATAAGTATTTGAAAAACTCTGTAAAATAACGAGAAATATAAGATTTTTTTATTTATTTATTATTCACTCTATCTGCTGTAGTTTAAGTGTTCAACGTTTACTTCTGTGGCCACTTTTATATTTCCTTTTATAAAACCAAACTCACAAATTTAGTTTTCCTTGCTTTCTAGGTTGTATTTCTGACTTCTCCATATAATGTAACCCTCAATAAATATTGAAATGTCCTGCCCGCCACAGTGCCGATCGACTCATGGATATTTTATTCGTTACGTATGTATTAGAAGGATATTGGTTAGTATGTAATACATAGCAACGGTTCGTGACACGTGTCTCGAGATTTCTACTAGAATAAAATACAGTGCTTTGTTAGAAATGGACTAATTCACGGTTCACATTATTTCAGTCCAGTAATCCAGCGGGTACATTATTCTAGTCCTTATTAGGAATTACTTACAACAATGCGTATTCACTAAAAGCAACAATTTGTGTACCTGTTCAACGTCTAATCCAGCCCTGGATTGGCTATCTATACTTTTCCAGTGGCGCTGGAATGGGCGAGCTGGAATGAAAAAGTAGACCGTCAATCCAGTCACTGGACTGAATAGTTTACTGGAATGTGAACATTCCAGTGTTGGTTTACATTTTTCCAGTTGCATTCTACTGCTGGATTAGACCGCCTCTGGACTGAAATGCTACTGGAATAATGTGAACGAAGCCTTGTTTAACCAGCAGATTATTTCGAAGCAGAAATACACACACTTTATATTTTAAATGTGGAAATAACTCTGTTTACCGTCCTGTCTGTTGGTCTGCCGGTCTGTTCCTTGCGTAACGTTATTGGTAGTAGATACTTTTAATCCCGGTAATGGGATTATTGCCGACCTACACGCGGACGAAGCCGAGGGCACGCTAGCATTGCCCGGGTACTCTAGTCTGCCGTAAATATCGTCACATGGGTATGTCAGACAAAGATAGAGAATTAAGTTAAAGTCTACTCAGTGTTTTGTGTACTTTTAAAATCTAGTGGTTAACAGTTACATGACGATAACGTTTCGTCTAAAATTAGTTTTCATCTCAAACTCACAATATTTGACTCAACAAACCGAGACTTAACAGGCGTACCTCGTTAGAGAAATGTCGGTTTACCGAACCAACGAACGTCTAAAAATATCACCGACTTTCTCAAGAGTATGATATTATATTATACTCGTATGTGGTGTTATTTTTGTTGATGGCGCACATCTAAGATATCGTTACGCATAATAGAAAATGTTTTTAGACAGCTACACGTATTCGAATGTTGGAAAATTATAAAATTGAAACACTGTAATTTTATTTGGCAGTATTTTTACGTTTCAAACTAAGAGAAAAATCGCATTTGGCTCATACATCTTAAAATAATCAGCCAATCAACCCAATAATTTTGAATTTAACGGTAGTACTTTCTAGCGTTCCGTACCCGAAGGGTAACCAACGGAACCCTATTACTAAGCCTCCGCTGTCCGTCCGTCTGTCTGTCAGCGAGCTGTATCTTGTGGTCGGTGATAGGTGTGCAGTTAAAATTTTCACACAATGTGTATTTCTGTTGCCGCTATAACAACAAAAAATAAATTTAAAATTAAAGGGGACTCCCGTACTACGATGGTGCGGAACCCTTCATGCCGGTTTTTTATATACGCTCATCTGGCTTCAGCTTGCGTCGAAAAAATATATTCTATGGCACTCGGTAGTTGTGAAGATGTTGCATACTAGTTGAATTTTAGCTTTTGTGAGACGAAACAAATGGTAAGATGGCATTTTCGATACTCCACTCAAAGATATTTATCTAGGAACACGAGTAACCTTCGAAACAGAACATGTTCGGGGAATGTTAGTGTGGCTCTATTTGCCAATCAGGGCAAACAATAACATCGCAAATAACAATTATAACAATCTGTTATGTTGACATTACGAAGTGAACTAACATGCCTGTTATGATTGACTATTCGGATTTAGTTTGATGTGATAGAAAGTTATTTATTTAGGACGCACTTACTTAGTTACAATGCCTACTTTAATTTAAAAGAACCCAACATGGAGTTTCTCGTCTGTTCTTCTCCATAGAGATTTACAATTTTGCAGCTAATATGTCTGACCGACTCCAATTTAAAAATGTCTTCGCCTGGTTTATTTGAAACTAGCGAACCGCCCCGGCTTCGCACGGGTGCATGTATTATACATATAAACCTTCCTCTTGAATCACTCTATCTATTAAAAAAAACTATATCAAAATCTGTTGCGTAATTTTAAAGATTTAAGCACACATAATTATATAGGGACAGAGAAAGCGACTTTGTTTTATACTATGTAGTGATAAGTGCTTTTAGTTTTCGATATGATATACTAGCTTACTAGGTAGAATTATCTAACGTAGTCTATCCTATATTATCTTCAGAAAAACATTTAACGAGAAGAGATGAAACGCATGTGACTAAAAGAGTGATAGATATAAATTTTGATGGATGGAGACTGGAGAGCCAAATGGGAATGGGAAGCCCAAAGAAAAGATGAATGGATTGTGTGAGGAATGTTATAAAAGAGAAAAGAGTAAATGATGCCGTGACGTCAAACAGGGAAGAATGGAAGAATAAAACGTGTTGCGCCGACCCCAAATAGAATGAGACAAGGGCAGAAAGATGATGAAGATTAGTCATAACTCTTCTAAGTTGTGGTGTGCTTTAGTAATACGTCTGGCCACATCTATCTACCTTATGGCCATAACACTAAAAGCTAGAATTATTAAACAGAAAAGTGAGACAATGGTAAGCCCGAACTTGAATTTATACCCAAGATTCGTTGTTTCCGATACCTCAATGTGGTTTCATCCCTCTTCCAACGCTTCGTGACATCTGTGCCAAAATATCGCAATATCATGATGTTGACGTACGCATTTGAATAGGAGATGACCCTATTTTATTTTATAGGGTCAGTTGGCGCATGTTTGAATTTCTAAGATTTGGGCCATCCCTAAAGTATACTGCGTTGTTTTTATTTAGGAAGATGGTCTATATTTGTATTTGGTGGTAGCAGTAGCAAGATTTGAAGAGTTAACAAAAGGTAAAAATGTATGAATGCCTCTTACATTCATATATTTCCAGGTTTTTATGAGTTTTTCTTTTGGCTTGATGGTCTACTCTGGAAATCTTTCAAATTAAATTGATTCTATTTCACATAACCTACTTCTGCTAGCTGATAGTTTATATTTCGGATACGTGGCGCTTTAGAATATTGTGTCTTGTTTGTGCTGTGTTGCTTGTTGTCAATACTTGTTTGTGTTGATAACAGGTATTGATTAATACAGGTTTTATGCGAGGCTTTTAAAATCAAAGTAGTGTTGATGTTAACAGTGTATAGATTCTAACTTTGATAGTTCATATCTCGGAAAAGTGACACTTTAGAACATTTTGTTACACACAAAACTTGTTTGTATTGATGCTAGCTATCGATATGATAATGCCTGGCCGCTACCATGAAAAAAATTAAAAAGGCGGAAGTTAGGCCGGCCAGGCTTCCTATAAAAATCCTACAAGCCCTTTGGCTGAAAATTTGCACTTCGAAGGGTGCCCAAAAGACAAAGACAAAGACAGTTCCCAAAAACGCCGCCACTTCCATGTTTCAACTGGGAAGAAGAAGTGATACACACAGCAACACATCTGTCTGTTAGGTGAGAAGATCCAGATTTTATACAATAACATACAGAGTATCACTTTCAAGTCACGTTATTCTACCATTCTCATTTTGAAATCTATAACACGAAGGCAATTCTGGAAGCAGACCCACACACACAAATAATATGGACATTGGACAAGACCCCCAATATGTCGATAAATATTAATGACGATACAATGCCCTTAATTTATAGGCCTACGTCCCCTTTGCATGCGAACGGGGTTGTTTAGTGGCATTTATTCCGTAAATGCCTGACTGACCGTATTCCGTACCATTTTGGGTTACGCACAGGTTATGTATGACTGCCTCCTTGGTCTAGTGGTCGCCAGCGCGACTGCTCAGCATGAGGCCCTGGTTTCGATTCCAAGGTCGGGCAAATTGCTCATTTATCCATCAGAGATTTCTCATTAGCAGCCACGGATCAGTACCCGGTTGCTGCCAATAGGATCGCCCCCTATTACATGGGACTTTAAACATAACTGGCGAAATGTGGGTGTAGTTTTAGGTAAATACACCTCTGCCTAACCCTTTGGGAATTACAGGTGTGTTGTTACGTTATGTGAATGGCTATAAGAGTGAGGAAAGACCAAATAAACGATGAAGGGACTGTGTGAAAGAGGTGACTACTAAGATGACCACCAGTAAAGAATTATGGAAGGAGAAACCATGCTACGCCGGCACCAAATAAATCAATATAGGGACAGAAGAATCTTTAGAAACTTGATGTACATGCGATGTACCTAATTTAGTACTTGAACAACCAACTCGAGCCCGTGCGTGCGCCAAAACTTTAACATGACAAGTTCATAATCCGTTTATTATGTACTCCGTGCTTCTGGTTCAAAAGCGGAGATTGCGAATACCTAACTCAATGACTCGTGAGTCTTGAATTATATTCATGTTCCGACCTTAACGAAATATAACTTATGTACTATATGCCGGGAATATTGCTCCGTATATCTTTGGTGTTATGTGTGGTCAATAAGTGTTACATAAATATGTGAGAATATTGCTACAATCCTGTTTGGTGTTGTTTTTATGGGGTGAATTGATTTGAGGAAATGTTTTTTATATTGACCTTGTAGTCTATAACGCAACTTAAGATTATAATGTAGGGTTAGGCAGAGGCGAGGTCAAGTGTGTGTAAATTTGATTGGAAAATTGCTTTCTTGCATTTATTAAGTCTTTGTATTGCTACTTAAACACCATTGTGGTGTGAGAAATCACTTGCAGGATAATTTTGTAGATCAACAAAATTCGAATCAAATATATTATTGAATTTTAATTAATAATTAAACGATCTGTAAATAACTCAAAATTGCTTTCACATCATCTTCTCGACCAATTAATTAAACAATCATTTTACAAACTCACTTCCCGGTAATTATCGTCATAACAACGCAAACCCATTATCCGTTTTCGCAAAATAAGCGAAGCGGCAATCAAAAGGCAGATTAATTGTTAGAAATTATTAATTTCTCAAGAGCGATAGAAGATTTTAATAATATCAGCGCTAATGTATCGGAAAATGAGACTCACTCGAGTGAACAAGGTGATCACGTTACACTGAAATTGGTTATTAAATATTTATAGACGTTTGACCTTGGACCTTGAAAATTGGTAGAGATTATGGCATAAGGATGAGATTAAATTAGTTGATATTGTAACAAAAGTATTGTGTCGACTAGTTATTCTGTTTTTCAACAATTTTGACAGTTTTTATCGCACCTCATTATGTGCAGCTGTAACGAAGTGACTGCAGCTGAGATGTCGAGTAACAGAGAAGTATGGAAGAAGAAGACATGCTGCGCCGATCCCAAATAAATTGGGATAAGGGTACGAGAATCATGATAATTATGCGTAGCCATTGGTATTACAGACAAAAGCTTAGAGGTCGGTGGTGGCATTTAGTCAGCCAGCACACCTACAGTTGACCACTCAGGAATAATTGAAGGATTTTTTTAATGAAATTGTGAGGCTATATATATAAAATAAAACATTAACATTGGCCAAGTGTTTAGCGAAGTAGATAAGTACAGTGAGCAAGGACAGTGGTGGAAACCGATCGGACAGTAGCGAGTAAACAGTCACAGTCAAGGTGTTCGCTCGCCACTCGCCTCTAGGAACTAAGGATCTAAGTATGCTGTGTTTTTCATCGCGCACAAATTATTTCTATTACCGATTTCTGCTTTGTGGTGTATCTCTTGGTAAATACTAAGCTTTACGTCTTTGTAGCAAACAAAGTGTCTGGCGTGGCGCTAAAACTTTCTAAAACAAACATGAGAATCTACGTCATGTTGTCGTAACTTGTTTAACATGGTATACCGGCCACAACCATAAACTTGTGTAAATAAATACGGGTCATGGGGTTTTGGGACCGGGTCCGCGGTCCCGGACTCCACCTATAAAAACAATAATTATTTTTGAGCAGTATTTTTGGGACCACAAATAAAATAAACAAACTTATGTCTTGGGAAAGTACAGTCAGCCAAAAAATGTAGTAGTTCATCATCATCATCATCATCATCATCATTTTCCTGTAACTAGAATTATCGACACGTCATAATTTACGAAACTAAAAGTCTAGTAGATTGTCCATAGCCTGTGGATGGTGAGTAATGGGCTAGTTCGCCGTCCGTCCGTCTTATGACGACAGGCTGTGTCGACGGCGCGTTCGTGTTTCACTCGCGCCTCAAAGAGATGTCAGCAAAAAGATAGGGGCCCTACAAGTGCCGATGCCTGCCGGGGCTGTGGGACTGTTCGAAAGAGATACCGCGGCCCTGGAACACAAAGGGCAAAGAAGGGACATGGGTGGGTTTTAGTCAGTATAAGTCTGACACTCCCTTCCGCTCTGCCCAGAGCGGGGTCATTTGATGATTTCCTATCCGAAAAAAAAAGTAGTCCATTGTCAATTTACTCAACCGATTGACTTGTAGTCGCTACTTGCCACCGTCCTTACCCAATGTAAATGGGGCTTTAGCTCCAATACTTGATGCTCGCCATAATAACCATTATTACTTGGTGCACAATGCACGAACTATACCTGTTTATGAAGAAGCATTTTGCCTCCTGTGGTTTCGATAACAGTCTGCTATTGTGGTTATGACAATTGATGAAAGGATGTGTTTGTGACTGTGAGTCTTAAATAACGAGACCGCATACCAGTAAAGCAGTAATTTACCATTCGGAAGCAGCCACAATTCCCCATTAGTAAAATGCCTGTTGTGGATTATAGCCAATTACTCACACTTTATGGATGATTTTACTCGTAAATGTAACTCGACACGTGCGTTATATTTTATAGCCTGTAATATTGTTTGAGATTTTCGTTAATTGACAGCACGTATTTTTATCCTACGGAATTTTATTTTAATGTTTTTTATCAATTTAACCCATTTAAAGGAAACTAACCAATTTTAAACAACAATAATGATAAAGGAAAAAAAAAAAACGATACCAAACTGCACAATACTGAAGCCTAAATGGAAAATAAAATGGAAAACAATAAGTATGTTTGTCAAAAATATTATCACCAATGCTGACCAGACGTCGGGCCAAATTACTAGAGACACACCCACCATCTCCGGGCTCGTCACTCAGCTCCGCCTCGCAGCCACCGGGACGCGCCACATCCGCCGGTTGCTGCAGTTGCGTCGAGCTCGAGTGACGAGTTTTTCTCCCCGCCGTCGACACCACCACGGCGACGAGGAAGAGGACGGCCACCAGCGGGCTTGGGACCTCGAGGCCAACAGGCCCCGAACAGGGTCCCCGCTGCCGGTGGAAATGTGTCGCGCATTCGATGGACGCTGTCCATGAATGAAAATGTGATGCGCGCATATTATGGGGCTACAGAGGGAGGAATTAACCTTACAGCGTACCGATGTCGGATGCTCTCTCTGTTCCAGGCACTTGAACCTGCCGTCAATGTCTCTGCCCAACGATTGTCGGATCAGGTGCGCGTCATTCAAAATAATCATAGGTTGGATTATGCTACAGCGACCCTCTCCCATCCCAGAACGTTACACATGTGCCTGCTGCAATACCATTGCGGGCAAATCAGCATGCTGAGGAAGAGGAGGACAGGGCTATATCTGCAGATAACCTGTGCAATGTGGAATTAAGGAGCGCTCTGGAGGATGCGATTCGTGAGTATCGGTTCACGTCACCTGATATTAGACCACGGTTGCCACATTTGCCCATGAATAAAAAGAATAGAGCACTGGTGTGTGCCCTGGATGCCCTGTTACCAAATTTTATTGAAAGCAGCGCAAACCTTTGCGATACACACTCAATCTTGTATTGCACGGCTGTTGCGGCATGTCGTGTAGCCAATGTCAAATTTTCAAACACAGACAGTGCTACACGACCAAAACCTGCCGTGCCAGCCTGGCAATGCAGGATTGAGCGTCGTATTAATGAGGCCAGGGCACTCATCGGAAAGCTTATCTGCTTCAGGGAGGGCAATACACGTCCAAGGGTGATGCGCTTTGTGAGGCATTCTCAGGAACTGATATCAGTCCCCGAGAATACATGTCACGAGTCACAGAGCGCATCGACTTCCTGAAGCAGAAAGTTTATGCATGGGCTAACCGTATCCGTCGGTACAGGCGAAGAGTGGATCGATATACTCAGAACCGCATGTTCCAGAGTGACGAAAGGTGGGTATACAGAACATGGGAGCGGCCCGTCACCACTCAAGGAGTGGCTGACGCGCATCTGCCGGATAATGACGCCATGAGTGCTTTTTGGCGAAGTATTCGGTCGGTGCCCGTTGGTCACACTGAGGGTGATTGGATGCGTGTTGTTGAGCGAGCGTGTGACTCAATTCCAGAAATGGAGGCAATTTCTATTAGTCCACTGGATGTGGCCCGTGCAGTCCGTCCGTATCTCACCTCCTTTACATGGATGATTTGAAAATATTTGCTCCCAGCAATTTGCAACTGATGGAGCTACTAAAAGTGACTGAAACATTTAGTAGAGCCATCAGGATGGAATTTGGTGTGGACAAATGTGCGGTCATGCATGTAAAGCGAGGGGAGATTATGGAATCCGTGGGAATTCAACTCTCGGATTCCATATTCCTTAGATCCCTCTCCTCAACCGAGACCTACAAGTATTTGGGTATGTCGGAAGCATTAGGCATCAATGCTGCTGACGTGAAACAATCATTGAAGGAGCGCTTCTTTGGTCGCCTGAATAAAGTGCTAAATAGTCTTTTATCAGGCGGAAACAAGGTGCGCGCCTTTAATGGTTGGGTCATGCCGGTTTTGATGTATTCTTTCGGCATACTCAAATGGACTCAGACGGAACTTGATGCCCTGGATAGGAGGGTCCGCACACTACTGACCGCAAACCGGATGCATCACCCACGATCATCGGTGATGAGACTGTATATCCCGCGGAAGTGCGGAGGTCGTGGCTTCTTAAATGCTAAGACCTTACACAACCGTGAGGTATGCAGTCTCAGGGAATACTTCCTCGAAACCGACGTGGGGATGCACCGAGATGTGGTCTCAGTGGACAAGGGCCTCACCCCGCTCTCCTTGGCTAACGAGAACTGGCGCAAACCTGTGATATTGGATACTAATGACCGTAAGGAGGTATGGCAGAGCAAGGAGCTACACGGACGCTTTTTCCGGGCCCTACATGGACCTGATGTAGACCTCTTGGCGTCCGTATCCTGGCTACGATTTGGTGACCTCTTTGGGGAAACCGAAGGTTTTGTCTGTGCGATTATGGATATATACAATCTAGTAGCTAGGATTATCCACCAGCAACTTGCCCTGCAATACAACCTTGTGGGTTCTGAAGTACCATACTACAAGTATGTGCCCGACCCAGTTCTCGAGAACGGTCATGCCACATTGTATTGGGATCAATCTATCATCACGGACAGGACTATTTTAGCAAATAAACCTGATATTGTGGTGATAGATCGCCGAGAGCGCCGTGCAATGATTGTTGACATCACTGTCCCTCATGACGAGAATCTCGTGAAAGCTGAAAATGATAAAAAAAATCAAGTATCTTGATTTACACGAGGTTGTCGACATGTGGGACGTGGACTCTGCAATCATTGTACCGATAGTCGTTACGGTTAATGGACTAATAGCAAAGAGCCTCGACCAACACCTTAGGAGGCTCTCATTGCGCGGCTGGGTCAAGGGCTTGATTCAGAAAGCAGTACTCCTGGACACGGCGCGCATTGTGAGGCGGTTCCTTTCTCTGGAGCCCTGACCACCGGCAGCCGGGACCTTGTTCCTGATGCCGATGGGACATCTATTTTCTATATTTTTAAATGTTTTGTTTACTTTTGTTTTTTAAAATATTTAAAAATGTATTAAATAAGAGAGATAATGAATAAAGGAAATAAAATTATACTTAACATCATGCCTGTAAACCCCGAAGGCTTAGGCAGAGGTGTACCTAATAGTCCACTCACATTTCGCCAGTTATGTTTTAAGTGTCATGTAATAGGGAGCGAGCCTATTGCCATCAACCAGGCACAAATCCAGACTCCGTGGCTGCTTCTGAGAAGTTCCTGATGGAAAAACTAAATGACACTTCACCAGACCCGGGAATTGAACCCAGGACCTCATGCTCAGTAGTCGCGCTTGCGACCACTCGACCAACGAAGCTGTACATAAAAATGAAAAAAATAAAACATATACGTTATTTTCAGTATTTTACTTAAAATAACGTAAAATTGTCGATCGCACGACTATAATTGCATTATCGAGTAATGTACACAGTATCTATACATATAATAAAACTGTAGAAAAGTCGTTTTTGTACATCGAAAAAAAATCCAAAAAAAATAGCCAGGGTGTTAAAGGACAACCAATAGAACCCATTTCCAGCATTTTTGGAATTTTTGTCTGTTTGTCTGTTTGTCTGTTTGTCTGTTTGTCTGTTTGTCTGTTTGTCTGTTTGTCTGTTTGTCTGTTTGTCTGTTTGTCTGTTTGTCTGTTTGTCTGTTTGTCTGTTTGTCTGTTTGTCTGTTTGTCTGTTTGTCTGTTTGTCTGTTTGTCTGTTTGTCTGTTTGTCTGTTTGTCTGTTTGTCTGTTTGTCTGTTTGTCTGTTTGTCTGTTTGTCTGTTTGTCTGTTTGTCTGTTTGTCTGTTTGTCTGTTTGTCTGTTTGTCTGTTTGTCTGTTTGTCTGTTTGTCTGTTTGTCTGTTTGTCTGTTTGTCTGTTTGTCTGTTTGTCTGTTTGTCTGTTTGTCTGTTGGTCTGTTTGTCTGTGTATTTGTTCGGGCATCACGTGAAATGTACAAAAGCAATGTAGATAACTTTTATACACAACGATTGAGCGTAACTTGAAGTAACATTTAGTTTTTGTTTCATTGCGATCGGTTCAGTCTATTAAAAGATATTTGAATTTAAAGTGTTACAGAAGTAAAATTGGGGTTATGTGCACTTGGTCACACAACTTCCCGTAACTTTTATACACAACAATATGTGCGTAAATTGAAGTAACATTAAGTTTTTGGTTTCATCGTAATCAGTTCACACCTTATAAATGAAAAGAAAGAAAAATGTCAATTAATTAAATTATAATAGTGTTTCCGAAGTACATTAATAAAACAGCGCCATCTATCGAACTCAGACTGACTATATCTAGAGCTCAACTGCGTGCAGCATTGAATATAGATATTCAATAGATGGCATTGTGCGTGTGACGTCATTTTCTGATTGAGGCATGTTCAACTAAATACTGATGGAGAAATTCCTGACCTATAGGGTACGTGAAATTTGTCACAACAGGTCCTTATTGCTATTAAAGAGATAGTTATAAGTATACCAGGGAACCCGATCAGTCAATACGGTTTGCCCACACCGACAGTCGATGGGGAACGTATAAACAGAGAATACGTATCAGAAATTAGTTAAAAACCCGTGGAACTCACAGAAATTTTACAAAATGGCTGCGCAAAGACAGAGGTACAGCGCCAGACGTTTGATAGGGTATGCTGTAGTGTAGAAAACGCCTCGGGTGAAATCCTGTTTTTATACGCACCGGGCGGAACAGGTAAAACTTTCCTAACCAAAGCCGTAAGATTCATGTGTCCGGGAATAGTAGAGAATACACCTCTATAAATACAGTTATGGAAGAAGATGACTCCACGCACTACCCGGTAGAATTTTTGGATTCCCTCAATACACCCGGACTTCCAGCCCACAAAATAGTTTTAAAAATCGGTGTACCAATAATTCTCCTCAGAAATTTATGTCCTCCAAACTTTGTAACGGCACTCGGCTCAAAGTCACAAATCTGCAGCAAAACATAATCGAAGCAGAAATATTAACCATATATTGTTTTTATTCCAAGAATACCTATAATTCCTAACAACTTTCCATTCTCTTTCAAACGAGTGCAATTCCCAGTCAGTCTCTGTTATGCCATGACAATTAATAAAGCTCAGGGCCAGACATTATCCGTTGCGGGGGTGGACCTAAGTATTGGATGCTTTTCCCATGGTCAACTATACGTAGCTTTTTCTCGCGTAAACCCCAATAACCTTTTTGTGTACGCTCCAGATGGTTCCACAGCTAATGTTGTTTATAAAGAAGCACTAGCATAAATACATTGTTAAGTTCCGACATCCACGCGAACGAAGTCGCGGGCACAGCTAGTTAGTAACTATGATGATGATTCAATAGACCACTGCTGATTGATGACATCACAGTTTGCAATAAAATAAGATCTTTAACTATCGGTATCATAAAGTTATTGATATGAAACCATAAAATACTTTACACTGACGGGCACCATACTACGGAAAGCAGTGAGCAAGATTCGATGGTACTCTAAAAATATAGGTGTACTAAGCTTTTGCCTGTGTCTTCGCCCGTGTGGACATCGAAAATTATCCCACAGGAAACTACCGGAACAAAAGTATCGAATGTCCTAAAGCCAGGTCACGATCTACTTTCATCACAATCAATCAATTTCAATCTATGAAGCCGTTACAGCGTGATAATCTAATAGACATGCATGCTAGGCAACTGGGCTTATCCCAGTTTTCCCTTTATGCTTATTGGCCTTGTTTTGTTCTGTCTCCTACTGATATGGAGGGAAGTTTAAATTAAGTTTTTCCTACTCCTCCGCTATTCTTTTCTGATTAATTTCGTTGCGGGATCCAAGGCAGTTATATTGTTTCTCTGGGACTTTTCTGGTGGTTGCCACTGTTGATTTTGGCTTTAAGGAATTGCAGTGGTTTAGTAATAGTGTGGCAGGCTTGTCCTAATAAAAAAAAAACATTCAGACAGTTACTTTCGTATTAATTTGCAACAACATAACTACGAATAATAGTAATTAGTAACATCAGTGCAGTGAACAGGGGGTGTTCTGTCGGACAGATCCACGCCCGAGGCGGGAAAACAGTTGGTTATTAGCGAGCTCATCAACAGATACTGCACACATAGTTCAGTGGGTTCCTTGTTTGTTATGAGCATACAATTTGTCAATCAACTACATGCTGCTGTTTTATGTTACAGGATGTTTAGGTTTTATTCTAGAACAAAAAGGCTTTGAGGCGTGAATTAAATCCGCTTACCATGGTCAGCCTATGCAAGTATGCAGTTCCAACTGTTGCGAGACAAGCCTCCACACAGTGAGAGGGATTGGACCATACTAACTACGCGGGCCGAGTTCGAGTTGGTGGATCGTATCATTTTAGGGTTCCGTACCAACAGCCAGACCCAGATCCACCACTTGCAGGCCTTACAAATATTTGTTCCATGCGGGAATCAAACGCGCAACACGCAGCCCAGCAGCCAATCGCTCAGCCACTGTGCCAATAGTGTTGGCAAATATCCAGTTTTCATTCTAGAAAGCTTTTTTCAGCTATACTATATTCGTGATGTTTTCTTGCTGGAAGCTAGCTAATATATTGTTAGTCTCTTCATTTACATGACTTTGTTTTATTTAAAAAAAAAAACAGATTTTTATCAGTACCGTGTACTAGACACGGTACTGATAAAAATCTAAAATGCAAAAGAAGTCTTATCAACATGATTACGGTACCAACCATTTAATTTCGTTCAGTAATTACATCGTCAAAGAAAATCAAGATACTTGGATAATTGTGAAACATGCTCGACAGAGCACATGTTACAATATACACGTTAAATCGCTTTATCTTTTCTCTCCAATAGCTAATTCTAACAGCCTACTGAAGATAATACGGACCGTACGTGGCTTCCATGCTCGAACGAACAACGCCACGTAGAACTGATATCAGACGCTTCATTTTGGCCTTTCTTCGGCATCTTTTTCTCGATGTGGAACATTTGAACACAAAATGAATTAAAAGTGAGAAATACTTCACTATTTTTTTCATTTTAATTAATTTATTTATGTACACACAGTTACAGGTTAAGCTAAACTAATGACTAATAGTCCTGTTATGATGCAAAAAATTAACTCAAAGATAATAATAAATATCTTTCTGCACTCAGCGTCTCTCACTCGCCTACGATATGATCTAAAAAAAAATTAAAGGAGCAAATAAACATTGATTCCTATATATTTTTTCAATGTCTTTAATCGGACTTTATTCGAGTGAAGCGTCTAATAGCAGCCTTAACAGGAAACTTAAACGTATTTTGTCAATACGTGAAGAGAAGTTTTATACGTTCAAAGGAATTTGTCAGCAAAGGAATACTTTGTCAAAGAGATCTTAATGCATAACCGTTCGAATGTCACGTCTTTAATGCAAAGAATCTGTTTTGGAAGGAAACTTGAAGTTTATGTCAAAGTAAATACCTACGAACATACTTTGTGCTTTCGAAGATTGTAAAGTAAAGAAGGAAGTTCTTTCAATGGTGGTAGTATTATGTTTGTCAACTCAGGATACAATTAATTAACATTTCAGTATTAAGAGGCGTATTCCAAAAAAAAACGCGAAGTTGGATGGTTTGGTGAAATTTTATATTTTGTAGTTCATTGCTTCAAATAACAATTACTTTTTAAAAATTGTTCGTTTTCTCTACTACAATAATAATAAAGCGAATTTTAGATACTCACGGAGACCTGATTTGGGACCTCTGATTTGTAGATTCTATTGATTATAGACCATCATTTTTTTTTTTCATTTCGCCAATATCGTGTACCTACTTATAAAAGCAAAACGCATAAAAACATGTAACAAAAATGTATTCTATTATTAAAAATGGTAAAATAATAGAATACATTTTCCTTAAATGCTTTTTAGGTAAATTGTAAAATTCGCGTAACGCCGAAAGGTAAGAGGGCTCTTAACCTAAAAACCGATTCACTTAGTGTTTTCAATTTATGGAATTTCGAATATTTATTTTGCGTGTGTCACTTTTTCATTGACTTCATTCTTTTCAGTTTTGACATGGCAACAGTTCGAGGTCTTGTAAACGATAAGAAAATCTACCGATATCTTGTGTATCGCTTTTGAGAACGTTTCTAGTCCCCTGCCCGCTGAGCTTGATAAATGGTCCACAACACGCTTCAGAAAATAAAAGATTTCATTAGTTACAATCGAATTACGATAACGAACGGGAAATAAACATTAAATATAATTTGAGCATTTCCTAGAATTTGTTGAGAAGAGAAAAATAAACCGAGCCCGACATAAAAATCTTCCAAAAAAAGTCGCTCTGAAAGAATTACTGATGGAAGTTTTATTATGTTCAAAATAAGACTTAGATTCATAAAAATCACACATGATAACAGAACTATCTATACTCTTTTAACCAACTATACGGAGTAAGCGAACCAGTTGATTGGTCCTGCCATAACGAAGTTAGTGGAGGTGAAGCGTTAATGTGATAACGGTAGTTTAATGCTGTTCGAGAACGATCGACTTTTATGAGGCCCTAGTACCAAGCTCTCGGGTTAATAGGAAAATAGAACAAAATGACATAACATCACGCGTAATTTTTATCCCGAAGGGCGCAAGAGCTGTAGGTACCTACTTTTTTTTAATTAGCCGTTTACGTCCTACTGCTGGCCAAAAGCCTCCCCTATATCTTTCCAGCTAGGTATTCTTTTCGTGCGCCACCTCGAACCAGCCGTCGCAGTGCTCCTCCAGGTCATCTCGCTTCTTCTTTCTGGGCCGGCCTCGGCAGCGACGTCAATCCTCATCAACCGCTGTACCTATTAGTGCACCCATATTTCGTCAGTTTTATTTAAGTCCCATGGAATAGGGGACCAGCCTATTGTCATTAACCGGACATACGTAGGACCTCATAGTCAGCTCTAAATCAAGAACGCAGTCCATACAACAGAATGACTTTCTGTGAGTTTGATTTTCAATATAACTGCAAATGTGAAAATTTTGTATTGGCTCATTCATTAGTGCACCTTTGGGTTAGATCAGTTTATGTTTTTTTTTTTTTTTATAAAATGGTGTCCGAATAAATCAACTGTTTCAAAAACTCAATTTACTTTTTAACAACCTCATTTTGGTGGAACGTTTTATTCGATTTCAAAGGAAACGCTCCGTATACACGTCACTATTGTGTTCGGATTTTGAATAAAATTGTAGCGGCAATATACTGTCGATTATAATGGCGCCGCTTTCATGGTTGTCAATGGATCAAATTTCAGTTTCCTGTTAATTATGACTTATTTAAATGAAGTGTTAAAATATTTTCCAGCGGTATGATTTAAATATCGTATTCACTTAATAATTAAAATCTTATAAGGCATCATTCCTATAAAGAATTTGCATTGATTAAAACATCTCAAGTCTTTCTTAAAAACACAATGCTGTCACGAACAAAAAATACAATATAATACAATAAAATACATTTATATCATTAATAAGGCATATAAATCTTTTTAACCGACTTCTTAAAAATGATGAGGTTATGGTGAGTTTATTTGTCAAACAACTAAGGCAACGTTTATCCAATCGTGATAAGAGTACCCATAAAGCCGTCAGTGACATCCTTGATGAAAGAAATCAAGCCTAAACTCAGTGGTACAATGAAAACAGCGCTGTTCATCAGATTGATAGCCGGGTTAATTAACGAACCTTGTTCCCTAATACAGACAAAGGGGAAGGGAGCGTTGTTTTATTCAGAGGGCAGAATAAAAACCCTATTATTTGTTAGGGAAACCGCCATTCATGGAAAAAACTAGGGTTGCAAATATTTAAGTGGTCAGATTCGCCCTGCCGCTTCAAAAATGGTCAAGTTTTATTCCTTGACAGTGGCTTTTGAATAGTAGTCTGGTAACCTGTTTTGCCCAGTGCTATCTGGGTTGTGGAGGTCAGATAGGCAGTCGCTCCATGTAAAATTATCATTAATCAAATTTTGCGATTGGAGTCCAGACGTACTGCAGGCTATCACCCATTCCTTGTCGATGTTCCACAGATCCGTACGAAGCGCTTTGCTACATCGTTTATTATGTGCATAGCCAAGGAGTGGAATTCCCTGCCTGCGTCGGTGTTCCCAAGTTCATACGACCCCATTCTATTTAAGTCGCGAGTTAATAGGCTTCTTTTGGGTTAGCTCGTCCCATTGTCGACCTCATCTGTCCTCAGGACTAGATTGAAGTTAAGAGTAGGCCCATTTAATATAAAAAGAGGATCTACCAAATTGCCAGCCCTAATAACAAACGATATGCAATTAACAAAAACAAGACAACACCAAAGAAATGACGCTGCATTTAAACTCCAGTTATAAACTTGTTGTTCTCTTTGGAACGTAATCTTAGACATTTTCCTGGTTTTACGGAAACCATGTTTACGCAGCCATTGTCCTTTTTGTAGACTAAGATTGAGATCAAGATTTCTGTGTTAATTTTGAGAACAAAACAGGCTTTGTGATCCTAACGTTTAAGTTCCTGCGTTACCCCTGGGCAGAGGATAACTACGCCCAAATAATGTATAGCCAGAAGGTACATTGGTCGGTTTTCAGTTCATTGTTTATAATGGTTGGTCCCTATAAGATTATCTGAAGTTTCTGTAGATTTGAACACGAGGTGATATTTCAATAGCAAATACTTTTGGAGCATTTAATATATCTTTCATGCTTGCTTTCTAAGAGATGCATCGGTAAAGTTACGCTTTAAAAACATACCAGCTTGGCAGCATATCAGCATCACCATGATTCAGTGTCATTGTACACGACAACGATCACTACTTGTTAAAAACAACATTGCTTGGTTTACACTGGTTATATGTATATTATATGCACCATGCTTTATTAGAAAAAAAAATACACAGAAAAATTAATGTCTGTTTTAAAACAGGCAATATACAAACAACGTGACACAGTAATAAATTAGAAAGCACATAACTTCTATCCTGAGTAAGTTCTTCATTACAGAGAAAGTACATTATCAGCTCAAGTTAAATCGTTATTATGGTGGCGACCTTAAGCAGTCTTATATTTTCCCAATATTACTCAGAGGTCAATGATTATCTACAAGCCATTAAACATAGCTTCTTATCCTCCCAAAGTTTTACTTATACATAGGTCGGCCGTCAGTACTAAGATAGTCTTCGTTTCTGGCCGGCTGCCAAAACCTACTCTTTAACTGGCCGAAAGTAAATGTGAAGAAAAATAGGATTAAGAATTCAGCTCATTCTCGTGATAAGAATATTTTGTGCTAACACGTTTTAGGGTTTTTTCGGGTTTTCAGAATGATGGCTGCTATTCTTGGAGGTGTTTTTGACCAGATACCAGTGGTTTACCACACACGTATAATTAACTTGGTTTTGTTTGAAAATACAGGAGTGGATCGTCTACTGCGACATTCATGCTATACATGAATGCATGACTTCGAACAAATAAACCGTACATCCAATATAGCATACCTCTCATCTTGAGTAGCAGCGAACGGTCGACTACAAAGAAAACATGCATATTGCAAATTCATCTGCACACATGGTTACCGCATGGATTATTATTTATATTTTATGATCCGCAAAAATACTTCTACGTTACATAACATTAGAATTGATTTAGAAGTCGCAATTATTGCTGTGCTTAAAGCACTGGATTATTTCCCAAATTACGGAAAACCTTTTTGGGTATTTCTGTAGACGAATGTTGATAGGAACTTGATTACCGTATTCAAATGAACCCACACACACCCCATCTACCCCATCATGGGGTATTACCATGACATTATATTATACTTATATGGGTATCTTTCAAATTAAGTTCAGAAAATTACGAAAGCCGAGCCATTCAAATTTAATATCTCGCAAACGCCCCAGCATTCGTTACAAGCTTCGTTGAACCTAAGAAGGAATTTAATAGACAATAAATTCTTTACAACACGTATTAAAGAGGTTTTATGCCTTTTATGAAACGTAGCATGACTCAAATGAGGTTTTTATTACATGTTTATGTTATGATACTTAAGAAAAGGCGCGCGAGATTAACCCGGTAAAAAAATTGAGAGGAAATCAATATGACCTAAGAATTTTGGAATAGGTTAGGTTAGTGGTTCGCTCATACATCAATTTTCAACGTTACCAGTCACAAAGCTTACCACTCGACAAAGGCACTAAAAATAACAAACAACAAATTAATACTTTTCCATTGTGTTCCTTTGATAGTTCATAGTGATTATAATTTTAACATTATTTGTTGGTGACATAATTTGTTTTTTTTTTCGTACCTATGGGAAATCTTCAAATGACCCCTCCCGCTCTGGGCGGAGCGGAATAGTATCAGACTTTTACTGACTAAAACTCATCCATGTTCCTTATTTTGCCCTTTGTGTTCCAGGGCCACGGTATCTCTTTCGAACAGTCCCGCAGGCATCGGCCCTTGCCCTTGGACCCCTCCGGTTTGCTGACATCTCTTTGAGGCGCACGTGGAACACGAACGGGAAATCTGATTAAAACATTAAATTATTTATAATTCTTTTTCTCCTTTATCGTTTGCTTATTGCCTAACCTGGTGCCAGAGTTTTTATGCCACCCATGGATCTCTGACTTGGCATTACAAGCCGTCGAGAATATTTTTTTTATAATAAGAATAATTAATTCAAATAAATCAATGTTCTTTTTAAGGCAAAGACGTTTAAACGTGTACTCAGCCTGATTCAGCATATCAAAATATACCAGTAACATTCTGTTCTCATTTTTGCAGTCTTTAAAAAATATATTTATATCTGTCATCTGAAATTATTTTACTTTATCTTTTCTGTATGGGAACTCTTCGGCATGAACGTCGTCTTTAATTTCAGCTCTTATTAAGGTTAAAGAAAGCGAACAAAGGATATCTTTTCGTTTAAAAGAGATACGTTTACGGTCTCGTATATTGCTTCAAGTTTTATATCTTCAGCTTTGAGTAGAATATTACTTTTTAAATTACTTTGACGTTTTGATGTGTCATGTATATGAATTGGGGAAGTTTTTCTTTTAAGAAGCTTGGGGTCTCTGCCTGTGATAGCGTTATTAGTTCCGTATGTCTTTGTTACAGTATGTTATTGGTATAAAGATAGCAAAATTTTTAAACCCATTTTACTACGTCTTTATGTACAGTCGCCAGCACATCAATATGAGTTTAAAATTGAATTAGAAAATTTTGTAGTTTTTGGTAACTTGATGCGCTGGCGACTGTACCGAATTGGAAAATATTGGTTAGTTAAATAAATTGATACATGAATAATAACATTTGCCGTTTTGTAGCCATTGCAAACCACTGTCAAAGTGTTTCGAGTTATTAATAAATTAGCTCAAAGGGTAACTTCATTGACTATTTGATTAAAATTATAAGATAGCTGTAAGCGTTGTGTCTATGACAAAATTCTCTGCTAATAGCATAGTGATCAACGGCATAACTTAGTTCTACACTGATAGTCGATTGCATTTTCATCCAATCTTTCAGCCTTACACCATCCATTCCACATTATTTAATTGCCACCATCCATCACACGCTCATCTCATATTCCGACGTCATCTATAACGGACAACACAGCTCCTATTCGTAATATTAATACTGTTTGCGGTCCTTTTAGCCGCGCAGCTAACCAAACAGTTCTAACTACACAGATACCCAATTAACCGTATTTGTTTATCTGACACATTGGGTTAGTGATCGATCAGAAGTTCGAGTACGAAAATTGGACATAACATCACGACTGTACCCGAACAAGACTGAGCTGTGGAGGTCAGATAGGAAGTCGCTCCATGTCAAATATGCTGCAATATCTGCATTCGGTTACACTGGAAGCCGACCCCAATGCAGTTGGAATAAGGTTAGGCAGACTGTTAGCCCCAAAGCTACTCCTGAGGTGTTACTATAGGTACAACCCTCATATTTCGCCAGTTATGTTTAAGTCCCATGTCCATGACCTCATCTAGTTAAACGAGTAAAAGGGTTTTAATAACCTACTTACAGAAATAAATATCATTAATTCATCATCATTTCATTTCATTTACATAATATCACGCCTATAATCCCCTAAGAGTTAGACAGAGGTGTACCGATTAGTACACCCACATTTCGCCAGTTATATTTTTAAGTTCCATGTAATAGGAGGCGAGCCTTATGCCGTAAATCAGGCACGAATGCAGGCTCCGAGGAATTCTCGATAAGTTTGTTTGGCTTTACATATTTAACAAAATAATATTTGACAACAACAGCGTTTATTAGTTCAATTGCGAAGAAGCTCTAAGTATCTTGTATGCAGTCATAAAAGTGTGTCTTTAAACATTTATAAGACCTTCATGTGTAACGTTCAGATTTTTGTCTGATGGCACATTGAAAAGATAATCTCAATGCAAACTCATCATCATTCAAAAATAAAACATATTATTTTATTCAACCAATAATTCTTTCATGCACGTGAAAATAGAATCCAAAGTCCCACATCAATGCAATGAATAGTATTCATACAAACAGGATTTTTCTCTAAGCAGTTTCGAAGACTACTCTTTGGTTCCTTTTGTGTGTTTTGTAAAGCGATTCAGATCCAAATAGAACTGAGATAATATCGACCACTAAACAGTAAGTACAGAAGCCCAGATAGGGATATCACGATATAACTAATTTTCTCTTTCTTAAAAAAAAACTAATTAGGCTTGCGTTTGGCTGCAACTCGCCTATTGTGAAACGATGGCGCGGCCGCACGCTTGTTTAGAAGAAACCGATTCACTCAAACTTTGAAGAGATGTAGATAATAATGATCGTAAAACAGTGAGGCCATTTTCCTGATACTCACTGATTCTAAAATAAATATGTCATTTTGCTGACAGTCTGGTTAGTGGCCGGAACATACAAAGTTTCGTGTCCGTGCTAACTGTTGAGGAGTTTTCACGTGAGTAGACAATCCTGGCTACAAGATCAGGTCATGTCTGTCCTAAAAATGTATTGTCACTAGAACCAAAGGTGTGTGCACATTTCAGCTCAATCGGTTTGGGGAAACTGGTTTTAAATGCAGTTGCAAGATTTGACCAATACATACTAACTAACAAGGCAAGATAAATAAAAGCTTTTTATAATTGTGAAAGGACTGTAAATAGGAGCTTACGTTCTGCGATTCAAACCATTCCAAACAAATGACAGTCGCAAGTTCTCTTGCACTCGCTATACGTAGACGCGTGTGTTTGTTTGCGTGCATTTTCGCGTAGTGAGGAGGCAAACTTCTGTATTTTTCTATTCTGTGACAATACTTTACAACAAAGGCGATATTCGCTTAGCCGTGCGTTTGGTTCGTAAGGAGATTACGTGTGTGAAGCATCTCTTATGTAAATTGTATAACAACAGTACCTAAATAATGGTATTCTATTGAAGTGTGCTGGTTTGAAGAGAGTAGTGGGTGTATGTAAAATGGTCCTAACAACAGCCGTAGTAGGTAGGTTTTGGGGTAAATAAAAGGTAGTAAATCCTCTTTTATTTCAGTAACAAAATGGTAAAAGGACCATTCCGGTTGTGTGAATAATAACTCCGTTGTTTTTGTCATCTACAGGTTTATCTGTGTATCATCACCAGTTATTAAATTAATACTAAACTTATACTAGCATTTTATTCAAACAACTCCTTGGTCACTTACCTTTAAGTAGTATTCATAGTTAGGTTTGCTTTAGTTCAAAACATGTATCTTAACCTGAAATATTGTTCTTGTATTCACCACGTAAGTTCACATTGCGAAATGCAAAAAATATTTAAATATAGTTTTGTTTTATACATCTATATATTTATTTGATCACCCATCCATAACACAACATAAATATAGGCTGACTACGTATATAATATCAAGAAGATAGAGAACTTCTACTTAAATTAATTATAATTAATTAGTTGTGCCGCCAGGAACTCATACCAAAGCGTATTTCTAAAGGTAAATTCTATATCTTATTGAAATGTCATGCGATCTGTGACGGAGTTTCAAATACGGATTAAATGCCTACATATTATGATACATAACTGTATGTAGTTAGATTTAGCGCGTACTAGCGACCGGCACGTTAATTTGGTTCGATGATCCCGAGTGCGTATTCGAGCCAAATAAGCGGCCATCTCTGACCGGACCTGGACTCGGGACTGGCTGCGGACATGGGACTTTGACAGATATTTCAACCCATTACGTACATAGGAACGTTGTCACACGTTGTCTACGGACAGTACGAGTACCGCAAATAACAGAACATTTTAATTAATGATAATTAAAATGAGAATTTATGGAATTATTCGATTTTAATAATAGTATTATATATATTAGGATTCTATTGACTACTACTACAATTTTAACTGTCTTCACCGCGCTCATCATCATCATTATCATCATTTCAGCCGAAAGACGTCCACTGCTGGACATAGACCTCCCCAAGTTTCGCCACATTGACCGTCCCGTGCGTTTCGCATCCATCAGGTCACCGCACCCAGATCTCCAGTTATCGCACACGGGTTATACTCAATTGTAAATAAATCATGTTCAGTAAAACTTCTACCGAGTCCCATAAACCACAAGACGAGTATTTTTTATAAGTACCCGCATTAAAAACTTTCCTTATATAATTAATTTGAGATCACGTTAAATATTGCACCTGCCTAAAATCTTCGCTGAATTTTTTTATGAATACCTAAACACCTAGTTGGTTCAGTTGTAAAAGTTTGGTAAATTTTTAGCCTCAGATGACCTGTAGAAGCCACCTGATGGATATATTCTGGAAAGTAACATCCCGTATAAACTTAAGTGGCAATATATTTTTAATAAAAAATTGATGAGGTTATAACTGTTGATAGATTATATCTGATGAACTGAGTTCAGTTGATACTCAAGTTGTTTGAGTAGACTTTAGAAGAAACAAAAGGATAAGTGAAGGAATTCAATAAAAAAGGGGTTTTTACATTTAAAGCTACTATTTAATGCAGGGATGCGGAATGCGGGCAATGGAGCAGCATAATAGGTTTTAATAGAACAGATTGCGTAAGATACACCACCCTGCCCTCTAAAATTCAGGTTGCAGATTTTGGGGAAAAACAGCTAAACTAAAATGGGAGTGGGCTGGCCACATAGCACGAGTGCACCCGGAGAAGTGGGTACGGATCGTGACTCACTGGATACCTGATTGAGGAAATCGCCGCCCAGGTAGACCGCCGCGAAGGTGGTGGGACGATCTGGGGGGTTACTATGATATACACCACCCGTTGTTTTTGTTGATATATTTTTACATTTGTCAAAGCGATATTTTAGCGGCTTTGCGTAGCTGGAGCTGAGGTAGTGCACGGGAGGATAGTGGCATGATTGCAGTGTTGCGTCAGCCAATGCTCGGGATATACGCGCGTATACGTCCGCGGGGTAAGTGACACCCCGCCACACAGCTCGTGTGTGCGTTTTGAGTCAAAAAATTTGTGTTTATTTCTATATAAATTTAATTTTCGTCTTCTTTTTAGGTTTTTATATTTTTATTTCGTAGAAGATCTCATGTTCTTTATGTTTTTAGAGTTTTATTTTTTTGTTTGAGTAAAACAGATTAATGATAATTAAGTCATTATAACGAGCGCTGTGATTATTGCAACGAAATATTAGTGCCTTAACTTAGGTGATAAAAATAATTAAAATAAAATTAAAATTGATAGTTGTCTTATTTGATATTCTCTAGGTTGATCTTTATTACAATAAAAAATAATAACCTGATGTATTTTCGCTAAAAACAATAATATACAGTATTTTTTGTGGCTGGGCATGTCACACCCATACACACACACATACACATACTCGATGTCATCTTCTGTTACCACACTCCCGTCGGGTTAAAGCAGGAGTAATCCCAGTGTGGGAAAGAGACAGAGCTATACAGGTCGTCTAGCGCCATCTCTTTCCCATACTGGAATTACTCCTTAAAGACGTCATGGTAGGCCACCTGATCTTGTTTGCTGGCGAACATGGCCAGATATCGCACATGATAGAGAGGTTTGGATGGAGAAAGGGGAGGCTTTTTCCCAGCAGTCCGACATTTGACAGGCTAAGAAAAAAAGTTAAAATATTCCTAGGAAAATTATAAAAATCTCATTTAATTAAATGGAAAGTTAAAATGTAAAATCTTCAATTAAATATATTAATCATTCTCTTGCCTATATCTCAATTTATTTGGATTCAGCGCAGCACCTTTTCTTCTTCCATTTCCTAACTTCTCTATTAGTCGTCATCTCGCGCTTTCAAGCAGTCATCAACGTTCACAAAGTCTATTTATTCTTTCTTTGAAGGCTAAAAAGAAACATTTATTTACTATTATAAAGCTATTTCAAATTCAAATCTTGAGAACGAAGATTGCAATATCCTTCAGTAATGTCACTGTGAAATATTGAAGAAATATTACAAATAAACTCTCATGCTGCATTTTTAACGTTTCATATTGTAAGTTATTGCATTTCTATATCTGTATTAAGTTATTTTATGTTTGAAAAATCACGAGGAAAATGCAATATTGAGAGATAAAGCTTGGCATAAAGCTAGCTAGTAATTGACATCGTTTCTATGTATCAACGACTGTATATTCGACCTCATAAGTGCCTCAAACAAAGGTTGATAAACATGTGTACCTACATAAAAAAACAACAAGGCCTATTTATGTTACAGTTACATAGTTTCAACGAGGAGGTCGTGGTTAAATAATAAGGTTAAGCCGTGCTTGCCTAGGTTGGTCCGTGGATGGGTGACCACCCATTACATACCGAGTTTCCTCCGTGCCTCGGAAAGCACGTTTAACCGTTGGTCCCGGCTGTCATTTGTAGATCTTTGACAGTCGTTAAGGTACTCAGTGGATCGAAAGTCTGGGTTGTGGAGGTCAGATAGGCAGTCGCTCCATGTAAAATACGGGTACTCAGCTGCATCCGGCTAGACTGGAAGCCGACCCCAACACAGTTGGGAAAAGGCTAGGCATATGATGAGTGACATAGTTTCAACCTTGAATGAAATCTCTATTAAATGGGAATTGATGTAAAAAGTAAAGGTAGTTATGACGTCAACTTGACTTCATGACTATTTTATATTGTCTCGATGTTTGACATTTATCGATAATATGATAATTTGTGATACATTATTATGTACCCTAAGTCCGTCAAACAGTCCTTCCAGACCGTTTCTCATGCCAAATCACTATTACTGAAAACGTAATGATTACATCAAACTTTAACACCATAGTAAGGATACGTACAGCTTTAGAGTGAAATGTGTCGCATTTTACATTATTTAATTGTTATGTGATTCATAAGGACTATGTTATATTAAAAAATACATAAATGTTTTTTATAAAATATCTACAAAGTGTTTTGTAGGAAGTAAAGAAAAATAACTGGGTATAAAGTAATACGGATTTAGATAATTTAAATCTTTCGTCTACTTACGATTAATTAATTTCTTGAGTTAAATATACGATTGCTATTCGTTCCAGATTTTCACTAAATCAGCAAAAATAAGAATAAAGTATTATGTGCCTTGGCAAACCCCAATACGATCCTAAACGGATAATTTCCGATAGCTAACGTCTAATATTAGTTTTCCGATACCGATTACGATTATTCGGACTGTATTATTAATATCCGACATTAATCGATGTTGCTAGAACATCGATCTTAGGGTCTTTGACGGGCGATAAATTATATTTTGACATCAACCTATAGTATAAAAACTTAGTGAGTAATTGGTTGGAGGGACTTATATTGTCTGAAACATGGTCTTAAGTTTTGTACTTAAAAAACTTGTTTAAAACAGTCTGTAATTTTTTCAATGTTTTTAGCAGGTGTCTGAAACCGAAAACAGCCCTAAATGTAAATTAAAAGTAGCCTAAAACAACACTTTTAGGTTTTAATGGAACTTTCAGGGACATTTTGAAAAATTTGGCTCCGTAAATGGAAGCACTTTGAAATAAAGCAAATACAAGAAGTATTTTACCCTAATTTTTTGTCAAACACGATCTAATCTGGCAAAGTAGTTTAGTATTCTTGTAACGCCTTCGACAGTCTGTGATGTCCATTTAAAAAATAGTTGAAAATTAAACTAGTAGCGCCAGCGGCTCCACTCCCCTGAAAACTTTATAAATTTTCGGTAATTATAGGATGATTAGTATTATTTTTAATTCCCGTAATAGTATTTTTTTAGCGTACTGAATACCAGTGCTATGTTTTTTTTGCTCCATGTAATATACTGATATTCAGCTGCATCCGGTTAGACTGGAAGCCGACCCCAATAATTTTAAAAGAGTAACCATGGAGTTTCTTGCTGATTCTTCTCCATAAGAAACGACCATCCCGAACCGTGCACCTTTTTGTCAACGTTTTACAAGTGCCCATGTAGGCCTATGTGAAATAAAATATTTTGATTTTAACATAGTTGGGAAAGGCCAGGCAGATGATGATGAGTATTTTTTTAGCGTAGCTAATTTTTATGATAATTTCTGAAGTTCCAGTACTACTTCGGAGCTTATCATAATTTGTATGGAACTTCCGCCATGAAAATGTAGTAAAAAGTCGGACAAATATGTATAATCAGCTAATTATAACATTTACAACTAATAGATTTACACAAGTCTTGGATTTCTAACACGAATAATAGTATCAGAATCAGAATCAGAATCAGAATCATTTATTTGTAAAACATAGGTATAACATTAGAGATCTTATAAATAGTTAAGGTTCTTGCTATGTTTTGTCGTTACTGACATACAAATTAGAAAAGAAAAAATCAATTAAAATTACAAACAAATAAAAAAAGATTACAAATAGAACATGTCAATTAAAATAAAATAAAATAAATCACACATAAGAAACGTCAACAAAAATTAAAATCTTACAAATAATAAAATGTCAATAAAAGTAAAAATTATAAAATAAAAACAAATATTAAATCACACATAAGAAACGTCAACAAAAATTAAAATCTTACAAATAATAAAATGTCAATAAAAGTAAAAATCATAGAATAAAAACAAATATAAAATGTCAAAAGTCATAAAATCAAATAATTATCGGATTAAATCACACTAAAAATTATCATTTAAATATTCATCCACACTATAATAACATTTCTCAAGTAGTATCCCCTGAAGGGACTTTTTAAATCTGTTTAAAGGCATACACTTAATTTCATCAGGTAGTTTATTATATATCTTGGGAGCAAAACCAAATAGGCTCTTTTTCAATAGTGCAGTTTTGCACTTGACCGAACATAATAAATTCTCATACTGGGCACGAATTGGAGTTTTTTTTACCGATGAATATTTTTTAAACAGATGTTGATTTGTTTTCACTAATAATGCAATTTCCAGTATGTACAGAGATGGCAGGGTTAATATTTTTAATTTCTTAAAAGAAATTCTTACTTAATTTCCAAGTAATCCTAAGAAACTCCAAATAAATGATTAACTACTAATTACTTTCCCTTTACACCTAAAACAAAAGCATATCCTAAGTCTAATCCTTAGTACATAAATAATTTAGTGTACATTGTTCTCAGCTTGTTTCTTTCAGGTTTGTCTGTAATAAGGAATTCAAAGCATCCACCCTCGCCGCCGGGGGTTAAGCCCGGGTAAATTAATAGCCACTAGTAGAAGGTTGCGCAATAGATTTCTGTAAACCCAATGATCCTCGTTTGTGGGCAGAGGTTGTGGGCAACACACCGTTATATTTATATCTAACTGAATGAAATATCTGGCCGTAAATATATATATATCTGGTTTTCGGAAAACTTTGGCTTTGTATAGAGTCGTTTCTGTCACTGATACGGGTTTTTCTGTCTTTTTTGTAGGGTTGGCACTTCTAATTCCCATCCGAGTTCTACACCCAACATGGCATTAACCTTAAATGCCTAGAAGGGGTAGGCAGGGGATTACAGAACTCCCGTATTTTGCTACTGAAGTATTTAGTTCCATTTTAGAGACGGTTCTGTTGGATTTTCCGAATAGTAGAAAACCAGTATGAACATAAACCGAGTGTTTTAAACACGTTTTGCCAGGTCGTGATTACTTGATCGAGTTTCTTCAGATGTAACATAACACTACGCCTGTAATCTCCGGAGGGTTAGGTAGAGATGTACCTAATACACACCCACATTTCGCCAGTTATGTTTACAAGCCCTATATAATAGAGGACGAGCCTATTTCTTCAGACGTGTTCATAATAAAACAAACAAATTTGAGCAAATTTTTAAACTGATTATTTAAGTTACTACGAACATTTATTTTATGAATAATTTGTAACAATAATGATTACTTATGATTTTATAAATCATCTTGTTTCTCACATAGAAAATAATAATTTTATTATTTGATTGCAAAGATATAAAATGCTTACCACTTTAGTAAAATATCTCAGAGATTATTTGCGAATGACAAGTACTCGATTCTATTTTTGCGCGAGTTTTCAATATCGAGACGATCTTTCTTGGAGTACCTAACAGGGAAGGGTCAAGAGTCTTGCCCTTACCTAAATATTCACCGGGCCAGGTTTAGGTACGAGCCTCATAAAAAGACACGAAAATCTTCTGGTTTCTGAATCTTGACCAAGTCTCTTGAACAGCTAAACTCATGATAACTGAATAATTGATCCACTGAAGAAAGAACAACCGAGCTTATAAGTTTTTTATGAATATTTTAATTGATTCCACGGACATTGGGTAGTCTTCGGGATAATCCTATACAGTTTTATTAAGATAATGCAAAAGTGACAACTTAGTATCGAACTGAAGTGTTAAAATAAACAACTGTATTGCGTTAAAAGTAAGGTCCTTATTACCAAAACTGGATTGATGGTTTGAACCATGTCTGAATAAAAACCTTGTTTATTAACAAGACCGAAACATGAGTTTTTGGTTATTATGAAAAAACAATGACTCTTGAAGACTACAAAGTTAACAACATAAACAAATACGTAATTCAGACCTGAAGTTTCCTTACAAGTTAAAACTTTTGAAACCGAATTTGTGTTACCCGGCAATAAATTGGGCTGTCAGTTACGAGACCACTTCTGAAACTTAAGTGAAATGTTCTTTTGTTTCAAATGTAGGCTACAGAGCTGACCTCTTTGATATTTTACAATACTATTACATTAGTCAACCGATATTCCGAAAATGGTTTCCATGTTTCGGCTGCCAAGTGGGAATTACAAAACGAAAAGTAAAGGAAAAGTCGTAAGTTCAAACGCGCCTCATTCGAGGCTTGAAATCGTTATTCCTTTTAGAAGTATTAAGGTTAATAGAAGTACGACTTTTTTTATTAGTTAATTAAGCGTGATCTCGGCTGTCATTATTACCCGAGAGTCTGACTACCAGTCTTAGCAAGAGAAATCGTGGTACACAGTAAATGGATAATGGAGGTCAAATAAGTAACTGTAAGATATTGATTTTGATTTATTTGCCTGATGGAAACCTACCTTATTATAGTAAGGAAAAGATCAGGCAGATGATGATGAATCAAATTTGTATGTAGAAGAGAAAATGTACACAGTAATGATCTCAGTATTTTACTATTTTCTTATACTTTTACAGTATCCTCGCTGTTGTTATAGCTTGAATAAATCCCGAATATTCACAGTTGAAAAGGCTTGCAATGGCAAAAAGAAGACAGGGGATGGACACCTCTGCCGAGAACCAAACATCTAAAGCTGTAGCTTATCACTAGCTGCAAAGCTAGATACTGTGGTAAATGCAAGGCTTCCTTGGTTCGAAGTCCGTTTAATCACTAAACTTTATTTTAATAAATAAAGAAAATTCATATTATAGAATTCGATCTGATCATTGATTTGTGCATTTAAAACCGGAAGGTGTTATTTTAATTATTTGATTGTAACTGGCCGCATTATAATAAATCAGACCATAGCGTCCACTGCAAGATAAGCCGTCCCCAAGGCCCATAACAAATCGCTCGGAAGTGTGATAGTTACATCGAGTGGATATCATCGGCCACCAACCAGCTAGCCGGATTCGGAGGTCCACCTTCTCACTTTTAACGCACATTGACAATGGTGTAAAATCGCACTAAATCAGCGTGGCATAAACTTGCCACTTAGTGTGAGGAAAATAATTTATACAAGGATAAGGTCCTTGTACAAATTATACAAATTACAAACCAGATGTTGTTATTTCCAAAATATTCCTTAACCTGCTTTTGCCCTAAAATTTATTCAAATAATTTTATCTGGTACGACCACCTTTGCAAAAGCTATATTTCTACTTAAAGACCCATCAGAGCATTGCCTACTTACCCAAAACTCTCGACTGTCGTATATCAGTCAGACTCGTCGGTCCCACTCGTACGGTCAAGTTTACATGATAGCGTTCTGTACCAGCACTCCCAGTGTCCCTCGCCCCCGCAGTGCCGCTTAACAACTAAACTTTACGCAGGTTCTTCACATTATAGCCTCGGGAAGGTAAACATTGGCCATATTATTTCATTTGATGTTTTTTTTTTCAGATGCCGTATATCTACTGAATATCATCAACTATAAACTACTTAAAGAATTAACGAACTCGAAAGTATGAATTGCACACATTCATTAATCACAAATTTAGCATTTTGAACAATTTTGTCGACCGCCTATTTTTAAATAATCTGATTTAGAATAGAATACTAAAAACTATTATTAAAATGAAGACTACTATTACAAGAAGTTGACCTGAATTTAGGTACCTAGTGTTTACAGATATTCTTTTCTTTTTCCGTTTTTTCCATAAAACCAGAACCTGGAAACTCGAAATAATCCACAGCCAATAAAAAGACACATACATACATTATTTTCATGAACTGAAAAACAAATTTAGTTTTACTGTTGAGTGTAAATTGACCAATGAATGAGCATTTAAAAAATTGTTATTATATTGTTTGGTGCTACGAGACCCTTTGTGAGCGATTCTGACTCGTACTTGGCCGGTTTTTTTTAATATTACCATACGTGTTGATCAGCTGATCGCGTCAGTTTTACAGAAAGTGTAGTTTTCCATTTCTTCCATAAAAACTCGCAACCTGGAAACCTGAAACAAACCACAGCCAATAACAAGCATACCATGTAGGTTTACCATCTCTGCCGTACTACCAGGGAGAAATTACCGTCGGCTACTTGTTAACGTCTGGTGTAAGGCCACGGCTATGTTTGTATTCTCTGAACAATCCCCCGGTCTGTGATAAAGTTAACGCCAAGGCTTTGTGGAAACCGTTGTGTTTATTATACCGACAATTTCTTGTCTAATACTTTCGACGGACGCTTTGCTTTTCTTCATTTGATGTCGGGTAGCTTTGATCAGTGTTAAAGATTATGTTGTCGTTTTTATTTGACTTGGACAGTCTTTGTAGTGATTGTTTTGTGCAGGGTGTGACATATTAAACGCAGGACCTCTCGTTTTGTGTCTCCGACCATAAAATTGAACAACACTGTTGTTCTGTGGCTTTTGGAATTTCATAACTTTTTTTTTAATATTATCATTCATGTTGATCAGCTGATCGCGTCGTTGATGGAAAAAATGCAGGGTGTAAGGGACAGCCCTCCGCAAACTGATAGGGTGAGTTCAGTACATCATACTAAGATGGCCGGTACATGAAATTATTTCAGGACCGTCATGGGAATCCAATAAACCTGATTTGTTTATTACCTCACACACACTGTATCGTTACCGTGGCAAGCCGTACGTAGCGAACGGCAGCGCAGCAAGCCTTCGGCCGCCCTCCCCGGTGTTTTATTTACATAAACGGAGTGCTGCGTTCAGAGAATGTAATTTTGCATTGAAAAAATATTAGCCGAAGAAACGGTGTAAAAAATGAAATTTTTCCGGAGAAAATTTCCGGTGGAATATGATTCAGAATAAAGAGCTGAATGCACCCTGTCAGTTTGTTTGCGGAGGGCTGTCCCTTACACCGTGTATAATATTAGGTACTATCATATTCACTGACGGTCGACCACTTTTCAACCTTATTATTACTCACTGCATAAAGGTGAAAAGCGCACGTCAATAAGCGCGCTAGTACCTAGGTTAAATGATAGTTTTTTTTTGAATGAATTAATCATTCTAAAAGAGAATGACCAAAGTTGGTACCAAAAAGTCTCGCGCCTCAAAACCAAAATATTATAGTAATTAGTTTCATATTTTTTTACGGCATTACGCGTCGGGGATTTGATTTTTGAACTGGAAATATACTTTTCGAGTTTAAAAGTATGAATATTGTTTTACTCCCTTTATATGACGTTCCGTTTCAACTGAATATAAATGACGTTCCGTTTCAATTGAACAAACCCTTGTCTGTCGAGCGGACGCTAAAATTAATTACAATTAATTAAGATCAGTACACCAAATCGATTTAGTTTGGTTTATTGCTATTTGCAACAAAATAGATTTTCTCAGCCTAAAGATTTTGATTTATCGATTACATCCCTAAATCCCGACTAGTTTATAGCACTTACTATACTCTATGGTTTATAGTTATCTTATCTGTGGCATCTGACATTTGTACTGTACTGACTGACTATTGGCAATGTAAAGGTCTAAAATAAAATCGAGTTTCAGTCAAGCATACTGTGGATGTTACTTTAACTCGTAATTCTTACTAATATTAGTGTATTACGCTGTTTTTAGAGCAATAATGTAATGTATGTGTGTTAAAATACGTCGTTGGTAGCGTCGAAAAAATAGACCTACTTTTTAGGTTAGTTTCGATTTTATAAAATAACTCTGAAACGCGGGTTTTTTTTTCAAAAATAATTTTTGTAGGAGTTAATACGATCAGTGTAGTCTATAAAAAACAAGGTTTGATTTTGATGCAGCATGGTACGGGATTCCATACTTCCATGAGCATTCTCCTTTGGGTAGGTAGGTAGTCCGTTCCATGGTGGGGTGCTGCGCTCCGCTCAGTCAGTCTCAGATTTAAATAAGCTGCCTACACAATTATAAAACCGACGTTCCATTTACGTCTTAGAACACAACCATTTCTCGTTACCTTTGAATCTAAAAAACAACTGACGAACGCTTTTTTTCTACTACACAAAAGGCTGTATATTTAAATTCCTTTGTAAATATCAAATGAGGTAATGCAGGGGATCATTCTCTTTGCAGTCACGTAGTCAAGTAATGATGAATGCATGGAGACTACTGTCTTGGGAACATCTGCGCACTAAGCGGGCTTTGTACTACAAATGAGACAATTTGATGAATGCATTTACTTGTGAAAGGGGTTAGAGAGAATTGGTTATTATGCAAGTGTAAATGGGTATTGGTTCTGAATACTTGGTAACAATTGGGATTACAGATATTATTTTTTTTTTTCCATGGAGGCCGGCAGGAACTGGAGAACGCTAACTGCCATGATCGTTGATTTGGTCCTCGTTCATAAATCTGGTTCTGGTGTGTTTATTATCTGTGTATGTATTGACAGGAAGGAATCTCTTTCTTTTACGATTTAAATTCAATTAGCTGAGTTTGTCTGATTTAAATTTATTTTGAGAGAAAATAAAAACTTGAGTTTAAAATCTAGTATCAACTTTTTCGGATATTGTTAGGAAACTGTTTGTCAAAAACACACTCCATTATTCATGTTCTAGTTTTCTCTTATTTCCACTTTGAAAACCGACTACTGAGAATAACAGGTATTACAAAAGTTTAGCTTTCCCCCTATAAAGCTGGGTTCGTATTCTTTCACCAGAGGCCAGCAATTTCCCGATTTAAATGGTCCGACGGCTCCTTACAACAATCATGGCTAACAAGGCGATTATTACACCGCCGGGTTTTTTCTCATTCAACGTCGTCGACACCACGGATATAAAGAATGTGGATTAACCAAACTGGGTGTGATTGCATCAGCGTAACCAGCCAATAATGTTTCCACTACTGTGAGGCGAGCATTCACCAAACTGGCCCAAAGCGGTTGAGTGTGTTTGGATGACCCAGAATTGTAAAATATCCTGTGGGTAGGTAGTTCTGTTGTTTCGAAATGCTCAATTATTCTGGAATAAGATTTTCCATTGTATTTTTTTTTCTGAGTACGCGAACTTCGGATGTTTTAAAGTGTGGGTGTGACTCCGCGACACTTGTCGCAGAAGCCAGTTTCTTAACCCTTAACATCGTACATATACATGTAATAAACGACACGTTATGCCTATCGTCCGTCCTATTTTACGTAGATCGTACTTGCACCATCCATTTCTCTATACCATGGTCTCAGCCTTCAATTTCTTTTGTTCTACTATTTTTACTCCCGGATCGCTGGCACAAGAAATCCCAGGACAAGTAATTACTTTCATCTCTGACTTTTATCGGGAATTTTCTTAATACCTACAGCTAAACATAATTTTACTAGAATATTTCATGACGACTTTCTATGCACATAGCATCACCCCCGTTTTCCCGAAAACATTAGTAGGCAGAGGTCTATATTAACCCTCATATTTCTGCAGTTATGTTTAAGTGTTATGTTATAGAGAGCAAGCGCATTGCTATTAACTGCTGTTTGTGTATGTGAGTTTAAATGTTTGTAAACGCACCCACGATACAGGAGAAACTGCTAGTGTGGGGCAACGTTGTAAAAAAAAAATTGAGCAGAAATCCAGACTAACAGTGGTCGAATAACAATAATTATCTAAATGGTTTAAAATTTGAAATGGAAATCTCGCGTTTGCATAGTGTACTGAAATAAAAGTACCTATCGCTATTTGTTAAACAATATATTAAAAAAAAAAAACAAATTTTAAATAAAAAATATCATATGGTATATAAAAAAAAGTATAAAAAAGATAAATTTATAAAGAATAGTTTGGGTTAGTAGAGGTAATTTTATTATTTAGGAAAAAAATACTCTATTTATTTTAGAATATTAAGGATCTAAAGATATCTAACGACTTAAACTAAATATAATTTGATTAAATAATTAAAAAATACAATTTCAGATTAATTGTATGTAAAATACGTAGTTACGTCTTAGTTAATCCGATTTATGATTAACGCGATAGTAAAACAATTCTGGTGCGCACCCACAGGCGTGGTGCGGCTCCGTATAATATCAAATTCTTGAGGGTTAGGGAAAGGGCCGAAAACCAATTACGGCCCTTTCTACTGATTCAAAACCAGGAACAATGGTTTCAAGGACACTTGCTTAAATAGTCCACAGCAACTTATTAATACTGATAGCATACACTTATTAAATACATAATATCCATCCACTGCTCTGCAGGTCAAATAAAATTTTCAATCATTTTCTTCAAAAGAATTACATAACTTCACAGATCAAGATCTTCTTCACAAATGACAAATTCCGTCCATCAAATCACAAACTTTTTTAATTACTCTACAAATTTCAAATTTGACAGTTTAAAAAAAACACATAAGGCTTTAAGTTTCCAAGCATACTGGCTTAAGTGCAGGGAAACACTGCAATAGGTGAATAGCATGCGTATTTGCACAAATATGTACACTGTATACTAAGCAAAATTCAAAGTCCAAATTTTCGTGAAATTGCAACTTTAAGACCGAATACTTGATCTCATGGAGTCGAAAGTAATTATAATGTTCACAAACACATAGACTTCAATTCAATCATGAAGGACAATCTCGTGGTTGAATTAAGTTAAGCGTATACATATTAATGCTCGACGTAATGTCGGTCCTTAGAGCCGGATACCTATTATCCGCCACAAGCCTTTCTTCTAGATTATATTAAATATCAGTTAAATAGATTCCCTCAAGGCAAGTTTTCTAGAAAAAACAATATGCCAAGAGAGATTTCATTATATCTTGAGCTTTAGTAAACAAAGGTCGGTAAGAGATTGCTTTTCAACGGCTAGGTTTATATTCTCATTATAATTTATTAACGTTGTTTCTGTTTACAATAGTTAGGATATCGGAGTTGTTTTAGAAAACAGCCGAAGGATGATAAGATAGGAATAATTGTTTTTTTTTTGAAAATTCATCATTTTTGTTTTAATGCTTTCGCATTATCCCTACCACAATATAAAACAACTCATTAACCCAATAACGCAACGAAAACACACGTACCGCCATTAAATAGTTAGTAACCCTGTTAGCGATAGAAACATTCACTCAAGCCATTATCGTTAATACAGAACAAAGCCATTTGCACGATTTATATTATTACTTACTTTATTGGAATTATCGCTTTATTTTTATGAGTTGCTTACTTTCCCCATTATTTCTGATATTTTTATAACCGGTCGTGTAACAGGTAACTTAGTAGATACTTACACTTTATTTAGTGATTAATGGTGCAAATTAACTTTTATTTTCATTATTTTCCTATCCAATCGGAAGGAAAACCAAATCAGTTTGATCTCATAATCCGGTTCGAAGGACCAAATCACAGATAGTTTGATATACCTATCTATTTTATATCTTCCGCTATAAATCCATATATGAATAGTAACCAAACCCTTCGGATATTTATGATAAAATCATTTGCTCGTAATCTTAGGAGGCAAAACCAACACAACATTGTAATAGCTAACTAAACAATAGTTTCTGTTTCCTTGTTTATTTTCCCGGAATTCGGGCCAACCATCAACTTTGGATATTAGGATTATTAATCCTAAGTTATCATTGGAAAATGATAGCACATACTGATACGTATAATTATCCTGCCATGTTCATTATTATCTATGGCTTGCAGAGTTATTAACTGCGTCGAAATGATATTAGCAAAGCATAGACCACGGTATAATTAATAGCTTTTACACCAGTATACAATAAAATAATAATCTTCTTTTAAATGAATCCAGAAAAAATAGAAGCATTATGAACCATGGATACAATTGTATTTTGATAAATAATATGATTCGCCGCGAGACAATGCCAGATATAATTATGACCAAAAGATTACAACGAAAGAGAAAAGGATGAAGAATGGCCGCGGGTCAAAGGGCGAAACTTATGATATTCATATTTTCGGCTAGCCATTTAGATATGATACCAAAATATAAATATTTATACTCTTTTTACGATTTTGTCAACGATATTTGTGTTGGCAGAGGCGCATAATAATAAGTGTGGGCTTGGACTTTGTCTATGGTTTCCTTATACAAATAAACACAATGCTAAGTATATTCAAGTATGGTAATTGTACTTCAACTCAGCCTATCGCAGTTCTGCTGGACCCTATGCCTTTCCTGAGCAGCGCCACAGCACCCAGATCTCTACCTTCCGTATACAGTTCAACCCAGGTACCATTTTAAGTTCATCGTTAGAGTAGATTCTTTAATTGCATGAAATACGATACACGGTGGTGTTAAAAATAAAGTGATTGTTTGAATCAAGAAGAAACATATACTTTTTTATTTATTTAAATAATGTAATCTATTATTTATTACACATGAAAACATAACATCGCGCCTGTAATCCCCGAAGGGTTAGGCAGAGTTGTACCTAATAGTACACCCACATTTCGCCAGTAATGTTTAAGACCCATGTAATAGGAAGCTAGCCATCAACTGGGTGCAAATCCAGACTTCGTGGCTGCTACTGAGTAATTCCTGCTGGAAAAACCCAATAACACTTTGCCCGACCTAGGAATCGAACCTAGGACGTCATGCTCAGCAGTCGCGCTTGCGACCACTAGACCAACGAGGCGGTCGAGGCTTTTATTTATTTTTAAGAAATATTAAATAAAATCTCAGTTAATATAGATAAGAGAATATATATAAACATGTAAGCTGAAACTACCGCTACGTCAAAAAGGAATTAGCTTAATTTTCACATAAAACTTTGGTAGCTGTTAAACCCACAGTGATTTCAACTATGTTAATCAATTAAAACCATGCTACTAGTTCTAACGCTTCCAGCCATCTAAATTAATTGCCCGACTATATTAATTAAAACTCCAACGTATACAGATAATTTAAAGAATGTCTATAACTCGAAGTTCCGTAGTCAAATATGCGGAACTATCCGGTAGACGACGACGTAGTAAAGCGCGTTCACATTGGTCGAGTAACTAGACGAGTAACTACATTTAAATATTACTGCGGTTCCCGAACGTGTACACTCAGGACAACGTTTGCTATGCAAAACTTATACTGTCACTTACGGCATATCTTCCGTGTTTGTTCATGATTATATCCCGCAAGTGACAGTATAAATTTAGTTTTATACCGTGAAAGCATAAAACAGTGTTTACTATGCAGTCACGAGCACTAATATAAACCTACTAGCTGACCCGGCGAACTTCGTACCGCCTTAACGTAGCAATGATGCACTACTTTATTTTGTATAGCTGACCTATCTTAGGTATGAGTACCTATTCAATTTGAACTGGAATCTATTCGAGTAATATTTTTTCCGAGTTGGCACATCACTATCACAGATTACCACAGATTTTTTTTATAAAGCCAATGTACTACCACAGATTACTAAATAGGTTATGCGAAGTTTGTATAATGCGTTCTGAAATCATACTCATATACTCAGACCACACTTAGGTGCGCCTATCTATATTTTACCTTAGTAACGTCATAAAATCGGAACATTTAATAATATTTACATAACTATTCCGTGGCGATTTATTTTCAAAAATTAATTAGAATTTAATTAAGTAACCACGTTTCCGAACAAATGATGCTCGAATTTAATTAAGTAACCACGTTTCCGAACAAACAAATGCTCTTTCAATATGGTCTATGGCTGTGAATGACATTGACATTCGTTACGCGCGTTTTTTTAAATATGCAAAATTAAATGTATATTTTTCAATATTTCTGAGAGATTTTCTTAATATTTTTTTCCGTAAGAACCTTCTCCTAATAATAACAAATACAACAAAAAAAGAATTAGTGAAATCGGTCCAGCCATTCACGCGTGATGCCGTGACCAAGGAAAACGGGTTTCATTTTTATATATATAAGATACGCAACAATCTTTAAAAAGTGATTTTCTCTTAATGTATGTATTTTAATTTTATACCGTTACTAAGACTGTATCCTGGACTCATTCTATTATTAAATAGGTTTAAACCTAAAATTCCGAGCCATATTTTACAAGAAAAACACTATTAAATTTTGCTAGTGGCTGTGCGTTCCTACCACGGTTACAAACAAACGGTTCTCTCTGCAACGGGTAATAGTTATTTTCAACTTGAAAGTAACCATTAGAGAATCAAGTTCTCTTCATTAAACTTTAAGGCATCGTGGCAAATGAAAAGAGACTTATTGAAGTAGCAGAATTTAATACAAAACTAAAAATTACAACCAGGCTTTTAAGTTAGACTTGAAATTATATTTTATTGCTCTTCTGTCCGTACTTGAACACTTACTCGACCAATTTGAACGCGCCCTAAATCTTGTAAAATAATTAGTGAGAGCAAGTGAGGCGAGTCTTCACCAGCCACAGAGATATTTAACCTTGAATCTTTGTCTTTGTAATGATGCCAGTATAATTCAATTCACTGATTTCAGACACAATGAATGATCCATAATTTTGTTAGTAGGTACACGTAAAATTAATGTTCGTAATTATACAAAGTGGAGACGATAATACGACAATAAATGAAAATACTTTACTATTCTAGAATAGTAAGTATTTTATTTAATGGGAATATTTTTAAACTATTTATAAATCCTAACTTCGAAAAAAAAAATCCTTCTTATTTCTTAATAAACAAACTAAATAGCATAAAACTGTCAACGAAATACCACCAATCACCACTATTTACCAATATTGGTTACAGGCATAATGTATAATTTGTTCTAATTCTCATGAAGAAAATATTTTGGCGAAGGTTTTTGAAGTAGCAAGTTGGGAACATTGTTTATACCGATGCGGGGGTGGTCAACCTGTCGGTGCTAGCCTATTAACAGATACATCATGTAGACTACGCTAAAGATTTAAAAAAAAATCTGTGACTAGAATCTTACTGGATATTTTTATATTATATGCAGACTGGAAACGGCATGAGGTATACAAAATTTAATTTACTGTCGTATTGGTCTCCACCTTGTATAATATAATAATTTTAATAAAATCACATTGTTCTATTATTAATACGAATGTTCTTGTGAATAAGAATTAATCATAATAAAATTCTGGTTTGAATATATCTGGTTTTTAGTGTAGCATCCCAGATTGTGTTTAAGACAATTTTTTTATTTCGTCATGAAGGCTCCTACGCTTGAATGTTGAATTCAAGAGCCAAGTAGATTATCAATTATAACACAATGACATGATGTTACCGATGAAAGGAATACAAAACATTTCGTAAAATCCAATTTAAGTCCAACAGTTTCGTAAATGTAAGCTGTAGATTTGTTGAATAACACAACTTTAGATACTACTAGAAAACTAAAGTCAAACCCAATTCCACCACTTTCTAGCTCAAATATCACAAAGTAATATTAAACGCAGTGTCTGCTACCTTCCGACCCGAATCCGGAACACAAATTAGAAATTTTCCGCCTGAAAAGTCATTTTCATTGATTCCATTCGATTCTGAATCCGATTGCTAATATTCCAATTCAAGTTGCTAATATTCCAATTCCACTTGCTAATATTCCAATTCCTCTCGACATCTTACTAAAGTGTAAAGTTGGGTTAAATTAAAATGCTCAAGTAAAGATTTTAATGTACAAGGAATTCTTAATAATGTTTATTGTGGAAGTTTCGAGTTAATAAAGAGCTGTTCAAGTTAGTGGTAACTTTGAAAACGTTTGTCTTATTAATATATTTCAGGGTTACATGTGCTTGGTAAGTTTTAACTTTTGAATAAAGTGTTGGATTTGAGTTAAAAGTTAGACTAATTCTCAACTAACCGTCTGGGCTTTTCACTGTTTTCCTCACAGGAACGGCACACTGAATGTTATCGGGAGAGAACCACGTACAAACATGGACATGAATAATTTTAGTTAAGTAGATAACAACCAATAGGTATTACTTGTCCAGACTTCAGACGAAAATCACGCTTAAAGGCATGCATTTACAGTGTGTTACTGAAAAGTTTTGTCGTAGCTTTTCAGTACAAACCGCAGATGACACCTTCGGAAAGACTACTCTGCCAGAAACCACTCCTGCAAACTTGACTTCAGAGGAAGTCTTCGGTTTCTACAACATTTTATTAGAAACAACAGTAGAGTGATATTGTTGGCCAGTTGCCAACGGAACACAATTTCGTCCATTTTTGTCCACTACATATTTATGATGGACGTCGATTCAAGCAGTATCTTTCGACACTAATTGAATCGTTTATCATAAGCTTGCTTGATTATATTATTGTTTTATATCTTTGAGTGGATGTGTCCGAAGTATTCAGTGCTGGATACAGTAGTTATCTAAAAAAAAAACTATGCATTGTAGGTCTTGAGTTCGAAATTATTTTAAGCTTTACTTTAGGCAAATTATTATATCGTCATTACCTCACAACTGTGAAGGAAATGAACTTGACGAATCCACAATTCGACGACGTGCGACGTCATGCCACCCTGCACTGTTCGAGTCTTTTAATTTTCATTTGGCGGCTAATACACTGGTTTTGCTCTTGTCAAAATTAATACATTGCCAAGCATCCCTTCAACTGCTTACACTGAAAGAGAAAAGTGTGTGAACCCAATCCCGTGTTTCATCTATACTGTAATTTGTGTTAAACAGAAAAGTACAGTCACAAAATTGAGCTATGCCTCACATTTAGCAGTACTCAAGTGTCTCATTAAGTACAAATAAATTCTCGAAACAGTTTCAGTGACTGTCAGTGGTCGGGTCCAACCAGAAAACTTCGGAAGTGGATGCTGTATTGCTCAATAGTTCATTGAATGCAGGCCCGCTGCGCCTATTCGGAATTTATAGCTCTCCGAACATCAACTGCTGGCGAAGTTGAATGTATGGAGTAAAAATATCCTGGAACGTATATGGTTTTTTAACGTAAAATATATCAATATTTTCTGTAGAGTTTTGTACACGCGCACCAATTAAAAATATAATGTCTGTTTTTTAATGATTTTCAGGTAACTTGATTAGTCGGCCTATCCAGGTATTGAGTTTTTTGTAGCAGGTACCTACAGATGAATTCTGACGATTCCTGATCTTTGGTAAGACTTCTTTAACTACAAAAAAAAACATCTAACCAAACATCCCTTCACAATATCAAACATTCTTTTTCAGGCAGACGAAATCCCAAACAATATGTTCATTTAACCATGCTGAATAAACCGGGTACAGTTCAGTAATCTAGCGATTACACTTAAACCAAAAACAATGGCACAGTAACCAACCAACAGCGGTCAATACACAGGCCGGTCTTGTAATTGGGTGGCGTAAACAAAAAATATTTATTGGCAGGGGTCGTCGACCCGTGGCTCGCAAACTGGGCATTTTGCCAACTGCTCAGCTCTCGACGACAGATAAATTCGGGTGCCCGCTTTTGTGCACGTGTTATAAATAGTAGCATTCGCGAAAATGTAAGAGTACTACCGACTTTTGACATTTTTAAGTGTAGGTGTTATGAACTGAATAACAAGAGTGTCAGCTGTTTATTTCTCGCTCTTTTCGATATGGTATTGATAGAGATAAAATGTTGTGGATACCTGGCATTGTCTCGCAATGTGAATTGCAAGACAAAATGGTATGTGCCATTATTTATTGCACATAAACATAAATGATTATAAATAATGATGATTTTGTGATTATAAATGATTACGATTATTTTATGATTTATATATGCGTATTAGTATCAATATAAGTATATAAAATTTCGAAAACAAGAAGTTATTTTTTAGATATTTATTTTGTACCCTATCACAATGTTTTCTTATTTAACCCAAAGGTTGACTGGTAGAGAAAGCCTTGAGGAATTAAGTTCGCCTATGTACCACTATTGTACATGAAGTTTAAATATATAAATAAATAAACGATCAAAATTAATAAAACGTTTTGTACTTTAAAAAGTCGAGTGTCAAAATATGTAAGGTTCGTATTATGTCGCACTATCTTTCTATTCCTCATAGTTTATTTAAAACAGAAAATAAACTATGAGGAAGGAGGATATATGTTGTAGTTTGTAGTACACTAAAACATAAAGATTTACGTCACCGCATCAACTGCAACATTTACCACCGTAATACCACTGCAGAACACGATAATTTTGCGAACATTTTGTTCCTCTACCATTGTGTTTTCAAAGACTGGTGCAGTGATATACAAATGTGCCCCTCATCATCTGCCTGGTTTTATCCCAACTATTGTGGATTTGACTTGCAGTCTATCCAGATGAAGCTGATTAGCAGTATGTTAAATGGGGCTACTTGCCTTTTTGATCTCCACAACACAGTTATTAGGTATGACCATACCCTTTGGCAAGGCTGGGTGTCATAACATAACGCCTGTAATTCCCAAAGGGGTAGGGAGGAGGTGTACCTAACAGTACACCCACATTTCGTCAGTTATGTTTTAATTCCCTTGTAATACAGAGAAATTCGTGTTGGAAAAGCCCAATAACACTTTGCTCGATCCGGGAATCGGACCCAGACCTCAGTTCAGCAGTCGCGCTTGCGATCACTCGGTCAATGAGGCAGTCTGAGTGTCACACTTCTTAAAATTCGTACTCATGATTTTTGGCCTCATATTAATTATGACCGTAACGGTTTGATTGACAATTATCTTGAACATTTCTGTGGAACTGTTTGTAACTAAACCTTAGTATCTTTCTCAAACAAAAGTAATATAAACGCCACTAAAACTTTTTTCCGTCTACGTATCAGTTACTTCGGTTGCCCCAGTTCTCCTTTTACGACGTAACCTAATTTTACTAAGATAGTCTGCAAAGTGTCGCGTACTTATTATCGAGAAATAAATGTCTGTTAAATAATTTTTATTGCTATGTAATAATTCTGTAAGGGATTTAGGAGTGATCATTCAATTCAATATCTTTATTGTTCATAAGATATTTTATTGCATTTGTATGTATATTTTTAATAATAATTTCACTTGGTGGGGTACAAAGGTTGCGGGCAAAAGCTAGTAAAGAATAAGATTCTAGTCGGTGTACCTACATGTAAAGTCAGGGAAATTAAATTCTAAGCAAATTGACTACAAACTTAAATTTTTAATGTTCAAATCATAGTTATCATTCGTTGAAGTTTCTATAAAATTATTTTTTACACAGCAAATCGATGTAGGGCGTCAAAATGGTTTATTTATCTGTCTTTAATTAATAATTTTCCTGGGATGCGAGTGAAATCACGAACAAGCTTTCATAAATCCCACTTTAACCCAATTTCCATACCAAGCATTAAGATAAGATAAGATAATTAATTTGTCCAAAACACGAGTATACACACACATGGCATGTAAGAAATTACATCAAATTATATATCACAGTCATGTTTTGCCTGAACGGCGCACAAATATAAGAGCTAGGATGTTATATAGCATCAAATTAATTTTAAATTCATTCGTTACATATAGTAATTAACAATTCAATTTCGATTATAACTTAAAAATTAACAGATACAATAAAATATAATAAAATAAGTGTCATAGGCTCATCATAGTAAATAATACAAATTAGAAAATTAAATATTAATGTAATTACTAATAATTAAAGTATCATTTTTTATACAAGTCAAATTAATTTATCGTTCAGAAATTCGTCAGTGCTGTAATAGACTTTCTCTAACAGAAGGCTTTTTAATCTATTCCTTAGTTTTTCTGTTGTAAATTCCCTCCAGTGTTTTGGCAACATATTATGAAGAGTTGGCGCTATACAGAATATACATTTTCGCATTAGAGTTGTCCTGGATCTTGGGATACATAGTTTACTATTTTCGCGTCTACGCATTGAAAAACAAGATTCTTGAACAACTTAGTACCTGCACAAGGGAAATACTTGAAAGTGTCCCAACTTTAATACGCCTTCAATACACTAAGTGAGCAGACTCGGAGTCGCGATGCCAATTGGTGTAAACTTTTCTCTTAGACTCGAGTTTTAAGCATGTTTTGCACAAAAACACTCAGTGTAATATTGAACAAGTAAAAGTTTCTTGTTCAACACAAATGAAAGAAATATTGAAATCCCATTTCTTTTAGTTTCAACTGAAAAATATAAATTGAAATCAAAGTAACTAGAATTGTGAAGTGTTATTGCAAAGATAGTGTTTTGTTTTAATAGAAAAAGTGTAGCTTCTCGATTAAAATAATGAAAGTTAACATTTGTTGTCATAATTTTAAGTATCTAATTAAAACCATAGCAACTAGAGTTGTGTTGTTGTTGCAAAGATAGTGCTTCCTTTTAAAAGAAAACGTGTAGCTTGTCACTGAAAATAACTTCACACTCCATTTCATGCGTTCATTCGTAGCAACTTGTTAAAACTGGATAGCGTATCCGTCCTTTCATTAGCGAATCCAATTACTTAAAACCCATCCATGTTCCTCCTTTGCCCTTTGTGTTCCAGGGCCGCGGTATCTCTTTTCAATAGTCCCTTGCGGACCCCTTCCTGTTTGCTGACATCTCTTTGAGACGCGCGTGGAACACGAACGCGCCGTCGACACGACCTGTCGTCATAAGACGGACGGACGGTGAGCTAGCCCATTACTCACCCACCGTCCATAGGCCCGCGGAGCAATGTGCCCTTAGTTATCATTAACAATATTGAGCAATGTTATGATTAATTGATATTTACTTTTCGACAGGAGTTAACGTGGAGTATTATCACAGTTACTGCTGACATCGATTGGGTTTACACAACCGCTTTTCATTTTATCAATTTATAATCTAAACAATCCGACGATTTATAATCTAAACAATCCGACGGCACGGTTGGCGCAGTGGCTGAGCGATTGACTGCTGCGTTGCGTTCCGCGGGTTCGATCCCCGCACGGAACAAATATTTGTATGGCCTACAGATAGTTGTTCCGGGTCTGGCTGTTTGTGTATGTGAGTTTAAATGTTTGTAAACGCACCCACGATATAGGAGAAATTCCTAGTGTGGGGCAACGTTTTAAAAAAAAAAAAACAGTACCCAAATTTTTCAGAAAATAAAAAAGGAAAAAAGGTTCCAATGAAACAAACTGCAAGGTAATGCCCGGCTTATAAATGAGTCCTCACTAACGAGATCTCTCGTATCGACGCGGATATACCAACGTAAACACTCCAAACCAGTTATTGAGATAAAGTTAAAACGTAACATGTATATTTCAGTAAAACCACACGATCCATCCTCGTCGAACGGAATTGAAAACAAAATATTCTAGCGGAGTGAAACGTTGGTGTAGAGCAGGGGTACTCAAACTTCGAGTATTGAAGCTTTTGATCTCACCATCATAAGTACCGCAAAAAATACCAAAAAATAGACTATAAAATACCAATATTATTGTGAGATCTCTTGGATTTCTTTTTGGATGCTGTCTTGTTAATTTTAAGTACGTGTTTGCAACCCGCAGTAAGATACTCGTATTGTTGACAATCCCTGGCGTAAAGTAAAGACGAATGATAGCCGACGCTGTCTACATAGACGGTTGCAATGGCGTCGACGTTGCTACGGCGTAGACGATGCTACGTCGTAGACGCTGCACTACTACGATTGATGTCTTGAGATACTAAAAGTTGTAACATCTTTGATGGAGGATCTAGTTTAAGTTTATGTGTACGTTTTATAGTAAGTAGGAATAAATCCCAAGTTTAACAGCGTTGTTACTGGAATTGACGGTTTATACTGGTATGTTTTATATGCATTTGCGAGCAAATACGACTTTTGTTGCTCTTTTTATTCTATGTTCAATAATACTCGTATAACAAAATCTGCTATTAATGTTACTTTATCATAAAATTAGTTTTTCTCGCGGCTTTGCTTGGACAAATTTTCAACAAAAACTTGTTGAAAATTTGTCCATGAGAACTTACTACTGGAATAAAAGTTCTTACCCAGGACGTGGTCTACTTGAGTGCCAAAAATCCAAAGCCATTTACTCGTGTAAATATTAGAAAGACAGAGCCACTTACGCATCACATTACTACGAGCATGGTTTGCAGTTATACACAATATATCCTCTCTGTATGAAGCTGAACTTCAAAACAAAACGTTCCCAATATATTTCTAAGTCAATATCTAAGAATAATGGTTCCCGTATAAAGTTTTATCGTTCCTCTACCGGGCTGCGGCAGACTGATGCATTGGAGCGTCCGAACGAGAGACCGCCGTGTGTTTCACTGACGGGTAACTAAACTGCTCTGTAATGTTACATTTTTAAGGTAAGCGTGCCTAAAATACTTGTTTAATAGCTTTATCTCATTCTACCTATAGCTAAGCATGGTGGCGCATGCTGGTATTGCATTGCTTTGAAATTCCCTTTTCGTGTCTGTCCATGTTTTTAACCGCACTCTTATTCTGAACTAAGAATATCTGTTGCGCAAGATTTTCTTGAGGCTGTTTTAACGATCATTGAGAGATAAACCTGTATTACTAAGTAACGTAACATCACGCCAGCAATCTCTGAAGGGTTAGGTAGAGATGTACCTAATAGTACACCCACATTACGCCAGATATGTTTAAGTCCCATGTAATAGGGGGAGCCTATTGCCATCATCATCATCATCCACAGCCCGACTTCGCCCACTGCTGGGTATAGGCCTCTCTTTGCTTGCCATCAACTGGGCACAATTCCAAACTCCGTGGCTGCTACTGAGAAATCCCTGACGGAAAAACCCAATTTAACTTTGCCCGACCTGGGAATCGAACCCAGCACCGCTGGCCCAAGAAACGCTGGGTACGCTGACGGTAACAGTGCAAAAGAGGAAACGAAAACCGTCTGAACGAAACACCGCCGCCGTTTTCCACTGACGGTTTACTAAACTGTTCAGTAACAGTAGTGATACATTTTTAAGGCCCACCCACTTGTTTGAAATACATTGGCGGTTTCAATACAATGAAGTTACTCGAACTAAACAGCATAATTGAAATATTTCAGTGGCAGTTTGCGCGGGTGATGAAATGGCATTTTTTCAAATGAATAAAGTTTGGTGAATTTGTATTTCATTGCAGTCAGTTTGTGGTTTACTACGTTATATTATTTTCGCATTTAATATACTCCCTATGAAGGTTTTAGAGTTTCATGTTCGACGCAGCGGGGGACCCTATTACTATGCCATCTGTTTTTTTTTTAAACTTTGCCCCTTGCTAGGAATTACTCCTGTATTGTGGGTGCGTTTACAAACATTTAAACTCACATACACAAACAGCCACACCCAGAACAACTACCTGTAGGCCATACAAATATTTGTTCCATGCGGGAATCGAACCCACGACACAAAGCACAGTAGTCAATTGCTAAGCCACTGCGCCAATCGTGCCGTCAAAGTTTGTCTGTCACAGGATTATATCTTTTTATGTATACAAGTGTAGTAGTTTTTCAGGTAATAAAATTTTCAGAGAATCCATGTTACTATTTGAAGAGGTTTGTGTCTAGCAGTAGACATTTTTTATCAGCATTATGTTGATCATGAGACCAAACTAAAAAAAACAAACACTGAGTCGTATATAAACGTGAGACAAGATAATTAAAGTTGTGTTACTCCAACACAAGTTCCCACATACTTCAGCGTTACTTGCAAGTCCAACCACCAGTACATTGTTGGAATATTTAAACGCAATACAGCTGGCCCCAACTCGTTTCATATATCAGCTACTCCATGCGAGCTATTTTTAAGAAACTTTTAAGAAAATAGCTGTACTGTACGAAGTCTGAAATGTAGCCTTGTAATAATTCTGTCCGGATAATCATTTATTACTGCTTGAGCTAGAACTAGCTGCAAAAATAAAACGACGCCTAAACTTTGAAGAAGCTGCGAATAAAAATGTGACTATAGGCGTTGTGAACGTTATACTCTAGAGAATTTTATAACTTACTGTAATTTTCTCATATTATATTTTATTTTAGAAAAAGGATTTGGGTTCTATGCAAAAAAAAACCTTGAAATTGTTAACAAAATGCGATTAAAATAGGCAAGTAATATTTTTATTTTATTACGATGGTCGCCAGCAACAGCTAGTTAATGAATAAGAACGATATTTTTTTGCAAATCTCACAATAAATTTACCCACTAAGATCATGCAAGATCAGTGTCTATTGATTTCTTTTACTGGATCTGGTTTATAAATACATCCTTCAGTTCTTGAGTATTCTTTATGTCTCCCACGTACAAAAAGATTAATAATTACTACTTGGTCATATTTATGAATAATTTCCAAAGACCCTTTCATTCTTAACTTAAGCATAAATTTAAGGATAAAAATGTAATTAGAATAATTTATTAATTAACTACGCTCGTAAATAATGAAGGAGAGACTTTCCTAAATGATGAGAATTTATGTTCGCTAAACTAAAAGCTGAGGCTAAATGAATATAAAACCATTTTTATAAAAAAAAATTGTGATGCGGATCGAAGTAATAATCCTTAGCAAGCCATACCTTTAAAATATGGTACATTATTATGATTTAGAGGACATCTACAGACTTTCCCGAGTTTTTGTTTTCTTTTAGTATACTTATGTGGGTATGTAAATAATTATACTCGCAGTTATAGATTTTAATAATGGGAAAATATACAAGTCCGTGATTAGACCTGTCGTACTGTATGGATCGGAATGCTGGGCTGTGAAGAAGATGGATGAAAAAAGATTACATGTAGCGGAGATGAGAATGTTGAGGTGGGTGTGTGGTGTGATAAGAATGGATAAGGTAAGGAACGAGTATTAGAGGAAGTTTAAAAGTTACAGAAAAGTTGAAAGGGATCGACTGTCTTGGTATGTACATGTGATGAGGAGGGACGAATCGCATGTGACTAATAGAGAGATGAACATAAACCTTGATGGATGAGAGGAAGACCAAAGAAACGATGGATGGATTGTGTGAGGAATAATGTGAAAGATAAAATAAATGATAGCGTGACGGTTGACAGAGGAGAGTGGAAGAAAAAAAAACGTGTTGCGCCGACCCCAAAGAACATGGGACAAGGGCAGGACGATCATATAGATTTTAATAATGCTGTGTTTGTTTTATTGACTTTCAAACTGTGGTTGTGGGTGTGCTTGTAATAAACTAAACCATTGGTAACTTAGTACATACCTACACATGAATACTATAATACTTGCAACGTTATTAAGGAATTTTAATGTTACTAAAACTTAACATGGAATGTACATAGAATCCCTTTAGCAAAATAAACGACCTGCAATTTCAAAAAAATATCTTTAAAAACGATCTATAAATATTAGTCAAACTTAAATAAGCAAAATCAATCATTTCTACAGACGCTATCCCAGCTAGAACACTAAACATTGATTCCTGATATTAAATTGAAACAAGCTCTTAAGATAGAAAGGAGAAAACTGTAAATAAATGCTTGAGCAAGCGAGTTCATCTCAGTGTAATTGATAAGGTTCTTAATAAGTTAAATTATTGGCGTTTATGAAGAAGTTATATTGAAAAGCACCTACTTCAACGGGAGAGCCGGTTTTTATTTTATTTCTTTGGGAAAACAAACGGATTTTAGAAATAATTTCTTTCCTTGTTCTCGTTTCTGCTTTAGTTTCTTGCTTATTTATATCTTCGGTGAAATTAAGGTTTAATTAGTCATTAACAAAGACTAATATAGTCTGAAAATAAAGTAAACATCTAGGCATTATCTAAGAACTTTGTAGTAATTTAAAAAAATAACTTTTGGCATTTCATTGTATGAGACAAGGTAGACCCCTCCTCCCCCCCTCTCATACCCCTTATTTTCATAGTTTTGGTAACTGGTCATTATTAAATCTATACACACAATATGAACGTAACAATACGCGATAAGAAAATAAGATAAGATAAACGTGTGGTTTCTCAAACTAATGTTTATCGAAATTGATGGTCGATATTGCCTACTGAGAAATCTAATAGAACGATAACCATTCGTATTTAGCTAGAACAATAACGATGAAATATTGTAATTGTTAGTTATATTCTGGCTATTACGGCTGTTATGCCGGTTTTCTCTAAGGAATGCTTAAATATTATTGCACTGTTAGAATATCAACTGTCGGCACAGTCTTGAAAACCCATTTATTTAGGCACTAGTACTTCGCCCGCGACTTCGTCCACAAAACTTGTGATAGCTCGGCTAATATGTATGGTATAAATATAATTTTTATATAATATAACTTTCTGCCAGTAAAAGAATTTTTAGAATTGTTTTTTTTTAGACATTCAAAAGTGCCGTAATGGTCTAATTGAAATTAATTCTTTGAGTTTGATAATAATTATTTACGGAGATAACCCCTTACATACAAACTTACAAACAAATACCTATTTATAATATTAGTATAGATTAATTTAGGTGTCACATAGAGTTGCTGAAAACGGGCAATAATCGAAGGACATCACATAAGTAAGGCGGCTGTAATATTCAAAGCACGTTCGACTCAGTAGAGGCAATGTTATTGTAATGGGAATCGTTACAGGCAATGGGTTAAGTGCCATGATTTGTAAAGCTTGCCTGTTACCATCTCCATTTACTGAACTTACATAAGTGTATCTTGTTCTTATGGTAATTCCGACCGTACGTCACAGCCGAGGGGTTCTTATGGTGGCATAACATTGAAAAGGTTGTATTTCTTTTGTTTTAGTAGAGTTGAACTGTAATCTTTTAAATATTCCCTTTAGGTATGATGTTGTTTTCAAAAAAATAAAATTAAAATCATTGAAATTTTCATTTCTGTCGTTAATGGGTTCAGCAAGTTTACAGCATTATTTAATACCAAATAGTGTATTTTAAACCTTTGAAAAATATACCAAAAAAAAAATCCTTCTTGTAACTCGTCTGTTCTTAGCAAGGGTCATTGGATTCTATGAAGTCGCATTAAAATCGTGCACGAAGCACTACTCTGTTTTGGCAGCCATCTTACCATATTTCCTTCCATTAACAAATCGTCTGCATAATACAGTTCCTGGAGTGTGGCCAAAATAATGTTATGCAGGAGAAAAAAAAAATATTATTGACATACTTTCTTAAGAGGTTCCGGGGTTTAGTTTTATATGACTTAATGACATTGGAATTTCAAATTATATTCAAATACCCTTCATGTACCGTACTGTTTTAACTTAATTAAGTCATGTAGACTGAAAGAGACATTAGACAGGAAAGGCTCACAAAAAAGAAGTAGGTAGCGTTTGATGGGTCAAGGCCTTTCACAGAGTGTGCAATAAATGCAAGGGACATGGTAAATGTTCAGGCTTTGTCAGAAGATTTCACAGTCACACTAGCCACTATCCCGCCATGGGCCCGCGTGGTGGATTATAGCCCAATGTCTCTCATAAAGAAGGGCTCGTGGCAAAATAATAGAAGTGGCGATCTTAAGGTTAAGCCGTGCTTGCCTAGGTTGGTCTGTGGATGGGTGACCACCCATTACATACCGAGTTTCCTCCGTGCCTCGGAAAGCACGCAAATCCGTTGGTCCCAGCTGTCATTTGTAGATCTTTGACAGTCGTTACAGGTAGTCAGTGCCCCAAAAAGTCTGACAACCAGTCTTACCAAGGGGTATCGTATTACCCAGTACTCACTGGGTTGTTGAGGTCGGATAGGCAGTCGCTCCATGCTCCATGAGGCAGATGATGTCTCTCATAAAGAGGAGGCGTATGTAACAGTAATGGCAACATTGTAGGCTCTTGGTCTGGTGGAATAAGGAAAGAACTCGTGGCCACACGTATCAATATTATCGCCTATTGACATATTGTGATACCTTATGGACTCTTCTATTAATTCCCTCAACTACAGGGTCCCACCACAAAAAGATTAGTAATTTTTAGTCACACCACATTGTATAGCAGGCAGAAGCTCGTGGCTAAATAATAATAGCCGCACGGGTTTGCCAAGGTTGGTCTGTGGATGGGCGACCGTAAATTACATACCGAGTGTCCTTTACATGCCTCGAAATGCACGAGAAGCCGTTGGTTTCGGCTGTCATTTATCTTTTGACAGTCGTTGCAAGTAGAGGCCCGAAAGTCTGACAACCAGTCTTATTAAAGGGTTTTGTATTACCTATTACTATGGGTTGTGGAGGTAAGACTGGAAGTCGACTGTAACATAGTTGGGAAAAGGCTAGACAGATAGTCTAGTGGGAAATAAAGTAGCCACAAACAAATATATCATAGTGAGACCAGAAGTGTTGAGGAAACATAATTATATATTTTCGTAACGTGAACAGAAGTGTTAGGTTAATTTATCTGTGGTATAAAAATCGACTAAACTGACATAACGATTATTGAGAACTATTATTATTTTTATGTGGCAATACCAAGCGGTGACGGTTGGTGGGAAAAGGATGCTCGTTCCGGCAATCGATTCGTTCACTTGGTTTTGGCGCGAGCTACGACTCGGACTAACGGAGTTACCCTGTGGTTTTGGAGGAATAAATTATTCCAGCTGTTTGATTATTGTAGTAGTTTGCTAGAAAAGGAATATTAAATAATATTGTTATCTACCCAAGGAGTTTTCTTACACTTCAGAAGTGGTAAGTACACATATGCTCACATTACTTAAGTTTGCAATTTTATTGTGTAACAGTTCTCTTTGTGTTGCCCTAAATTATAATAGTACAGAATAGCCTAGGCTAATCACTATAAATCCTAATACTCGTAATAGCTTTGATATTTCGTCTGATACAGTTACATTTTATTTTTATTGTAGGTAGTAGCATAACAGTTGAAATTTGAATCAGACTGTTACTTTTTCGGTAATTTAGAAATATTTTTCTTTTTGGCCTTCAGAATAAAATATAATGACTGCTGTCAAAATTTAATCAGATGTTATTATGATGTTATAAATCAAGGTACAGTGGGTACATGACATAATTTATTTAGGGCGGATTTAAATTCTTAATTAATAGTATCAAGGCATATCCCGGGGGTTCAAGGGGAGCTCAAATTTTGGTTATTTTTGCGATTGGACTTACCGTTTTCGAGATATTTAGGAAAATTTGAGCATATACATAGTTGTTCTAATTTCGAGTTTCAGTTATGGAGCACGAGGCTCAAGAGCGACGGCGTTTAAGGACGCCTTCACATGGAAGATCACTGCGTCTTGACGAAGCTTCTCGGTGCTGCCGCAGCCGTAGTCGACGACGTATCAGTGCCAGAGATGTTCGAAGTCCGCGGCGCAGTCGAAGTCCGCAGCGCAGTCGAAGTCCGCAACGCAGTCGAAGTCCGCAGCGCAGTCGAAGATCGCAACGCAGTCTCCAAAATGTTACGAGCAACCGAGCTGAACAACTGGAACGAGAACGCGAGGTAGCACAGGAGCGCCTGCGGTTCCTGGAAAATCAGCTGCGACAGGAGCGGAGCAGACGACGCGATGCAACAGCGATACGAGATGGAACAAAGGTTAGAGATCATAGTCCTACGTTTTCCTCAAAAGATGTCATGAATATTTTAAAATCAATTAGAAATCAACCGTCAGCGGCTGGCCCAATCGATCACTCTAGTAACGCTGTTAAAAATCATAAAAATATTTTGCCTGATTTTGACCCGTCTTCGAAAAGTCAACGTGTAGATGTGTGGTTAAGAAAAGTGAACGAGTGTGCCACCGTTTATGGTTGGGATGATAAGACAACCATCCATTTCTCAATGCAAAAATTGCAAGGGCTGGCCAAGACCTGGTATGAAAGCCTAGATTCAATTCTATTTTCTTGGGCTCAGTGGCAGGAGAAATTGTCTCAAGCTTTTCCTTTTGAGCAAAATTATGGCCAGTCCTTGGAAGATATGCTCAGGCGCAAAAGTAAATATAATGAACCTATTGAAGTATACTATTATGAAAAGTTGGCTTTACTGAACCAGTGCGATATAGTTGGCAAGCGTGCGGTCGATTGTATTATTCATGGTCTAAGTGACAGAACAATGAAATCAAGTGCTTTAACTTTAAGATGTTCTCAACCTGATCAATTGTTACAATTCTTGATGAGCAATAAGGAATTGACAAATTCCTTCGATCGTTCCAATACCAATGTTAAAGGTAGGTTAGGATCCGGCACTGTTACAACTGATAAATCTTATACTAGGGGAAACGTATCAAATGATAACGTGGCATTCTGTTTTAACTGTAAGGAACGAGGTCACATATACCGAAAATGTCCCAAACCGCTGATTCGATGTAATCAATGTCACAAGGTAGGCCACAAAGTCGATAAATGTCCCACAAAGCTGGAAGACGGCGACAGTAAGATAGCGAGTACACAAAAGGCAATGTGCATATCATTAGCTAATCCTAGTTCTAAATTTTATAAGAATGTCTTAGTAAATGGGGTTTCCATTAAGGCCTTTATAGATTTTGGAAGCGAGGTTTGTCTACTAGCTAAATCAGAGTCGGTAAACTTGATGCTCGAGTGTGATGGCGTGCGTACCCCAATAAGAGGATTTGGGAATGACATTGTATATTCTTTAGGTAAGGTGACTGTAGAGATTGATATTGATGGCGTTATTGCTAACACTATTTGTCAGGTAGTTGAAGATAGACTTTTAGATGTACCATTGCTAGTGGGACAAACTTACACCGAACAGTCGCACGTTTTTGTATTGAAAACGGCAGAAGCGTTACAGTTTATTGATATTAATCAAGAAATACCATTCAATAAAACTGAAATAGACGAAGAACGTTTAGTAAAAGTTATTTCCGCGGCTAATGTCGAAATCTATGGTCCTACTGTAGTCAAAGCTTATACTGAACCAAGGTTGAATGGTCATATTATGATTAATAGCAAGGTTATAGGGAAACCAACGTTTCAATACGTAGTTTGCGGAGGTGTCTATGCGCTTAAGGACGGTTTCGTATATGTATATGTTATGCCCGTATCGAACCATTGTCATTTATACAAGGGCTCGATTATAAGTCGTGCTAGCAATGTTCAGGTAGTTAATAGCGTTTTTAAAGTAGATGATACACTGATGACTGATCGTATTGATATTAGTAAGATTCATATTGGCGATAATGTTGGCGATGAACATAGATCTAAATTGTTAGAATTACTTAATGAATTTAAAGATTGTTTTGCATTTAATTTAAAAGAACTAGGAAGTACTAACGTCACTGAAATGAACATTGAAATAAATAGCAAACGTCCAATCGTATATAGGCCTTACCGGTTATCACATAAAGAACGCGATCAAGTGCGTGAAATGGTAGGCGAGATGTTAGAAGCTGGAATTGTAAGAGAATCCACCTCTGAGTACGCTAGTCCCGTGATCCTCGTGCGTAAGAAAGATGGGCAAATGAGGATGTGCATAGATTATAGGATGTTAAACTCTGTGACCGTTAAGGAACATTATCCGATGCCAGTGATAGAAGACGAGATTGCTAGGCTTTCCGGACAGGCGTTTTTCATCACGCTAGACTTATTTTCTGGGTACTATCAGGTGCCAATATCAGAGCAGTCAAAGCCGCTGACGTCTTTTGTCACTCCAGATGGACAGTTTGAGTTTAATCGAATGCCGTTTGGATTAGCAAATGCACCTGCGGTGTTTCAGCGAATGATGAATAGAGTCTTGGGGTCAGCTAGGTATAGCCAAGCTACAGCTTATATAGATGACGTTTTGATATATGGAAAAAGCGTAGAACAGTGTTTAGAGAGGCTAGAACATGTCTTAAAACTACTAAAACAGGCAAATCTAACTTTAAACCTATCCAAGTGCGAATTTTTGAAAGAGAAAATTGATTATTTAGGTTATGAAATTAGTGCTTTAGGTGTTAGGCCAGGTGACAAAAAAATCCAGAGTGTTTTAGATTTTCCTCGCCCTATAAATGTTCACACTATTCGTCAATTTCTTGGGCTTGTAGGTTATTTCCGCAAATTTATTATGAATTTTGCACACATTGCACAGCCCTTAAATAAGTTGTTAAAAAAGGATGCTTCTTGGACTTGGTCAGATGAACAAGAGAACGCGTTTAAAATGCTCAAGGAAAAGTTAATCCAACGTCCAGTTTTGGCAATTTATGACCCAAGTAGGGAAACAGAATTGCACACGGATGCCAGTAAATATGGCGTCGGTGGAATTCTGCTTCAACGTTTGAGGGGAAGTAGCGACAGTTTCAGGCCTGTGGCATTCTCCAGAGGAAAAAAACTTCCATGCCTATGAACTGGAGACGTTGGCCGTAGTATGTTCTTTACGGAAATTTAGAGTTTATTTGTTAGGACAGAACTTTAAAATTGTCACTGATTGCAGTGCTCTACGGTCCACATTTATTAAACGCGATATAATTCCACGGATAGCGCGTTGGTATCTTTTAATGCAGGAATTTCAGTGCACAATAGAATACAGGCCGGGGAATAGAATGGCTCATGTAGATGCTTTGTCGCGTAACCCGATCATAAATGACGGAAACAATTTGGACGCAATATTAGATGTTACTGATCAGTATCCAAGAGTAATGGTTATTACCGGTGATGATTGGCTCCATACATTACAGTTAGGCGATAGCGAGCTAGGCCGTATCAGAGATATTTTAACTTCAAATTTAGATGTAGAAGGGCTTAAGCAAATTAGGAATAATTACATAATAAAGGACAATAAGCTTTATAGATGCATTGACGGTGATAAAACAAACTTACGTTGGGTAGTGCCAAAGGGCGCAAGATGGCAATTGTGTCGTATGAATCACGACGACATTGGCCATTTCGGCGTGGAAAAGACCCTTGAACGAATAAGGAGTGCATACTGGTTTCCTAAAATGTTAAAATTTGTAAAAAAATATGTTGAAGCATGTATTGAATGCGCCTACTCAAAAAAGTCTTCATGTAATGAGGGTCACTTGCATCCAATTCCTAAGGTCGAGGTTCCTTTTCACACCGTACATATTGACCATCTCGGACCCTTCGTGCGTTCAAAAAGAGGGAATTCGTACATTTTAGTGATGGTAGATGCGTTTACCAAATTCGTTTTCATAAGGCCCGTAAGGAATACAAAGTCTCTGGTTGCAATAAGAGTTCTAGATGAAATTTTCAGTACTAAAACTAAAACAAATCACCAATCAACTAAATACAATTAAAACCTACCCCAAATCCGTACGTGATTCAATAAGCAACAGCAGGAAATTAAATCCGGTACACCGGAAGCTCGCATTAGATTCTATTTTCTTCGCTTAACGTGTGTTTGTTAATTAACAAAGGCTCGGTTTGTTGGAGCAAATTAATATAGCGTTGTGTGCGTTTAACTAAGAATAAACATTCTGTTCCAGAATGATTGTTTTCAATAAAAATAAAAGGAATGAGAAGAAGGAAAGTGTGTATACACAAAAGTGTAAGTGTGTGTACATTGCTGATTTGATGGATTCGTCATTTCCACAAATTACAAATTTAAATCCTTCATCTTCTTCTTCTATTGTTGATTTTTATTCTGTGGACGACGAGAATGATGCGACCTGGATGACTTTGTCATTTGCCATTCCCTGGTGGTGTATGGCAATAGAGCTTCCCGAGTGGCGATAATCTGAATCATATTGCGATTCCAAACGATCGACACACCTTGAACAGCAACATTTCGGTAACGTTGAGTCTAACTGACTGATCCTTTCATCACGATGACTCAAATTGAAGTGTCTCAACCATCTTATTTTAACTCCTTTGCATCACTCTAGTGTGTGACTTCAAACAGTGCAATGCTACCGAGATGTGTTAAACAGATATGTAGTTCCTTTTAAACACAAAACAAAAATCAAATACCAAGCAACAACCGTACACAATAATATATTCAATTCCTGCTATCTTGTTATTAACAATAACATCGAAGCAAGGCACGCCAGCTGAATACACAATTTATACACAAGACAAAACTCGAAGATATCGAACAAAGATTACTCAGTAATTTAACTTGAACTTAAGTTTAACCAGTTGTCGGTAATTTTAAATACTTAAAGATAGCAACTTGGAACAACATACGGAAGCTTTGTTTAAAACTTTATTGGTTAGTCAAGTCGGAAAAGTTTTGCTTAATCAGCACAGATTGTGTGCGTGTTTTGGAATGTGATTTATTTTGAAGAAAAAACCGCTTTTTGTCTGAAAGTTTGTTTGTGATTGAGTTTGTTTATTAATCTTAATTTAACCATATAATGTGTATGTATGTTTTCAGTAGATAAAACTGTTAGTTGCACGATTTCTGACATGATAGCCAATCTCAGCGGAGAATAACCATCGACACAGGAAAATAATACCAGGTGTCAACGGTCCTTTCACAAAGCCGTCAACCAAACATTATGTACATCAGACTAAGTAACTCGTAGCAAAAATAATTGCTGTAAAACGACTTTTTGTTGGTGTGAAAAAGTTAAGTTTTACGGTAGCACGCATGCACGCATTCAAAACATTGTGCTGATGGGTGCATTGAGTAATACTGAGGTCAGTGAGGTATTTACAGTAAAAATGTTTTTATTTTTAAAGTTATGAAAAAGTTGAAACTTTGACCTCCAATAACTCCGTAACTAGAAGGTTCCCAGGTATAGTCCAGAACAAAAAAAAACGCAATGACTGATTCTAAAAGCATTTTGGCTTCGTTAAGGGTATTTTTACACCCATTATTAGTGCATAAGTGTGCGCAAACGCAAGTCCACTGTCTCTTCTCGCACTCTCATAATCCAATGGGACGGCCATCCGACGATCTATCAGAGAGAGATCAGGCATAACGCTGCAGAAAAGCTACTCTCAAAACTCAAAGCATTTGAGCGTGCGTGCTCTGCGTCACCCTAAGGTAGACTGGTAGAAAATGCTCAAGGCACGAAGTCCGCCTTTGTACAATTTTTTTTACATTACGTGCATAAAGTTTTAACAAATAAATAAAAGAATACCAACGAATTAGTGAAGAAAACTCAGTACCTCAGTTTCATGACCCTGAGGGTTTATGGTATTTTATTAGGGCTTATTTAGTCCAAAGTAATCCAAATAGCTGTTCGTTGCTATATCGTCGCAACGGATTGTACAGTTTCACGAAGACGCAAGCTATACTTTCGTAGCAGCTGCTACACGTCGACTAAACTCATTACTCTCGAGCTTCCTCGCGCATTGGACATGTATAAAAATAAATTCATTCCACTATAGAATATACCACAATTAAATTACAATCTTTGTTGTTTCAGGATTTAATCGTCCTATTTTTGTTAATAAAGTAGTTGATTCACTTACTGTTTTTTTTTACTTGAACGTAACTCTTGTTTAGTTTAGTATGCATGGTCTTATAGTTTAATTAATAAACAAGCTTTTGGCTTTGCTCGCCTTATGAATATAAATTGTCCCACGGAAACGTAAGATACCTAAAGATACCTAATTCGTAGAAAAAATATATGGAACTTGTTAGGAAATATTAACGACTTACAACCTCGCTCTTGTAAATTATGTTTTATGGTTTTTCGTGGTATGTTGAATAATCCGCAAATATTGGAATCGTTGGCCAGACAGAAGGCTACTGTGTAACTTGTGTTTCTACCCAGACCCATTACTTGGAACTGGACAATTAGCAATTCATGACTAGGTACTTTTGTTAGCTTGATCTTACCTGGTAATATAAATGTATGTGTTAATTAATAAAAATAAATAAATAAACAATTTAGCGCTAAAAATCCGACATTATTTAAAAAAATAAAACACCTATTTAAGGACACTTGGGTTTTTGAGACGAATCTAATGATACCTAAATCGTCGTAATCCATCCAGCTATTTGGAACATACGAGGTAATAAAGAAATTTACAAAAACAAAGAAACAGTCGACAGTCGGGTAAAAGCAGATTAGTAAATAGGTGTTAATTAATCTACACGGCAGTTCAAAAGCATCGTTACTCTAGTTTACTAATTCATTAAAAGTTTCGCTAATTACCTGACTTGTCTTCAGTATCGTGGATTCTTGAATAACCGAAACTAAAATATATATAATAATATATATTATAATAATATTATTTATAATTATTTGGTGGAGATACTAAACAATTTTTTATTCTAAAAACACCTGAGACCTGAGATTAAGTGGCTTTCGATCATAGATAACAGACTGTTGACATAAACTTTTCGCTAGCGTAACATAACATAACATTTCACCTGTAATCCCCGAAGGGTTAGGCAGAGATATCTAATAGTACGTACAGCCACGTTTCACCAGTTACGTTTAAGTCCAAGTATAGGGAGTGAGCCTATTGCGATCAACCGGGCACAAATCCAGACTCCGTGGCTGCTACAGTACCGTATGTCATTCCAATATATTTTTGAGTCTTGTTGATAGTCGATATAGATTCAAAACGCTTTGAGAGTTACCTCCACTAGCCGAGGCCCTCAAACAGACATCACATTTCTAAAAATAACAAATCTATAAACTGGAACCATTTCCACTCATACATTTATAAAATGAAAACTGTTCGTGTATTATTCTTTTAAGCGATTTAGACAGCTGCCAAAACGGTTCCAGTACAATTCCCTGCAACATTTGTGTGCTTTATATTTGTTTAGTGAGGCCAATATCAGTGGCCTCAAAAACAAAAGTATGGACAAACATGTGTGGTGGTCTGGAAATAGATTTGTGATTTGTTTTGTTTGAATAGAAGAGGGATTCTGGCCTTCGGTGTGAGTGTTTAGGCCATTGGGATATAGTTATTGTTGTATAGTAGTCAACAAATACAGCTTAAAGGATGAGCAATTACTATTTGAATAAATTCTCTTTGTTATGTAGTGTCTAAGTCTTTAGATACCGAAGATAATAATGAAACTAAACAGTCGTTTACTTTTTGGCGAATAAAAAGGAATCCAGATTGAAGATCAAGAATATTTATTTTTTTAATAGGTAGTGATTTTGTCACACAACGCATGCAGGCGTTTCAAATAGATAAGAAATATCCATCATATTTAGCCATTGCATCATATTAGTAAGTATCATGATTTATGACACCGTGTCTGATTACATTATTATAAACAATAGATTGCCAATTGTGGAATATCGATGCAAATCCACAGACAGTTCATGCGGGTCTGATTTATTGTTCGTCTACCCACATCACAATGAAATTTCGTCCCTCACTAGAAATAAATAAATAAGTTAACAAAAAAAAAAATACTTTTGCGAAGTATAACATACACTGACCGTCTGCCAAAATAGAAGATCGCGACGCTTATATCTTAACTTACTAAATAAATAGGCCAATCAGGTTACATACCACAAACTCAATCTAAAAAGCCCCCTTCAATCTCACTTAAACCAAAACGAAGTACAGGCCGAAAACATCGCCAATTTCCACACAAGGCCCGTTTGCATGTTCATTGACAATGCCAAGCCAATTACGCATTGGCTCAGGCCTCGGCCCCGAACGAGGCCGGAAGCCGAATCGACGCAATTCGGCCCATCACTACGCCACCTGCAACCAATTAAGTTAAGGGTTGACTCTTGATTAAAAATTAAATAGTTTTAAATTGGATTGGTGTTTGTTAATTTGAGCTTTTAAACGAGTTTTAAAGAGTTAGTGGGTTAGGGTTTTGGTACAGTATGTTGTATGACAACGTTATGAGTGATGAAACCGCCATATTATCCCTAAAATTAATGATATTGTGTAATATAGCAAAACCTCACGCCTATATTCTCCGAAGGGTTTAACAGAGGTGTACACTTTCAAACGAATCATAGTTAGTAGTTTAAGTGTAGCAGACTTATAGCATATTAATCATTTATTATTTCCTTTATTTAAGTTCTGTACACATTAATTACATTTTTAAATATTTCAATATAAAATAATGTTAAAAAAAGAACATTTAAAATATAAAAAAATACTAGCCCACCAGTACACGCGGTATCGGGAACAGGATCCAAGCTACCAGCCATTGGCATGAGTTCACACCCCACATGACGACAACGCGGCAACGTCGTGAACCAAGTCAAGATACTTGATAATAAGCATAATACATACGAGTGTAATTATTACAGGTTTTATGTTCCCATTTATATTTTAAGCCTCTAGATAAAGGGAGGCGAATTTATAACGGCTAGATAATGCTTTTGTAGACAAATAAAATTAATAGATACGGAATGTAGGCTTTCGTATTAACGCTAACAATAGAAATAGAAGGCTATATAAAACGCACAAAGGGACGATTTTAGTTTGTGTATAATCACCGCTTATCAGTCTGGTTAGCATAAACATAATCAGCCTTTAATGTTCCCACTGCTGGGACACACGGCCTCCTCTCTAGAGAGGGAATGGGCTACAATCCACCACGCGGGCCCGGTGCGGGTTGGTAGATGTCACATGCCTTCGAATTTTTGGTTATAGGACATGCCGGTTTCCTCACGATGTTTTCTTTCACCGGTTTTGAGAGCAGTGCAGTGGCTTCGCCCGCGTGGATGTCAAAAAATATCCGACGGGAACGTACGTGGGATTAAAAAGTAACCTAAAGGTTATCCAGGTTTTATGTTTTATTTTATAATGCATGGCTCGTAGAAACTTACGCTGGACTTTTTCAATCTCGTCTATGTATTTCTGGTAAAACGGGTTCCAGATAGGGACGGCATATTCTAATTGTGATCGTACTAGAGTCTTATATAGGTAAAGGTATCTTATATAGGTAAAGGTAGAAGGTTACGGTAACAAACATAGTTATATAACTTAATACCCCTTTTTAACCCTTCAGGGCTAGAATTATCAACTCTACTCGTACTCTGACTAACCACATTTTGCCCTTTTTTGTACATATTAGTTACATGCTTAACTAAACATAGACGTTTTAACAAGTGGTATCGTATTACCCAGTACTAACTGGGTTGTGGAGGTCAGATAGGCAGTCGCTCCATGTAACATACTGGTGTTCCGCTGAATCCGGTACGACTGGAAGCCGACCCCAACCTAGTTGGGAAAAGGCTAGGCAGATGATGATGATGTAAGCATCATAATCATCATCATCATCTGCCTCATTATCATATTTTGTAAAGATAGAAATTGAGTAAATAATTGTATACGAAATATATTTATTTAATCAAATCGAAATATCACATGCATATATTTTCTGTAAAGCATTAATTTTGACAGTCACGAAAAGTCGTAAACAAAAATCATTTAAAATCAAATTTTATACTTTTGTACATCCAGACTGCAATAGTAATGAGGATGAAAAAATAGAACGTTATTTATTTATTTGGAAAACTTACAGCTAAACAGACAGTGAGTACTCGTTTACACAAAATATGACCAATTACAAGTTTCCACATGTAGTATTTAAAATATGAAACAGAAAATTTATAATAATTATATAACACCACACAGAAAAATAAAAATTACTATTTATGCTCATAGAAGCCAAAAAAAAATCCATACTTTTTTTCTTTACTTTTTATAAATCCATACTTGTATTATTAAAAGCTACTCTGACGGTCACTCTATCTGTTATCTTTCCACGCCCAAACGACTGATAGTTATACCTAAACAGATACATGTGGAGACAGCTCGGGACCCGGAGAAGGACATAGGTTGCTTTTCGCCCGAGATCGCAGACAAAGTCACCAACATCATCTAGTAATAAATATCATACACATTACAAGGATACAGCAATACTCAAACACGCAGACATACAGAAATTGACAATACAACATTAATTTGATTTAAAGGAAAATGCCCATAAAAGTACGGAATCTGGTAAAATCCCCTAATAGCGATAAAGTATATATTTTTGGAAAGGTCTTTTCTGTTGGAACTATTTTTACTATAGCGAGTATTTTCAATTCGTTGGTCGGTTCGGAGTTAAAGTCATTCTGTTGTTTTAGATGATTTATTACTTCATAATAATTAAAAAAAACCGGCCAAGTGCGAGTCGGGCTCGCGCACGAAGGGTTCCGTACCATTATCTATAAAAATACGAAAAAAACACGTTTATTGTATTTATTAATCTTAATTTTTTTTTTAATTTTTAGTATTTGTTGTTATAGCGGCAACGGAAATACATAATTTGTGAAAAAAAAATTATATATAAATTTCAGCTTTCTAGTTATCACGGTTTACGAGATACAGCCTGGAGACAGACAGACAGTGGAGGCTTAGTAATAGGGTCCCGTTTTACCCTTTGGGTACGGAGCCCTAAAAACACGAAGGCATAAAGAAAACACATTTCTAATATACCAAGCCATTTACTGTAATAAAAACAATAGTCATTAATTACTATTCACTTACGTATAAGTAGTACTCAAATGTAGTACTTTAATGTTATGAATAATTAAATGTTTTAAGGCTCATCTATTATTACATCATGTAAAAATGAATCTGAAGCAGTAAATTCTACATGTCTTGCGTACCCTAGATACCAAATAATTGACAATAAATGCGCGCAAGTGCCCATGGTACGTCGACCTGTCAAGCATGTACAATAATATTATATTTTTTTCAATATTATTATCTAATAAAACATAACAATAATATGTCCTGGCTCTCACGTGCCCAGATTGGATACGGCCACGTAAAAGCCAGACATCTTCATCGTTTAATTTTTTTACAATTCAACAATGCAATCAACAAACAGTTCAGTTTCCTTGAGATAGCCGGTAAACGTTAAAACAGAGCACAATAATGTCCATTCCAAGAAGAAAACAAGTCTGAGAAGATCGCCGATGACCTCTTTTATAAAAGAGAGTTAGTAAAACGCGCGCGCGATCACATTGAGCGCAAAAAGGTGTTTTTTTTTCGACATTGCGTCTCGCAGGTCAACTTATGATGAGGCTGGTTTCTGCCTAATCGAACTATCGATATAAATATCCTGTGGATGCCTTGAGTGTAAGGCCTCCAGCCAGGGGCATCTAACTATCTTTGCCTATAACTCCGAACGAACAACGAATTAAAAAAAGCCGCTAAAGTAAATATTGACCTATTAAATATCTATCGAATGATATATATATATATTATTGCTATTGAGGGGTTGTACCAAAAAGTGCATTGTCATTTAACAACCTTAATATTACATAAAAATTCAATTTGAAAGCTCGTTAAAAAGTTCAGTTTCACAAAACTTTAAACAACGTTCAAAAAAAGAATAAGGATAATTATTAAACAAACAAATGAAACAATTTTATGTAGGTATTTGCTGAAATGAAAAAATAAAAAAAATTGTGAAACGTCGTACGTATGTACGACGTTTCACAATTTTTTTTAGTATCTTTTTATGAATGCTTTTCAGAACACTTCTCAGTACCATCCTCACCACATCTGATACCCATATCACGGCAATGCATGAAAAAATAAATAGGCCGCCATCTTTGGAAGTCCGCCATTGGAATTGGATTTAGAATGATCACTTATCTAACCATGCATTGTCATTTAAACTAAACATGTATGCAAAATTTCAACTCAATCGGAAACCGGGAAGTGGGTCAAATGACATGGCCGGAATTTGTATAGAGCTGTGCGCTTACTAAAATATTCATGTACATTGACATACAGTACGTCAAATTAAAGCTAACAGGTGTGTAATCATAATAGTTTAAGTTTTATGATCAGAGAAGAAGCGAGAGATACTATAAATAGGATACAAAAAATGTGCGTAAACATTTTGAATAGCAATGATCATAAATTCCGAAACGAAACAATACGAGAAATGCTATTACCAATGGATTTAAAGGCCGTTTCTTCACTATCCGACACGATATTTCAAATCGAAGAAGGGCGAGTACTAGTCGTCTACAGATATTTCTGGATATTATGACTTCCAAGCGACCCAAGCGACTAGCAAAAAAATATACAATTGGATAGGCAATAAAACACTAAAATGGTATTTGAATTTTTATTTAAGAATATCTAATTAGGTAGGTAGTATATATACCTACATTTGCAAAAGTATAAAATATAATTATCTACTTCTACTTCTTTTACAGACGTTTTAAGAAAAACATCATTGCAATTACTCAGACAAGACAAATTCATTGTTTTCATCCACTTTTAAGCCTATTCATCTTCAAAAATCAACAAAATATTATCAAGGAATGAAGCTGGTGCCGTTATATTTGCTTGATGCCTGGCCCAGCCTAAATACCATAACAACGTCATAACATGGCAACAACATCCAACTGTCCGTTTACCAACTAGGCAACTACAACAATAGCCTAAAATGGCATCCAAGGGGTTGGGGCTAAATGGCTCCCTGTCATACAATAACGAAAAGACAACACAGTATTACGTGATAAGATCAACGCAAGACTGCACAGATAGTTTTGAGCTCTTCGGTTTTGAGCGTAGAAACGTCAAAATAACTCTAGGATATTTGGATACACACTCTTGAAAATAAATATTTGAATATATTCATCAAGACGCGCGGCAGGTCGAAAAGTGGTGTCTGCGATAATCGTGAAACCGTTAACTTTTTAAGGTACCCTAGCAATACAATTTGACAGTCACAGGTGTTTTACATACATTTTAGTCTGACCTTCAGGCGTAATTCAGATAGATATATTGTTTGTCTCATGCGTGTATCCAAACGTAGATGCGTTTTGTATTGCATTCAATGAAACAAAACCACAAAAAAACTATTAACACACATATTATTTTGAGATTTTTTGTCGCCTGTTCTAGAGATATGTAATTGTTGCGATTAATTTTTATTTAATTTAGAAGTAACTTTAATATAATAATAATTAGTGTACATTACGAATTATAAATTGATTCTGAGGGCAGGATTCGGCCATGTCCTTTAAAATCTAAGATTTTATTACATAGTTACTGATGAAGCTAATAGAAGCGTATTAAAAAGGGCATAAGTTATCATAATATTGTTCGTACCCACGTAAACATTTATAGCTATATAAATAGGTCCCGTTGACGTGTCCGAAAAAAGTATTACCGACGCTAAAACAATATTACTCGATCCATTGAAGCTTATCGAGATATAGGCAAGCCGACCTTGAATCCCCTTAGAAACTTCGGAAACCCCAAAAAACTATCTAACCATGACCCCTCCGTTTAACCCAAAACACTCAATATTCAACCTAATGCTATTACTCTTTAAAGCGTTTTAAATATAGAAGTTGGGTCATGTTGGTAGTTGGTCTTTGATACACCAAGTTGAAATCTTTGGAGAATCCGACATTGATCTTTCGGTCAGTGTGATATGTGCCATCAATCCGAAAAGATAAAGAAGGTAGGGTTTTTTCTTTTGTTAACAGACAAGGCCACATGTTTTTGAAAAAGATAGCTTTTGTAGAAGAAAACTTCATTGTTGTGGAAATTGATTTTTGCGCTGTATTATGTGCTTAGAATGTATACCGACATTTTTTATCGAACTATGTGCAAAATGAAAATAAACGTAACGACGTAGAGCTCCCATAGTGCTATTCTGCCTCTCATAGCATAATCAGCCTATAATGTTCCACAGACCTCCTCTCCATGAGAGGGAATGGGTTCAAATCCTCCACACGGGCCCAGTGCGGTTTGGTAAATGTCACATGTCTTCGAATTTTCGGTTTTCTCACGATGTTTTCCACAACCGTTTTTGAGAGCAGTGGTGATGAAATAAATTACACAAAGTGACGCGCCTGCCTGGGGTCGAACCCACGACTTACTACTCGTAAATTGGGGCCACCACCACTGGGCCACCGCTGCTCTCGGGCTCAGACTGTATGCGGAGGACAAGGGTTTTGACGGAGATTGGGAGAGACCTATGTCCACCCGAGGACTGGGAGAGGTCGATATTTAAAGATTGATTCTGTCAGACATTTACTTACTCAAAAACCATCCCATACTGGTTTTATGCCTACAGTTCTACACAATTTGTATAGCATTTTACGTCGCTTGCCAGCCTGTTTGCCAGCTTATAGCAAAATACATAAATCAATTGACGTTTTTACTACATAAATAATATCCTCGAAACCCATTTTATCGCTTCACCAATCTTCAATTAAATCGGTAATACTCCGAAGGTTTACAGCTCCTAACTTTACACAGGGTTATAAATTACGTAGTCTCAAACGGTATTTCATTGAAGTAGACACCTAAGGAACGTGATGGAACTTGTAAACGATACTGAAATACGGCTCGGTGAATGCTTATCAATAGTTTTATAGATATTCGGAGCCCAGTTTATCATTCCGGGAAAGACAGTATCGACCAGACAAATAAAACAGGTTCATTATTCCATTAACTTATAATTTCATTAATTCCAATGTGGGAAAGAGACAGAGCTATGCAGGTCGTCGAGTACCATCTCTTTCCCACTCTGGAATTACTCCTGCTTGAAGGCTTGAAGACGTCATCGTAGGCCACCAAAAAGTTCTTAAACTGACATGGTCATGGTCCCATAAATACCCACCCACAATAACTTCAGTTTATCCGTGATCGGAGCGCTTGCAACAGTGTCTAAATATCGGAAACTCAAAATAATAGTAAACATGATAATTATCTCGTTTTCAATGTTAATGATAAGCCCAGAAATTTAAGATTTTGAAAATGATCGACAATCATCACCAAAACATAAGAATTCACCTAGAAAACAATCCATTGTACACTAATATTGTGTCTTCCATAAGTTTTCGAGCAAGGACCAAAGTGGTTTAATAGCTATTATTTTTTATCAAACATCCAAGCTAAGCGGTTTGGTGATTACAGTGTTTCAAAAGATTGCAGGGTGTTTAGTATTATTTCCTAAAAATCAGAATTCAAAGCAAATCGCTTTACCCGACCCTACACAGCGAAACCAATATATCCACTGCGATAGTTGTAGTCGTAAACGTTATGCAATCAACGTTTTGTACAGAAAAACTTCTTCGACAATTAAACTTCTTATTAGCTTTCTTATGGTAATAAAATACAATATATTCAAATAATAAAATAATTAATCTCTTAATTCGTTGTTTTAGTGGTCTAAATGCTATTGGAGCGTGTTCTTGGTTCGATTTTCAGTTCGGGCAAAATGTTATTAGTTTCTTCCACCAGGAATTTCTCAGCAGCAGGACGGAGTCTAGATTTGTGCCAGTTGGTGGCAATAGGATCGCCCTATTACATGGGACTATAACATAACTGGACTATGTTACTATAGGTACCTCTGCATAACCCTTCGGGATGGCGTTAGTGTGTGATATGATTCGATAATAAATTTTCCATTTATTTTCTCATAGACGCGGCGCTTGACGCAAAGCAAATGTTTACCAAGTTATCTAGCATTGGCGAGAGTTGAGTTAATATTGTTTCAAACCCCTCCATTTTAGTGGGGTGCCCTCATGGAGGCTTTTAAACTGTTTGTTAGTTGATAGCCGTTAAATAACAATGTGTTGGTTTAATGGGGAGGCACTCGAGTTCTCATATAAAGTGTGTGAACAACTTTACTTTGGGTTTTGAACATATTGTTTAATATAAGAGTACCTATAGCTTTATTAGGAAAATTCCCTGTTTGTTTTAAATGGGAAGCATGAAAAACACGAAATACTGTTTTTTTATTTCTAATAATATATGTGATGATACTAAATAATGCGGAGTAACGGAGGAAATTGATCAGTGGACAGTCTTGAATTTGAAAGTGAATAGCTATAAGAGTCCGGACCAAAAGGAAGACCAAAAAAACGATGGATGGTCTACGTGGTGAAAAACATGGCCAGAAAGTGGATGACTACTGAGATGACGGCTTATATGGTATTATGGAAGAAAAAGACATACTACGCCGCCCCCAAAATAAATTTTAATAAGGGCAGTAGAATGATAACAATATGAAATGATTTAATAACACGACATAATAAAAATGTTCTTCTTTCCTTTATTTATTTATAATACCGACTCATAATTTCTTTTGAACCATTTCCGACCAACTGTGAATACAATTGTTCTTAAAACGCTGTTCCGGGAATGCTTGCTCGAAATACGTAACCATATAAAATGGCGGTCTGACCCCCGAGTGACATCGTCTTTGTTCGCTCTCTCTGTGTATATTTCAGCCATTCATAACTTGATATTCGAAGTTAACTGACGTCTTTGTATTTAAATGTAGGGGTTTTAATTAAATGTATTATCTTATCTTTGTTATGTCTTCTTTGATGGGGTTTACTAAAGTGGGTTGATATCACTTGATAGGTATTATTTACTGCTGATTACATAGAAAAATAATAAAGAAAATAACATGCATATTCTTATACAGGTTTTTAAGAATATTGCATAACACTAGTATTATTTCTACAATATTCTTCAACATCTTCTTTACAGTATGAATGTGGAAGTAACTCTGTCTATTCATCACTCTGTAATATTTTCACGTCATGGATAAAGCATAGGTACAGTTAATTAAACTCATCTGCACACACATACACACACACACGACATTATTAAACATTAGAATTCATTTTATTTTATTTTTTTATTATCGTAACATAATTTTGTTTTTTGTAAAAAGATTTTTCCCATTTACCTACTTACCTTGTTATCACATCAACAAATTATGTGTTTCAATTTTAAGTTAACGCAACTACCGCCCACAAGATACAGGCGCAGCCTAGTATGGGGACCTCTGTTTTCTAAATAATTTTGTTAAAATTTTACTTGTTACGATTTATTCATAGCGTTAAGAAAATGTTTGTAACAATGGTTTAATAAATTTATTCTTATCCTTATAAGATATATTTTCTTCCGATAGGACGTTTCCGAAGCCTCAGGCAGAACCTAGCAAAATATTACTTAAAACATTACCTCTACTTTTACATTTCGCCGACTATGAGTCGGCTAAAAATAAGTGGAAATTGAGGCATCGATAAAGTAGTGACAAAAGCAGCACATATTTTCTCAAGGCGGCGTCGCCACCTTTAGGTAGGCATTACGTCAGCACCACTTTATTTCACGTCAACATGAAAACATACTGAGAACGCCTCGTTTACTTACATTAGGTCTAAGAACGGATATAGGTGACGTCATCGATCACGCTTGACAGGAACTGGTGACGTAAAAATATTCGATCAGGGGGTGTCTCGTCACCTCTTATTTAACACTAGCTGTGCCCGCGGCTTCGCTCACGTGGCCGTGTATATTTGGCATTATAAGGTAAGTTTGATTCATGTGCGTCTTGTATAATTATCACTTGCTTTGGTAAAGGAAAACGTCTTGCGGAAACCAAACCAGCATATCTGAGAGATATTACTCGACGGCATGTAAAGCCAAGTCAGAGATCTAAGGGCAGCATAAAAACTCTGACACTAGGTTAGGCACTAACCACACGAAAATGAAAGAGAAGAATGAGTTTTCTTACCTCAGGTAACATTACCGTATGGGAACGTGAAGCCATAGTAAATACATTGCTAACTTCCTCTAAAACATAATAAACTGACAGAAACATTACATTGCGGCAGTTTGGAAGAAACTGCCGATAAATATCTACGATTCAGTTTTTTTTTTTCATTTCAGCATCTTCTGTCGATGAAAGAATGCTTTTATCGATCGTTTTGCGTTGATAGCTAGTTGGTCTCGTGGTCAATTTCTCAGGTCAAGCAAAGTGATATTTTCCATTAGGATTTCTTAGTAGTAGCAAGGAGTCCGGATCCGTGCCCGAATTTGCTGGTAATAGGCTCGCTCTCCTCAAGACGTAACTGGTTAAATGTGGATGTGGACCTAATCTTTTGAGGCGTGATGTTATATCAAGTCTCAACAACTGTTTGTAAATAGAAATACTGAACATAACATTACGCCTATAATCACCGTAGGGTTTGGCAGATGTGTACCTGATAGTATACCCACATTTCGACAGTTATGTTTTAACTCCTATGTAATAGGCAGTGGGCCTATTGCCATCAACTGGGCACTAGCCCAGACTCTCTGGCTGCTACTGACCAAATCCTGATGGAAAAATTCGATAACACTTCGCCCTACCCGGGAATCGAACAATGGTCAGCTTGCGAACACTCGACCAACGAGGAAAAATGTATATTTATAGAATTAAGCTGTCTTTACTAGAGTTCGCCTGCACAACATCTACCTTATATCTACCTATACCACTGCACCAGTACCCCGTAGTGCATTGCGGTAAAGCCAGATGCATCTTAATCATCCCTGTCAGTCATAAATTCCAACCAAATGCTGCAGTGCTGCTTGAAAGCGAATCTTTAAATCATCCTCTTGCCTTGAAATTACGCTTGGAAACGAAAAATACTTCACAATAAAGAGCATCTGCCTCTTTCCAGATAGAATAACAAGTTAAAGTTGCCTTTATGTTATGTTGGTAGTTACTAATATCGATGCAGGGACCAAAAATATGTATCTAATTATCTGATTGTGTCCATTTCAAGTGTTGCCTCTCCAGGGATCTTGTAACAGTAAACAATTCTTGATTGTGCCTCAGAGCTTTTGGCAAAATAATAAAAGCCGCACGGGTCGATCTTCCAGGTTAAGTAGCGCTTGCGAGGCCAGTGTGTGGATGGATGTCCATCTATTACCTACCAAGTTTCCTCCTTGCCTCGAAAAGCTCGTTAAACCGTTGGTCACGGCTGTCATTTGTTGAATTTTGACTGTCGTTACAGGTAGTCAGTAGCCCGAAAGTCAGTTTTTACACAGTTACTGAGTCATGGAAGTCAGATAGGCAGTCGCTCCATGTAAAATACTAGTATTCAGCTGCATCCGGTTAGACTGGAAGCCAACTGGAGGCATAGAAAAATGTAGATGATGATTGTGCCTCAGTAGTTAATGCTGGAAAAATAACATTAGCCACGTAACTAACAAATTTAAAAAAAAAATGGAAAAAAATTAACTTTGCTATATATAATTACAGGCTACTTTACAGGATTAAATGTTTTCAGGGGGACGGTTACGGAACAGGGTTTTAAGCACAATTGTACACAGGACATTACGAGAGGGTTAGTCGGAAACGGTTAAAAATAAATTATTAGACTTTTAAGAATGATGGAAAATGGAGGGATTTTGGGACAATTTGGGCAATTGTGTGCCCATTATAATACAGGCTATTGTGCCACAATTTTATGAGAGTGGAATAAGTATTCAGTATAGGTACCAGTGAAGTGTTTTATTTTATTGAATTGAGATGCTAAAGCTGCTCTATCTGCCTATTAACCGACTTAAAAAAAGGAGGTTATCAATTCGACCCTGATATGTATTCTTATTTCCAGGATCCACCATACAATGACTTAATAAAAAATATATTTTTCGAATAGTTATTATTAACGATCACGATCAATAGTGTTAGAACTTTTTGTTTTTGCTTCTGCGTAATGGAACTTGTCGCCTTGATTCTGCAAAATTGTTACAATACTAAGGAATAACTTTTATTTTGAATATTCAAGATGGCGGCCATGAAATTTTTCCATTATTTATCATAGGTGACATTTTCATGGTTTTGGGGTTGCTGATAACGAAAATGATTTCAGAATGAAAATCCAACATGGTGCCGACGAACATTTTCAGTTTTTCCTTCATGAGTGTTGTTTACGTGGCTTTGGGGTCGCTGATGATGAAAGTGCATGTGTCTAGTGCTAGTGTCTTCCGTGCATGTGTAAAAAATTCAAAAATCATAGATTAAAATGTGACCCTTCTTTTCTTTGCAGTTGGTTTAAATACCTAATTAAGTACTGCCGTCTATAAGCTTAAAGGCCGCTAAATGACAAATTCTTATTTTGAGCTAGAGCAGAAAAAGGCGGCAAAATTTTCAAACCGATGCTCCTCAGTATCTATAAACATTTTGTCATGTTGTCATATACCAAAAAAAAAGGTATTTTTTTCAACTTGCGCATGAAGTAAGTTGATTTTGTAAAATATTAATAATTTTGTCAATAAATACACATTTTCCTTTCTAAACTTGTAAAATTTTAATGCTCGCTTCAAGTGTGCAGAACTAAATGGCGGCTAAAGAATCATAACTGCTTTTAAGTTATGGATTTATTAATAACTGCCAAAAGTATTTTTAGAGACAGGAAGTTATTAACGTTTACATAGCTATAAAGCAGTTATGTTATTTTGCGTTTTTTAAACCTAGTACCGAATGTTATTATATTAATCTTATCCATAACAAAAAGCAGCTAATTACAGCCGCCTCTTAGCCAAGTGGATATCGCTTTACTTCTCTTCCAAGATTTTTTAACAAATTTTAATACAGCCATGCATAACTTAAAGGCGGTTAATTATTAAACCTTTTCATATAACTGCTTTATAGGCTAGCACTATCCACATCTGTACTTTTCGAATCCTGCAAAATTAAACGTTAACTTATAAAATCAAACAAAGTTTTTGCAAAGACAAGTTCTTTATTGCCACAAAACTATCGGGCATGGTGATTACAAAATAAAAAATTGCAACTTCTTCTAAACAAATAAAAAAATAAAAAATGTATTAAATAATTATTTTAAAAACTCGAAAGAAAATAAATGCACTAACGTTTCACTTAGTTAGATACATAAAACAGTCGGTTTGTACTAGCATCAAACGTCATTAGAAAAAATATTCTTATCAAAAATAAAAGTAATCACTCTGAATTCAAACTTAATACACATTAGAAAACAATATCTAAATATTTTTTAATTTTAACATTTATTTTGACATATTATTATGATATGAATAACAATCTTAAATCAATCAGTCTTAATTAGTCACAACCTTAATCATACATACTTAGGTTTAGTAGATGTAAATAGTTTTAAGATAGTATATAGTTATATTATGTTTGTCTGATTGTAATTAATTAAAACGTTCAAAAGTTTTAATAAAACCTTAATCAAATGTTGGTAAATTCCTCCAAAAAAGCATTTTATGCGCTGGCATTAACGCAGACAATTTATTAACAATAGCTTCTTTTCTTTTTTTTTCAACACCTTTAGGTTCTGTACGAAAAGTTACAGACATTGTACTTGGGCTTCTTAAGTATTTATCACTCATAAATCGTAACGTGACATATTCATCGTCGAAATTATTCTTGTACATTAGGTCGTACATTTTTCGCTGGAAACACACTTGTGACATATTCTTGAGATACGGTCGAGGTTTCGTAATGTTAATACGACGCTCTGATACATAATTTGTTAAATTCAAGAAGCTTTGCGGTGTCATAGAATTTACATCAACCTTGCCATGATTTATCGTACTTACACATTCAACAAAATCGGAGTAATCATACAGTTTACCTTTCCTTTTCATCGCTAATTCCACTTGATGATGAACTTGATCACAACTCATAAAGGTGTGACCTGGTTCGAAGTAGTGTAAAATAATATTCTCTGCAGAGATTAGATCACTATTCACTATATGAGTCAAAAATGAATAAAACAACCAATTTTTGTTCTGCGAGCTGCAGTTGTCGAGCCAAATATTTATGGTCCGTATGTCCCGGTATCGTAGCAGAAAATGATAAAATGCACTCATAATATCCTCCTGTTTCCTACCAGCTATAGTATAGTGGTTTTGATTCAAGAGTTATTTTGCCTAAAGGAGCAAAAGTTTGATTAAAAACGATTAGTCTATTACAGAAAATTACTGCCTTAAATGTGTCAAGTCGCGGTAGCATTATCACTTTTTCTAAGTCGGTACTGTAGAATATCTGGGAAGAACTTTGCTCTTGGGTTTTATGGAAATCATACAGGTTTCTAGCCTTAGTGTACTTTTCTTGATGCCTTGCCCAGTTAACACAAATATCACATTCAGCTACTAATTCTATAAGTACATCGTGAGAAGTTTGCTTTTTATGCAAATCATATCCTTCACACGTCTCACATTCTTCGTTCCCAAGTCTCGTGAAAGATATATTCATTTTCTTGACGTGTGATCGGTATAGCTCATAGGAAACAGTTAAGTTAGGATGTTTTTTTACAAAAATCTGCATGCATTAAGGTAATGTTAACATCACTCGGTATATATCTACGTAGTGGGGCGTGCTCTCGCCGGTAATGAGGTTCTGTAGGATGAAAAGACTCTACGTGTTGTGTTAATAAGTTTCGATCAAATGCTACGGTTTTAGTATGTTTGCCACGACTATCAACATTACTATTCTTCAAGGCGTTGTATAAAACTTTATCATTAGTTTTTTTGAAACCTAAGGTGGTTAAAAAGAATATTTTACATACTGGTATAGATATTCCGTTTGAGTCCTTTAGTCTAAAAGATTTTCTGGCGTCTCTTTTCGGGCTGGATGTGATCTTCCTCTTGGGTACCGAAACAGATACATTGTTTCTTATAAAATTACGTCTCTCTTGCCAGGTAAGTTCCCAAAATAGACTGTTCACAGCCTCACGACTTGTATCGTCAAAAACAGTAGAACATTTTTTCCGACATTTATCATTACATCCTGGCTTCACTCTGTGCTCTTCTCTTTTACTGTTCACTATTACTTGCCTTCTTTCCGCTAAGCTGGTGCTATATTTTTTCCTTTTTTTCAGAAGACTGGAATTGTTTGATAGAAAAAAATCATTGCAACTATTGCTTCTCGTGCGGCTCATCGTTTGTATGTTTGTATCCTGAAGGGACCGGGAGGTATCTAGAGTATTTCGACGTTTATTAAGAGAATTTGGAACGTTTTCTTTTATGGTGATTCTATCATTTTCTTTGCTCAAAAAAGGTTCAACACTAAGTGAACCAACCCAACTCTTTGTCCTCTTACGGTGCAACACTTGGCTCTGCAAGTTCACATCTTGAAGTGATCTAAGAGAATCCAACGTATTTCTACGTTTGTAAATGGCTTTTTCTTTGACGGTGCTTTGATTGTCCACAAGAGGTTGAATAGTATTTGTACATTTCTGAGAAACATTTGCTTTTACAACATCGCACGCGAGAGGTTCGATTGTCTTGGTCAATAATGCATTTCGAGCTGTTAATAATTTTATTTTTGAAGTCGATGTACCATCTCTATCCTCTTCAGATGACGATTCAGATGAAGATGGGTAATAATTCTTGTCTCGAACAGAATCATCCGAGTCAAAATCTTCACCAAAATGACTAGCCTCATGGATTGGTGAATCTTCGACCAAATCGGTATTATAACCATAAGTTTCACATGATGGTGATAACGCAAAAGTTTCTTTGCACGTCAGGTCTAATGAAATAGATTCACTAATTTCCATCGGATCTACGTCTTTTTTTCCCAAATATTTTTTAATTGCGTCTAAATCTATGCTATTAAGATGGGATGAACTTTGCGAAATTTGTGTTTCACACATCTGGTTGAAAGCCGGAGTTGTTAAAAAAAATTCGCGGGAATATAAATCATTAACTAAATCTTGTTCAGTACTTCCTTTCAACTTTTGCACTTTCGAATCATTACTTGAATGTTGACTGTTGGAAACTTCGGAATTTTGTTTTTTTTTTATCTTGAATAACAGAGTGCTGATTATCTAATTTACCACTATCACTAACCATATTTAAAATGGTTTTAGCTCTTGCATTGTATCTGTAACAAGTAATGTTGCTTCTATGAAATAATTAAATGGTTTATTACACTTCAAACACACGGTAACATCAAAACTTTACATTAAGTACCTTAAAGGTATTTATTATTATAGTTAGTTAGGCTAGGTTAGTATGTTATGATATGCTAGTAGGTATTAAATGAACAATAATTAAATCGGAACGTCTAAAGACAAATCAAACATCGTTTCCTAAAATATACCCTTCCGTGAATCGAACCCGGACACCTAGCGTGCATCCGTGCACCCATATTATAAGCTTTAGCTACTTATAAAATACTTAGATGAAAACTATTATAACACCAAACCAAAAGCATCTGCAATCTGATTGCCACGCATGCATAGGTAAAATTAATTACATAATAAATCCTTCCGTAGGTAGGTACTGGATTGATGAAACACTCTTAGCTGACGGATGAACGAATGACACTGCTCGACAGCAATCAGTTTTCATTCTAAGCAGTATGATAGGTAAATAAGTAATATAGTTATATATCCTCTTAAATAGTTATAGAATCAAAGAATGTTCTTGAGTCTCTATCCTTGATTTAGCAAACTGCCTCTTGATGATGGGCCTACTATTTAAAAAAAAAATCCTAATATAATATCGCATTGGATAATTTTATTGGTTTGAAAAAACTACATATTAATTAAATTAAATACGTACCTTGGAACCCTTCCCGCCATAATGACTGGATGATTTTGGCGCGAAACGCGGACGCGCAAACGTGCCTCCCTCGATGTCTTGATTTGCACTAAATAAACTGGCCGGCTAGCCCTTTCCCGTGCGTGCCCAAGCGCGTCCCCCGCACCCCGGAAGAATCCCTATGAGTGGCGCAGGGGTTATGCAGTTTGCGGCTTTTTAGCGATGTTTTGTTATTTAACGGCTTTTTTGTTATGTAAGACACAGAAGAAAATATTTATTTTACTTTACGTACGGTCTAATAAGGCTTTCTATAATAGTTTATTAATTGTAAAAGTAGTAACACTACAACGCTTAAAGGCAGCTAAATGATTTTAACTGCGTTTTAGTTCGGTAAGAGCGTATAACCGCCTTTTAGTTGAGTCTATGCAAGGTATTATACTCCAACGTAACCAAGGCAAAAAGCCGCTAAAATACTTTTGCTACCTTTTAGTTAACTGTTAAATAATAACTGTTTTATAGCTAAGCGTTGATAGTAAAAATGTTCAATCGATCCAAACGTTAAAGTAGTATAGCTGCCTTCAAATCTAGCTGTGCTGCTTAGCGACCTTTATGCGATGTAATGTATTTTTTTTTTGTATTTAGCTGCCTTTTAAAAAAATATATCTTGATAACGGTAAAAGATAGAATAACCGTTCCTAGACAGATCGATAGAGATTTTTTTTTTAATACCATGACATTAAAAAAGTGAAAAATGACCAAATGTCATTTAGCGGCCTTTAAGCTTATAGACGGCAGAGTAGTGCAGCCTGCATGACACAACATGAGCGCGAATAGCATGATTGTGCGAGTGAGAAGTCCGGAAAACAATTGACGGTATTCCGACGTCCGTCTACTTCGACCGCTAGGTGGTCACTGAGGAAATATGACAACAATATGTAAAAAAAACTGCCCGATCCGTCAGAATATTATTAAGTATCGAGATTAGATTCTGCTTACGTAATCATCTTTGGAGAATAAGTAAAAAAAGAAATACCCTAATGAAAATTAAATAAAATGTACTAAAATGAGGAAACTTCTATGGCACCACCGAGCGGTCGCTTTTGGGGCAGTGACGTCATAAAAAAACAATTGACGATCGAACATACTTATGCCGAAGATGGTGTTCTCACGTTAAAAAGTTCGTTTGAGTTTAGGGAGACGGTGGTAATTTGGGACTAAAATCAGGCATTTTAAAATTCATTAATATTGTTAGTTTCAGGAATATTTTATGTTTCTTATTCTATTTGGTAATGCCATTGGTATACATATATGCCCCTTTCCTTTCGTAGTCCAAAAGTAAAAATCTGTAATGTTTTCAATTTTTGAAACCCCTAATCGTGAGTCCAAGAGATGTAATTAAACACTTAGGGCAGTGGACTGTCGAGGGTCAGAACACGACGGAAACTGTTGACATTAAATTATAGCGTGTCGTGCCACGAATTCATAAAACGGAACGCTTGAATAATATTTTTATTTTAAAGGAAGTTGTACTTTCTACAAGTTTTAGTCTTAGAATTATTTTATTTATCTTGATTTGGGTCTTGGCTGGCCACGCCGGGTGCACAATGATCTCTAGGCCAAAAAGCCATTTTGTTAAGCCCTGACACAGAGAACTGGAAGCCTTGGGACCTTTTCTAGCAAGGGGATAACGTCAGATAACACAAACAGTTGTTTGTGATACTTTTCTTAAATTATCAACATTTTACTAAATAAATACAATCTGAAATTAGATCATCATCATCCGCCTAGCCTTTTCCCAACTATGTCGGGGTCGGCTTCCAGTCTAACCAGATGCAGCTGAATACCAGTATTTTACATGGAGCGACTGCCTATCTGACCTCCACAAACCAGTTAGTACTGGGTAATACGATACCCCTTGGTAAGACTGGTTGTCAGACTTTCGCGCCACTGACTTCCTGTAACGACTGTCTAAAATCTAAAATGACAGCTGGGACCAAAGGCATAACGTGCTCTCCGAGGCACGGAGGAAACTCGGTATGTAACGGGAGTCACCCATCCATGGACCAACCCAGGCAAGCGCGGCTTGACCTAAAGATCAACTCGAGTGGCGATTATTATTTAGCCACGAGCTCCTCACCGTCTGAAATTAGATATAACTGTATTTATCCAGCCATTACTGTCTTATTTTACGGTGCCTAGAGTCTAGAGCCTAGAGATTGAATAAATAAAATAGATTTGACTACATCTGCAGAACATTTTTTTGCTAACAGAAGTCGTGTTTTGCCTTGATTTTCGCTTAGATAACAACGTTTTATAAAATATCCTACCACGCTTAAACTTTTATAAAAAGTATGGAAATACGACTCGCTGATCCGTAAAATTGAGAACCAACTTTTTCCTATCAAAAATCAAAATATTTATCCTGAAACTTAACTCATTCATTTGCATTAAAATGTAGAATCGCTATTAGTTTAGCAAATTCACGAACATTTTCCCAACTTTATTGGAGTCGGCTTCCAGTGTTACCATATGCAGCTGAATACCAGTATTTTACACGGAAAATGCCTCTCTAACCTCCACACAACCCAGTTAGTACTGGGTAATATAGTACCCCTTGGTAAAACTAGTTGTCAGACTTTCGGACCGAAGCTCCATCTGAATTTCACAAAAGTGTTATTAGTTGTAAACACCTGCCAAACACAGATAGACAAAGAAAGCACTCTTAAAACAAATGAAAGAATTATTTTAGAAGCATGCCACGCGTAAAGGTGCGTCAAATCGAGAAGTCTGGACTGGGCACTTGCTACTTGTCCGGTCCGGAGTCCAATCCACTCTGTCTGTCCGCACCTCCATAAGAGGGTGCATTCTCAGTAAGTAGGCAACTTTGCATATAACTTTCAAACACGTCGTCGATTAATTTATTCAGCACTATGTTTTTTTCCAACATGACGTAATGGGCTTGATAACTGTTCACAAAGCCAACTGATTATACAAAACACACACAAATCACGTGCGAAACCAGTATAACTAAGCCAGGCTTTACATACATGAACAAAAAGCACACTGTATCGGTATTGTTAAGGATACACACAACACTGAAACAGGATTTTATCTCGATACAAAAGGTAGTTTTACACAGAACCCGGCTTTTCTCGCGAATTGAATGTATTTGCATGTGAATAGTAAGCTGATTGAATACTGAACTGAGATGTTCGCGATGTTGCTCCGTTTTATAGTATTGTGTACTAAGATTTGTTACATTAGATTAGATAGAAGATATAACATCACACCTGTAATCTCGGAAGGGTTAGGCAGAGGTGTACATAATATTACACCCACTTTTCGCCAGGTCCGTTCCGTTCGTTGGGTCGTTCGACCGGTTCCGTGGCCGTTGAAAACTCTGAGGGTCGTACGTGTGGGTACACTACCAGATAACGACCTGTGAGTGAGTAACCAAAATCTTAATCGATAGCGCACATAACATTGCGTCAAAAAGATTGAGCCTTATTTTTTTATTGTAATAATAATAGTTTTGATGAATGCATTTGGAAATGAGATGTATTTGAAAAATCTTATGGCGGGTACGGCTTTTCATTACATGTTCGCTCCATTTCATTCAAAACATGTTTAATTTTAGAAATTCGCGGATCAATCAAAATTCGTCATTGTCGTCATATAAGACCAAAACGTACGTGCATAAAATGCAAATAAAAAAAACGAATGCACTGTTTCATCTGAGGGAGCACTTACACAACTAACTAACATAATTTATGTCATAATGTCACTGTAGAGGTCGGAATTTCACAAAATTTGGTTACACAGCTCGGAGCAGACATTATTAACTTTAAGTATTACCAATTCGTATTCGCCAATTTTCCCGCGACACATTTATATTATAATCTAATAATGCAAATTGTGAGAAGCACCCCCGGGTTTTGAAGGCATGGAAATCTTTTTGAAAGTACCAGTATCTAAAGTGAATATTAGGTTCAGACTTTTAAGGCTTGGGTCGCGGTTATAGGCTCAAAAACTTGCGAAATTGGTCGGAAATTAAGCCCGAAGCACGTCTTTAATATGGCCTAATGGTACTTGGGGATAATGTAGCCTCCTATTAGCTGAATAACTTTCGAAATCAGACCAGTAGTTATGAAGATTACCCCCTACATCCAAAAAAATACAATGTTTACCGGTAGAAAATCTTCATCATCATCATCATCATCATTTCAGCCAAAAGACGTCCACTGCTGGACATAGGCCTCCCCCAAGCTTCACCACATTGAGCGGTCTCGTGCGTCTCGCATCCAGCAGTATTAAATAATAGTATGGAATTCGATAGTTATAGTAATATAGTAAAGATGACTGGTACGCTCATATTTATCTTTATTTTTGCTCACTATAACATTTGGCATAACAACTTTATTAAAAAAAATATCGATGACAAAAATATACCAAAACTTTACAGGTATATATTGAAATAATGTACGACTTTCGTTTAACCGTATCGGAATCGAAAACAGTTTTGAAACTCAATTCCTTTCAGCTCGTATGCTAACTTGTTTCAGTATTTCGATAACATTTTTCTCGTTCAGAATAATGTCAAAATTATACAAAGGCTATTTACATCTTGTATTGTATTGTTATTGTAGGACACCATATTCATTTATTTAAAAAATAATACTTCTTCGTAGGAATTAGTACCTATTTCACTTGCAAATTGTTTTTCATGAATATGGAACACAATGCCATGCATAGAAATATAAACGGACTATTACTACAACAGCAGAGTAAAGTTTCAGGGAGACATTTTTTTTCTAAAATATGTTTGGAATACGTGATTACCAGTGATAGGAATAGGTAGTGCCTATTAGCCTAAACTTCGAAGAACAGAGACAAGAAGCGGAGACTTCCTTAGGACTAAATTATTTCCGGGACATCAGTCTCAAAGTTTCGAGACAACACTTAAATACATTTTAAAAAATGTGTTATTTGGAACAAGTAATTCTTTTTTTTTTAATTGATATAAACTAGTGCTTGACTGAGCTCCTACCTGATGGTAAGCAGTGATTTATCTAAAGTTTGCTATTAGACATAATTTATAACTCCATAATAGCCTAGCTAGTCTATATGTCCCTCTCCTAGAGAGGAGGCCTGAGTCCCAGCAGTGGGAACATTATAAGGCAATGCAAGGATATATCAGCCTAGTGACACACACCTGCGTGTGTTACACCCGTTGTGATCAAAGAGCTCTTCTTAAAATGTGAATGATATAGATGACTTCCGTATTTTTTTCACGCCTTTATCCCGGAGGAATAGGCAGAGACCACAGACTATATCTAATACCTATGCAATTACTAATATTATAAATGTGATAGTTTGTATGGATGTCCATTACTCAATCCCACTGAAAATGCTGAATTTGGCAGTGATATAGGTTAAGGTGTGCATTAGCACATAGGCTACTTCCTATTAAAAAAAAAGTATAGTTCTCATGGGATACACCGTTACCGTTATATTATTTTAAAGACAAAATGCCTTTTATTATACTTGAACTTTACAAATCTCATTAAACGTAGTGACGCCTAGAGTGAGCTAGAAAGAAAATATTTACTTCGAAACGTGTACGGCTTCTTATACAAATATTGTGATTCATTGTGTATCAACAAGTCATTTACAAAAAGTTCTCCAACAAAAAAATTCTGAAAGTTTTATGGTTGTAACGACTGTGTATGTTATTTATTATGATATATCTAGTCGCAAACTTTAGGTAAATATAGACGAATTATTCCAAATAACACATTTTTTAAAATGTATTTAAGTGTTGTATCGAAATTCCGGGACAGATGTATCGGAAAAAAATTAGTCCTAAGGAAGTCTCCGTTTCTTGTCTCTGTTCTTCGAAGTTTACGCAAATAGGCACTACCTATTCCTATCACTGGTGATTACAGTCGAAAATTTTGAATACAATATTAACTAACGTACAGTTGGCGGCGCATCGGCAGTGACACTTTAAATTTGAGCTGGCCAAGCGAAGTACGGATTATCAGTACAATAAAAAGCCAGCGAATACAGATTTTAATACTACTGACGTAAGACCTATTGTACTATGTGGTGTAGTTCAAAAAGGACCAATATTTTTAAGAAGTTTTGGAGAGAAACGTAGAGAGTAGGTTTGGACGCGGTAGTTACGGGACATGGAACATAATAGAAGAGGCCATTAGATATCACCACGATAACGTTGTACGACTTTCCTAAACGCAAATAAATAAATCCACAAATAAAATCAATATGGTTCATTTAGGTCCTTGTCTCACTAACAATAAAAAGCTTATAAATTCTTGCGTTGTTAAATTACCATAAGTAAAAGATTTCAGATTTACCATACACTTTTAGAGGTTTAACTTTGGCATAATTTTATTCCGCAGAAAACGTTTTCAAAACCGGACATAAGTTATCCCGGCAAACTTTCTGATGGGCCCATTACGTATGTTAGTCGTGGCTAAGACAAAGTTTAGGCCAAGCGTCAAATTGATGTCCCATTTAACTCTGCACCTATAATAGACTTGCCTCGCAACTTGTTCCCGTGTCTGAATAATTTGGTTAGCAACTGTCGTCTAGATAGCGTGCAGATCTACAGGGATGTACTCAAAACAAGCAAATGTAGAGTTGTATGGCTGACGCATTGGTGTCGAATGAAATCTCAAACATGAGTAGCTACATACTTTTGGATAAACTAAGCGTACAGAAAACTCTGATATTAATAGTAAAGTGAATGTTCACAGTAAATTCTACAAAAAAAAACTTAACCATATAGGCAAAAGTACTTCGTTTTTTTTAAAGTCGTACAAACTAATCCTTCTAATATTATAAATGCGAATGTTTGTGAGTATGTATGGATGTTTGTTACTCTTTCACGCAAAATCTGCTAACCGGATTTGGATGAAATTTGGCACACAGATAGTTTATAACCTGGATTAACACAAAGGATACTTTTTATCTCAACAACTCGAAACAAACCGAACTCCACGAGGGCGAAGCCGCGGGCAAAAGCTAGTCTTTCATAAATTCTACTTGTGCAAAACCCCAACAACACAAGTGGAGGAACGATCGGTAGCTAATTGGTAAACAAAAACGAAGCTTACCGGGCTTACCGTTGATCTCAGTCTAAGAAAAAATGAAGTACAAAATCTCCGACTTATTGCCGGTAGCTTAATGAGACTCTTATATCTGCCGTTCCTTTTTTGTCGACTCTCTTCAAAGAAAAGTTCACTACCGAAAATATAACCGGTTCTTTAGTTCGTCAGACAAAATAACCGGTTCTTTAGTTCGTCAGACAAAATAACCGGTTTTTCTATAAATTTAATAAGATTTTCTTTAATAAATTTTGGTATAGTCCTTTCACAGTTCTTTACCTATGACTTGACATCACTGTCAAAATCACAGTGATCTTTACTGATGTAACTATAAGGTTGTAATTGGGTTACATCTAATAAAAATATTTAAAAAAAAGACCTGCCTTTTGCTGTCCCTCTGCTGAGCAAATGCCTTTTCTCAAGACGGATTGACGATTTTAGACTTATATTCATTATAAATCCAGAATTCCTCATAATGACATGTGTGTATAATGTCTTCACCGATGTCAGTGATGGAACATCACTGACGTCGGTGAAGACATTATACACAGATAACCTTAGAAAGTACATATGAATTGAAAAAAAAACATGAGTAGCTCTATCTATCAGAGATAATAACTTTGAATGGACTGGACTGTATTTGGTGGGTAAAATAACTATGTATAAAGGGTCGATAAAGGACGAGAGCTTATTAAAGTAGCAATCTCGGTACTCGGCTTTGGGGTATAACATTTTGTTTAATATAATAAGCTGATATTCAGGCTCAAGGATGTTCGCGGAAATTAGGACTTGTATGAAGTGTGGCACTTTGTAAAGAGGTTTTTGAATCTTGGTCTTTATTCTATGAGATTTATCAGATTTTGGGTAAGTTTAATAATATTTTACGAATAAACTAACTACTTACTTGAAGTTGTAAATTGTGATTTTAATACTCGAATTTTGATGCCCTATTTTCGGGACTCTTTAGTTTTTTAGATTAATTAAGTGCATCGTACTCATACAAAGTCTATAGTTAATTCAAATCTGTATCTAATACCCGCAGAACCATATTTGTTTATTAAATCCAGTGAGAATTAATGGTCTTGATTTTGATTATTTCGTAGACACGTAATTAATTTTCGGACTTAGCAATTATGCTTTGCGGTTTCTCACTTCCTTGGTAGGTATATTTACTTGGTTTTAGCTGTGTTAACTTGTCGGAATCTATTTAACTAATAGTTTACTAATAAGACACTACTATTGTGACCATTTTGTTGACTGTAATGATTATTTTTCACTATTTTTATCTCGACCATTTGCGTGAACCATAGAGAAAATATAGTGATTATACATATTATTTCATGCTGTTTGTAATAATACCACACAATGGTCGGTCTCAAACACTGCTCAGAAAAGTACCGTGGAACCGAAGTATGTTCCGAATCTCTGAACAAATAAACAGCTAACTGAATACAATATTCGTTACAATAGAAACCTTGTTTATTCAGCTTACCACTTATAATATAATTTTGAAGATACTATCATTTCTTGAAAGGATTTTGTTTATTTTGTAATAGAAAGTGGCTTAGCTCTCTTTTTAGATAGGCTTGATTATACGTTAGCAACCATTACATCAATCATAACATGCCAATACGGTGAGCCTGTGGAAAATAAGAAATGAGTCCATAGAGGAAGTCTGAAAGTGGCGCCGATGACTGAAAAGTTGTTGCGGTAATCGCTTGTCGTGGTATGAGCATGTGATGCGAAGGAATAAGGAAAATATTGTGAGGAAAGTTTTGAGTATGAATGTGTATGGGTATAAGAATAGAGGAAGACCGCAGAAACGATGGATGGATTGTGTAAATGATTAATGATAGGGCAAGAAAGGAGGTGTCTGATGAGAAGACGAGTTATAAAAAAAGTTTGAAAGATGCATGCTGCGCCGAGCTCAAATGAATTGGGATAAGGGCAAGAGAATGATGATGAGGGGGTGAGCCTATAGCCATCATCTAGGAAAATCCAGACTCTGTGGCTGCTACTGAAAAAATCCTGATGGACTCAATAACAGTATGTCTGACCTAAGAATCGAACCTAGGATTTTATGCTGAGCAGTCGCGCTTGTGACCACTAGAACCAACGAGGCAGACATTTCGAGGCACAATTTCATTAAATTGACATGAAACGGCCAAAAATAATGATTAAGTATATTCATTAAAGACACGAACAAAGTATACATATTACACAACACTCATAGGTACGTTCATCTCGCTATACTCCAGACAGATTAACAGAATCTTCGTCCATTCTTCTGTGAACACATCAACGTCAGGTATAGCGTCCAAGAGAGTTTGTTCGCTCTTCAACTAGGGTCTCAGGTAATACACGAAAATGTCTACCACAGAGAACGGTGGGTCGGTGACAAACTAGATAAAGCTACTTAACTCTTCAATGTCAAATGCCTATCTGTGTAAGGGCTGACATTTAACGTGATAAATCTAGACTGGTTTTACGAGTTTAGGCATGGACTAGGTTTAGTACGATATCAAATAAAATTATGACAATTTAAACAGCTTAAATTAATATAGAAAATAATAGCTAGATAACTAGACGAAGAAGTTTAGGAACAAATATTATTCGACTCGAAGCTCCATTTCCTTAAATATTATACGAGTGTCATTTATTCATCATTCCTTTATTGAGTAGAGGAAAATCCAATCATTTCTTGGTAAATATGAACATGATCTTAAAAAAACCGGCCAAGTGCGAGTCGGACTTGCGCAGAACGAAGGGTTCCGTACCATTATCTATAAAAACGGCCAAAAAATCATATCTGTTGTATGGGAGCCCCCCTTAATATTTTTTTTTTTTAATTTTTAGTATTTGTTGTTATAGCGGCAATAGTAATACATCACTTGTGAAAATTTCAGCTTTCTAGCTATCACGGTTTATGAGATACAGCCTGGAGACAGACAGACAGACAGACAGACAGACAGTGAAGTCTTAGTAATAGGGTCCCGTTTTACCCTTTGGGTACGGAACCCTAAAAATACGAACATCAAGAAAAACTAGTCTTAAACATTTGATCATTTCCATCAATTCTAGTAACTCCTCGACTCCTCCATCTATTACACTTTATTCAAGAGCTACAATTAATCTAAGAGCCTTCACAATATCAACTACAAGCCTTTTCCTTCGCAAAATAAACCAGTGCTCAATATACCCGTCTTCGTTTACCCAAGCACGACATCGTCTAGATCCTTTTACCGACATCGCCTTGTATTTTAATCAGTACTTGCATTCAGTGATTTACGAGCACTTCTCGCGTTGACGGCAGACGATGCTATTAATCTGATCGTTCCGTCGATCCTCCTGTATCAGGGTATATCCACTAAGCAGGTAGGTATAGAAGGTAAGCTACATACCAAGAGCGAAAAAACCGACCAAGTGCGAGTTGGAATCGCATCGAGGGTTCCATACAAACTTGTAGGTATTTTGTTAGTAAACTACATATTTACGGTTTTCAGATTTTTTCCTTTACATATGCTGTATGACATTGCTTCTTGACAAATTTCATGATTATATGTCAACGGGAATACCCTGTAGGTTTTGATTCCGTTGTGTAATCAAAATCATAAGCGGTCATATCCATCTTTCTTTTTTTTTCTTTTATCTTTGAATGGTTTGATGTTTTTCTCACAGCTGAAATAAACCGTAAACCCGAGTATTGATATAAATTTCAACTAGATATCTCTGCGTTCCTGAGAAAAAGAGTCGTGACAGCCAGACAGTCAGACGGGCAACAAAAAATCCTAAAAAGGTTCCCTTTTCCTTAAGAGGTACGTAACCCTAAAAAACGGCACACGCACATACGCCAGTCGTGAGTAACTGTAGGTTAAGGTTCGGTCAAGCGATAAGTACGAAATGCGGACGTGGCTCCGGACACCTAATGACAGATAATGTACTGAAGTATCTGTCAGTTTCCGATATCCACAAACGGTCTACAATCTGTCAGCACCGATTTAACTGATATTTTATGTTGAAAATTACGGACCAGTGATGCGGCCAGACTAAGTCCGTTCGGGGAACCAGAAAGCCAGAAGGTAACGCTAGTCTCGAGTACGCATGCACTTGAACAGTAATTGAACAGCCCCTGCAGCCCCTATGCAGCGGACCTTCTGGAAGTATGTTGTGGTATATATGGTTCCTATATCGCTTGATATTAATTTTGAAGCGCAGACTTCAAGAATAGACGCCGGCTTCAAGAATAACCTTACATTGACCTACTTCGGTAGGTCAATGTAAGGTTACGTAACATTTTTGGGTGGAAGTCGCTAAAGAATATATTATAACAGGTATCTTAAAGCTTGATGTAGTACCGATGTTTCTAAAGTATAGATAACGTTTAAGCTTATGTGTTCTTACATACATAACTACACTTTGAAATTTAAATCATTCTATGACTGGGGTTATTCATTGATCAATGAATAACTAGCATCTAACATAATAACTAATTGTCAAATTAAACAATTGTAACTTGGTCTCAAAGAAGCCAAGAAACTAATGAATCCTTCGTTAGTTACAAATAGCTCAAAGCTGTTTTATATTTTATGTTCGTTATTTCACAGATCTGGAAGTTTTTAATTTACTGGTAGCATTCCCTACTGTTGCAATAGACTGAATTTAAACATTTAGGGATGTCCACAATAAATTGTGAGTTGGGAAGTAATTTTGTTGCAGCCGGTGCGCTTCCGTCCACGTTTTGTTTTTGCCGCGTATTTCGGAGCGGGCGGATTTTTATTCTATTTTGAGGAAATGCTGCGATTTAAATTAGTTTTTGTAAGGAGAAATGGAGTTTAAATTATATCTTAATGTATTTTTTAGTAATTAAACACAACAATGAGTTTAATCTGAAATACTATGGATATACAATATCTATAGTTTATTTATTTAGAAGGTAACACTAAAGTAAGGTTTATGTCAGTACTCCACTGGCAACACAATGAATAAATATTTACATTAATGAGAATTTTACCAAGATATAGCTTAATAAACAATCTAATTTAAAAACCCAAAAATCTTGAAGCGACATTGCCCTAAAATTAATCACTAATCACAAAAGACCAAAAAACCACAGCCAACTAATTAAGCGTAAACAAATCTCACGCTTCAAAAGGCTATTTGAAACCGCAAAAAAACAGATGACTGTCTAAAATCGCCTCAACACAGTTCGAAGGCACCTTTTGTCTTTCCCCCTCACTCTTCTCATTAATCTTTCATTCAGGAACTGTCTTCACAAAGGCTGAAAGAAATACTGTTGGGCTACTAAAATGTAGCGTCAATTCCAAGCAACGAATTTGTTTTATGTCAGGCATAAAATTGTGTGAAACCTCCTTGGAGTGGCGGCAGTATTGGCACGAAGATAAAATTTATGTCTAGTTCTTAGTTTAAAATTCGGAATTGTAATTTTGTTTTTTTCAGATTGTTACGAACCTTTTGGATTTGGAATGGACTTTTGACACACAGCGGCAAAGCTTAAACGTGGGTTATGAATCCAGCAGGTTATTATTAAAAGCTATCAACCAAAACTGAGTTCGTGTTTGTATTTATCTGTGAGTAGGTAGATTCAACAAAATTTATTATAAATATATGACTAGCTGTGCCCGCGACTTCGTTCGCGTGGATGTCGGAACTTAACAATGTATTTTTTATTGCGAAGCGCTGTTGGAGGATTCCGATACAAATCATTTTTTTTTTATTTATGCTAGTGCTTCTTTATAAATAACATTAGCTGTGGAACCATCTGGAGCGTACACAAAAAGGTTATTGGGGTTGTTTATGCGAGAAAGAGCTACGTATAGTTGACCATGGGAAAAGCATCCAATACTTAGGTCCACCCCCGCAACGGATAATGTCTGGCCCTGAGCTTTATTAATTGTCATGGCATAACAGAGACTGACTGGGAATTGCACTCGTTTGAAAGAGAAAGGAAAGTTGTTAGGAATTATAGGTATTCTTGTTTATTATATATATGATATTGGATATCGATGGTATTACAAAAGGCGATATTAAGTGACAATTCAATCACAATCAAACACTAGGTTAAATTTTATCTCAGCGATATTTCGTGTTGATTTTTACGGCTTTTGTCTAAACATTTTTTAATATAACGTCCTCACTCACATACACATATAATGAGGAAAAGGAAGTACCCAAGTAAAGAGCATCTTTCTTAACATTATCAAGAGTTTCCGTCTTATCTTTACCGTCCCTTTTTCATCCAAATTGTACTCTATAAATCACATCTTGTCACTTTAGATTTAGGTCAAGGCTAGGCCTTAAATGTTTACTGGTGAAACATTAGGAGATATTAAATTTCAGAGAAGCCATTGTTCCTCGGTTTGAGATAAATAATCGCTTTTTTGCTAGGTATTCTATTTTGTAACTTACGATGTACGCAAAAAAGTATATTTGTGTACATCGTAAAACTACGTACTACAATAATCCTACTATACTACTTTCTACTGTGAAAGTTAGTGAGGATGGATGGATGTTTGTAACTCCTTCATGCAAAAACTACTGACCAGATTTGGATGAAATTTAGCACATAGATAATTTATAACCTGGATTAACACATTACTTTTTATCCCGGTAGTACGATCTCGTGGGACATTACCGAACTCACGCGGGCGAAGCCGCGGGCATAAGCTAGTATACAAATAAAATCAGCTTTATCCACTTGGAGGTTAGAAATTATCCCACGGGGACAAACACTGTTTTTTTCATACTAAATAGGCTTGCTTTTGGCCGCAACTTGCCTGATGTGAAGCGATGATGTGGCCTAGTGTGGAGCACGCTTGCTAGAAGAAACCGATTCACTTGAACTTTGAAGAGATCGAGATAATAATGGTCGGGAAAAAATAAGCTAAGTAAAAATAAGCTTTAGTCCTTACCGAAGATTTATGCACTACCTGTGTATAGAAATAGAACGTTCTATCGCTAAGGTTCGTTCTGAGCAAAAATGTCAGATAGACAGACAGACAGGCAGAGAGAGTTAGTTTTGCATGTTTTTTATGTTAGTAGGGGTAGGTAAAATTGCTACTGCATTTCATGAAACGAAACTATCTTTTATTGAAAAATAGTTCCAGTTTTCAACTAATAACTAGCAAACAATAAAGTTGTATCATCAAACGGAATAACCCAATATTGTCCCTGAAAATACCACTTAATAAACTCCACGTTTGTCACAACAGTTGATGAAAATATTTGTTTAATTTCAGATAGTATTGCATCGGAATACAATTTCGCAATTTCGTGGTATTGTTTTAAATTTCGATACGCAGGGCAGTGATTGGTGGTATTCAAAGTTTTACTGTAGATTTCAAATAAATTACATTATATACAGGGTAAAGCCAAATCATTTAAGCGCTCTGTAAGTAATATTGTACACAAATAATGGCTTTTTCATTACTCATACTCTGAAAGTAGGTCTGAAGTTGCCTGAGAAGCGGGATGAAACTAATACTTTTCATCCCTAGGAAGAATCGCTTTCAACTGACAGTTGTCAAATTATTAAAAAAAAACTAGTTCTATTTTCACATTTCTATTGAACCATGTTCCAACTTTCCATACAGCCACGATGTAAATTTAAATAAAATAAAGTATTGATTAAATAATACATATTTTTTAAATAACATTATTATAATTTAGTTTCAACAATTTCTTTAAAATAACAGATTTGGGCAACATATTTACCATTTTTTCAATGATGAAAATGAAAATGAAAAATGGCTGAATAGCTAGCCGGCCACAGAAAAAAAACAAAATAAGCGGGAAACGGGAAAGCGGCAATCCGATCTTCATTTGTTTTTTCGAGTTTTAGAGTTTTGTTTATACTTCTGTATAGCAGAGATTTGTATAAAATGAGTTCATCTGATTCAGATATGAATTTAACGCCTGATTATATAAGAGAAGAGGCTAAAGTGGTAGTGGAAATAAAATTACCTCACCAAATCACCAAAGTTGTTGATTTATTTGAAATAAAATTTACTCATTTTTTCTTTAGCTAATTCATGTTTTTATTTTTACTTTCCTTGTATTCGTAATGAAAAGCACAGTGTTTACCTCGGGTTATAGTACATTGTTACCCTAGGGGTGAAAGTAACTTATTTAGTCCCGAGACGGGGTTTGGCGCCCTCACTTCGTTCGGGCGCCAATAGTTCGAGGGACTAAATAAGTCTTTAACATGAATTAGCTAAAGAAAAAATGAGTAAATTTTATTTTAAATAAATCAACAACTTTGGTGATTTGGTGAGATAATTTTATTTAAATTTTATGGTAAAATTAGAACAATTAGTTATAGTTAGTGAAAGGTTTTTTCCGGGTATGTTGATATTAGATATTTTCTGGGAAACTTGAGTTTCTACAGTATCCAGGGATTCTTGGGTGAATGTTGGGGACATTGTATAGAAGTTGGAACATGGTTCAATAGAAATGTGAAATTAGAACTAGTTTTTTTTTAATAATTTGACAGCTGTCAGTTGAAAGCGATTCACCCTAGGGATGAAAAGTATTACTTTCATCCCGCTCCTCAGGCAACTTCAGACCTACTTTCAGAGTATGAGTAATGAAAAAGACTTATTTATCTAGTCCCTCGAACTATTGGCGCCCGAACGCTCGGGACTAAATAACTTACTTTCACCCCTAGGGTAACAATGTACTATTAAACGACTTTGTTTTTGGTATGAAAAAATTCTGCTTTTGGTTTATTTAATTAGAAGGATCAGACTTGATCAATAAATTACTAAAAGATATCTTCGTGAACAGAAGGTTCCTAGGCTATGTATGAAAGTTATGATAGAAAATTCAAGTGATTCTTACAAGTTTACTTATTTTTTTAAGCCATTTGTGTCCCACTGCAGGGCAAAAGCCTCCCTCCCGTCCTTCCACTTGTCCTTATCCATTGCTGTTATTGGCCAATATTTTTAAAAAGAGTCGTGTTCGGCCCGCCATGCGCCATCTCCATCTGGGTCTGCCGTGTTGCCATTTTCAAACTTCTTTAACACTTGTAATTTTTATCCCACTATTATTAAAAATCATAATGGCGCATTCTTCATAGACCCGATACCCGACCAGATAGAGAGATCTTCTTCAAATTGTTTAAAAACCTGAGTTTCTGAGCTGTAGATTAATTTGAGCCTACCGTTGTTACTAAATTCAAGGCTTAGGATCATATCCTAAAAGCTTATGACCCACTCCGGCCCTCAATCTAGGCAGAGATTTAACGATCCATTTCAGTGTAGCGATATGCACCATTTGCTTGCTTACTCTCGGGTAGATATTCCTGGCTTCAAATGGTTAATTTTGGACGCAGACGAATGTGTCTTTGATTTTAACACGAACATCTTCAATGAGCACTTTTCTCGACAAAATTATTTAAATGAAATAAATTAAATTATGATTTTAACAATGACCGCCTTTAAGTTCGGTCAAACGAGTACGGATCGATTATATTTGTAACAAAACATAACATCACGCTTGTAATCCCCGAAGGGATCGGCTGAGGTGTAAATAATAGTACTTACACAAATCCAGCCTCCGTGGCTGCTACCGACAAATTCCTGATGGAAAATCCCACAAGCCCTTTGCCCAACCCGAGAATCGAACCCAGGACCTCCTGCACAGCAGTCGCGCTTGCGACTACTAGACCAACGAGGCAGTCCGACCGATTACGTACTAAAGTAAATATTCTGTCAGTACCCTGAGCCCGCTATCTTATATCCATACTGGTTTCGCAGAACCTACAAGAAGGATCAGTGGTATATACAAAATACCAAGTTCCCAAAGTTGCTGCTATAATTTGATGCTTTTTAACGTGTCAGAAGAATATATAATTATATGATAGCGCACGTACTCCTCGAGTGAACTGGCGTCACCCAGATCCGCGAGGAGACTCTTGGAACACGAAGATCTCATGCGGATGCCCTGAGAAGACCGGGAAGTCTGATCTGCTTCTGGAGGGAGGTGGGCTGGTTGGAGTAACGGCCACCATGGCTCACGCACAATGGTTCACTTTAGGGACTAAGTGCGGAAACCAAAATCCCTAACATAGAACATTTATAATTATAAAATATTACGTCACGATATTTTTGCCAAAATAAAGCCGTCGAAAAAGGTGTTCCTTTATTCTAGTGCGTCATTTTAAGCCCGGTACAAAACCGCCGCGTACTCGAAGAAGAATAAAAAGCCTCTTCAGCCAAGTGGCCCGACTTTGCGCCGAATCTCTTTGTGGCGCCATCTGTGAGATTTTTGACACAGTGTAACTGTTGCGCTTTGGTATAATGTTGAAAGAATACGTCGACGTTTAATGAGGTCAATTAAATAATGCTGCTGTTCGATATTCGTTCAACAGAAAATGTGACATAAATTTCGTGAAATTAAGATCTCAATTCGTCTTTAGTAGAATAAGTACTTATACAGTCTGAGAACCCAGCAAAGCTGTTTTGCGGTAAAATACGTCGTTGATGAGTTACAATAAAGCAGCTTTATCGCTGTCACTTATAAATAAGCCTTCTTCATAGCAAGACATTTTTCCCACCCATATATTCTCCATCCTTCTCCACTAATCTTCAGCAATTATTACACCTCAGTACAATGTCTTTGTAATCCCAAAGCCTGTATTTATTACTCGGACATAGATACCAGAAATACAGGTGTTATTTTTCTTAACATGGGATCGCGTGTGTAAGGGAAACAAATGGCGGCAATCCATCATGGCGGATTCCCTCGGGATGTTTCTTGTCCTTTAAGATATCTTTATTGGTGCTAACATTATTACATTTATAAGTAGGAAGTGCAATGTATTATAATTAGATGGTGGTCACCAAGAAAGGGGAATCCAGCATGTTCTAGAACCGAAAGTTCGAATACATAACATACCTACCATCACGCCTGTAATTCTCGAAGGGTTAGGCAGAGGTGTACCTAATAGTACACCCACGTTTCGCCAGCTTTGTTTAAGTCGCATGGAATAGGGGGCGAGCTATTGCCATCAACCGGGCACTAATCCAGACTCCGTGGCTGCTACTGACAAATTCCTAATGGAAAAATCCAATAACACATTGCACGACATGGGAATTGAACCCAGGATCTCATGCTCAGCAGTCGCACTTGTGACCACTAGAACCAATGAGGCAGACATTTCAAAACTCGAAGACGTTTGTAATAAATACCCGCACTGGGCACGCGTGGTTCCCCTTTTCTTCTCACGAGGATGCCTAGTGCCTAATGTGTTAAGGTAGACTGGTAGAAATGCCCGAGTCATTAAGTCCGCCTTTGTACATTATGTGCATAAAGTTTAAAAAATAAAAATGTCCTAACAATGAGAACATTAAAGGCTTGCTGATAAAAAATGAAATAATAATCATATTATTTCAGATATCATTTTACATCAATATAAATTGTAACTAAAAACATCATTATTAAAAACTGTGTTAGAAAAACATGTAGGTTTGATAGGAAATGCATAAACGGGCTATCAAATTTGACATTCAGGAGACTGCTTGAGCTGCCCTGGACCCTCTGCAGCAGCGACGCGGCACCCTTACGTCTGCTAGCTAAGAAGACATCAGTGTACGCATCAGCAAACATTCCCGACGCACTACAGAAGCGTGGCAGCTCCAAGCTCCAAAGCCAATGCAGCAAAATTTCTTGAAATTCAATAAAACGAGGTTGCAGAGTTAGCCGATTTTATTGATCTAATCTAGACCAACCCTAGTTACGTATAACATTTTGCTGAAAAACTGAGTATTTTCTCTCACAAAATTGAGAGTACTTACATTTATTAAACTATTAAATCTTAATTCTAGTTCTCAATGTCTTTGAATACAATTCTAGAGACAGGCCTTTTAATGTTAATTTTATTTAATTTCAGCACTGTACACACTGCAAATTAGATCGGTTTGCAGGGCACACCAACATAGATGTTGGTGTGCGTAAAATCAACGGCCGTCTGACTTCGCCTATTTATTAGTGTTTGCTTCACAATAACCCGTTGTCCACGCACACACAATAAAATTTCTTGTCACTAATGTTGCAGGGAATATGACGCATAAATTTAGCTAATGATACAATCGTCTCCGTGGCGCATTAGTCGAGCGTGCGATAAATAATATCTTACTGCGCCGGCGCCGTAAGATCGAATCCGACTGCCAACAGCTTAATGTTTTTGTATGTTTTAATAAAATATTTTACATTTGTTTGTTCAATTCATTGCTTAACTATTAGCAAGTCTCTTTATATTTGGGTTAGAATGTATTAGTTGTCTACCCTCTAAAAATGACAAATCATGTTTAAGTTAGTAGTTTAAGTTCATCGTCATAATGCTATTGAGTATCGGGCTTTCGTTACGTTTTTAGACATTATACCCTGCGTTTTTTGAGAAGTGCTTTTATTTGTGAATCAATATGAATCATTGAACCACACTTTTAAGAGCTGAAATAATTATTTTGCATGAGCAAAATGTTTCAATTAGTGAAATTGCGAGACGTTTAAAGATATCGGTGAGTAACAAAATGTTATTATGATGTTTAGAAGTTTAATATGTTTAAATAATCCACATGTTATTGATTGTTGTTTTTTGTAACAATATTTTATTATTGTTCACAGAGAAGGACTGTGCAATTGTGGGTCCATCGTTATGCAGATTCGGGAAGCATTGATCCTTGCCGACCGGGACCAAAGGCTGGATTTGCATTCACAGATGCCAATGCGCGGCACCATGATATAGTTGCTACGCATACCGCTGAGCCCTTCCTCACTACTCGTTCCACGGCGACTAAACATGACGTGACATTACAAACTGTACGAAACCACTTGCGAGCAGCTGGTGTGAAATGTTGTAGGCCAGCCAAGAAAATTTGAATGTCAGATATTCACAGGCAAAACCGGGTACGCTTCGCAAGAGAATATTTGGATTTTGATTGGTGCAATAATATAGTTATATTTAGAGATGAAAAATGTTTTAAATCAGACAAGGACGGTCGCAAAATATTGTGGCGAAAAGATGGTGAGCGCTATCATAAAAAAAAATATTCTTCCATGCAGGTCTAGTGGAGACATTTACTTCGTGCATGAACAAGTCATAGATAGCGAAGGCGCACCAATCGGCTATTAATAAAAATATCAGGGGGTAATTCGATTTGTTTTATGTGAGTGATGTTATTGTTAGTGAGATAACAATTTAGGATACCTGTATCTTAATATCTATCTTATTAACATGTTTATTCATTTCACTAATAAATAAATTACCCACTTGAATAAGAAAAGTAACGTTATTTCTTGTCCGACTTAGAATATTTGTCATGCACAAAACTTTATAATTTGTAATTATAATTTTAAAAAAAACCTAGTCAATAAATATTGTTGATTTCTTAATACAAATTGTTTAATTTTTACTTCCATATTTTTTTTCGAATAATGTTTTTATTATCAGGTAAATTACAATAAAAATTCAACAAAATGAAAATAAAAGTTTTTTAATAATGCAAAAAGTTGACGACAGCGGCGCAGATTCGATCCTACGACACTTGATTTACCAGCCGAATGATTATACACCTATGCCACGAGACCTGTTAGTCATAGTGTTAAATTGATGCTTCATATTCTTTACCTCATATTATACATGTATACTATAGTGAAGCAAACACTAACAAATAGGCGAAGTAATACACCAGTTGATTTTACGCACACCAACATCTATGTGGTGTGCCCTGCAAACCGAACTACTTTGCAGCGTGTACACTAATGTTCACAAAAATATGTAATATCTATTTTAAACTGTGTGTTAAGATTTAGCATACAAGCAACGTTGCAGCCTCTCTATTAATACTTTGGACAAAACTATGTCAAATATTCCACTATAATGATAATTCTGCGAAAGAAATAATGGATGAACACTGAAGATAACTCAGGCAGAACTATAAAACCTATTTGGAGAAGCTCCAACGTCTTGCTATTTCAAATGGCTTTCAACCTTAAAATCAAAATAAGCTATTTCTATAAACCACTGGTCTGCAGAGAAAATCTGTATTATTGCCAACTTGCCCAAACTTAGTTATAAAACCGAACATCACGCCTGTAATCCCCGAAGGGTTAGGCAGAGAGTTGCCTAATAGTACACGAACATTTCACTAGTTATGTTTAAGCCTCATGTAATAGGGGGCGAGTCTGTAGCCATCAACCGAGCACAAATCCAGTCTCAGTGTCAGCTACTGAAAAATTCCTGATGAAAATACCCCAATAACATGTTACCCGACCAGGGAATCGAACTCATATAATACCATTTCTAATAGTCCCGATCTCTACCCCTAAGCAACTTGCTTCTTATTCGAACGGAAAGAAATCACGGCCTTCAAAAAATATGTCAGGATGCACATGCCACCTAGTAACTAAGCCTAACATCTACTGCATTCTCTTAGAAAAAATCAGGTGGCATCACCACATACATAGGTACTTAAGTTGCTAGGTATGTAAAAATAGATAGCGAGGCTCAGGGGAGAACTCTTTATAATCTCCCCAGGGATGTGTCTTCACAGGCGTTGCACAGATGGGGCTCCGGACAGGTCTTTGCGGAGGGTGACCACTGGGGTGGTTTTAGTGAGGTAGAAATCCCACACTCCCCGGTCTTATCCCCGGTCTTTTGAAGGTTTCCCGCCGCGAACAAAAAAAAAAAGGTGTGTTAAAATGGCATTGAGGTTTTGAAAGATAGACACTTCCAAAGTGGTAAAATGTGTCCGAACCCTCTAATTTCTTAAGTAAGAGGAAAAAATTCTGAAAAAATTTAGAATTGTGGAACGTAAAAAAAACTTTCAACGAAAATTGGTTTGATGTTTAGTTTTTGAGATATGGGACTTTGTCATAAAACTGCAGCAGTAACTTTGATTTTCATTAGCATACTATGAAAAACAAATTTAGTTTTACTATTGAATATTATACAATACCACATGAATGAGCATTAAAAATATTTTTCTTATATTGTTTGGTGCTACAGAACCCTGTGTGCGTGTGAGTACGACACGCACTTGACGGTTTTTTTATTTTATATACTCTCCGTCACCTTACTAAAACAAGTAAAACATACGATAACACTTCAATAAAACCTATGAAAGTCAGAATTACTTCGGTTTCGCGACACAAACTTCTAAATCAGTAATACCGGTATACCCAACCGCGACCCTATACAACGCTCTACGGAGACGCTTGTCATTAATTATATAGCTACGTCACACTTTCATTTTCCGTGATGGATGATAGGAAAACATGGTGTTCAGATTTAATATTTGAACGATGTCCTTCCACGTTACTAAGATGAATAAATAGTGATGGGCTATGCTGCTTTGTACTCACATCTCACACACAAAAGAACATTGAATAGATTTTTTTAATATATTCCGTGAATGTTTATTTGTTTATAGTTGGCGCAGTGATTGAGCGATTGACTGCTGCGCTGCGTGTCAGTGTGTTCGATCCCCGCATGGAACAAATATTTGTATGACCTACATATACTTATTCCGGGTCTGGCTGTTTGTTTATGTGAGTTTAAATGTTTGTAAACCCATCCATAATACAGGAGAAATTCCTTGTGTGTTTCCAACGTATAAAAAAATAAAATTTTAGAAACAATTCCGAAGGAAACAACTCCAACCGCACACATATATTATCTCTTTCTGTGCTCCTCAGAAAAAACCATAATACAAGCAATAAAATCATTCTGTTTACATTTTAAACAAATGGTAGTTCACTAGATCCTCAACATTGATTGAAGTCGTTTTCGAATTGTAAGGTCTTTATGCTCGTGACTGTACTTATTTGTATCTTTCGAAGTACTTACATTCCGACGAATTTCCGTGTAAGCCCAGTTTGTAGTTAAAATTCAATTGAATAAATAAAACATTGAAGAGGTCCAATTTTCATTAACTCCATTTCAGCGGGAAATAAGCCGTGGCCGCAGTAAAATGTTTTCAATTTAATTAATTTTATTCTACTTTGTTAATTTATTGTAAACAGTGCTCACTTTATTTATGAATGTTACGTAATCAACTTCTGATTCTATTTACAATTTAAAATTAAAGTTTTAAGGGGTACTAATTCATTATGAACAAGTTTTCTATAAGAAAATTCTGTTTAAAGCTGATGTATGCTGTTTACCGGAGTTGTCGACATAGCTCCCACAATAAGTAAGGTGAAGTGGCACTGGGCCGGCCGTATTAGCCGTAAAATCGATGCCGGTTGGGGTAGACGTGTTCTTGAGTGGAGACCGCGAATCGGCAAGCGTGAGGTGGGAAACCCTCAGGCTCGGTGGAGCGACGATCTTCGCAGGGTGGCTGGTAGCAACTGGATGAGAGTTGTGGAGAAGCGCGTTGAGTGGTGTGCGATTGAGGAAGCCTATGTCTAGCAGTGGACTGTTGTAGGCTGATGATGATTGATTGAACATTTTTACGTTAATCCATAACTGCGCCATGTTCATATCATGCTTAAAAGATTAAGCTGCACAATCACGAGTTAGAATTAGGGGATTTTGAGTTAAAAATCTGTAGCGGCACTACAAAAAGACCTACAGCAATATAGTAAAAAAGTAGAACAGCGCCATCTACCTGTACCACAAATGAAGAACTAACAACGAATACCTAAACGGCGATATTAAAGTTCTCAGCAATTAAGGCGATATAGAAAAACACGACAACAATTGTCGGGCAGTAGCCCAACAGACACAAGACCCTTCTGATCTAAGGATCCTCCCCTTTCAATGGGCGATGAACAACTTTACCACCCTGGTCTTCATACCCTAAAGATCTATTAGATATAATTTATTTTTTTATTTTAGTATTTTTTGTAACTGGTCCAATTCTATCACTTGTCGTGTCTTAGGCATAGAGTACAGGCAATATTTTAAGTTCCTCCTTAATCCATAAAACTTGCAATATTATTAAGTATAATCATTTTGTTCTTAACTACAACTTAAAAGCAGAACTAGAAAAGGTAAGTAAGTTTTACGTTGAATGCATTTCTCTTGTTCTTTGAGATGAGGAGTCATTTCCAAGAACATACATGAAACTTATTAGACACTAACTTCGGACAGTTAGTTTTAAACTGATTATCATCGCAAGCCACCTTGTCATCTAACGGAAATAATTATTTGACCCTAATTTCTGATTTAGCATCAATGTTATCTTTTCGTCTGTAAAATATGTTGTGAATTTTGCGAAAGTAAATCGACTGTCTTGGTATGGACATGATTGTGCTAAGGAGGGACAAATCACTTGTGACTAAAAAAGTGATGCATGTTGATGGATGGAGAGGGAGAGGAAGACCAAGGAAACGATGGATGGATTGAGTGAGGAATAATTATTAAAAAGGAGTAAATGATAGCGTGACGGTTGACAGAGGCGAATGTAAGAAAAAACGTGTGGCACCGACTCCAAGTAACAAGGGCAGTTAGGTGATGATATTGCGAATTTTACTTGAATATAAGGCATTTCTACTTGCTTAATATTGTAGGTGTTAAAATTTTAGACGGTCTTGTGTACTACTTTGGTCTTTACTACTTTCCATTAGACGAGCTTGCCGCCCGTTTTCTAACCTATAACATAAAGAAAACACACCCTTTCACTCGAAACCTTTGCTATAAATAAAAGCTATTTCACCTTTACTAAGTAGGAAAGTTCATAAGTCCATAACCACGTCTAAGTTGGGCACGTCTCTTATAATCCTTACTTAGCTTCGGAATGACGAAACTTGGCAACTTGGGTATCGCGGTAAATAGCTGAAAGACGAACGACGAAAGACGAACTTTTGCATCGGGTGTTATTATTGTGCCATATATTGAAGCGGTGGAAAAGTTATTAGTTTTAGTTTTGATGGATGTGTGTGCGTCAGGTTTATTAGACATCTGTGGGCTTGGCTAGCTTAATGAGACTTATTTACTTTATTTCTAAGCAGAGACTTTCATAAATTGAGGATCTATAGAATGGAATATTTTTGGGTAGGTAAGTATATTCAGATGGTACTTATTGTGGTGTAGTGCTTTAGGTAGTAGCAAGTGGGTAATTTAGGTAGTTGGATTGAAACTAGATATCACTATAATTATCACATTTATTAAGAGAGCACTGAGACACAAAATCGTAGGGAGTAGGTTCATAGAGTCTATAGGTGTTTCACTGGTCGTTGGTTGGAAAATAGGTACTGCCCTGGGCTATGTCACAGTCTCAGGTGCAAGGTAGTCGTGCGGCTGATGAACGGTAGCGGCCACTTGCCCCCAGTGCTGCAGATTGGAGTCTGGTATGCAAAATCGCTGGTGTTGAGATCGACTAATTATGATACATTACCTCACAAGATATTCCAGTGTCGTTATTTCTGCATAGGTGCTACGTGGAGAAATTCGCGCAGAGAGCCTGGATAAAGCGACACTCTATCAACAATCACGATAATAAAATACTCTGGAACCGATTGCCTATTGTCTATGACCTCACTTGGCTTTCGAAGGACGCAATTAATAAATAAAATATCAGCTCGTATCTTCTTCGCATTTTTTTAATTTTTTTTCTACTTCAACCTTGTTCTTAGTCCATCTATCTGATTTATCAATACACCTGCATACTACAGGTTTTATCTGCAAAAATTTCTCAGATGAAAGAAGTTCTAAAGCTCCAGTCTCGCCATTCCTTTGAAGTGCAACAAAATCAATTTGAATTAAAAACAGTAATAGCCAGCTTTCTTACTAAACGCTTTGAAGCAAGTTCAATAGCGAGTAGTGTCACCATTTGAAAAGTCCTAACATTTTCAGGGAAGTTATTCATTTACTGTTACTGCGGCGTCCCACTCCGGGTGTACAAACATATGTGGACCACTGGTCGTTGGTTTTATACAGCACATCCCACTAACTTCTACGAGGTCTGCCGCCACATATTCATCCATACCATTGCCATTTTTAGGGTTCCGTACCTCAAAAGGAAAAAGGAACCCTTGTAGGATCACTTTGTTGTCCGTCTGTATGTCTTTTTTCCAGGAACGCGTGGAGGTATCAAATTGAAATGTATATCAAATACACGTTTACGGATCAAAAAATGTCGCATATTGTCACATATTTTCGCATACTTCCCGTTGACCTAGAATCATGAAATTTTTCAAGAAGCAATGTCTTACAGCACACGTAAAGGGAATAATCTGAAAACCGTAAATATGTTGGTTAATAACAAAATACCTATAAGTTTGTATGGAAGCCACGGTGCGCGAGTCCAACTTGCACTTGGCCGGTTTTTTTTAAATCCTTTAATCGAAAAGTCCTGCCTACGAGGTCGGACAACGACCGGAGGGCCACAAGGCCAGACATGTCCGTACAAATCTGAACGAATGGTAACCCTAAAAGCAAGGCGGAAATGTACCAGCGGTAATCACTGAACTTGTGCAAGCGGCTTCTCGTTGAACAGCGGTCTTGTGTATTTTATTCCGATGCAAATTGTTTTTGCTATGTTGGTTTAAGCAAGCGTTTAGGTAAGTTTCTACTTGGTGTATTGCCTGCATTACAAACAGATGTAAAAAATATATAGAACTTCTCCTAGGGTATTGCTGATCCAGCAAGACGACTAAATCATAGTTTGGACAGTCTTCCAGTCCTGTCAAAGATTAGACAAATTATGATATAATACTCTGTGTAATGTAAATAGACCAACTAACTCATAGTTTTATGCAGAAATTTATATGGGATGTCACAAAGGGTGGTCTTATTGCTGAAAGATATCTAAAGTGTTTTTCGTAGTTTTTATTATGAACATTTTCTTTGATTCTAAAGAAAATGAGCGTTTGAATGATTAGGTTTACTTAACAATATCAGTCAGCTCCAATTAAATGTTCTAGTAAGTACCATAGACTCTTGATCTCTCTACTTAGAAAAATAATTATCTAAAAACAAAAAGATGTTCGTGATAATATTAGGTATCACTCTCTCTATTAAATCATTTGCTCCCTTGAAACAGCTGTTAAAAAAAATGTTATTTCATTTGACGGTCGACGACGAATATGACGACAAAGAAAGTAGCAAAAAATTATCAATTTTATTATTCATCAAATGTAGGCGTCCAAAAGAAAAAATCACATTAATCAAAAGGAAAACGGGAAAAATGAATCGTCAAAGAGCAACTTTTAAATTAGTTCCGTCTTCGAATAATCCTGTTGTCCCCAATATTAATTTTATTCAATTCCAGACTTCTCGCCTTAATTATTATTCGACTTTTCGTTCAAATTCTTGAATAATGAATGAGTTTTTATGATTTTTCTTATTGATATTCTGTGAACGAGACGCTAGACGTTTGACGATTTGAATGAAAACATTAAATATTTTGTTTTTTGTTATCTATGAAACTCGCAGAAAATGTGAATCAAGAAAAAGAGGGAGAATCAATATTACTCTGTCGTTGTCACAGATTGTCATCTTTTAGAAAACAATATTAGTTTTCTTTGAAATCATCATTTTGTTACAGGTACTCACATCTTTGATTTTTCTGAATTATGTTTATCGTATTTTAGATATACTTGAACTCCATTAAGTAACTTAGGTAAGTAAAATCATCGGTATAAATATACTATGTCATTGGTATAAATAAGTATCTTGACGAAACGTCCCAATTGCGGAACTTGCTGATTTTGTTTCATACATTATTCTAAATTGAAGCATTCCTTTGTTTATTCACCAAAACGATAATTATAATAACTCTCATTCAACCGCTACAAAAATTCATTGAAAAATGCATCGATCACTGAAAATTCATACGAGCATTCCATCATTTGATGTATAATATAAAAGTATAGATGCAAGTAAACGGACAATATATCGAGCGATGTACATCAGTACATGGGCATGCGGCCATCAAACTTTCGGCGAGCCACAATGTGAGTCGGGTTCCATATAAAGAATATTGTAGTCTGAATTTGATATTGGTTAGGTGGTGCAAGAAATGGGTGATGGCGTGGGAGAACTGAAAGATGGCTGATGAGCCAAGATCCTTGTCACAATACAGGTTTATTCCCACGGTTTCTAAACGTCTGACATATCTATCGAAAAAAGTTATTTTTCATAACTATTAAATAATCAATAACCGATTCTAATATCTAATAAGCCTGAGGGAGGATCGCAGACAATGTTCTTCATGTAAAAGATAAATATAAATGGTTTATTTTGTTCAAATACGCAATTAAGCGATGCCAATTCAGGACTAATAGAATTTCTACATCGCGCTCACTGGCCGCGGGCAAACGTTTTGCTATCGGCATTTGAATTTATTTCGCTTGGGTGAAAAGTAAAAAGAATTTCGAAAAAGTCGGGTAGGGAATTTCTTCTGCCTAGAATTTTATTTTCATACTCAGGTTAGATAATTATGATGAAACTCATCATCTGCCTAGCCTTTTCCCAATTAGGTTGGCATTCAGTCTTACCGGATGCAGCTGAATACCAGTATTTTATGTTGAGCGACTGCCTATCTGACCTCCACAACCTAGTTACTACTGGGTAACACGGTACCCCTTGGTAAGACTAAGAAGAGATATAAATAAAAACTAGTCGTAAGACTTTCGGGCCATTGTACACTGACTACCTGTAATGTAACGACTGTCAAAGATCAACAAATGACAGCCGGGACCAAAGACTTATCGTGCCTCGGCACGGAGTAAACTCGGTATGTACTGAATGATCACCATAAAAACTGTAACATTTATTAAACAATTAAGTACTAAGTACTTACTTGTAAGTGCACTATTTTATAAGAGTATCGATAGGTAACGCGATTTTAATCTTTATAACAATGGAAAAACGCCCTAAAGGTGTTTTTTCAACGTAACGAAATAATCTTTTTTTTACTCGACTGCCCAAAAAAAGGAGTGTTATGTTTTTAGGTTTCATGTATGTATGTATGTTTGTGAGTTTCTTTATTCCACCATAACTTCTAAACGGCTTAACCGATTTCAATGTATGTGGTATCATTAGAAGCGTTGAGTTATTCCGGGTAACATAGGCTAGTGAACATTTTCAAAAATATAAAGGGGGAGCCATGGTTCCTGAAAAAAACTGAAATATTTTGGTTTTTTCATGAAAATTTGACTACGAATACTATCATCGTCTAGAGCTTGCTTAGTACATAACAAAAATATGTAACAGTAGTATTCAATATGCATTCGTTCACTAATAAACAAAAAGAGAAACTAAATCTTTTACACATAAAATTCAAAGTCCTTACTGACTGATATATCAACGCACAGCCCAAACCGCTGGTCCTAGAGTCATGGAATTTGGAAGGTGTATTCTATGTGAGGAGTAGGTATCCACTAAGAAAGGTGGGGTGTTGAATTTTCTATGAAACTTTTTAGTCTCGGGGTCGATTGACTTGAAAATTTTTGTGTACGTACTCTTCAGTTAAAATTATGAGAAACGTGTATCACAGTTTTTTCAAAATCATCCTGCAATATAAAATTCAAAGTCCTGACTGACTGATATATCAATGCATAGCCTAAATCACTGGTCTTAAAGACATGAAATTTGAGGGGTGTATTCTTTGTGAAGAGTAGGTCCACTAAGAAAGGGTTTTTTCAAAATTCCACCTCTAAGAAATGGGGGTTAAATTTTCTATGAAACTTTATATTCTCTGGGTCCGTTGACTCGAAAATTGGTGTACAAACTGTTCAATTAAAATTATGAGACGCGTGTATCAGTTTTATTTTCCAAAATCGTTCCCCAGCATTGTCAAATAGGGCTTACAAACTCACGTAGACAGGCGCATGGCAAGCAGTGTTGCACAGGGCGTGCAGGGCACGGGAGTATTTACCTATTAGTAAGTAGGTAGGATTTTTCTGAGGTAGACGTGTCTGTAAATGTATGTGAAATCCAGATTTTCGAGTTGGCTCGTGATACGCGACATTGATATTAAATATTATGTAAACGTATTATGTCTATAAGTAGATTCTTAATAAATCATTTGATTGTCGTCGCCGGTGCCCAATCTCAAACCAAAGTATCAATATTTTTGCTGCTTTTAAGCGGCTCTTGCCCAACCTGAGGGGCCCAAACGCCTCCTGCCGGAGGCACTACGCGGGGGTCGTGCGGTCCATCGCCCTTTACGGGGCTCCGATAGGGGCGCGTTCCTTGAGGTGGCGAGCCGCCCACTACCTGAACCCGCCCCAAAAGGTGGTAGCCGTAAGGCTGGTCCGTGGGTACCGCACGATCTCCGGCAAGGAGGATCGCCTCCTCGCCGGAGATCGTGCGGTGCCGCCATGAGATCTGGAGGCGATAGTCCTCGCGCACCTGCACGAGGGGGGAATTCCGCTGCCACGGCAAATTGTTGCTCAGCGGATAGACCTCCGGCGCGATCTCATGGCGACATGGAGAGAGCGACTGTCGCAACCCCGTCCAGGGCACGCCACAATAGTGGCGATAAGTCCCCTCTTCGAGGAGTGGTTAGAGAGGTAGACGCCCCGGGCGTCAGGGGCCACGTGGTGGCCCTCGGCCACCGTAGGCGCGGGCCTGTGGACGGTGAGTAATGGGCTAGCTCGCCGTCCATTCATCTTATGACGACAAGCCGTGTCGACGGCGCGTTGGTGTTCCACGCGCGCCTCAAAAAGATGTCAGCAAACAGGAGGGGCCCGCCAGGGCCGATGCCTGCCAAGGTTGCGAGACTGTTCGAAATGATACCGCGGCTCTGGAACACAAAGGGCAAAAGAAGGAACATGGATGGGTTTTAGTCAGTAAAGTCTGAGACTCCCTTCCGCTCCGCCCATAGCGGGAGGGGTCATTTGATGATTTCCCAACCCAAAAAAAAGGTTTCAATATTTCACTTAAGTAATATAATTGATTTTAATATTACTATGAACTAATATTTGCAAGTAATAAGTAAGTACATGTAAAAAAATGCGGGTGTGTCTGAATTATTCAAAAAAATTAAATACTTACCTACACTAACTATTCTGTATTACCTAATCAACTTTAAAAGTAAAAACTAATTTTACACAATACATTATATATTATATTATATAATATTATAAATGCGAAAGTAACTCTGTCTGTCTATCTGTCTGTTACGCTTTCACGTCTAAACAACTGAACTGATTTTAATGAAATTTGGTACAGAGATAGAGTTGACCTTGAGAAAGAACATAGGATAGTTTTTATCCCAGACTCTTGAAGAGTTCTCTTGGAAACGCGATATAACCGAACTCGACGCGGGCGAAGCCGCGGGCGGAAAACTAGTCTTAAATAAACTATTATAAATGCGAAAGTTTGGATGGATAGATGTTTGTTACTCAATGGCGCCAGAACGGCTGAACAGATTTTGATGAAACTTGGCACAGAGATAGATTATAGTCTGGTTTAGCACATAGATTACTTATTATCCCAGAAGTAAGATCCCGTGGGCAATTCCCGAACTCCACGCGGGCGAAGCCGCGGGCATATGCCAGTAAAATATGAAATTTACCTTTCGTGGTACATTGTGCGTTTGCAAAAATATTGTTTTATCACTAAAGGGATTAAAATAAAAACAAATAATTAAAAAATTAAAGAACACGCCTGCCATATCAAAAAGTGAACTAAAAAATTCAAAACAAGTTACATGATTTTAGTGTTGAATGGCCAAAAGGTAGGTACCTACTAAATAGATTATATTATTTACTGTGCAGTTAAAACGCCATTGTGCCAAAAGTGGAAAACTGAAAACCAATCTTTTCATCGAATTCGGGGGACCTGTAAAGAACTATTCCAAGGAACCGTCCCCCGACTGCAATGAAAAGATTGGTTTTCAGTTTTCCACTTTTGGCACAATGGCACAGTAAATAATATAATCTATTTAGTACCTACCTTTTGGCCATTCAACACTAAAATCATATAACTTGTTTTGAATTTTTTAGTTCACTTTTTGATATGGCAGGCGTATTTTTAAATTTTTTAATTATTTGTTTTTATTCTTCAATTAAATTCGTTGCCCTTCTTGCCAAAACCGCGCGGCGTTCATTTAGTATGTTACAAGGTTATTACTAATATACATAGATACCTGCCCAATTACAAGTAAATCAATAACACACATCAAACAAAAGAACCATGATAGGAGTCGCTTTATGTAAAACAGTCGCTCCATGTTAAAGACTGGTATTCAGCTGCATCCGGTTAGACTGGGAGCCGACCCCAACATAGTTGGGAAAGGACTAGGCAAATGACGGTGACATCAAACAAAAGGACGGCCCTTGCGGTTGGCTTACTCATCTAATTACCGAGTCTCTTAACTCACATTTCATTACAGTGAACGCACAGAATTAATAACTAACACGTGCCACATTTATCGTTATTAATAATTAGACAAAGGTACGAAGTGTCGTGTCTTCATCTAATTAGCGACGATGAGTGAGTGCTGAGATACCGAAGGTTTAGTATATATGATGAAGGGCAATCATAGGTACATTTACCAAAACCGATGAAACAAAACAGGATCTTTGGTGTCTGGCCGCTATTGATAATAAGTAATTTCTAAAAAAATTAAAATACACAAGTTGAAATTGCCAGATATACAAATAGACCTTTGTGTTTTTTGACGTGCATGCCATGGTTTATTAAACCTAAAGATGATGATAAAAGTAATCATCGAGTCGACTATGTCTACGTATACGACCGGAGCGCATGTTTGATTGAACGTAGAAGGAACGGATTGGCTTGTAGAATGTGGCGTTATGTAGTTCAACCAGTTTCTTCCTTCTCCTGGAATGAAACGGTGAGTGTATGTACGTATTTCATTTAGTTAAGTCAACCGAACAGCAGCAGGCTTGTATGAACCTGAATAATCTTATTTGCTTTGGCAATTATTGAAGTTAAATAATACATTGTAATTTATGTGAATCCTTTGATTCTCATTCTAACCATGATGCAGCTGAATACCAGTATTTTACATGGACCGACTGCCTATCTGACCTCTATAATCCAGTTATTGGGTAATAGGATACCCCTTGGTAAGACTGGTTGTTAGACTTTCATGCTTATTCTGAGATATCCATCATCTGCTTCCCCTATTCTCACTGTCTTACCGGATGCAGCTGAATACCAGTATTTTACATGGAGCGACTGCCTATCAGGCCTCCACAACCCAGTTGGTACTGTGTAATATCCTTGGTAAGATTGGATTGTCTGACTTTCAGGACACTGACTACCTGTAACGACTGTCAAAGATCTACAAATGACAGCCGGGCCAACGGCTTAGCTTGCTTTTCTGAGGCACGGATGAAACTCGGTATCTAATGGGTGGTCACCCATCCACGGACCGAATTAGGCAAGCTCAGCTATCCTGTGTCAATGTCCGCTTCCTCTCATGCCTTAGATAAAGAAGTAGCAACCGAGCCATTAACTCTACGAGATACCAGCAGCGCCAAATGTCAGCCACAATTTATCTAACATTGAACTCCAGCATTACTTTTATTGTTCAACTTTCCTTTGTATGCGCTTCGGTTGGTATCTACATGATGCAATCTACTATTACTATACTATTACTGTATCTGTTTAAATGGCAACTGGTATTTAGATAGTTCTACTTTGTTTTAAGATTGAGGAGCTCGTGGCTGAATAATAACAGCCTCTCGGGTTGGTCTTCAGGTTAAACCGCGCTTGTTTAGGTTGGTCCGTGGCTGGATGGCCACCCATTGCATTCCGAGTGTCTTCCGTGCCTCAGAAAGCAGGTTAAGTCGTTGGTTCCGGCTGTCATTTGTCGATCTTTGTCACTCGTTACATGTAGTCAGTGGCCCGAAAGTCTGACAACCAGTCTTACCAAGCGGTATCGTTTACTCAGTACTTACTGGGTTGTAGAGGTCAGATTGGCAGTCAGTAAGATAGACACAATATTTTAGTACCAGTATTTTACATGGAGCGAATGCTTGTCTAATTACTACAGGACAGTTACTGAGTAGCATGATATTCCTTAGTCAGCCTTTGGTTGTTTTACGGGCCTGTCTGACCTAAAAATAAAAAAGGAGAACGGGAAACAAATGTCTCATTCATTCATCCAGGTTTCATTAATCCATTCAAGTAGCAACCTTCGATATACCATAGCATAGAGATTTTCAAGTAGTACAACTAATCTTAAATATTAGTAACTAGCTTTTGCCCGCGGCTTCGCTCGCGTTAATTTAGAATTTGATAATCAATTCGAGCTGTACTCTGCTTGTAACAATATAATTCAATCATGATTCGAAAGACACGTGAGGCCATCTATTAGCATAAGAACGTTATTGTTATTTTCCTCGGGAACAGTACTTTTTTTCGTGATGAAAGGTACCCTATATCCGTTTCTGCACACCTAATAACGTATATCAAAAATTTTAGGATGATCGGTTCAGTGGTTTAGGCGTGAAAAGGTAACAAACAAACAAACAAAGTTACTTCTTTCGATGTTAGTTAGGAAGGATAATTAGGATTTCGGACAAATTACGTTACAAATACTATATAAGACCTGAATAGGAACCTTTGAATACATTTTTTTTTTTTCGGGTGGGAATTCATCAAATGACTCCTCCCGCTCTGGGCGGAGCGGAAGGGAGTGTCAGACTCTTACGGACTAAAAACCACCCATGTTCCTTCTTTTGCCCTTTATGTTCCAGGGCCGCGGTATCTCTTTCGAACAGTCCCGCAGCCTTGGCAGGAACCTTTGATTACCATCAGATAGCACTTTTCATTAGTTTTTGTTATCGCTAAGGACAAAAATTATTATTTACAAATATAAAAAAAAAGTAAAATTATTAAGTTCAAAAAAGTTCAATAGATGGTAGTATTTTTGAAGATTGCTACAGAATATCTCGAAAAATACTGACATTTGACTTTAGTCGTAAAAGTTAAATATCTACTACTTACTTATGTTCTGCTTAAAAATGCCTATTCGTTCGTGAGGAAATTATTTCCATTGCGGGGTAGGCCCAAATCTTCTCATTCTTCTCCTTTCTCCTTCTCATTACTTTATTGCAATATTTAATATATCTACTCTTTATTTGACACATAAGATATTAACAAAACTTAGAAAGTTCACTATTGTTTAATCAAATATTTCAAAAACAATAAACAACTTTCCAGACGCTATTACTCTTAACAGAAAATTCAATAGATCTTGAAAAACGATTCTTTTTGTTTCAATTTTGAAAATATACAAAATTCGACTTCAGATGCCATTTTAAAGATAGAATCAAAGATGTCTGTCTATTTTCTTAACTATTATAGGATTTGCTTAAACAGTACGTGGCCAAAAAGACTTGTTTAAATAAATAATACTATCGCCGTGTCTGATCTTTTTTTCTAAATAGGTCAAATCAAATCTAGCAATTTTTAGGGTTCCGTACCTCAAAAGGAAAAAATGGAACCCTTATAGATCACTCGCATGTCTGTATGTCTGTCCGTCTGTCACAGCCAATTTACTCCGAAACTACTGTGTTACATATCAAATGGAAGGGCTCATTGTGAGCATCTCAAATTTTATTTTTTTTATAATTTTAAGATAAATAGTTTGAAGTTATTTAAGAAAATAGGCGAAATTTGACCATTCCCTCCCATTAACTTCAAAACTACAGGGCCGAAAATTTTGAAAAAAATACAACCAATAGTTCTTTGCCTATAGATTACAGGAAAACTTATAAGAAATCTTAGATTTAAAACAACTTACGGAATTTAGATAATTAACGTACGGAACCCTCCCCACGCGAGTCGAACTCGCACTTGTCTGGTTTTTCAGTACAATTTACCCTGCTATTTGTATTTGACCTTTACAAGTATCGTTTTAACCTTCACCATAGAATGTACCCACCACTAGAGACCCTGCCCTGGTTGAAACTGATGAATATGTACATCCAAACCAACGAGATTTAGGTCTGATAAGGGACCAGTAACAGTGATTTGACTGTCAGTAACACACCTGATCTTCGTGATCTTAATGTAAATATTTGCAATGAAAGGAATAAGTACTGTGAATAGTCTATTCACAATTTATATTGGAATTTTTGACAGTACGGTTGGCGCAGTGGCTGAGCGATTGGATGCTGCATTGCGTGTCACCAGTTCGATCCAAAAAAAATACGATTTTTAGGTGCGAAATATGTATGGCCTACAGCTAGTGGATCCGGGTGTGGCTGTTTGTGTATGTGAGTTTTAATGTCAGTGATGAGCGTTAACCAATTTTCACAGCGGTTTGGTGTTCCATGAAGTGTTTATCATCACAAATATCATCACCTGTTTAAGCTTATCCATTTATTTGGGTTTCCTTTTCCAACTATGTTGGGGTCGGCTTCCAGTCTAACTAGATGCAGCTCGTTAGCCAGTCGTTTCATGTAATATGTACATTAGACTGGCTATCTGACCTTCACAACTCAGTTACTGGACAACGTGAATTAATCATCACATAATAGGCAGGTAATTATTATCTATAATGAGACCACCATTTTGCATGAACGAACACACACATTCTAACTAATTATCTATTAATTGTTTGACAATCAGTGGCAATAATTGCCATAATTATTACATTTTCCTCTGTAAATTACCGTGGAACAGTACGAATTCCTACAGGTATTATTATTATTGAAATTACGTAGGGAATTAATTAAACGAATCGTGTTGGGGATGAAAGTTAGGTCTATTATCATGTTACCTGTCTGCTGTCGTACTTTTTGTGAAAACTTAGGTCATTATCTGCCTAGCCTTTTACCAACTATCTTGGGGTCGGTTTCCCGTCAAACCAGATGCAGCTGAATACCAGTATTTTACATACTTCGGTCCTAACAGAAATCCTCAATTATCATCATCATTCTCTCGCTCTGATACCAATATATTTCGAGTTCGGCGCAGCATGTCTTCTTCTAATACGAGGGCTGCTCTGAAAATTTCGGGAATCAAGGAAGTGACACAACATTACTATTTAAAAATGTATTTATTGCTTTTCGAAGTATTCTCCGCAAAATTTGACACTTTTTCCATACGACGGAACCAACCATTGAAGCAACTATTCTATTCAGAAGTTGGGGTCTCCAAAATGGCCGTTTTGTAGGCGTCCACAGCTTCTTCAGGTGATGAAAATCTCTGACCACGCAATTTATTCTTTATTTTAGGGAAAGCATATAAATCATTAGGGCCTAGGTCGGGGCTGTACGGCGGATGGTCTATTAATTCTATGTTTTCTTGCTCTAAAAACTCTTTTGTTCTGTGCGCGGTGTGAGAACTCGCATTGTCGTGATGGAGGATGATGCGGCGGTTGCAGTTCTCTTTACGGTGTTCAGAAACGACCTGGGGCAAACAAATGCTAGCATACCATTCTGCATTAACCGTTCTTTGTCCCTCAAGAGGAATAGTCGCAACATGGCCGGTTTTGGAGACAAACGTGGCCACCATTTTTTTTGCAACATTCCGTGAACGAACAATTTTTGTTGGCTTTAACTCATTTTCGAACACCCAAACTCGTGACTGGTTTTTTGTTTCGGGTTCGTACGCATATATCCAGGATTCGTCACCTGATACGATGTTGTATACAGAATTTGAGGATCCTGCGTGGAATCTTTCGAGAGTTCTGATGCACCAAGTAACGCGAGCCGCTTTTTGCTCTTCACAGAGCGAATGCGGTATCCATCGGGAAAACAACTTTTTTACACCTAATTGTTCATGTAAGATTATTTGTATTTGACGCATACCAATGTCTAAAGTTGCCTGAATTTCGCGGTATGTCACATGTCGATCTTCCTCAATCAGCTTACGCACAGCATCAACGTTTTCTTGGGTGACTGCAGTTTTTGGACGACCTTGACTAGGATCATCACTGAGCTTGACACGTCCACGTTGAAATTCAGCAAACCAGCGATAAATTGTGGTTTTGGTTGGGGCTTTATCACCAAATGCAGAAATCATCCGGTCAACACACTGTTTTTGTGCTAAACCACTTCGAAAGTCATAATAAATAATCGCTCTTGAATTTTCTCGAGTCAATTCCATTTTCTCAACGACTACACCAACAACACGACAACGGTGACAAGACCGAGAATCTTTTTTTAAATAAATAAATGGTATTCAATTTTTAAAACCAAGGAGTTTTCAATTAAAATGATTTTAACATGACAGGAACAGTGGAAATATTCCATTCCCGATACTTTTAGTGCAGCCTGTGTATACTTTTACAGGATGGGAGTAACATCGAATATTAAAAAAAACCGGCCAAGTGCGTCTCAGGCCAAGTACAATGTAGGGTTCCGTAGTTGCCCATCAAAATTTGCGGATACTTCCTACGGTCCGATTTGCCTCCGAACGATGATTTTTATTAATAATAACAAACTTACATTTGCAGTTAAAAAACCAATGCTCCCATACATTATGTTTAGGAAAATATGTTATCCAAGTACATTTTATAAGTTGGTCGACTATTACTCGTAAACTTGTAAAGCCTACTTAGCTGTGATACTTTTTCTTTTAATTTTGTTATATGAGCTAAAACTGCGAATTTTTTCACGCACCCACACACAACCATTTAGCTGGTAAAGGGGGGGGACATTTGAGTCTAACTAAAATTTGCACTTTAAAGCTTAATATTTCACAAACGAATCCCTTAATAGAAAAATGATTTAGCAAACTCGCAATATTTTTAAAGACCTATCCAACGACATCCCACATTAAGGGGCACGCGAGAAAAAAAAATCCCCACTTTACGTGTAGGTACTGGAGATACCCTAAAAAGAATTTTCGAGATTTTATTTTACCAATTTGCCCGAAGTAACTAATCTGAACTAACTAAACTATATTTATGCCAAATTACAGCTTTCTTAAACTAAGAGTCTTTGAGATAAGCTGTGGACAGACAGACAGACGGACATGGCGAAACTGTAAGGGTTCCTTGTTTGTTGACTACGGAACGCAAAAAAAATGCTGTTTCCAACAGAAGTGCAATACCTACACGGTCAAAATGCAGATTTTTTTTAAATTACCGATGAAAAATTTCTATATTCAGAATGACGTACTGAATACGTGGTAATCATTTGTACGTCGATAACCCTTCAACCCTATATGTCTTCATGTCAGTTAAGGTCACCCCTTTTTTAACCATAAAATAATCTTTCACACAGTCAATCTACCGTTTCTTTAGTCTTTCCCAATTCTTATAGCCGTACACATTCATGACCAAAACTTTCGTCTCGACATTTTCCTTATTAAATGAATTGTGTAAAAAGCAGAAAAGAATGAAAGAGCGTCAAAACCTCTTCCGCATCACTGACAACGTAAATAGAGCCCAGAAGGTTGGCAGCATTGCCGCGTGAGATGGCCACGGTGTCCAATAGTGATTGCATTTATGAAAAGGAAGAATGTGGAAGGTTATACAGCAGAGATGCCACTCCTACGTTATCTTGAATCAACCAACTAACAAAGAAAAGTGTCGAAAGCAGTAAGATCCGGTTCTGAAACATTTACGGGGCCACCAGAATATATAAATCACTAAACCAACCAGTACACTGTACGCGTAGTTTATTTATGTTACTAAGTTGGCTCCCTACATATGTATACATTAGCTACTAAACTCAAGACTTCTGAAGATTTTACTATCGCAGCTTTGGAGGACCCTTACACAATCTCGAAACATCTTGAAACGTCTCGAAACGTCTCGAAACTTCGTATCGGTTTCGATCTGAATCGTCAAACGTAGAAGGTAGATTTTTATCGCACTAGACGTTTTAGGAGATTAAAGGGTCCCAAGGAACTTGGATTTAATTTGTCGTACGCATGTACATACCTATGTATAAAGAGTTTCTGAATCAAAGGTGATTGGATGACAAAACAATTAATTTTTTTACTAAACTAATGACCCGCCCAGGACCCAGTATTTATTGTACAATGTAAGTTTACACTTTAGTATTAAAATCGATTTTGTTGATTATAAGAATAATGTAACCAACACAAACAGAAAATAAAAATTATTATTTTTAGAATATCTATAAATATGATTCTAAATATAATATAATAAACAAACTCAAACAGAACTAGATGCCCTGGATAGGAGGGTCCGTACATTGTTGACGGCATATCGAATGCATCACCCGCGTTCTTCGGTTATGAGACTGTATATCCCGCGGAGGTGTGGGGGTCGAGGCTTTTTAAACGCTAAGACTCTCCACAATCGCGAGATATGCAGTCTCAGGGAATATTTCCTAGAAACCGACGTGGGGATGCATCGAGATGTGGTCGCAGTGGACAAGGGCCTCACCCCGCTCTCCTTGGCTAAAGAGAACTGGCGCAAACCTGTAGTACTTGATACTAACGACCGCAGGGAGGTATGGCAGAGTAAGGAGCTTCACGGACGCTTTTTCCGGGCCCTGCATGGGCCCGATGTAGACCTATCAGCGTCCGTAGCCTGGCTACGTTCCGGGGACCTCTTCGGGGAAACTGAAGGTTTTGTCTGTGCAATTATGGATGAAGTTATGATGACGAATAACTACCGGAGATTTATTGTGAAGGACGGCACGGTTGACATATGTCGGGCATGCCACCGTCCAGGCGAATCAATCCGTCACATTATCTCTGGGTGTTCTCGTCTGGCTAACGGAGAGTACTTGCATAGACACAACCTTGTAGCCAGGATTATCCATCAGCAACTTGCTCTAAAATACAATCTTGTTGAATCGGAAGTTCCGTACTATAGGTATGTGCCCGACCCAGTTCTCGAAAATGGCAATATCACATTGTACTGGGATCAATCCATCATCACTGACAGGACTATTGTAGCCAATAAGCCTGATATAGTGGTGGTGGATCGATCAGAGCGGCGTGCAATGATTGTTGACATGACGGTCCCGCATGACGAGAACCTCGTGAAAGCCGAGAAAGATAAACAAATCAAGTATCTTGACTTGGCTCGCGAGGTTGTCGACATGTGGGATGTGGACTCAGCGATCATTGTGCCGATAGTTGTGTCAGCCCATGGCTTAATTGCCAAGAGCCTCGACCAACATCTCAGGAGGCTCTCGTTAGGCAGCTGGATCAAGGGCTTGATTCAGAAAGCGGTACTTTTGGACACGGCTCGTATTGTTAGGAGGTTCCTCTCTCTGGAGCCCTGACTGCCGGTAGCTTGGACCCTATTCCCGATACCGGTGGGCTACTATTTTTTATATTTTTAAATGTTTTTTTTTTATAATTTTTTGTTACTTAAAATATTTAAAAATGTAAATTATATGTAAGAAAGATGAATAAAGGAAATAATAATAATATATATAATAATATGATTTCTGGCCCTCACTTGGCGAGGGTACTTGCTATGTTGTATAGCTTCTGCATGAGCCATAGTTACCTGCCTGGCGAGATGATGCGAACAGTGGTTGTACCAATTGCTAAAAACAAAACTGGTGACCTCGCCGACAGTGGTAACTATAGGCCCATTTCACTAGCTACTGTTATTTCGAAGGTTTTTGACAGCATGCTTAATACGCAATTAAATAAAACTGTAACCTTGCATGATAACCAGTTCGGTTTCAGAGCTGGGTTGTCAACTGAGAGTGCAGTTTTGTGTCTTAAGCATGCTGTCACATACTATGTCAAGCGCGAGACGCCGATTTACGCCTGCTTCCTGGACCTTTCTAGGGCTTTTGATCTGGTTTCCTATGATGTGTTATGGAGTAAGTTAGAGCGGGCTGATTTGCCAGTAGAACTCGTTAACATTTTAAAGTTCTGGTATGGAAACCAGATCAACACTGTGCGATGGGCTGGGGCGTTTTCTCGTCCGTACGGGTTGGAGTGTGGGGTGAGGCAGGGGGGTTGAGCTCACCAACGCTTTTCAACCTTTATGTGGACGGCCTTATTGCCGAGCTCAGCGGTACCAGGGTTGGATGCTACGTGGACGGTATCTGTGTCAATAACATCAGTTATGCTGATGACATGGTGCTGCTGAGTGCGTCAGTCTGTGGCCTGAGAAAATTGGTTGCCCAGTGTGAGGCGTACGCCGAAGCACATGGCTTGGCGTATAACTGTAAAAAGTCTGTGGCCATGGTCTTTAAGGCTGGGGGTAAAAGCCCTGACAAAGTGCCTCCTGTACTACTCTATGGCACACCTCTGCAGAGAGTGCAGAATTTCAAGTACCTTGGTCATATATTGACCCCTGACCTTAAAGACGATGATGACATTGAACGAGAGCGGAGGGCATTGTCGGTTAGAGCGAACATGTTGGCTCGCAGGCTTGCACGTTGCTCACTCCCAGTCAAAGTCACGCTCTTTCGAGCGTACTGTACTTCGTTATACACGTGCAGCCTATGGGCTAGATGTACGCAAAGATCGTACAGTGCTCTCCGCGTTCAATATAACAACGCGTTTAGAATGCTGGTGGGGCTGCCCCGCTTCTGTAGTGCGTCGGGGATGTTCGCAGATGCGCGGGTGAATTGTTTTTACGCAACAATGCGTAAAAGGTGCGCTTCCCTGGTGCGCAGGGTGTGGGGCAGCACCAACAGTATCCTGAGCATGATTGCTAGTCGCCTGGACTGCATTTATGTGGGTCGCTGTTGTGCAGTTACGCATGGGTTGTCGCAGCAGTGATCCACCGTTATTTGTTGTATTGTTTGTTTTTTATGTGCTTACTAACTTAGTCGTAAGTTTTTACTAACAGTTTTTGAGTCATGGATACTCGATTAAAGAGAAATTCTATTCTATTCTATTCTAAATGTATTAAATTAAAATGATTATTTATTATTACAACATACGATAAAATTACATAACAGGCTCATTTGTATTCCAAACCATTATAAAACGTTTTCAACTCAACTGCAAGTTGGAAACTAAACCAACAAGATAGTTTCAAGCAGAATTAATTCGCAAGAACTAGCAAAGAATCGGGATTATTCTTGATCCCTGGATTTTTCTACTTTTACTGGTATTCTTCTCATCTGCCTAGCCTAAACCCAACTGTGTTGGGGTCGGCTTCCAGTCTAACCGGATGCAGTTGAATACCAGTATTTTACATGGAGGGACTGCCTATCTGACCTCCATAAGCCAATTGACCTCCACAATTTTATTGGGTAGTATGATATCCCTTGGTTAAGACTGGTTGTCAGACTTTCGGGCCACTGACTACTTAACGATTGTCAAAGATCTTCAAATGACAGCCGGGACCAATGGTATAACGTGTTTTCCGAGACATGGAGGAACATACCGAGTATGTAATGGGTGGTCACCCATCCACGGACCAACCTAGGCAAGCGCGGCTTAACCTGAAGATCGGCCCGAGCGGCTGTTATTATTTTGCCACGAGCAGATATTGGTATTGTAATAGTGATGTTTAATAATAATGAACTTCCAAACTCTGCCAATTATAAATACCTACATACGAGTATGTAGTAGGTATACTCTAGGAACTTCTAAAAGATTATCTATTGTAACATAACATAACACCACGCCTGTAATCCCCGAAGGGTTAGGCAGAGGTGTACCTAATAGTACACCCACATTTCACCAGCTATGTTTAAGTGTCGTGTAATAGGGGACGAGACTATTGCCGTCAACCAGGCACAAATCCAGACTCCGTGGCTGCTACTGAAAAATATCTGATGGAAAAGCCCAATAACAATTGGCCGACCTGGGATTCGAACCCAGGACCTCATGCTCAGCAGTCACAAATGCAACCACTAGACCAACGATAACTTATTCTATCCTAGATCATCCACAATTTTCCACCCCAATGACACGTAAGTTTCTTCTAACTGTAAATGTTTAATTATATATTTTTGACTAAAGTAGCTTCTGACAAAATATTAACAATAAATTATAAGCACAATAATACATTAAAAGTTCGAAAACTCGTCTAACTTCGGCAAAAGTTAAATGAAAATTCAAAATTTCTAATAGGTACCAAGCCTGGATTGAATTGTTCGAAACACAATTAGCTCGTTAGTCCTAACCCTGTTAGTTTTGTGGTCGCAAACGCTACTACCCAACACGAGGTATTGGGTTCGATTCTCAGTACGGGTAAACTGTTGTTGGGTTTATTGATCAGAAGTTTCTCTATACTAGTCCAGGGATAAAAGTCGGGATTTATGGTTGATCTCGCTTCCTGTTACATAACATACACATAAATGGCAAAATGTGGGTGTACTTCAAGTTCTCTTCTGCTTTACTCTTTAAGGAACAACTAGCTTTTGCCCGCGGCTTCGTGCGCGTTAATTTAGAATTTTACAATCAATTCGGGCTGTACACATGGCGCCATCTATTACCTTAACGTTATTGTTGTTTATCTCGGGAAAAGTATTTTTTCGGGGTGAAAGGTACCCTATGTCCGTTTCTATACACCTGACAACGTCTATGCAAAATTTCAGGATGATCGGTTCACTGGTTTAAGCGTAAAAAGGTAACAAATAAACAAACTTCATCATCATCATATCAGCTTGGAATCACCCACTGCTGGGTATAGGCCTCCCCTTTTTTCTGCCACACTTCCCAGTTCTGTGCGTCCCTCATCCAGGTGTTTCCCGCGACTTTGACGATATCGTCGACCCAACGAGCTTTAGGACGGCCCTGGTTTCTTTGGCCTAACCTCACTCGGTCAAAGCCTTGCTCCATCGGCCATCTCTACCTCTAGCAAGATGTCCTACCCAGGTCCATTTGAGACGCACCGCCCGGTCCCCGACGTCGCGTCGTAGACTTTCATCCGACGGCGGACTTCGGTATTACACACTCGATCTAAGAGGGTTATGCCGAGCATGGCTCAAACAAACTTACTTTCGCACTTATAATATTTGTATAATATAAAACATGTCTTTGGTATGTACTACTTTGTATTGTTTTCTGAATGGCCATTTGTTCCATCGAGACCCATTTAAAGGTTATCCACATTTACACTAGAAGTCTACAAGCTCGTATTTATTTAAGACTAACAAGTTGTTTATGAAAACCGCAGGTTGCGGCCGGCGCACGGCGTTTACAGGATACCTCATTCCGTCTTTAGATATGTATCTGTATATCATGTGACGAATAACCACAATTGTATTCACTAAAAGGTAAGGTGGAGAAAGCCATATTTCGCTGATGAATTCTAAATAACTTGGTTAAACGAGTTAAGAGGTTGCAGAGTCAGAAACTATACGGGTAAAATCTTTATTTGAAGTCGATTTTTTTTTGTTGTTCGCTATTTCTTTTAAATGAAATGGGAAAAGGATCTATAGTGTTCTGACATCTGTTGTGTTGTTTCAGGAGAAACGATACAAAGCCAGATAGGAAGAAGAATTTCTAAATGCATAAATAAGTAAAGACCTCGTTGCTCGATGCCTCGTTGGTCTTGTGTCGATTCCCAGGTCGGGCAAATTGTTATTGGGTTTTTCCACCAGGAATTTCTCAGTACTAGTCACGGAGTCGAATTGTGCCCGGTTTATAGCTTGCCCCCTATTACATGAGACTTAACAATTCAGACAAAATGTGGGTATACAATTAGATACCTTCACCTCTGCCTAACCCTTCAGGGATTACATACGTGCTGTCATGGTAGGTAATTAATGTTACGATGTTCATTTTACCACAAGAGTCTAAAATCCATTTTTCATGTCTCGAATCTTTCTAAAAGCCAATGAATAACGATAGATTTTATTGTATCATTTTAAAACGGCGAAACAAACCATGCGCTTTTTGATACCAACACAACCAGTTTCTTTTAGCGGCAATTGTATCGTGCTCGCGGATAATGTGCCCTTATTTTCTAGTCCAAAAAGCGACAAGAAATTACGAATACATCATGCGTAATATATTTTCCTTATTTTTTGTTGGTCCAGCGAAAATTGGAGTGTAATACGAGATTAATGCCTGAAAAGGTCTGGATATAAAAACTGACGAATTCCTCTGGATTTGGCTGTTAACTTGTTATAAATGTAGACGTGGCTGAATGCCAACACTCTGAGTGGCGTCGAAGATTTTCTTTAACACTGCTATAAATCTAAAGAAATAAAAATGTTGGGGTCTGTGGGTTATTTTTGTTTGTACTTCTAACTTCTGTTTTATACGATATTAGAAGATGTACCCATAATAATTTATTACGCTAATCGCTAAGTGTAAGCTATGCTAAGTGTCACAATGGCTCATAATTATAATATATCATTATATATTTATTGGATTGAAGAGCAACATGTGCCATTTTAAAATAAGTACATCAAACGGCACCTACTAACCTGTAAATGTTGGAACTCTTTGGGATTCTTAGATCTGACGCTGCCTGATTGCAAAATAGTATTATTGAACAAATGATAAAATAACAGTTCCAAAGACAATGTTGCTGTATGGATAATAATTATTTGGCTTTAGCTATGCATAAACTTTTTTTTTTCTTTGTGAAGAGTTTTAAGGCTGACCGGGGCTAGCATAATTGGTAGTACAGAAGCCAAGAGACAAATTGCTTAAAATACACGAGTCAAAGTCATGCTAAATTATAACGTCGAACCGGTTAAGCCAGCGCAAAATTATTTCGACCTGAACTTATTTTTAATTCAGCCTGTATTTCGTTTTACGAAGTCTTTTAATTTAGCTTTTTAAAAGGTCGGTCGACTCTTGACTGCCAGCGGTTTTAATAACGTATATTTTTCCTCGTTGCTTGATACCATCTCAGGAAATTAATATTCCACGGTGCTAATCTTAAGACATCTTAGGAAGATCAAGTACTTACTTTTAAGAAGATTAATTTTGGCTCCTCATTAATAATTAATTAGGTAAAAGATTTTAAGTACCGTTTTTATAACCCATTGGTATTAATGAAATTCAGGGATACTTAGATTCTGTAAGTTACCTAATAAATATGCAGTTAAACTACGTAATACATTATTTATTTGCCTAATTTTGTGTTTCACTTTGCCAAAGATTTACAATCTTCTGTCGTACCACTTCGTTTAGTGCCTAAGGCTACCTATTTATCGTACAAAATTATTCTTAACAGCGGACTTCTACTGTCTGAATTAGTTACTCAACAATAGAAGAAGTACGTAGTTATTTCGTGACAGACAATCAAATAAAATGTTGGCTAAATCTAAGTGGGATTTCAGCCCCCGACTTCATGTTATACTCACCATTTAGCCAACAGAGAACGTACACGGGGCAAAGTAGATCGGTTTGCAGGGCACACCACAAAGATGTTGGTGTGCGTAAAATCAACGGCCGTCTGACTTCGCCTATTTATTAGTGTTTGCTTCACAATAACCCGTTGTCCACGCACACACAATAAAATTTCTTGTCACTAATGTTGCAGGGAATATGACGCATAAATTTAGCTTATCATACAATCGTCTTCGTGGCGCATTAGTCGAGCGTGCGATAAATAATTACTTACTGCGCCGGCGCCGTAGGATCGAATCCGACTGCCAACAGCTTAATGTTTTTGTATGTTTTAATAAAATATTTTACATTTGTTTGTTCAATTCATTGCTTAACTATTAGCAAGTCTCTTTATATTTGGGTTAGAATGTATTAGTTGTCTACCCTCTAAAAATGACAAATCATGTTTAAGTTAGTAGTTTAAGTTCATCGTCATAATGCTATTGACTATCGGGCTTTCGTTACGTTTTTAGACATTATACCCTGCGTTTTTTGAGAAGTGCTTTTATTTGTGAATCAATATGAATCATTGAACCACACTTTTATGAGCTGAAATAATTCTTTTGCATGAGCAAAATGTTTCTATTAGTGAAATTGCGAGACGTTTAAAGATATCGGTGAGTAACAAAATGTTATTATGATGTTTAGAAGTTTAATATGTTTAAATAATCCACATGTTATTGATTGTTGTTTTTTGTAACAATATTTTATTATTGTTCACAGAGAAGGACTGTGCAATTGTGGGTCCATCGTTATGCAGATTCGGGAAGCATTGATCCTTGCCGACCGGGACCAAAGGCTGGATTTGCATTCACAGATTGGCATCTGATATAGTTGCTACGCATACCGCTGAGCCCTTCCTCACTACTCGTTCTACGGCAACTAAACATGACGTGACATTACAAACTGTACGAAACCACTTGCGAGCAGCTGGTGTGAAATGTTGTAGGCCAGCCAAGAAAATTTGAATGTCAGATATTCACAGGCAAAACCGGGTACGCTTCGCAAGAGAATATTTGGATTTTGATTGGTGCAATAATATAGTTATATTTAGAGATGAAAAATGTTTTAAATCAGACAAGGACGGTCGCAAAATATTGTGGCGAAAAGATGGTGAGCGCTATCATAAAAAAAAATATTCTTCCATGCAGGTCTAGTGGAGACATTTACTTCGTGCATGAATAAGTCATAGATAGCGAAGGCGCACCAATAGGATATTAATAAAAATATCAGGGGGTAATTCGATTTGTTTTATGTGAGTGATGTTATTGTTAGTGAGATAACAATTTAGGATACCTGTATCTTAATATCTATCTTATTAACATGTTTATTCATTTCACTAATAAATAAATTACCCACTTGAATAAGAAAAGTAACGTTATTTCTTGTCCGACTTAGAATATTTGTCATGCACAAAACTTTTTAATTTGTAATTATAATATAAAAAAAAACCTAGTCAATAAATGTTGTTGATTTCTTAATACAAATTGTTTAATTTTTACTTCCATATTTTTTTTCGAATAATGTTCTTATTATCAGGTAAATTACAATAAAAAATCAACAAAATGAAAATAAAAGTTTTTTAATAATGCAAAAAGTTGACGCCAGCGGCGCAGATTCGATCCTACGACACTTGATTTACCAGCCGAATGATTACACATCTATGCCACGACACCGGTTAGTCATAGGGTTAAATTGATGCTTCATATTCTTTACCTCATATTATACATATACTATAGTGAAGCAAACACTAACAAATAGGCGAAGTAATACACCAGTTGATTTTACGCACACCAACATCTTTGTGGTGTGCCCTGCAAACCGATCTACTTTGCCCCGTGTACATATTACATACTATACACGTGGTTATTACTGACAGGACATTATCATAAGTTGATAGATTCAAATAAAATAAATCTGATAATATTCTGAAAGACAGGACAGTTAACTATAATACAATGAAAGCGGTATGGTCACCCAACCACAATAAATTGTACTGCGGTAAAACTGCCATAACCACGCCTTGGTAGCTTTTGTAATCACAATACAAAAATAATCAGCTCTTTGTGTAAACAGAGCAGGATATATAATCAAATAATAGACATGCTCCATGTAAATAAATTACAACAATGATCAGCTGCATGCGCTTCACGTAAGGCATATCCAAGTAGTTGCATTTGACACGAGGATTAACATCGATTGTTTCAATAGATTATTGATTTTTCTGTCATCGATTGCGCTGATAGAATGTCAGTTTGCTTACACATTCGGATTAGATTAGAATCGAAGAAGCTGACCCCATTGCATAGTTGGGAAATGGTTAGACAAACGCATCTGCCTGATGTTTTGATGGCCCTCGCCTCTCATGCACGAGATTGTGGGTTCAAATCAGAGTCACCAGTATGACTTTTTAATCATAAGTACTTCCTAAGTTTATCTTGGACATCACTAATTTCGGTGAAGCAAAACCACGTGAGGGAACGCCGTCTTGAGCAAGCGTGTTGATCAATGCTCCTGCCTTCTTTGTATGAGTATAGGAATTTGGCCAGTGGTGGGACACTAATATTATACCTATATTATAAACACTTCTACCTAGCCTGGTATGTAATACCTATTTTACATGCAATAGTTAGTAATTATCGACATAACTACTGAAATATCCGTGGGTTCATAAGTGCTTCATGTAAATTCACCAATGTGAACCATTATACAGAATCCATGGCTTAAATCAACGTGCACACTAAAATTCGTTTGATATGATAATGTTCAGAAGAAGCCTCTATTCAGTAGTGCTTCCATAGCTACAATTTGTGGCAATGAGTGGCAGATGAGTAAATTATTTTTGTTAAAATATATCTACAATTCTACACTAATATTATAAAGAGGAAAAATTTGTATTTTTGTGTGTGTGTGTATGTTTGTATTGAATAAACTCAAAAACTACTGTGCCGATTTCAAAAATTCTTTCACCATTGGAAAGCTACATTCACCCTGAGTAACATGGGCACCCGTGCAAAGCCGGGACGAGCCGCTAGTAAAGGATAAATTTTAAGTGACGATTCATCATCACTTTCCTGCCCTTGTCCCATGTTATTTGGGATTAGCGCTACACGTTTTCATTTTCTATTCCCCTTGTCAATCGTCACGTTATCATTTACTCCTTTTTCCTTCATATCATTCCTCACACAATCTATCCATCTTTTCTTTGGTCTGCTTCTTGTCTTCTTTCTTCTCTTTTCTTTCCTCTCCATCCATCAACATTTATATTCATCACTCTTTTAATCACATACAATTCGAAATTTTTCATAAAGATTAATATGCCATTATTTTTACAGGGACGCTTCTACGTTGACGACAAGGAGAATAGAACCATTTTAGAAATATTCTTATCGTTTTAATAAAAGATCTAAAGATACTTGCAAGTTATAAGGTAAGCTAAACTTATTCAAGCACTAAAACTTTGGCACTAGCAGAGAATACTTGTCACGATGTCTGCTTTATAACACAAAATCATGAAAAAATTAATAAAACATTGCAAATACGTCGCAAAAAAATGAAGATACCACGGAAATCTTCAGTAAAGAGGATTACCTTCAGAATTGATACGATTGTACAATTCAGTGAGTATTTCATCAGACCGAACGTATATTTTTCATAAATCTTACAAAAATAATATCATTATCTTATAAGAATTTGTTTACTTAAATCATGCATGTGTGGAAAATCCGAGTTTTCATTTACGACCAAATCGCGTTAGTTTTATATTTTGTGATGGATTAAATCTCTAGAGAAAATAAAAGTATAATCAACAGCTGTAATAATATAATATTTAAATAAACTTTTTTTTGTGTCGTGTCCGCTCCTGCATAGCATTCGACGGTGTTGGTCGGTGATGGAACGGTTTAGTGAGCATAGTCTCATACTTTTCAGTACAAATAATCATTTTTTGCCTGATACGTTCATAGCACGGTCATGGTATGGTACGGTGTAGGGCAGACAATATAATGTGTACCTTGAAACACACCATGTCTATCACTATCAAAGTGATTCTTTTTTTATTATTCTTTCTATAAAAAAGACAATCAGAAGGGAGGTCTAAAAAAAATTAATATGATCACCTATCTCAGTGGCAATTTAATGCAAAACGACACACTCGTATTCGCTTAGTTTGATGTGTTACAGTTGTACCGACAGCACCTGTATCTGTTGTCTTACCTAGGCACTTACTACCGTTATTTTTCTCTTTTTAGTGTTTTTTGGAAGTCGATTGTTTTTTTTTTGCAAATGTACGTATATTTCATACTTATCCATATTATAAATGTGAAAGTAACTCTGTTTGTTTGTTACCGTTTCACGACTAAACGGCTGATCGGATCATTATGATATATGGCAAGGATATAGTTTCTATCCTGGCGAAGGAACTACAAAACGAACTTGGGTGAAATTTGGCACACAGTATAACTTGGATTAACACAGAGGATATTTAAATTCCTGTAGTACGATCCCGTGGAGTAATTACCGAACTACAAGCGGGTGAAGCCGCGGGTATAAACTAGTATTATAATTATTTGTATTTGACCACGATCCAGTTGATGTTTACAAAACCTTTAACCACATCCTATGACACGGTTTACCTGACCGGATGACCACTCGTACGTCGGATGCAATGTTCCATATTTGGAAGGTTTGTAGAAATCCAAGTGCATCCGGTATCCGGACTTCTGAAACGATTCAATTACGACGTAGTTTCTACCGTCAATGACCGCAGATCTGTTTACTGACATTAGATCGAACGTTTTGGATTTTCACGCCCGTAATCCCTGATGGGTTAGGCAGACGTGTAGCTAATAGAAAACCCACATTTCGGCAGTTACGTTAAAGTCCCATGCAATAGAGGACGAACCTATTGTCATTAAAACGCGCACAAATCCGGACTCTATAAGTACTACTGAAAAATTCATGATGGAAAAACTCATAACATTTTGCCCGACCTGGGAATCGAAGCCAGGACCTCATGCTCAACAGTCCCGCTTGCAACCACTAGACCAATGATCCCTCGATGGGATTCGTCAACTTCGATTCTAAAAAATGGGCCGATGCTTCCTATACCAACCCCATATTTTGGTGCAATAAAATAGCATTCATGGCGATATTAACTGGAACGAAAATCAAAAATATTTGCTCATGAATCAAAAGACCATAAACTGCTGTGATTGGTTAGCTGAATTACCAGCCACCAATAGCATCACGTTCCAGAAATCCAGTGTAAGCAGTCAGTTAGCTGCACTATCAACCTCCCAGAAAGCTTTTTATCAGTTTACTTCAGTCTAATGCGAAAGAGGAAGAATTACCATAAATTTTAGCAAAGATTAATTTACCCATATATCGGTAATTCTTTACTACCATACCACCAAAAACACATGGCGCACTTAAGTAACAAGTCATTTAAAAAGTCCCATAACCGAAAGAAAGACAATAAGGAAAAATTCGAAAACCATACAAAGGCTCAGATGACTGTTTATTTTTGCAAGCTTTTATTTAACTTCCAAACATTTCTGTGGCATTTGAAGACTTTCACGCAACAGTATCATATTTTTCCTTTCGTTTACTTTCGACCCCTTGGGCGAGATATCATAGAATTCAACAGAAGAGGCATGACTTATACTTCGGAAAAGGCTCAAACATGTTTTTCAACTAAAAATGTATGGGGAACAGCTACAAGGGATCATAGACCTAAATATTTGAAAAAAAAAAATAACTTGATACTTCCACGCATTACTGAGAAAAAGGGTACACATGGATAACGAAGTGATTCGATAAGGGCTCCGTTTTTTTCCTTTTGAGGTTCGTAATCCAAAAAAAACTTTTTTGAAAATATCCTCTTTTCAACGACATGTTTTCAATTAAAACTTCAGGAATTTGACCAAGTTAACTTTCTGTTCTTATCAATTGAATGGCTCCACAAACTCGGGGCCTCCTCCAAACAAATCTAATAAAGTGACGTCACGAAAAAGAAATTGCATTTTCCCCGTTACATTGTATTGAAAGGAATGTTATTTCGCCTGGGGTAACGTTTCAATTTGTTAAGGTGAAATCTTAAGACAGAACCGACTTGACGGATTAAGTCGTTCGATTTATGAGGCAAGAGACGAGATGAATTATAAAAAAACCGGCTAAGTGCGAGTCGTACTCACACGCACACAGGATTCCGTAGCACTAAACAATATTATTATTTCTGTATTTTTTTTATTTCGGTCTGCTGGAAGAAATTTCTTATGAAATAAGCAGTACCTTTGTGCTCTTCTATGTTAATATATTTTCCTGTTAAGTATCTGTGTGTACATAAATAAATAAATAAATATTATAAAATATTTTGAAGGCTCATTCAACAGTAAAACTTAATTTGTTTTTCATAGTATTTTAATGAAAAACAAAGTTACTACTGCAGTTTGTTGAAAAAGTCCCATATCTCAAAAATTAAACATCAAATCAAAATCAAACCAATTTTCGTTGAAAGTTTTTTTACGTTCTACAATCCTACATTTTTTCAGAATTTTCCTCCTCTTACATTAGAAATTAGAGGGCCGGGACACATTTTACCACTTTGGAAGTGTCTATCTTTCAAACGATTGATTTAGAGAAAAAATGATTTTAGGTACCTCATGTCATGGCATTTTTAGGGTTCCGTAGTCAACATATAAGGAACCCTTATAGTTTCACCATGTCCGTCTTTCTGTCTGTCAATCCGCAGCTTAGCTCAAAGACTCTTAGTACTAGAAAGCTGTAATTTGTCATGATTACAGATTAGTTACGACGACAAAGTGGTAAAATAAAATCTCGAAAAGTATTTTTTACTTTTTTTTTAATACTTTTTTAGGTACTCCTAGACGTAAAGTGGGGATTTCTTTTTTCTCACGTACCCCATAGATGGGATGTCGTTGGATAGGTTTTTAAAAAATATTGCGAGTTTGTTAAAATAATTTTTCGATTATAGGATTCGTTTGTGAAATAGGTATTAAGCTTTAAAATGCAAATTTTTGTTAGACTCAAATGTGTCCCTTACCAGCTAAATGGTTGTGTTTGGGTACGTGAAAAAAATCACGGTAATAGTATAATATATAACGAAATTAAAAGGAAAACTGTCACAGCTAAGTTATAGGTTTACGAGTAATAGCCGACCAACTTATAAAATGGATAACATGTTTGTTTTTTATTATTACAATAAAAATCATCATTCGGAGGCAAATCGGACCGTAGGGAGTGGATTAAATTAACACGCACACGCACTTGGCCGGTTTTTTTTTAAAGACCTATCTATAGACACTCCGCAGTATGGGTTTGAGGAGAATTTTTTTTTAGTTTCAGTTCCTCTAAATCTAGTTAATCTTTTTAGGGTTCCGTACCCAAAGGATAAAACGGGACCCTATTACTAAGACTCCGCTGTCTGTCTGTCTGTCTGTCTGTCTGTCTCCAGGCTGTATCTCATAAACCGTGATAGCTAGAAAGCTGAAATTTTCACAAATGATGTAGGTATTACTATTGCCGCTATAACAACAAATACTAAAAATTAAAAAAAAAATATAAAGGGACATACAACAGATATGATTTTTTTGCCGTTTTTATAGATAATGGTATGGAACCCTTCGTGCGCGAGTTCGACTCGCACTTGGCCGGTTTTTTTATTTTTGTATAAAAATCGGAAAGCGGTTCACAAAATACATCTACCTACCAAGTTTTAACTGTGTAGTCCTAATACTTTCAGAATAAAGTGGCTGTGACATACGGACAGACAGACCCGACAAATCTATAAAAGACACCACCAGAATACACAATAGGATAGGAACTAAAAAACCTAAAATATTTGAAACAGTTATTGTGAATCGTGCTCTATTGTTTATGAAAGACGAGTAGAAACAGTCACAAGACTCACAAGTCGGCAATAATTCGTAAAAATGATGACGAAAGATTTTGCTGTGTAAATTACAATTCTGTCGGTCAATAATGGACTTTATTGTCGTCTCAAACAAGACAACAGGGATGAAGTTGCGCCTATTCCAAAAGAGGTCAGCAGAAGCTATAGATAACATTCTATTTGAAATACCACTGGAACCGAAATTAAAAACAGCTTTCATTCAAAGAAAACGTTTGACTACCTACAAATTTTGTGTTTGCGAAGTAATGTGCACAATATCCTACTAATATTATAAATGTGAAAGTTTGTGAGAATGGATGTGTGGATGTGTGGATGTTTGTTACTCTTTCACGCATAAACGGCTGGACCGATTTGGTTGAAATTTGGTATGTAGATAGGTTATACCCTGGATTAACATATAGGCTGCTTTTTATCAATACACCACGCGGGCGAAGCCGCGGGCGGAAGCTAGTACAAAATAATGAAAAGACTATCCTTACGTTTAATAATATCTTAACTGTACAGTTCAATACCGCTAGGAAATCAATTCTCGAAGAAAATCATCTATAAAAAGTACCTCAGATAAACAATTTGATATTGCTTCGAGCTTTACCTTTGAAGATAAGAGTGCCAGACACACACTTAGGAAAACGTCTGGACTATAAAAGCCAATGTTATTTTTTTCCACCGAACATACCTTTTACTTATTTTATTTGTTAAAGCATGTGCTTGGTTTGTTTTTTGGTCTTTCGTTATGAAATGCGGTTGTTTTGAGTAGAGTTAGGAAAACACATTCGTTTTTTACTTACCACTTTTGAGAAATTAGTTTAAGAATACAGACAAAAGGTCTAGGTAATTCTAGAGCCTTAATTCTTTAAAAAAAGAAACCGTTGAGAATAAATAACTTTAAAATAACATAACATAACATCACGCCTGTAATCCGCGAAGGGTAAGGCAGAGGTGTGCCTAATACATCCACATTTCGCCAGTTATGTTTTAAGCTAAGGTATGTAATAGGGGGCGAGCCTATTGCCACTACCGGGGACAAATCCAAACTATGGAGTCTGAAGTTGTTTAGAATTTCTCAGTAACAGCCAGGGGTCTGTTACTGAGAAATTCCTGATGGGAAAACCCAATAACACTTTGCCCGACCCGGGATTGTACCCAGCACCACATACTCAGCAGTGACACTTGCGACCACTCGACGAATAAGGCACTAACACATTGAAAATAAATAACTTAAAAATAATTAAATCAAAATTATTGTAGAATGTTTATTATTTATGATATCTACCTCAAATGAGGTCTTATAATCATACACATACAAGTCATAGACTACTTTAGTATTGAGGACTTCGGGACAAAATGTGCATCTTCCCCACCATAACTTCAGAAAACGAATTAGCACCATCATTAACATCCTGAAAACAAAGAACATACCGTCGCAGGGTTTCCCGGCATCCCTTATGAGACTCACTTGACAAATGCCGCTGCCAGCTGCGTTGCAAATTCCCGCATTGTTGGGCTGCCCGAACAGTGCCCTGTAAATGAATGCAATTAAAGCGTACAGCGCAGTTGTGCACATGGAATGAAGCTTTCCTTAATTTTGAAGGGTTCTTACTAAGTGGTTTGTTATTTGGGAAGGAAATGATGTATTGTTCTTTCTTCATCGTAACAAAACATCATTCCGGTATTTCCCTAGGAGTTATTCAGAGCTGAATCATAGTGCCTACACTTACATTGTGCCAGTTATGTTTAAGTGCAATATGGGGCGAGTCTTCTGCCATCAATCAGGCTCAGATCCAGACTTCGCGAGTACCTACTACTGAGAAATTCCTGATGCAAAAACCCAATAACACTTGGGAATCGAACTCAGGACCTCATGCACAGCAATCAGACTTGGAACCACTAGACTAACGAGACACTTTATTAACCATGTAGTATGGAACAAGTTATATTTTTGCTTCGTAGCTTATGTTGGGAGTTTTGTAAAAAAAATACATTCTATTATTATTGCTCTTTGAACCCATTTTATCGAGCCAGCTTGCAGACCTGACATTGACAGATGATACACTGAAATGTTTGTCAAAGTCTGTTTCGGTTTTTTTAGTGACACGAAGTGACAAGCATTTTTATATTTTCTTTTACTTAATTTAAGTTCCATTTTAGCAAACAAATTAGGTTTAGATTCTCCAGTATTTAGTGAAAATCGTGTCTAGCGTAAATTGAAGACAAGCAAACTCGATCAGGTTGCTAAAATGTCTTCTTGATTACATTGCCTGAAGTTGTAAAAGTGTAGGCGTCGATAGTTCGTAGAACTACCTCAATTAAGTCTAGTTGTAGACACTCAGCTCGCTAATTTGTAGTAGTCATTAATAATTTACGCGCTTAATTTATCGTTACGTAAGTTTACCGCCGATTACTTATAAATTGTAATTCTGACAGCTCGCTCCGGAGTTTCAAACAGTCTAGTTAATTGGATAATAAATAAACGATAATGGATACATTTTGTATTTACTTAGTGAGATAAATTATTAATTCTTTGTTTTAATATAATTTTTTAGACGTCTTGTAAACATAGTGTGTGCACATGTTACTAACATTGTTTTAAGGTTCTATTTACTAACACATATTGCATTTTATCATATATATGTTATTCTGTAAGGTCTAAGGGTCGAAGTTGCCTGACAATAAATGAATGTTATGTTGTAAACAATGTTTTAGTGTAGGTACATATCAATAATGTTGCCTTTTCTAAGAAGACTAACTTTCAGCTGATGTAGGTAGATGTGGCACTCATGGTAGTGGCCGATATATGTAGCCAAGCTTTACAGCCAAATATTTTGATTAACTAAACTGTATATATTTCACCATCACTAAAAATCACTACCAATTAAAGATGATAAAAATATTTTACCTGCAAAAAAATATCAACATAACTCACTATGGAGAACAAATTGTGAATTTGTGCATTGACAAACCAATTCGTAACGTCGACAGAAAAGATAAAACGGTAAACTTTGCAGGTACTGTTGACACGTCCGCCGCAGTCCAATTAGCATTGATTTATATGCTGACCGTACCGTCAGCTGGTGTTTGCTCTGCTAAACCCGGTATCGATAATGCTGAACTTTGATATTTTGGCATTTTTTAGCGGAATTGTGGGCGGTAAATCCTACTTCAAGAAGGATTTGCCTTGTGGATTGTATATAGTTCAGTTGGAATTCATGTTACAAACAACTTATGTTCATACAGTAACTACTGGAAGTTATGTGGGACAAATATTTTATAAATTCACGAGCAAGAATTACTTTTATACACAGAGTACTTAACTAACTTTAGAAATTAAATTCAGAGCAAGAGGAAGTCTAAAAGTACCGCTGCCGCTGGTGACTGAAAAGTTGTGTGGTAATAGGTTATAGTGGTATGGACATGTCATGTGGAGGGATGAGGAAAATGTATGTACGGGTTATAGTACGGCGATACTTGCAGACTTCCTCTTGCTCTGACTTTAATTTCTAAAATTACTTACTCTTGCCTCTTACATAATTAGCCTTAATAATTGCTATGTTCCCACTGCTGGGACACATACCTACTCTTTGTGAAAAGGATCTTGTCAATTAAATTAAATCTGAAAAACACATTACCCTCCTGTTGGGGTCCGTCGCAGTCGCGTAATTTTTTTTTAAGAAAATTAATTGAACGCTAATACCACATTTTACTACTCTCTTTTTAATATAAGTCTAAGGGCCTGTTTCACCTCCTACGATTAAGTTGCTGTTAACTTACTTGGTAGATAAGTTCATTGTAAATTCTGTTGTGTGTCTCTGATAGTGGCGGGTTTGTCGAGTCATTTAGTTCCCTTCAATATGGTTGAGTTGAATGGCTCTGATCCATGCGTCATGTTCGTCAACGGGCGCTGTCAGTTGGGACTGGTCATCTCTTAGCTGCCACGGATTATTTTTTTTATTGTTGGTTTAATCTTTTACTCTGGACGCTCTTAATGTGTAGGTACGTCTTTGTACATCGTTCTCACATATATGTATACTCTCAACATGAATGATGTAACCAATATTTTGTAACAATATTTTGATTTAAAAGAGTGTCCATGGAGTTTCTTGGCCATTCTTCTCCATAGAGATCTACCCTTTTGGAATGTGTAACTACAGTACTTTCGCAAGTTATTATGCCTTGTGACTGTGACTGTAGCTTAGCTTTTTTTTTACTTTCAAAAGTGCCTGTAATGGTCTAATTGAAATAAATGCTTTGAGTTTGTTTCATTTTGAAATTATTCGGTAAGTCTAAGAATTAGCTATTCGGACATCGTGAAATAGGCCCTAAGACTTGGTTGTTTTCATGTAACCGAGGAGCTTTATTTTCAGAATAATTAACCCAAAAACATTCCAACACCTTTATCTAACCCATTTACGTGTCAACACGAGTGCAAACAAATGAATGTTGAACACGGCTATTTCCCATTTGATTGTCCACCGACCGGTACAGGCAGATGGACGCTAATGAAAAACTAACAGCGCCACGTAACAACTGCCAGGTAAGCTTTTTGTCTGACTCATTAAGTTGTCAGCAGTTTTCTTTTCTGACTCATTTAGTGGTCAACAGTTTTTTTTCTGATTCGTTTAGTGGTCAGCTGTGGTGGCATGAATAGGTTCCTCTTTAGTGATCAGGATTTGAGATAAATGTTTTAGAGGAGTGATGACTTAAAATTAGTTAAATATTGAGTTGGTTTCTTATGTGCATCACAAATAAGTTATTGAAATATGATTATTGCAGCTAGACAATTTAACCTTCCTGGCTAATTTTAGCAAAAGCTATACAGGGTGAAATTTAATTCATGGGCATCCTTTTAAGGGGTCATTGTACTCATCATTATGAACAACTTTTACTATGGGACTCAACCTAAAATCGCGAAAAAAAATCAGCTGTTCTTTGCATTTATGTTCACATAACTCGTCAAAATGTAGGGAAGAGCTGATTTTTTTTCGCGATTTCAGGTTTGGTCCTATAGTAAAAGTTGTTCATAATGATGAGTACAATGACCCCTTAAAAGGATGCCCTTGAATTAAATTTCACCCTGTATATTCAAGAGTATGTAGCGACACTACAAAAAGTACTACAGCAACATAGTACAAAAAGTACTACAGTGCCATATACAGAGTGTAAATGGACCATTCAAGAAGCCGTCAAGTAAGCATTATGTACATCAAACTAAGTTACCCTCTGCAAAAATTATTGCTGGGAAACGACTTTTTTTTTTGAGGTGATAAAATCACGTGTTAAGGTAACTCAATGTAACACACTCAAAACATTGTGCTGATGGATGCTTTGAATCGTAAAAGGGTCAGGGAGGTAATGAAAGTAAAGTTATTACCATAAAACCTAGTATTTAAAAAAAAGTTGTAAATAATTTAGAACGACTTCCAATAACTTCGTAACTAAAAGGTTCCCAGGGCCGGCAGTCTCGACATAGATACCGACAATGTCGCAAACTTTCGATCGCTTAATAATAACAGAAAAAACAACGTACATAACGTTGCTTGCGAGAAATGCAAGTCTCAACATCCAAGATGCGTTTCTCGCAAGCAACGTTATTGCAACCGATTTTTTCTGTTATTATTAAGCGATCGAAAGTTTGCGAAAGTGTCGGTATCTATGTCGAGACTGCCGGCCCTGGCATGGTCCAGTACAAAAAAAATATCGCAATGTTAATAAATGTTATGTTTTGGAAGTCGGTTTTATTTTTTTGATACACATTGAAACACAGCGCTACCAATATTTTTCACCTCGCACCACACGTAAGTCACTTCCGTCGTTAATGTCACATAAATCTATTAACGCAACTCGAAGTCAATATTTCATATCGACTGATGCTAGTTCATACAAGCTCCAGAGGATTGACTTTGATAAATGAAATGTCTATCAATATTACTCTAACTGACGTGCGTATTGGGAATATTTTCTCGGGAAGGATATTATTTGGAATGTTATATTTATTTATGTTTCATCCTGCGGAATGGTTTTCTTCGCATGTGCGGTTTCTTGAAGGATTTTGGTAACTTATAGCCTCAGATAGCATGAAACTCATGATAATAAATGGTTGTTTAGTACAAACAAGACTATTTCTTTTAGAACCACATGGTCTAATTTTGTTTTATTCTTTATAGCTATTGCCCGTGATCTTCGTTCGCGTGAAATTATTAAAAAAACCAGACAAGTGCGAATTCAACTCGCGTGGAGAGGGTTCCGTACGTTAATTATCTAAATTATTAAAGTAACTTGCTTAAAATCTAAGGTTTTTCTGTAATCTATAAGCAAAGAATTATTTTTGAAAAAAAAAGGGAGGGGGTGTGGGGGAATGGTCAATTTTCGCTTATTTTCTTTAATAAAATCAAAACTATTTCACTAAAATTTAAAAAAAAATTGACATTCTCATAACGAGTCCATTCATTTGATATGTAAAACGAAATAGTTTACAAAACTTTTGTTTTTCATTTTCTTAATTTACGATACACGTCCGTATTAGGGTCACCGATTTACATATGTGTACCAAATTTCAACTCAATCAAATATTTTTATTTTTGAGGTTTGGAACCCTGAAAAAACCATTTTCCTCATTTTTCATTGATGCTCCATTGTTGTTGGTTGTAGCGTGATGTTATATAGCCTATAGCCTTCCTCGATAAATGGGCTAACCCACACTAAAATATTTTTTCAATCCGAACCAGTGGTTCCTGAGATTAGCGCATTCAACCAAAAAAACAGCTCACTTATCTGCCTTTTCACAGGACCGTAACATTGCGGTAGGCATAAGACATAGGTAAATTGTTACAGGTAAGAACTGCACTTTTCATCAGTTATTAAAATAAAACATTTTGTTGCACTTTCATTTTTATTTATTTAAACTTCATGTACAGGAGTGGTACATAGGCGGACACAATGCCACAAGGCTTCTTAATCTCTACCAGTCAACCTTGGGTCAAATAGGACAGAACTGTAGTAGAGTACAAAAAAAAACCATTTTGTTAACATCAAATTGATACACATAAATCGGTACATATACATATATATTTTTACATAAAATAAACTAATATATATAATAATAATATAATGCATATAAATAGTCCGAAATACGAGAAACCTTATAATAATTACTTTTACTCTAGTAATGACTAGATAGTAAGCAATTTAGTCTGACTTTTGTATGAAACAGCTGATGTTTCTTTTAATAACCAATGAAAAGTGTCTTATTTTGGGGTTGCTACAATCATAATTTTGCTGAATTCATGGTTTAAGTAGAATTGTACTGTGTACGACCGGTAGTTTTTTTCTTTAGTACATTGAAAGAGCAATTTTATTTATTGCGATTTCAAGTTCTAGCGTTAGAGCCCTCAGCTGGAACTTACGAGGTAAGAAGATACTATCTCTCCAAAAGAGCACCTGACATTTGCATTCTTTACTACAGTTGGTACAAATTTGAGAGCGATATCTCAGTTGTCTCGTAATGTGACTCTGCGAGATTACCTTTAGTTTTAGAAACTAATAACCTGAAGTGCGTTTAAATTGAAAATGACTTTAGTTTTAGAACTGTATGAATAACTAACTTCTTTTGACATCTATTAATCATACTTGCATTGAATATATTTATTTGGCTTACTACAAATAAAAACATTTTAAAGCCAAAGCACATTATTAAATTCCACAGTATAAATTGCATTGAATAAATAAATAATCTTCTACAAGAGCAATCTGAAAACTAGCGTATAGGCGAACAAGAAGAAATTTCGTATAATATACTGAAAAACGCAGTACAGAATAAAACGGAAAACCACTTACGTCTTCACAGTTTATTCGGGTACTTTTTTTAGGGCAAATAGTAGGTGCTGTCTGCTCTCCCCGAGGCACAGATGTTGACAATCTCTAAGTGCTTTTTCACTTTAAAAGATGAGTAGCTATTTATTCAGACTGCAATATTACATTGAGAAGATTGTATCAGATATTTTCATGAAAACTTCTAAACGAAATGAGAAGGAATAAAATTGAATGCGTCTTATTTGAATAATCGGGATATTATGTTAATCCTACAGTTTCTATTCGATTGTTATAGCTTTTCTTCTTAACTTTTTTCAGGTTACATTGCTGTAATAATCTAATTATGGGGAAAGTAATGTCTACTTGAGTACTCAGACCTCGGATAATGCAGAAAAAAAACGTGAGTACGGTACTCACTACTTTACAGTTACACGTAATATCGGATAACTAATAGGTACCTAAAATAATAGGGATAAGTTTAAAGTCAGTGAAATTAATTGTAAAGTAAATTAAAATCCCGTGTCATTCTATGATAGTTATAATAATGATTTTTTTTTAATGCTTGATTCCTAACTTAATATTCGAACGTCTACAGCATAAGAAAGGTGAGTTCATATTTAAGGCCATCAAACTGAAAAACTTTGTCCATTAAACCAGCATCGCAATCGTAAAAAAATAATCAGCTGTATACGAGTACCGTTCATGTTGACATACATGAATCAAAGTCGACAAAGTAAAGAAACAAAAACACAACACTAGATTACTAAATCCAAACGACACTTTATCTGACAATGCTAGTGTTACATCGTTACAAAAACAACTCAATCGGTGACAAACAACAAAAAGTTTAGTTCTATACCCGCCATTTTGTTTGTGTAGCTAATAATCAATCTTCCCGAGGCGTTCCCGCGCTGTCCCACGAGGCAAAGATAATTATTCTTTCAGACTTTAGATCGACGTTTTCTACGTTATGGGGTACTACACACATGTCCGGGTCGGCATGATTTGGCACATCTGGGCGGCATTCGCGGATTTACCCGTAGATACATATTTCCAGTTAATATTATTAAAAGTGTATTTGTAAGGATCGTGGCATTCTGTAGTTTCTGCCTACCCTCATGGTGAAAAGACATGAGTTTATGTATGTATATATTATATTTTTACGGTATAAAAATATGTAGGTACGTATGAAGGGAAAAGAAGCTGGGATTAGTTCGAACTTTGTCAAGCAAAACCAAACATGATCCAGCGACAGTAGCTGCCGATCGGCACAATCCGAATGCAAAAGGAATAAATATGAGTAGTTAAAATTCCTTCGGGTCAGCCTCGGCTTTGCAAGCAATTGTAAAGAAAACAAAGAGAGAAATGGTTGGAAGCGCCAGGGTAGCCCTTATATGTTTTTTTTGCAATAATTTGCAGGTCAACTGTCGTCGTCGTCTCCGAGCTGTAAACGTCAGGGCTCTGTAGAAGTACGCAGTGGTGGGGTAGACTTGTCAGTAGGTCGTGTGATGATACCACTGGTGTACTTGCGATTCATTTTAAGTCCTTACCAATGACCGGATCCGACATATGAATATCAATAACAACAGAAATAAATAATGCCTGTACATAGAGATGAAGATGGCAATATGCAGTTCAATGGATATTTGCTAGAGAAAATCGTACCAGAAATATGTCAACAGAACACTACAACTGGAATTTTGGAAGAGGCATTGACAACAATACTGGAAAACATTGCTGAAAGGAAGAAAGAAAAGTTATAGTAAAGTTGTATTGTTAATATGATAATTTTATCAGAGGAAATTCAGTGGAAAAGCATCAAATGCATTACGATGGATGATAAGTTTTGAAGTTTCTTCTATATCGGTCGGCCATTTAAGTTTTTCTTTGTGTTCAAATGGAGAGAAACATTTTGAACACTTTACGCAGAAAAGTTGCCTTTTTTATACTTAAGTACCTATAGATGTTTAAATATGAAAAGTATAGCACAAATGCACAATAAATAGACCGAGACGAAATATTTTAATAAAGTTAAAATTTATTTTCACAACTCACACATATAAAATAACAAAGCAAATACGTAAACTAGACGAAAACATTCATCACTTTGGTAAATCTCAACAAATTCCTATTTCAACACAAATCTTCCACCTTTACAAGTTTCGTACATCGCAATAGGCTCAACGAGCATTTACATTCTTATGCTCTTTAATTCCCCCGTGTGATCCCGCCTGTGACACAGTAGAATATTAGTATACAGTGATTCAACTAGGAACAAATGGTCGGAAATAGCTCACACACGCATGTGAAGTGATTGTACGAACTATAAGAAAGAAAGATGTAAACACATATAAATTCTTTAATTCACATGTTTAAGTTTAATTTTTGTTTAAAAAAAACTTTACATGCTATCGGCGGAATGTGTCCTGCGCTAAACATAATTCTTACATTTTTATATTTCCCTCATTTTAAGCAAATAAATACAGGGTGCAAGGGAATTACCGATAAAAATTTCAGAGTTATGTATGTACTAGCTCATGCCCGCGGCTTCACCCGCGTAAGTTCAGTAATTGTCCCACGGGATCTTACTACCGGGATAAAAAGTATCCTATGTGTTAATCCCGGTTATAAACTATCTGTGTGGTAAATTTCATCCAAATCCGGTCAGTAGTTTTTGCGTGAAAGAGTAACAAACATCCATCCATCCATACTCACAAACTTTCGCATTTATAATATTAGTAGGATACGTGGTCACCGTTTGTGCGTCGGTGTCCATTTCACCTTGTATACTTATTTACTGGTTACTCGTGAGTAAAACGGAGTCGTCGCATCGACAAAAATTGTTACATTTTATGTAGTGCAACGTAACAAAAAGTTAAGATGACAACCCCAATACGTTTGATTTCCTGAGAAAGGCCTAGTTGGTTTACTGGTTCCTTTGTACTGTGACTGTAAACCCGGAGGATTACCCAACACTATACTGCAGTTATCCGGGTGTTGTGTGACACTTATCCACCTGCGACACAGGCGCCCGCTGGAGTGCTTAAACCAGCATATTCTGGGATACGTACCCCGGGGCATTGATTGAAAGAGCAATTTACGCCTTTGTTTATACTCGTAGATACGAAAAGGTTGATTCGGTCTAGTTCCTTTTTCGGAAAGTTTTTCTCGAGAACTTTCATAAAAGATAAAAGTTTTCCCCAAAGAGGTCGGCACAGGTGAGGAGTATAAATTATGGAGGTATAGTACCTACACCCACACTTCGCCAGTTATATTTAAATGGTCCTGTAAGATTACAGCCATTATGCCTTTAGCTGGTCACAAATTCAGGCCACGGGCTTGTGCTCAGAAAAAATATTCAATACCGAAGAGTATACAGACTAAAAAAAATGTTATTAACCTAAGAACGCTAGACAGGACAAGATGAAGAAATTTGTAACCCAATACTTGTTACTACTTAGTAACAAATCGTTCTGTCTAGTGTCATACGCCCGTTTGTCAGGTAGCATTCGTGAGTCAAATCGAAAATGATCGGGATCAAAATTTTTGTATGAAAATATTCCCAATGTCCGCTCTATAAGTCTTTTAAATCTCTTTGGCTAAGATAAATGCCAAGAGTTGTTTGGGTTTAAAGATTCTTTATTTATTCTAAAATAACATACATTGTTCACTTATCAAATAATTACATAGCTAAGGTAAAGTGTAGTCCAGTAGTTAACAGTTTTGTTTTCTTAATGTAGGGAGGTACATAATATTGTGTGAAAGACTAGCTTATATTGTTAACTTAATAGTTTTGTGTTGTTAGTGACGTGCTGATTGAGTTTAGCTTTAAATAAGTTTAAAGAAGATGTGTTCCTGACATCTGCCGGTAGATTATTGTAAAGTTGAACACCTTCGTAATTTATATTTTTCCTGCCATATTGCGTTCGCGGGGGGCGCGTCTGTATTTGGTTAGGGTTTCTTTGCCTATATTTGGATGTTTTTGTGTTTCATGAATACTACTACTACTAGTAAGGTACTTTTTACCAAAAACATACGATTTCACGTCAGCAAAACTACCTACATGAAATAAAATAAATCTAAACCAAAATTACACAGAAAGGATGACATTAGTTAAAGTTATTACAATTAAGGCGTGTTACAAACACCTCTGGTTCACATAATAACAAGGTCGCAAACTCATTGTGCCACAAATGAATGTAACGTGGCACATAATTATTCTGTACAATGATGGTCGTGTGGAACCTGCCTAGGCGATATACTTAGTATACGTTACATTATTTGTTGAATGATTTGTATAATGTTGAAGAGTATAAGTCTAGAACGTTGTAACACACATTTTTAACTTAATTAGATTTATCAAGCTGAGCAAAAACACTTTCGTTCATTGAGATAAATCTACGCTATATTTTAACCGATTTCTAATAAAAAGCTAAATCACTCTGATAATCGGTGCTTACTGTAACATAATCCAAATGAAAATGTTCCCACGACTGTGACAAAGGCATCCTCTATGTGTGGCTGTGGGCCGTAATCCACCACACATGGGGCCGTTTGTTGGTGATGTCACGTATATTCAGTGTTTGGTTCAAGAACATCCCGGTACTAACAGTAAAGCCATATAAACTAAGATCACCTCAGCAGTAGCAGTAAAACTTTTAACTACCATATTATTATCCTCTTAAAGCAGCGACATACACCAGCACTCAAAAATATGCTTACTCCACAGCATATTCAACTTCACCTGTTCAAAGTACAAGAAAATGTACACAAAAGTACACAATGAAAATGTAAGAGCACGGGTTTTTTTCTCAAGCTTCAGGCTTAAGAGCTACGTGGTGATTCGGCAGCTGAAAGCATTAAAATTTAACGTTTTGCTCCATAGTCAACGATCCGAGTTGAGGGACTATTGTAAAGCCCGGTTTATAGCCTCCGGTTCACAGAGAATACACGGCCGTAAAGAAAACCAAGTAATTAGTTGAATGCTGTTTATTGAGAAAAGCTGCATTGACTGTGCCATAAACTGTACGGTACAGTTAATGCAGTGTGAGTGCTCGAAACAAAAGAGTGCTACAGGATCGAATGATGTTGATAAGAGGGCACGTAGAGTGTAGGAAAACATTTGTGAAATAGTTTTGTAGAATGTATTGAATAAATATATTCAGTGTTAGCTATGTTTTTCATGCAGAGGAGCAAAAAGAGCGATGCAAAAGTATATGAGGGCGACCCTTACCCAGCAGTGGTGCAGTACCTATACCTACAGGGTGTATGGGACAACGACGTGTAAACTGTTACCATGAATTTAGCACACGCTTCTAGATGCCGCAGTAGCAACTTTTTTCCGATTATTAAAAAAAGACAGCAATTTCTTATAAAAGTACAATACCTTGTTAGCAAAAACTATCATTTTTTTTAGGTTAGGTACCTAGGTAGTGAACGGAATAAAAAGGTTTGATCTCAAAAAAACATTTATTGGCAACTAAAACATTTTATTCAACAAGACATTATTAACATCAGCAATGAAATTACATCTTAGGCTTAAATAACGTTGCCGGTCAAAATGTCCGGAACAAATTAATGATTTTTATAATAACAAAAACTTACAAACATTAACCCTTCATAATATTAGTATAGATAGTACCTATAGATTGTTTGTAAACGCACTTACAAAACAGGAGAATTTGCGAGGAAACGTTTTAAAACATAAACAAAGTTTAATCAAGAAGCATGTTCCTAATATGGTTAAGGCATCGGCAAGGGAGAGGTCATGAGGTTAAAACCCAAGTATCTCTTGCGCCAGCATAGTTCCCACGTACCTAGTAATCTAATAGTGCTAAAAGCTCTTCTTTGGTAAAGCAACATTGTGCTACACTGCATAGTGCACACTACTAAGAACTTTGTAAAGTACTCTTTTCTGCTTTTAAAAGTCATAATTACGTTCAAGGATGGATATTCCATCGGAAAATTACGGACTTTCATATAAACTAAAAAACCCCTTTTAAATAATTAATTTTCAAAATAATCATGCGTTCCTGCGTTTTGGAAGAGGCCTTTGCCCAGTGGCACAATAAAGGCGAACAAAAAAAAACACCCAGTTTAGGGTATACGTTGTCAGTGTTAGTGAAATTTTATTTCAATGTAATAGATCTTACAAATCGGAAATACCATACTCACCTGCTAGCTAGACCCACTATTCTCTCTGGACCGTGTGGAAAACAACATTCTAAAAGACCCTAAGCTTTCTTACTTTCTTTGAATGTATAATTATACTCTGGAAAACTGCCATAACTGAATTAAAGGTGTGAACTGAATTCGTCAAAAACCCAATCAATGGTTTAGGCGTGCTTACAAAAAATAGTTATTAATTCGAAAGTGAATAGTATTCTATATTTATGTTTGAATTTGTTAGCTCGTTATAAAAAAAAAACGGTATACAAAAAGACCATCATCTGCCTAGCCTTTTCCCAACTATGTTGGGGTCGGCTTCCAGTCTAACCGGATGCAGCTGAATACCAGTATTTACATGGAGCGACTGCCTATCTGACTTCCACAACCCAGTTAGCGCTAGGTAATAAGATAGCCCTTGGTAAGACTGGTTGTCAGACTTTCGGGTCAGTGACTACCTGTAACGACTGCCAAATATCTACAAATGACAGCCGGGACCAACCCGGCTTGACGTGCTTTCCGAGGCACGGTGGAAACACGGTATGTAATGGGTGGTCACCCATCCACGGACCAACCTAGGTGAGCACGGCTTAACCTAAAGATCGACCCGAGTGGCTGTTCTTATTTAGCCACCTTCATGTAAATGAAACTTAATAATTTGTCTGAAGCAAGTGCAATTTTTTTTTCAAATTCACACAAGTATGTATAGTCCCATGTCTCACATAAACCTTTATGGACCTAGGCCATGCCTGAAGCTAAGTGCACATTAAAGTTTCGGTTCCCAAAAAACATTATTTTCTTTCATTTTTGCGTGTAACAAAAAGCAATTACAGATGTAACGTTACAGTATATGGCGTGGCATAAGCTCAACTTGTTTTCCACACTAAAGCGGTGTGTTGATTGGGCAGTGGGGAACGTTAAAATTTTACGTTACGGCCAACGTGCAGCTAGCGAAGCGTATGCCGCTTAAAGGGCTATTGTATACCCGGGTTTATATTTCCCGGTTATACGGTCAGGTCGCAAATACAACAGTAGGTTTTGACGATTATTAAACAATTAATGGGTGTTTTGATAATTAACTGGTAGGATTGGAGGTACTAAAAACTTTTTTATGGTTCTGTACCTCAAAAGGAAAAAACAGAACCCTTGTAGGATCACTCGAGTGTGTCTGCCTGTCCGTCTCTGTCACAGCCAATTTACTCCGAAACTGCTGGACCGATTGAGTTGAAATTTTGATACATACAGTAAGTAACAAAAACCCTGTTGTTCCTGTTAGGGACGTATACATTTACCTACAAGCACAACATTGATGAAGTTATAATTAAAAAAAATTAAGCATTGGCCAGTCGAGAGGCCAAAATCAAATAACTATTAAAATCGACACATTCAAAAAAATGTTTAGAGTATCTGATTTTACAAGTACATCTTTATTTCGCTAAATAGCCGAGCGGCGGCTTTCTTTGACGCGACAGAAGATGCCGCCAAAGGCTACCGCGGCGCACGTGCCCCGGTACCACCCCTTTACCCCGCGACCCGCCCGCGCCGCTTCGCGAATCACTTCCTTAGTCTCCCGCGCAGCGCACTTCCGAACGGATGTTACTATTGACCTACGTAGTGAGTGACTTGTGTTTTGTTTACGTAAAAGTTGACCATGTCGTATTCTAACGTAGAATATTTTAATATGTTGATGTGTCTTGGGAAATGTGACTGCAATTATGCAGAATCACGCAGACTTTACCAAGAACGTTTCGCGAGTCTACCATTACCGTCGGCGATGGCATTTCAACGTTTGCACATGCGTAGGTACGTACAATACCGGCAGTGTGCACGGACGAGACCAACATCGAGCTGACGCAGGCAGACCGAGGACTCGAGACAGTGAAATCGAGGATCAAAAACTAATACCGCACATTCGTTCGGTAGTGTGATGTTATCGTGTTCGGATAGACAGACTTTGTTTTTTTTTTAAATGTAGTGAAGTGTTAAATGTAGTTAAACAAGTATCAATTGTGCATAAAAATACCGTGTAAACCAACATTTTCAAAGATTAATTCGTTGAAGTGATAAACAACAGCTGAAAAGGTCACGAACTTGTGTAGAAAAAATAGGTACTTAGCGGCACGCGCAGTGGCCGGCGCCGGTGCACCGGGGCCACGCCGGCGCGGCGGCGTCGATCAAAGAGAGTGGCGGGAACGTTCTATCTCTTTCTGTTTTCGCGTCATCGCTTCATGCAACAGAATTGCAGAGGTAAGAAATCAGTTGAACCTAACAAATATTAATAATTAAATATTTATTTTAATTATTTTTGTTAACCGTTTTTTATAAATGACTTCCTTTATTACGTGTGTATACCGATTCTTAAAACGTAGGTAGAAGGAACAACAGGGTTTTTGTTACTTACTGTATAATGTAAGTTGGTGACCCTAATACGGATGTGTAACTAATTAACTGAAACGTAAATTAATGAATATTAAACATGGGGGCCCCCATGTTTAAAATTCATTAATTTACGTTTTAGTTTTGGGAGTAAATGACAAATCACAAACAATTGACAAATCAAATGTAGGGGCTTATTGTGAGCATCTTAAATATATATTTTTTATCATTTTAAGATTCTTAGATGTTTTTTGTCTATAAATGACAGGAAAACATAATATATAAGAAATCTATATAGTAACAAATTTGGGTCAGATTTAAAACAACTTACGGAATTTAGATAATTAACATACGGAACCCTCTCCACGCGAGTCGAACTCACACTTGTCCCGTTTTTTTTTAACTAAATCATATTACTTTGTACGATCAAATGGACGTCAATGGCCATATTGTAACACAAGGATAGTTTGGATAGGACAATAAAACTTCTAAACAAAGGCTATAGGGAAGTCGAATTGTTATCATTAACGCGCGGTTGTTTCCACCTTCGAAATTATTTCGCAACAAAACATGAAAGCGCCATTTCGAAATATCAGTCGCTTTGATACGGAAAGTGTCCTCTTAAGCAACTGGTCCATTGCAAAAATACCTGAAGACATAAAATCTCCAACAGACACATCGTGTTGTAAAAACAAGTCTTTCAGCAACAAGGTGAAGTGAGACGCTTACATCAGCTTACATTCAACCAGCCATGAAAAGAACGAACACATTCACGTGTTTCTGTGCAAAAATGTTGCTCTAATTCTGTAGGTACAGAGACAAGCACTAATATGTACGTAACTAACGAAATGTGGGTGTACTGCAAGTTCACCTCTACCAAGCCCTTCGAGGATTACAGTCATGATAATTATGCTGCTATGTATATATTAGCGAAATACAAAAGCGATTTCGTCTTGGAATAATGATTGCAATTTTGAAATAAGATCTATTCCATAATAGTATGGATTCCAAAATACTATCACCATCATTTAAATTACTATCACCCCTGCCTTTGTCCCAATTAATTTAGAGTCGGGGCATCTTGTCTTCTTCTATATTTCTCTATTACTCATTATCTCTTCAGTCACCCTTTCTTGCCATATCCAATTCCCCACAGTCCATCCATTAGAACATAGGTTCAAAATAATATAAAAATCTCAATCAATAAAGCAGGAGAAAATCACTTTTAAAAGTTAGTGTAGGTAGGTATAGCTACATATTAGTGTTTGTGACTGTACCATGTTCCAAATTATGTTCTTGACCAGCGAAGTTTGCTTTTACAGAACATGGGTAGGTACTTTGTATGTACCATAACTGAAAAGAGCGGTTTAATCCAGACTTGAATTCCAATCTGAGTAGCCCACGTATTACGTAGTACGAATTCGTGAAAGTCTCGGATGCCTTTTTTGGTATCAGGAATTATGATGTGGTTTCCATTTTTAGAAGATATGTTTACAAAACTCTATCATGATTTGAAAAACACTGTTAACGGCAGATTTTATTTAAAATCTTTTGAATTTGAACAAACAAAGAGCAAACCAAACTTTTATTAACACGTAACATACCCGATTTAACTAGTACTTTGTCTTGTTATACAAGCTTTAAAACCATATATCGCCCGTAATCCCCGAAGGGTTAGGCAGAGGTGTACCTAATAGTACACCCACATTTTGCCAGTTATGTTTAAGTCCCATATAATAGGGGTCGAGCCTATTGGCATCAACTGGGCACAAATCCAGACTCCGTGGCTGCTACTAAGAAATGAAAAAACTTAAAACATTTTACCCGACCCGGGAATCGAACCTCATGCTTAGCAGTCGCGCTTGCAACCACTCGACCAACACCGGTCAAGTTTAAAACTAAACTTTCTAAATAGACAACTAATTAACAAACCCTTTAGAGCTGCCAATAGAACAGCTTTCATTGCCACGATCTAAATCGCGCGATACTACCGCCCGCCATAGTTACAACCATGTTATTTGCACCGAGTCTCGTTTGGACGCTTGCCATCACATTCCTGCGAGACCGATTCCTTCGCAACTTTCCTATGTTACGATTACGAGCTAGTGCTATTTATGGTAATGATTTTCTGGTGTAAGTCCTTAGCCAGTGGTTAGTAAACAGAGGTGTTTACAACGAGACTGAAGGGGTTATTGTTGGGGACATGATGGTATCAAGAATATAAAGAAATAAATTGATTCGGCCATGATTAAGGTTGTACTTTTTGCTTCGTTATTTAATATGTATGTCAGATCCGGTCATTGGTACGGACCTAAAATGAATCGCAATTACGCCAGTGGTGACATCACGCGACCTACTGACAAGTCTACCCCCACCACTGCGTACTTCTACAGGGCCCTGATGTTTACAGCTCTAGGCGACGACGACAGTTGAAAGTCAGATCGCAGCGGAGTTGAGACGTTCTGGAATTGTACCCCGATTCTTTGTGCCCCGTGTTATGTTGTGCTATATTATAATTTCAAGTAATTTGTTAGTTTAATAGAAACAGTGTATCACACCCAGTGTATTTTCATTGCATGAAACCCATCGTCTGCCCACATGATGACAATCCGACATGTAAAAGCTGCAATTAAGACCCTTCTTTCTTGATATTTTAAATATTGTTCTGTTGTCTTAAAGCACCTGTGTAAGTAACAAAACACAATTAAGTTTTTGAACCAATAAAAAGTTATGAGTGATTGTCAAAATTCATAAAACGATGCCAGCTTGCTCGCCAATAAAGGTTGTAAAATATTTAAATATGTAAGTCATTTCAGCACTAATTGTTTTTTTTTTAATCTTTATTAAGCATAGGTACGTCATTTGTGTCACGATTCTCGATAGCTACAGATTTATTTAAAACATTCGCTTTTTGAATTCGTAAAATATTTTTATTTTTAAAAGACAAAGGATTACGATTCGCAGCAATTAGGTTTGATTAATACCAAAACATTTACGACCTTTTTGCTTCAAGGGTTCTGAATAAATAATTAAGCCATTACCATTTTTGTTCGGATGCTTTTTCATTTGCTATTGGGACGGGTATTCGAATATCGAATAACGCGCTGAGCCCATCGCCATTTTAAATAGTCGTTTTAATTCACTGTTATTGGATAAAGTACAATGATAACAATAAGCTTAATATTCGGGCACTCAGATAGTTTTAATTGAAATTTGTCATAAATTTAGACGATTTCGCCGCGACACTATTAAATATTCACTTTTTGCTCGTGAAACGTACTTTTTAAATACGTGGTAGGACCTCTTTGGTAAATTAATTATTATTTCAGTAAAATATCTTCCAACATTTTGTTTTTGAGCTGTTATTTTAAAGCAAACTTAATTAAGTAGAGTAAGTGTATTACTTAATTCAATTATTTTTACTCGGGCAACCCTTTCATTTTGAACGGAGGGAAAATGTGCGTGGGTAAGTTATTTGTTAAAATCTGTTAAAACAAATACGTATTATGCCGCTAAATGTATTGGCGTGATTCTGTAGCTACCTGAACAGCTGCGGTCTATTATAATTATCATTTTAATTAGATTCTTTCATTACCATACAGTCCAATAGTAAAGGAATTTAGTCCACTAGGTAAAGAATGCGAGGTCGTTTAATATTTTTAAAACTAAATAAAAAAATCACATTCTAAATGATCAAACATTACTTTAAAACTTGTCCTACTACTGAGTTGCCTTTATTGTGGCACCGAGCTCGCATTTCTTATCTGTAATGATTATTTGCGACCACAGTAATTATTTCTTTTGCAGGTGGATGGAAAACAATTGTAAGTTTTGTGATTCGTAAATGTTATTTGCGTTTGAAATGTTATTTTATTTATAAGCCGCCGCCGTTTTTAAGACCTTTCGAAAGCATTTGACCTGGTTAATTATAATGTCCTATGGACTAAGTTGCGCGAGCGGAAGCAACCTGAGAAGATAGTTGAGCTGCTCAGGTATTGATAGATGGTCGGGTGCTTTGTCTGAGACGTATGGGCTGGGCTGCGGCGTAAGGTAGGGGCGTCTGACCTCCCCAGCACTGATCAGCTTGTATGTCAATCAGTTGATCGGGGAACTAAGCAGCACAGGGGTTGCTGGTGATGCTGGATAGATGGTACCATTATTAACAGTATATCTTATAGGATAGGCCAGACGGCGTTTTCCTGGAGTATTGGACCCGTATGCATAACTACGGGTCTGATGCTGCAGGAAAATATATGAATTAGAATATGGCGCTTCTGAAAGTTTCAGTTACCTTCAGTTGCTCCATCAGTTGCAAATCGTTTGGGGGCAAAGAGTTTCAGGTCATCCATGTAAAGGAGGTGAGATATAACTTAACCACCTCTCCTCAACCGATAGCCTAGACCTTCAAGGCTAATCAGAACCAAAGTGGACTCAAACTATCGCCCTGAAATATACCTCGCTCTATCCTTATCAGCTCGCTATTCTTGTGGATTTGCCGACATCCTGGATAGCGAAATACTGTCCTCCATTGCCCCATACAAGACATCAGGAAAGTGCGCAAAGTTGCATCAACTTTATAAAACTCTAGCACCCTCATGAGCCATGAATGTGGCGCAGAGTCAAAGGCCTTCTTATAGTCTATCCAACATGTCGACAGATCCCTTCGGGTACGACGAACCTGTTGACTAATAGCCATATCAATGATGAGTAGCTCCTCAGTATCGCAGGATCCGTTCCTACAACTATTTTGAGAAGCGGACATGACAGAATTGTCATGTTATTATTATTAAATTAGTGAAATATTATAAAGAAAAACATTACCAAAGTTTGTATGTTAAAGTTCATGTAATACTATATTTAAGTTCCAAAATGTTCTCAAGTAAGTGAAATCCTTGTAATTTCTTATTGAGAAACAAATTTCTCTAACCATAATTTTCAGTCCTCAATGAAGTAGACCATGGAAGAGTAAGATAGATTGATTTTGACCCAAACATACGCCGCGCCGGTAGGTACAAAATTGTAACTTTCTTTAACGAATCGCTAAAACTATCCTGTTTAATTTATTTATGTGTTACTATCACTACATACATACATAAACTTCATTTTAACTGATTTATTATTTATGAAGACTAGGTAAGTTAGAACCATGACTAACCATGTGCGAGCCGAGATCATCGCAGTAACTAAGCTAGGGCACCCCAATCAAATGGTTTACTGGTGGTGGTTCCAGGACAGACTAAAACTATGAAGTCAAAGTCAAAGCACAACAACAACAACAATATCTTCGTTTCCACTCTTGGCAAGCGGTTAGTACCTACGAGGACTAAAATTCCCAACTAATCCCATCTATTTTAATCTAGCCCCTAGAGTGAAGTGGCCACTTGATAAACATGTACCGACCGGAGACTGGGGCGATTGTGTCAATTATCTGCCTTTGTACTGGCTAAAGGCGTTTTCAATGGAGATTCTGGGAGGAACTCTCAAACAATTCAGAATATCTGAACAGAATACCTAATAAGAGGTTTTAATGAAATAAAGATTTTGAATTAGTTTCAGTAAGTGCTACTTTGGATTTTGAATGTTTTCTATTCCCAAATCGAAAGGTCGTAGTTGAGATTCTGGTTTGGATAATCTTGTCCCAAACAAATACGGGGCCATTCCATGAATATTACCGATTCTTCAACGAATACTATTATACTTAAAGTGTTTACTACCTCTCAGGTTTTCTCTATAAATTTAACAGTTCAAGGAAAAGCAGAATTACATCATACAATTATTATTATAAGTAGAAGTACCTATTGGGGAAGAAGACGTCCTGCGCCGACCTCAAATAAATTAGGATATATGTAGGAGAATTATCATTATTATCATAGTATATATTAAAATATAATAGAATAAATATTTCTAATATACATTCATTTCAATCGACTAGTCTCGTGCGTAAACACTAATTGAAAAATGGCCGACATCCAGTGACGAGACACTGACTGATTCTATCCTGTCTATCCACCGTTGAATCGAGTTGAATGTCGAGCGAGTGAATGCGAATCGTTTTACAAATCGAGTTCCCATCAATCGTTTAGATAACTATCGCTGTATAATGTTGATTGATTGAGCGACTAACGGTAAAGCGTTTACCGTCAGTAAGTATTGTCCTACGGGCTTGTTTACTTGCCTTGATAGTTTAGTGATCTCAAGTGCGACTGCTGAGCATGAAGTCCTGGTTGATTTCCAGATTGAACAAAGTGCTATCGAGATTTCCATCGGAAAGAACTCAGTAGAGCCCGGAGTTTAACTTTCTGCCTAATTAATGGTAATAGGCTCACTGTTATATACAACTTTTGAGTCCCAAACATAACTGGTGAAATGTGGGTTTTCATCTCTATAGGTTCATCTCGGACACGCTAATATAATCACTGAGTTTCTCGTTATGTATTATTTGCTACAGCAAGGCTCATTATCCAAGTTTATTAACTTTTTATAGCAAGATAAAAGTATATTTCGGTACAAGATCCTATTATATTCGTAAACATAGACTCGTTGGCTGCCATCGATAATAATGGCCCGAGGCGGACAAGCAGAGACCAGTAAAAACGATGTATACCGAAGATTTATCTTCAGGAGCAAAACCGATTTATATAAAAACTTTGTAGACGTAAGTATCTACATATTTACTTTGTACTCTTGTATAAGATATCTAACAACTTTTGTTAGCTTTGAAATAAATAACTTGTTCAGTTCGACAAAGGCGATTAAACAGTATTAAAGAGCTGTTTAATAATTTTGCTGACGGCTTCGTCGAGCTGTCTGAAAGCCTTCTACTTGGGCATGCTTTGCAGTGGCCGACTTGGATCTCCCATCCCAACCTGAACAATTATGTCGTACTCCTTCGAAACATTCAACAAAACAACTAAGGAATCTATTTACTTACGTACCTACATAAAAAACGGTCCTATTCATCATTTTATTTGCTTCCCTCGACATTTCCACTCCGTCACCGTGGCGTCTTGATTCTTATTTAGTCTGAAATAAAACTTAGGAAAGCGTAAATAATAAAATAAAAACAAGTAAATAAATCCCTAGCCAATTATTTTTCCCTTCGACAACTGTACTCTCAAACAAACGATGTGGTAAACAGGCAGACAGTTAATTTGCATCTACTTTTATCCGATGTTGTGATTTTGCTCGGTAGTCAATTCTTTTGCCACGCTCATAAGCACCTGCCTATAAAATCCAGGAAAGACTTTTAAATTCTGAAATAAAGCTTTTAAATTAGAGGCAGGTATTATCCCCATGTTCTTATTTCCTTGAAGTTAAGGCAAATAACATGAAACTAACAATAAAATTATGTATAAGAAAACAACAAAAAAATTAAATAAGACATACATTAAACTAAATTAGTCCTGTACGAAGCCAAAAGACCACAATCTCAGCATTTAGAAAAAAAAATGTCACAGCGCTGGTACCACACCAAATAAACTCTACCTATTACGATCTATGGTCGATGGCAATCAATGGACTAAACTCACTCATCTCTGTACTCAAACTCCACGGCACGCTTTAAAATGCCAAGAATGACGAGAAGTAAGAAGAAGGTACAGATGGCGTCGAGCAACAGACTGCTTCACGTCGGGGGAATCACGATCGTCAGTAATGAGGAACACGACGCAAGGTGGAGGATTCCGATTTCTGCTCATTAGTCTCTCAATAAAAAAACATTAGCAGATCTTTAAACTGCCAATATTAGTATATTTTTATGTATGCAACCCATTAATTTTTCCTTTGAACTATATTTTACTTGCCTGCATACTAAATTCTTTATTCGACTGTACTCGATTTCGAGTGAATAAATCCTGGATGATCGTTCTGTATTGAAGTGATTAACTTGGAACAAATGACGCTTGATGATCCGCATGTAACGCACAGTTGGGCATCATTTATATCGAGCGAAACGGGAATGATATGACATCATAATGGCCATAACTGAATACCATTGAGAGTTGTCGAACTGTCGAGGCCGAGTTACAAAATGCTGGAAAAAATGACGATCAGAACTTAAACTAACGATTATTTTTGTTTTATAACTGTTACGGCTAGCCTGCGTCATCGCACTGCTGGGCAAATACCTCTCGATATGCTTCCCAGCTCTTTCGATCCATGGCAAACGTGGACCACTACTCGTTGGTTTTGTCCAGTTCTCCATAGACATAAAAAAAAAACATTTACAAGGAAAAACTTAGTAATATTAATTTAATAAAACATTTCCAGGGCAAGTATTTTCCTATGACGGTTCATTATCATAATTTCAGGCTCACTTTCATCCGAAGTAATTAAAATCTTTTTGCACAAAAATGCTCTGAAAATCCTGTTACGTGTAATTAATAGTAACTGATTAGATTTAATATTTAATCTACGCTAGGAAGAAAAATATTTCTCTTGGCGTGGAAAAATATATTCTCTTGTACGGTGAAAATTGCGAAAATGGAACTTAATTAATTGTGTAACCTTACCTGTGTCCATATGCGAAAGTAATACTCTAGCTAGACTGCCGCCGTGACCTTTTATTTTCATAAGCTCCACTTTCTTTGGGGTTGAGTATAAATCCTCTATAACTTACCTACTGAAATAATCCAAGTCATCATCATCATCTGCCTAGCTTTTTCCCAACTACGTTGGGGTCGGCTTCCAGTTTAAGCGGATGCAGCTTAATACCAGTACTTTACATGGAGCGACTTCCTATCTGACCTCCACAACCCAGTTAGTGCTAGGTAATACTATTACCCCTTGGTTAGACTGGTTGTCAGACTTTCTGGACACTAACTACCTGTAACGACTGCCAAAGATGTACAAATGACAGCCGGGACCAACGGCTTAACGTGCTTTCCGAGGCACGGAGGAAACTTGGATTGTAATGGGTGGTCACCCATCCACGGACCAACCTAGGTAAGCACGGCTTAACCTAAAGATCGACCCGAGCGGCTGTTCTTATTTAGCTACGAGCTCCTCACTGAAAAAATCCAAGTAAATTACAAAAATCCCGTTTTACGGTATGACTCAATGTAGCGCTCTCAAAAGATTGTGCTGATGGGTGCATTGAATAGTATGGGGGTCATGAAGGTATTTATAGTAAAGTTATAACATGAAAATCTTGAATAAAAAAAAAAACTTGTGGAAAAGTTGGAACTTGACTCCCAATATCTCTGTATCTAGAAGGTTTCCATCATTCCAAAAAATGATTGCAATAATGGGGAGAACAAGTGCCTTTCGGTTTCGTAAAGGGTATTTTTACACCCAATATCGTGTAATCACTATTAACATTTCCAATCAGGAAATCGCACTAAATTCTATTTCCTCTTTTACCAACTTTCTACCCATCTCAATTGAACACAAATAGAACAAAACGTCATCAAAAACGTCTGCCCACATGTTTGACGAAAAAAACAGGGAAGTAAAACATTGTGGTGAAAATTCTGCTTGCGATTGACATTTTCGATTTAGTTGTTCGACAAAAGTCTTAACAGACAACGCGGCATCATCAATCTTATGTCCCTTCAGGAAAATAACGCGATGAAACGCTACAGAGAGAAATGGGTTCCGTCTGAGACACCATTATGAACAATTTGATGGAGATACAGCTATTTCTGATTTAAAATATCGATGAGTGGAGGTTTTTGACTTTACACGAGACTTTACTGAGCGATTAATAACAGTAGCTTTATTTACGCTTTTTTCCTGGAGCACGAAAAAAAATTATGCTCTGATTAGTTAGCCTTAACATATATGTACATAGTTTACCCTACCTTGTAACGTATACATTTACATTAAAAAAACATCATGTTGGAAATCCCCAAAAAGTTAGGCAGAAGTGTAGTAGGACACCCATAAAGTGAGCCAGCCGTAGAGATCGATCGGGCACAAATCTAGACTCCGGAGTCTAGATTTGTGATTCCTGGTCTAAAAACTCTTTTCTTGACCAGAGAATCGAATCCAGGAGCTCGTGTTGAGCAGTAGCGCTTGCGACTACAAGACCAACAACGCAGTGACTACAGTCCCAACATAAATCACGGACCAGACAGACCAGAACTGCCAAAGTTGACCGCCACTGTACGTAAATGTGAAAGACTTTAACAAGTTAAAAAGTTAAATAGCTTTCACTGGCTTGTTACCAAGTTGTTGCGGAATGTTCGCAGGCTTGTGGCGACGACTGTACATCTGCTGGGATTAGCTTTACAAGTTCATTCATTATGTACGGTTTAGGTACTGTGGGAGTTAGTTTTACTAGGTATTTTGGCTGTCTTTGTGATCTAACTGCACCTCTTTGGATCTCGATTGCCATAGTCTTGGCGCTAATCCATGCGTTATGTTCGTGAACCGGCGCGGCGCTGTCAGTTGGTACAGGTCCTCCCTTAGCTGCCACCATTTATTTTAATTACTTTATACTAGTTTTCCACCCGCGTCGAGTTCGGTTATATCGCGTTTCCAAGAGAACTCTTCAAAAGTCCGGGATAAAAACTATCTTATGTTCTTTCTCAAGGTCAACTCTATCTCTGTACTAAATTTCATTAAAATCAGTTCAGTGGTTTAGACGTGAAAGTGTAACAGACAGACAGACAGACAGAGTTACTTTCGCATTTAAAATATTAGTAGGGATTTAAATTGTTGATTTAATCTTTTACTCTAGACGCTCTTAATGTGCACGTCTTTCTACATCGTTCTCACATATATTATGTATAATCTCAACATGAATGATGTAACTAGGATTTTGTAACAAAATTTTAATTTAAAAGAGAGTCCATGGAGTTTCTTGCCCATTCTTCTACATAGACGTTTTAGGATGTAGGTACTACTACAGTACTTTCTCTAGTTATTATGCCTTGTGACTGTGGCTTTGTTTTTTTTTAACTTCTAAAGTGCCTATCATGGTCTAATTGAAATGAATGCATTGAGTTTGAGTTGAGCTTGAGTTTTTCAATATCTAATATAGCACAGTAAAGGGTAATCAGCCTATCACAAGTCTCTCGTCTGTGTGAGTGGGCCGCAATCGACGCGAGTTTTGACCCAGATTGTGGATGTCTGCGAAATTTTTGTTCTAGAACATTCCATATGATATTTTCCTTCAACATTTTGAGTACAGAGGAGATGAAAATTTAATAACACAAAGTAAATCGTATGTCTGGGTTACAATGGGTTCGATTACTAAGTCACTCATAAGCCCATTTAGCCACAACAAATACACAATACATATTAAAATTAATCTTATATTACGCATACTTCGTTTACGTAATAATCAAAGGTATTAATTAATTAATGAATCCTCGGTGATCCGACGCCGACACAAGGACGCAGTCACAGTATAAAGGTTACAAGTAAACCAACTAGGACTTTTTGTTAAATCAAACGCGCGTTAGGGTTGTCAACTTCTCGGGGTTCTGTCCCCACGTGTGTGCGGATGCGGGGCGAGTCGGTGGTGGACATATCGTTCGCCAGCCCCGCTCTTTCACCGCGTGTCCTTGACTGGCGCGTAATGGAGGGGGTGGAGACCTATTCCGACCACCGGTATATCCGGTTCGATGTCTCTGCCCCCTCAAGCGCACCGGTCCGACAGGCCCCGAGTGGTCCGCGATGGGCGCTGAAGCAGCTGGACCGGGAGCTCCTCCTGGAAGCCTCGATCGTGCAGGCCTGGGTGACACCACCGGGCAGGCCTGCCGATGTCAACAGCGAGGCGGCTTGGTTCCAGGAGGCCATGTCCGAGATCTGTGACGTGGCAATGCCCCGAGTTCGGCCAGGAAGCGCCCGGCGTCAGGTGTACTGGTGGTCGCGAGAGCTGACGTCTCTGCGTGAGGCGTGCGTCGCCGCGCGGCACCTGTACGCCAGGCATCGCAGGCTCCGCATCTGACCTCCGGATGCGGCAGCCATTGAGGCGGAGCTGTACGAGGGATACAGAGCAGCGAAGACCGCTCTCCGAGAGGCTGTCCAGCGGGCCAAGGATGCGGCCCGCGAGGAGATGCTGGAGACTCTCGACGGTGATCCGTGGGGGCGCCCATACAAAATGGTGCGGGATAAACTATGCACCTGGGCCCCCCCGCTGACGCAGAGTCTCCGGCCTCAGCTTGTAGAGGAGGTGGTGAGCGCTCTGTTCCCTTCGTGAGGGGAACATCCTCCCCCGCCTATGGCTCCGCCGCTTGCGGTGCCGGAAGCGGACCTTGGAGGCTCTCGGGCCCCGACTGGAGGGGCTCCTAAGCGCATGCTTGGAGAGAGGCCAGTTCCCGCTACGTTGGAAGACAGGGAAGCTGGTCCTCATCCGTAAGCCGGGGCGCCCTGCGGACTTTCCGTCCGCATACCGGCCCATTGTGTTGCTCGACGAGGTAGGCAAGCTCTTTGAAAGAGTCATTGCAAACCGCCTCGCCGGGCACCTTGCGGGGATGGGGCCGGATCTTGCGGACAACCAGTTTGGTTTCCGCAAGGGGCGCTCGACGGTGGATGCCATCATGCGCGTGAGAGCTCTCACGACGGGGGATGCGGTGTCCTGGGGTGGGGTTGTCTTGGCGGTGTCTCTCGACATCGCCAACGCCTTCAACTCCATGCCCTGGAGCTGCATTAGGGAGGCACTCCGGTATCACCGGGTGCCGACCTACCTTCGTCGTGTGGTCGGGGTCTTGACGGACAGGACCGTCATATATCCTGGTCACAGCGGAGAATGGAACCGGCGAGAGATGTCGTGCGGTGTTCCACAGGGATCGGTTCTGGGGCCGCCCTTGTGGAACATCGGTTACGACTGGGTGCTGCACGCCGACCTCCCTAGCGGCGTCAGCGTAGTTTGCTACGCTGACGACACGCTGGTGCTGGCGCAGGGGAGGTCGCACGAGGCGGCGGCCGAATTTATGACACGCGGGGTTGCGATAGTCGTTGAGAGGATCCGGCAATTGGGTCTCGAGGTGGCATTGCACAAGTCCGAGGCCATGTGCTTTCATGGGCCTCGGAGCGCGCCACCGTCGGGATCCATACTGACGGTAGGAGGGGTTCCCGTCGGCGTCGAGTCGACTTTGAGGTACCTCGGACTCGTCCTCGACAGCCGATGGAACTTCGTGGAGCATTTCCGATAATGGCTCCCAGACTGGAAAAGGCCGGGGCTGCCTTCAAGCGGCTCCTGCCCAACCTGAGGGGGCCAAACGCCTCCTGCCGGAGGCTCTACGCGGGGATCTTGCGGTCCATGGCCCTTTACGGGGCCCCGGTGTGGGCGCGTTCGTTGAGGTTGCGTGCCAAGCACTACCTGAACGCGCCCCAAAAGGTGGTAGCCGTAAGGCTCATCCGTGGATACCGCACGATCTCGCGCGAGGCGGCGAGCCTCCTTGCCGGATTGCCGCCATGGGATCTGGAGGCCATAGTCCTCGCGCGCCTGCACGAGTGGCGCGCGGAGGCACAGCGCCGGGGGGTAACTCCGCTGCCGCGGCAAATTGTCGCGCAGCGGACAGACCTCCGCCGTGATCTCATGGCGACATGGAGAGAGCGACTATCGCAACCCCGTGCAGGGCACGCCACGATAGTGGCGATAAGTCCCCTCTTTGAGGAGTGGCTTGAGAGGCGCCACGGCGCCCTCACCTTCCGCCTGACGCAGGTCCTCACCGGACACGGATGTTTCGGGAGGTACCTGCACCGAATCGGGCGGGAGGAAACGCCTTGGTGCTATTATTGCGAGGATCGCCCGGAGGACACGGTGGAGCACACCGTCGAGGTCTGCTCCGCTTGGGAGGAGCACCGCCGTGTCCTCGTAGCGGCGATTGGCGGCGGCGACCTCTCGCGACCGGCCCTGGTTCAAGCGATGGTCCGGGGCGAGAGGGAATGGGAAGCCGTCGCCTCCTTCTGCGAAGCAGTCATGCTAGCGAAGGAGGCGGTGGAACGTGAGAGGGAGAGAGCCTCACGTCCCAGCCGCCGCGGGAGGAGAAGCACCGGGCGTCGGGGGCCACGCCGTGATGGCTCTCGGCCACCGTAGGCGCGGGCCTGTGGACGGCGAGCTAGCCGTGTCGACGGCGCGTTCGTGTTCCACGCGCGCCTCAAAGAGTTGTCAGCAAACGGGAGGGGCCCGCAAGGGCCGATGCCTGCCAGGGCTGCGGGACTGTTCGAAAGAGATACCGCGGCCCTGGAACATAAAGGGCCAAAGAAGGAACATGGGTGGTTTTTAGTCAGTAAGAGTCTGACACTCCCTTCCGCTCCGCCCAGAGCGGGAGGGGTCATTTGATGATTTCCCATTTTTTTTTTTTTGGTGTAAACTGTTTTTTTTTTGCATTTTCACACATAAAGCTTTACCTGAAGCATGTTTTAGACATGCAAAATTGCATGAGTATGTAGGAGCCGAATCCAATCATTTCCCTAGTTGAATTCATCATCATCGGCGTGCAAGAGTCCACTGCTAGACAGAAGCCTCCTCAATTGCACACCACTCAACTCGATTCTCGGCAACTCTCATCCAGTCAAGCCACCCTGCGAAGATCGTCACCGAGCCTGAAGGCGTCCAACCTTACACTTGCCAATTCGCTGTCTCCACTCAAGACCACGTCTACCCCAACGGTCATCGGTTCTGCGACTAATATGGCCTAGTTGAATTACTGTATGTTCATACTTATAATGTTTACTGTGACAGTGACGCCAGGACGCAAACCACTCGAGCAACGCGCTTATAAATTGATTTATTATTAAAATCACCAACAAACTTTACGTACTTGGAGATATTTTCCCGGGAGAGGACAATTAATTCTACCAGCACTCGTTTGTAAGCACTAAAGCTCAGACTTGGCGAAAATCATATTAAATTAGAACATCAAAACGGATGTTACGAAAATGTTATTCTGTAAAATGATGGGTTTTAGTTACAGAATGATTTTTAAGAGGAGATTTCGGTTAAGTAAATCGTTGTTCGTGTTCCGTTCTTTAAAGCAGCGTTTCCACCACAGATGTGCGAGGCAGCTCGGCGGTGGGAGGATGATCAGCGACGCTGTGAAACGGTGCGCACATGAGCGGTGCGAGGATGTGAAGCCTGACTGCCTGACTTCAGACTGACTGCTATTTTTTCGCTTGCGTCCGTCCCTAGCACACTTCCCTCGCAACACATCCCTCTCACACATCCCTTGCAACACATCTCTCGCACACATCCTTCCCTTGTTTTGTATGTAGAAAAGCCTCGCTCCCCTTTTTTTTTTCTTTTTTTTTTGGAGGGTGGGAAATCATCAAAGACTCCTCCCGCTCTGGGCGGAGCGGAAGGGAGTGTCAGACTCTTACTGACTAAAAACCACCCATGTTCCTTCATTGGCCCTTTATGTTCCAGGGCCGCGGTATCTCTTTCGAACAGTCCCGCAGCCCTGGCAGGAGCCTCGCTCCCCTGAGCCGTTTCCAATAGAGCTGCGCCAAGTGAGGCTCGGTAAATGAAGTGATTCTATTGGTCCTTAACAAACACATGCCTCACTACGCATCCTCGCACATCTCTGATGGAAATGCAGCCTAAGTGGTACGGCAAATTCTCGAACTTGACTTGAACTTGAATAAAGTCATCGCTAATTGTGGCACTTTAAGGTGTCTTGTGTTGAAGAAAGGCTTATAAGAACATTGTTTTTACTTCTAATGCCTCCCGAAACAACCGTGCCCGGTGAGGACCTGGCGCCTCTCTGGCCACTCCTCAAAAAGGACTTTGCCGCCACTATAATGGTGTGCCCTGCACGGGGTTGCGACAGTCGCTCTCTCCATGTCGCGCCGGAGGTCTGTCCGCTGAGCGGCAATTTGCCGCGACAGCGGAGTTTTCCCCCGGCGTAGTAACTCCGTGTGCCACTCGTGAAGGCGCGCGAGGACTATCGCCTCCAGATCCCATGGCAGCAACTCTGCAAGAAGGCTAGCCGCCTCACCAGAGATCGTGCGGTACTCACGGACTAGCCTTACAGCTACCACCTTTTCGGGCGCGTTCAGGTAGTGGGCGACTCGCCGCTCCAAGAAACGCGCCCACACTGGGGCCCCGTAAAGGGCCATGGACCGCACGACCCCAGCGTAGAGCCTCCAGCAGGAGGCATTTGGCCCCTCAGGTTGGGCAGGAGCCGCTTGAATGCAGCCCCGGCCCGTTCCAGTTTGGGAGCCAAACGTCGGAAATGCTCCACAAAGTTCCACCGGCTGTCGAGGACGAATCCGACTCGACGCCGATGGAAACCCCTCCTACCGTCAGCATGGAACCCGATGGTGGCTCATTCCGAGGCCCATGAAAGCGCATGGCCTCTGACTTGTGCAATGCCACCTCGAGACCCAATTGCCGGATCTTCTCCACGACTATCGCAACCATCTAAATGAATGCCTAAGGCCTAAATATAGGCGCTGTTGATGTTTCCACGCTCCGCTTAGCTGTAAGTTGAAAATGTTACAGCCAGATTTTATTTTACTATTAATTCAGGTTTTGCCTGGGGTAAGTCAAAACCTGAATAAGGTTTCGGATCTAGATTCCCAAGCGTATTTAAATGCCGTTACTTTGGACGGTTGTAGATTTTGGGAATAATAAATATTTGCGCCAAGAATTGGACTAAGATAACACTACGACTTACCCAATTAAAATAGAAAAAACTGCACATTTTATAAGTAAAATAAACAAAAACATGTTTATTTCAAAAGTTAAAACAACACAACAATAAAACTTTCTTCTTCTTAATGCTATCCCTCGCAATTTTTCCGAGATCAAACTTCTACAGGGTTAATTAGAGGACTTTTCTTAATTAATCTTTCGAAGTTAAATCGCCTTAAACTTCAGCTTGGGATGCTTGCTTTCCCCTCACGTCATCTCATTAAGAGACTTAATTCGTTACGAGTTTTGGTAACCTCTCTTTAAATTGGGGCTTATAGTACTTACATTTTACATACATAGGTACCTATCTCAATTTACATACGTACACTACGAAGCATAACATAACGCTTGCTTACCCTGAACGAGTAGGCAGAGACACATTTCACCAGTTATGTTAAAGTCCCTTGTAAGATGCACAGTAGCAAGCAATTTCACCAATATGGAAATATGTTTGTTTAAATAAATAAGTCATTCGGATTTCCAGGCGTTAAATAAAATGTTTGTGGCATTGTGGCGTGATGCCAAAATTTAAGGCATCTTTTCTGCGAAATCCACTTTTCATTTCATCTTTTTACTTTTCATTTTATTGTAGTGCTAGATTTTTTTATCTGTTACGAGTAGGTAAATTCAAAATTTAAGTAACTGTTGCGTTTGCTCGCCCGCGTGGTGGCATGCTTTCTGCTAGAAAGAAAATAGCTGCACCAATAAACGCTGTCCAAATCGAATTTTTCTATTTCTTTTCTTCAAAACTGAATTCGGACAAAGCTCATTTGCGCATTAATATTCCAAATCAATTCAGCTATTCTTAAGTCATGCACTTTCAAACCAACAACATTTCATATTAATTAATGCTGCAAATATCATCAATCTAATAGAATCCGGTTCTATCCATCCGAATACCATTAGTATTCTAATTTAATCGCACACCAGAGAGAAACAATACCGCTGTTACAAAATACGCAGACATATTTTATCTAATTCGCATCTAAAATACGAATTTATGCAACAATTTATTAGGCGAAGTTGAAATTAATAGCTGAACAGCTTATTTATCACCACCAAGGGAATATTTATGTTTACAATGCAAATGATATTGAATTTGTTTTAGGTTAATTGTTTTTGGAGACATGTGACCATAGATATAATAAAGAAGCTGTTTTTAATATTTCTGTGCATGTGACCAACACGCACTGGGCTCGCGTGGTGGATTATGACCCGCGTGGTGGATTTCGGCCCACTCGGTCAGTGGATACAAAACGATTGACTATGAAAAAGTCGAGGTAGCCCCGCTGTGCGGGTCTCCTAATTTTGTCTGCAGAGTTTAAAGTAACCTAACCTTACCTACCGTCGGGGTGCCCCAAGTCCCGAGCTCGCTTGGCTCGCTCGTGCATCTAACACTTTTCTGACTAAACAATTCTGTCTTTTTTCCTCAGTGCCCCGTTACGTACACTCCAACCCTAGATTGGTTGTTGTTGATTCAGTTAACCCACCACAAAATTGAACGAGCACAGAAACAGAACGTACGAAACCGTGTTAAAGACCTGCCAGTGTCATTATTGTAGCGAAATATTGATATTAACAGTTCTTGAACGTGGTTTAAATTACGCTGATGGCGTTCAGTTTCACTGGTGATATTCGCCTTCTCTAGTTATTTCAGGAATAACTTAAGCTTCAATCGCCCAATTGTCTACTATGCTCAATGCTCATATCACCGCATAATCTACACGTGTCAAAGCCTGCATAGATATCGATATGTGAGAGGCCTGCATTCACGCGAATGCTTTGTCTGTTTCCAATAAAGCGCTTGCGAGGAGGCGGCGCTACGCGAGCCGATTAGCTGTGACGCGCGACAGATACTGTCTTTGTATGGATACGATGCTGGATTATGCATGAGTCATGAAGTAGATATTCGATACATTATTATATGGCTTTGTTACATGATTTAAGAAGATTCAAGTACTCGTGTAGTACTATTAATTTTTGAATAGGGAATCATAAAAGGAAAAGATGTGAAAACCATTTTGAATATAATGCCTACACGTACACACCAAAGCCACCATAAACTGAACGCTTACGAAAATGGCCGACATGCCTGGTGGCTTTGGTGTGTAGGTTTGAGTAGGCTTCATAAGTCTACAAAGGAGATGTTTCATTTTTGTATGGGTCTCCGGCCATAATCTGTACCTTTCAGAAAAGCTAGGAAACAGACCCCTGAATAGAATAAAGTAACATTTTTTAACATAATATTATATGGTTTTTATGCGCACATGAAAAATTAACAATGTTTGACGTTTGTCGTGAGAGTTATGACGGCCATGACAGTTTGTAGAGATGACGTTTACATAACCTAGAATAATCGTAATCTTGACGGGCCCCTAAGCTATCTAAACTTTTCTTGTTCTAATTTCAAACATGATTTTTTCTTTCTTCTTTTACAACGTGTTAATTCCTTAATGACCGACCACAAAGGTTAAGGTCTCTAGAATGCGTATAGTGTTATTTGGCATATCAAACTACACTCGAGAGCAATGAATCCGGGTCACTTAAAGAATGTTAAAAATCTCGGAAACTAAAAATGATAGGTTAATGCAATAAATTGTATTTAATAGACAATGTAATACTCCTTAAATGAAAGTAAAAAAAATATGAGTCGCCATACATTTTATTAACACAAAATTACATAAAGAAAAAAACTGCTGATCTCTCCTTAAAACAAAAATAGGAAACATGAAATTTTTGAACTTTATTACGATTTTCTTGAATTTTAATACTTCGTATTGCCTCCTCGTGCTTCCATTACTGCGTTTACGCGGTTTGGCATGCTGTACACCAAGTTCCTTATCCGATTTTGGGGAATATTCTCCCATTCCTCTGTGAGAGCAATTTTGAGCTCACGAAGCGTGATTGGGGGAGGGTTTCGTTGTTTTACGCATCTGCCTAGCTCGTTCCAAGCATGCTCGATCGGGTTGATATCCGGGCTGCGCGCTGGCCACTCCATACGAGCAATGTTCATCTCTTGAAGGTAGTCATTCACAATCCTACCTGTATGAGGTCGGGCATTGTCATGCATAAATATAGCATCCTCACCTAAATTGACCATAAATGGACCAACGTGATCATTGAGGATTTCTTCCACATATCTTACGCTAGTTAAAGAGCCGTTTTCTATGATCACCAGCTCTGTGCGACTTTCAGAAGAAATTCCGGCCCACACAAGTACAGACCCACCACCGTAGGCTACTTTTTCTTCGATTCATGCTTGCTTGAACCTTTCCCCTGGTCTTCGATACACTCTGTGTCTTCCATCGTGCTTGTAGAGCATAAATTTTGATTCGTCGGAGAACATAACTTTTGACCAATCTTCAATACTCCAATTTACGTGGCTCTGGGCATATCTTAGTCTTGAAATACGATGCCCACGCTCCAGTTTAGGGCCGTTTGCAGGTCTAAGGGGTTTTAAGTTAGATTCAGCAAGCCGCTTACTGTCCATGCACTTGGGTTACTTCCTCCGAGGCGTCGAAACTGATTTGTGAGTTCAGTTCCTGTGAGAAAGCGATTTCGAAGCATGGTGTTCACCAAGTATCGGTCTTCTCGTGCTGTGGTACACCTGGTTCTGCCCGTTCCTGGTCTGCGTAGGTTAGAACCAGTTTCTTCGTAACGTCGGAGAACTCTTTGTACTGTTGACAGCGACACACCGACAGTCCTGGCTGTATCGCGCTGACTCCGGCCGGTTTCCAGCATTGTAAGTATTCTGGTGCATTCTTCAGGCGTAAGCGACATAATTTCAGCTTGAATAATGAATATAGAGCACTATCAACATGGTTTATGTACCCACATAAATGACAGATTACAAACAAAAGCAAAACCAAATGCTGTAATTTCGTAGTTCCATCTTCGAAAGTTGCCCTTTTTCAAATTTGATTTTTTTATGATATAACTTTACAATAACTAAGAAGTTTTAATACCTTCATTTAAGGAGTATTACATTGTCTATTAAATACAATTTGTTGCATTAACCTAACATTTTTAGTTTCCGAGATTTTTAGGATTCTTTAAGTGACCCGGATTCATTGCTCTCGAGTGTAGTATCGACAAATTGTGGACTTGTGCGATCAGTGTATAATATAGGCACGACGCGACCCGCTCCATCCACTCACAACTCTACATGCATCCTAACTCACGCGATGAATGTGCGGCGCGGGCTCGTAATTCTCGCCTCATGAGCGGTGATACTCAGGAACATTGCCGCTCACTCACACACACGGCCCCTTAGTCCGGAGCGCATCGGCTCGCTTCGATAACGTCTGCGAACGGGGGTCACACTCCTCGGTAAGGAGCGCCTGAGCCACCTCTGTCACTGGTTGCCGCCCGCTGGGCCTCCTCCGGGCAACCGGAGGTCTCACTCGGCGGCGGCGGACCGCCGAGGTGGCGTGAAGCAAGCGGCGCTGAGCTACAGCGCGTGGCGCTCCTACCGATCACGTATGACATCCACACATAGGCAAGCTGCGTGCGCGCGCTTGCCCTCAGCCGTGCCTAGACGGCCCCCCAGCGAAGTGCCCGTAGTTGCGGGCACAAAACGTTGACACCGCGGGCCCAGGGACTCAGTCCAAAACCCACCAGCTGACAGCGACATCCAAGAGCGATCAATGTAATCACCTCTCAACACTTAAGCAGCGTAGTGGTCGCAAGCGCGACTGCTGCGTATGAGGTCCTGGGTTCGATTCCCAGGTCGGGAAAAGTGTAATTGGGTTTTTCCATCAGGAGTTTCTCAGCAGCAGCCACGGAGTCTGGATTTGCGCCCGGTTGATGGCAATAGGCTAGCTCCCTATTACATAGGACTTACTCATTACTGGCGAAATGTGGGTATACTATTAGGGACACCTCTGCCTAACCCTTCGGGAATTACAGACGTGATGTTGTGAATAAATATGAAAACGCAAAACGATTGTAAAAAATATTTTCTGAAAGATTTGAAGACAAACGCAACCGAATAGGAAAGAGCAAATACCTTTTGTAACTATATTATCCTGCAATGAAAACAAGGTACGAGTAACTTAATTAGCCTAATTAAACTCAACGCATTAACAGTGAAATTATTTGCCCGACGCTGCCAAGCAAGTTAGAATTGGATTCACAATCACAACATCAACAAAAGCTGTGAACCAGCGGATTCCGTACGTAACGTAGAAAGCAAGAGAAAGCTAACAATGGTACAGACTGCCATAGAATAAGAAATCTCAGAAGCGAAATTTGATTCATGACCCCTTCTCTCCATTCGTGAGACGGCGTCGCTGAAATTCTTCACGTCTTCCGTTTATTCACCGTGGTTATCATGCCATATGAACACACGTTACGGATTTTGTTCAGATCACACTTAACTGAAGATAGGACTGACCATAGTGGCCATGTTTTTTTTTATGTGGAACCGTTTATAGGCACTTTCGTACAGTAAAGTCGATTCGTTAATCAGACAGCTGACTGCTCCAAAACCTAGATCTCTTAGATACTGCACGCCCCGAAACGGGTTACTTTTTCAACTTTCGAACTACATGGTGCGTGGTGGCCCACCAACTGTAACTAGATCGAAACCCCTATATTATAATATATGTTATCATAATGAAGAGGTAACCGTTTCACTGGGCTTCAAATCATAAACGGCTCACACTCTCAAAAACCTTAACTCTTAACCTGTACGACCACTGCACAAAACAGTAGTTTCGTTTCTAGTTTGATTATAATCTATGGTGGGTCCGTCGTTCGGGCATCATGATCTCGTCTACATATCAAAGGTCATAAAGCAACCGAGCGGACTATGTTGACGAACGACGACGAGCTGATTCCGCGAATCTGTGGCATGTCGGAATTAATCTCAGTAGACCATATACACATTCATGATGGCAGCATCATCGCAAGGAAAATTCGAAACAAGCATGCTAAAAGTTGGAAGAGTGTACTTAGTAAAATTTTTCTGTTTTTTTTTCACTGTTTTCATAATATAATATGACACAAGTAGACTCTTCCCACTTTATCTTAATATGTACTTGTTCAACCAGGTATGCACTCAATCTTTTTCGCATCATTCTTTCACATCCCGATTCCCTTAAACTTTGACGGGCTTCCATGTGGGTTACCTGATCGCTTACGCCCCTACGGGTCGTCAGATTTATCCATATTATTCTCCCCTTTGCGACAAATTCACAAAGTCCTGTGTGCAAACCTCCCAACATTCACTAACACACCACATATGTAACATAACGTTACTCTAACTTATAAGCTTCGCGAAACTCAAATGTTTTCTTTCGATTCCCCAGCGGCGGCCACAAAATTGCCTTCGTGTATATTTTAGTGTGAAACGAGGTTCAGAGTCAGACTTCTGTAACTATAAGGCTGCGGTTTCTGAGAATGCGTGGAGCGGGAAACGAGGCTTATGAGCGATAAACGGATGAGACATCTAATTGCTAGCTAGATGAGTTAATATTTACAGATGTAGGGACTTGGAAACTCAACAAAGCAATAGGCGTATTACTAAACGGCAGTTGTCTTTTGGACAGATGACACTACTGTCGAATAAACCAAAAACTATAACTTTTGGTTTTCAGCAATGTGTTTATTGCTGCGGTGTAAATAGCCGTGCTAAACCTAATTATCAGTCTCCTTTCCTTATCCCAATCTATTTGAGGTCGGCGCAGCATGTCTTCTTCCAAACTTTTCTATTAGTCGTCATCTCATACGGCGATTTAGAAAGATGATATGGCTAAGGAGAGGGTTCTCCTTAGCCATATCACCTTTCTAAATCGCACCAAACCAACATACCATTTAATTTACACTAGGAAAGCTGTTTAAGGGCTGTGTCCCAACTAGCTCGACGTCCGTCCGTCTTATGACGACAGGCCGTGTCGACGGCGCGTTCGTGTTCCACGCGCGCCTGAAAGAGATGTCAGCAAACGGGAGCGGCCCGCAAGCGCCGATGCCTGCCAGGGCTGCGGGACTGTTCGAAAGAGATACCGCGGCCCAAAGGGCAAAAGAAGGAACATGGATAGGCTTTAGTCAGTAAAAGTCTGACGCTCTCTGAATTGTCGCGTCACAGCTGTTTGTCAAAGTCCTATAATGTCGTAGTCCAGCATTCATTTGTCACCCGACCCGCTCTATCGACTCAAACCACAGCCTAAAAGTACGCAACATCAGCGACGATAAGCATTTATATTTCACTGTTGGAGATGATAGCTGTACTCAGCGTGCTCCTTAAAATTCTCTCTTGTATTTCCACCACTTACAATTCTTCTGAGACAACCCAGGAATTGTCGTATTGTTCGCAGTTTATAAGTTCCCCAGAGTCGAGCTTGCATAAATGAAACAAATTGATTTCCTTGTGAGACAGTGGAAATACAAATGCACACTTCTTTTTATAGTGATACTTAACATTTGAGGTTATGTAATGGTGTGTGTGAACTTAGTGATCTTGCAACCAGATGTTACCCAGGTTGTGGACGTCAGACGAGCAGTTACTCCATGTAAAACACTGGAATGCAGATGCATCCGGTTGTACTAGACTCCAACATAGTAAGAGAAAGGCTGGGCAGGCGATGTGTGCGTGTGTAAGAATGCAAAACAAAAAATATCAGTAAGTAAAAATGTTAATGAGTAATACCTATTCGATGGTGAAAATTATCTTGAAGTAATGAAAAACATTATTCTGAAAGTTCAATAACAAGGTCAACCCGAACACAAAGAAAATAATAAAACGTAGTCTCAATAATTGTGTAATAATTTTATTACGTCACTACCACCGCCTGTCTGTCGCCAGACTTTACCAAGATGTTCTCTGCCCACGAACACAGGACAAACTAACGCCCTATCACCAACCACAGTCGATGCGACTTGCATTAACGACACGAGCTGTTGTCGCTTGTTTCCGTGAATACTGTCACGTCATGGTGACTCGTAAAGTAATCTCATGGCAGTTGCCAAAGAGGACATAAACAAATATTTCCATTTGTTTTCTGCGCAGTCACAGTCACAACACGCGTGTCACTTGAGGATGTAGTCGTGACCAAGTGGTAAGTTCTATTCAAATTGGTAGTATAATAACAATAATATTCATTCTGAGCATTTATATTTCTACATATACTATTATTATAAGGGGGCACAGTTGATAAGTTTGGATGTAGTGGGTAGTAAGAGTTCGAAATTCTTTCCCTAATGGGGAGCTACATTATCCCAAGTGCCATATCAATTCATCATCCAACTCATCATTCAATCAATTCATAATGTCCAACCATAACGCGACCGAAGCCGTGGGTAAAAGCTAGTCCTTAAATGTCAAGAAAAATATTAAATAAATAAACCTTGTAGCATTCTGGCTCAGTGGTATTTTTCTGTGTAAGCGAAGGTATTCTTTTTGTCTGCCATGTCAAATGATAATGTTATGGAAAAAGAAGAATTTAAAGATTGGAACTTTAATTTCGTACTCTCACGTTTTAGAGTACAAAAACAAGAAATGAAATGTATCGCTTTTGCATTTTGTTAAGTGTTTACATTTCATTGCTCGTGGCGGTAGAGTCTACCGCACGACAGATAACACTTTTATCTGGAGCTGGCCTAGCGTACGCACTTACCTATCATTTTTCAGGAAACTTTTCAGGGCCTTCTAATTTTATTTTGATAAACCATTACTTGTAGGAAATTAATAAAGTTTTGTAACGAAACTTCTTACTCCATTTCCCGAAGTATTTATTCCTATAAATTTAGCAACACAACTTTCCCTATCAAATGATAAATAAAAATTCGACAAACTTTTCGTTACCAAAAGTAAGTAGTTCATAAAAAGAATATAGAGAAGATATTCCCCGAAGAAATTATAAAGATAGTTTTATTGGACTTCCCTCTGCGGCATGCGCTAAAAACATCTTTGTCATTTATCAAATAAAGCATAATTTATTAATGTGTTACCTTATGCAACTCAATTTAAAGTTTAGGTAAAAAGACTGAAGTATTATTTAAACATTTCAGATTTTTTTTGTCAGGTAGGTACGTACTTACAGTAGGCTAAATAATGCTGCATTATATTCTATTCCATAATGTAATTTAAATCCTTCAATTATGTGAAATCTTATCATCGCACGATCTAAGTATAATTTTCATTAATTTAACAGATTTCAATACCGACGAATGGCATGCATTCCTTCAGAGTAATTTAGCAAAATCCTTCGAGTTGTAATTTAAAGTATGTAACACTATTGGGGTACTGTCTGTGTTGATTTTCCAAGATCAGATTCAGCTACAACGCCAGGTACATACATGCCAGTAATTTCTAAATAGTAAACCTGGGTATGTCACAAAGAAATCGAATTATTCCCTCTATGTCGATTTCCGATATGTCGATTCGCGAAACAAATGACATCAGTTTTAAAAAGTTTACGCAGGATCTCAAGGTTGGTCAATTACACTTTTTAAACGACGAAAAAAATAGGATTTTTGGAAGGAAAATTTTTTTTTTTTTTAAACGCATAACTTTTTACGATTTTTTTTTTAAACGCATAACTTTTTACAGATAAGTCCGATTTTAGTGTTTTTTTGTTTTGTGAAAACAACTGTGTTTTCATAAAAAGTCGAACTCTTTCTTTTCCATAATCATCAACCAAATGACTAACCATAATACAAATGTTTTTAATGCTTCGACAGATAAATGGAATCACAAAAGAAATCCTTTCTTAATTCATTTAAAATTCCGAAAATAGACGACTAAGTAAATCTTTTCCTCTTATCACGCCGCATTAAAATAAAAGAGTTAAGAGGCTTTGGAGAGAAAACGCCTTATCATTGCGCCTTCAAGATGAGATAACAACTTGTCATTTTTATTAAAAATCACCTTTTGAGTAGGACAAATTAAAGGGACACCCCATTTAAGAATACCTACTTAGATAGAACGCTGAATGTTTGTATATTCAGAATATTAAGGGGTTTTATTAGGATCAGGAACTACTTACCCGTAACGTAGGGCAATGGAATTTTGGAAAACGTTTCGGAATTTCATTAGCACTGCATAAGTTGCAGTTAATCAAGTGGAAAATTTCATACCAATTCTCTTCCAATATTTTTTCGGTGAAGGAAATTATCATGAAGAAAACGGCACGTCCTAGAACCAGATTTTTCGCTCTACCCTAATAAGCAATAGATACTTATATAACTGGACTGCTTCGTTAGTCTAGTGGTCGCAAGCGTGACTGCTTAGCATAAGGTCCTGGGTTCTATTCCCCGGTCGGGCCAAGTGTTATTAAGTTTTCCATCAGAAATTTCTCAGTAGCAGCCGCAGAGTCTGAACCTGTGCCCGATTGAAGACAATAGGCTCGCCCCCTATTACATGGGACTTAAACATAACTGGCGAAATGCGGGTGAACTATTAGGTATATTTCTGCCTAATCCTTTGCGAATATAAAAAAAAATCCTAAATACCGTCACTGTCCATCTTACTGAACCATTTCCTTCCAAATTACAGTAAAGGTCTTAAATCTGTAATAAATGGCCAGCTTCATAACAGATTAGTCAAGCGTCCATTGCTCGGTTTTAACCGTACAATAGACGTTTGTTCCGAAACGATGCCTCGGTCTTATGTCCGGGGTTGCAGAATGTCCCGGAAGCTCAAAAGTCCGTTAAAGAGGATTAGTGTGGTTAACCTAATTACGGACAAGCCGGAAGTGGCTTTGCAAAAAATAGTGTTACGGTCATTAGTGTAATTTTACAGCAAGTTTTCTGTGGTTCATCGACCATAGCAAACTTTATGTTTTACGTGTTTTTTTCTTGAGTTTTAAACATTAAAGCTATAAACATTATCTAAGTATCTACTTAATAATATTTGCATAATGTACCTATATGTATACTTATTAAAGAGTTCCGAGAGTATGGAGTGTTTTAGTAAACGCAAGAGAAAGTGCTAATCAAAATGGTGAAAATTAAATAAAATTATCATTGTACAATAGGAAACCTTTCCAGTGGTAACACTAGTGCTGCAATCTATTACACAATATAATAATTTGTTCACATTCATGTTGACACGGTGATACTTTAGTTTGTTAAACTAAAGATAGATGGCTCTAAATTCAAATATTCAAAGACCTAATGACGGGTAAATTACCAATACCTGTCATGGACGACCTTTAATGGAAAGAGATGTGAAGTGCTAAATAATATTTATTTGTTGAGTACCTATGTAGCTAATTTAGTTGTGCGCCATTCATTGTCACGAACAGACCTACTGAGAAATGACGCGAACAGTGTTTGTTATTTTGTTCGTCATCTTTGGCACTATTAGCTCTACCGGTAAGCATTTTATATATTTGTAGCCACCACAGGTCACAGGCACACTACCACGTTTCTGACGCTCTAATAAGAAACATTGAAGCAAATAGTTCTGATAAGAACTATGTATCACGTTTCTGACGCTTTGCTATGAAACATTGAATCAAGCAGTTCTGAGAAGAACTATTTTAACGTTTTGGACGATTCCGTAAAGAAATAAATATTTATTTTTGTAAATGGAATATTCTTATTCTTATTCTTTATTGCACACAAAATAATAAATTTGGATACAAATTGCAACCAACCAACCAACCAACACCAAAAATAACCAACCAAAAATAACACCAACCAACCAATAAACCAACAAAACACCAACCAACCAACAATGTTAAACCAATAATAACATAAAAAATACCATAAAAATAAATAACAAATAAAATATCATAACAAAATAATAATAACATTACAAATAATAAAATAACAAAATAATAATAATGAAAAAAACAATGAATGAATGATATTTTGTAACATCATTACAAATTTGGAAGTGGCGCCAGCGATTGAAAGAAATGTTATTTTTACAGTAACAATTGAGAAACTCTCTGTCCTACCTTTCAATGATTGCATGTGCGATGTGATAAATAAAGAATCACTTATGAAAATGGTACTTATTTATATTTTTAAATACGAATTTCATGATTAGGTACTAATGAGGCCGTGATCTATAAAAATGGCATGTGTTTAAACACCGCCCAAAAAAGTACCTGTTTTACTACCAAAAAAATTCTAAACGGTTACCAAAATGGATAAATGGTCACCAAATAACGTTTCCTAAAATATTATGAAATAAATCCATTTTTTATTATAATAATATAATAAAGTGTATTTTAAAGGCATCCATATTATTTTATGGTCGTCACATAAAATAATATGGATGCCTTTAAAATACACTTTATACTAAATATTATATATTGTCACTACTTAGATGTTACCAATTATGTAATACCATGAGTTCTAATTTGGTAATTTTTGCTAGGCTAAAAAAGCTAACGATCGCTAGAATATTTCCCAAATACCAATTAATATACTGGGGTTCCCAAACGTACGTCGCTTATTTATTGTGATATGAAATTCACTAAATATACTGGGGTTCCCAAAAAAACGTCACTTGTTTAGGCTAGGCGTATGCTGAGAGGCAGGCGACGCAGGCCGCGCAGCGCAGAACAGAGCAGATTTTGTAAAGCATGGAACGTCATTGAGCTACGTATGCTGCAGCGCAGGCACGTGCGGCTCAGATGTGTACAGTAAGAGCGGCACACGATCTAACCCGCTCTAACTGCCCTGCTCTGCGCTGTGCGGTCTGCATTGCGCGGCTTGCGTCGCCTGCCTCTCAGCATATGCCCACCCTTATTGTTGTATAAAGTTAGTTAAATATTATTTAAAAAAAAACAACTAAGTCAAATCAAAATAATGTTTTATTAGAGTCGTAGGCACATAAAGGTATGACATTAATTTGAGTGTGGGGTTAAATAATAATGTATTTTGGATGACGTCTTACTATTTTGTCTTATAATCTTTGAGTTGGATAGAATTAGGTGACCGTTGATCCATTTTAGGAACCAAAAATAATATTTGTGCAAGGTTTGCGATTTTTCTGATGTTATTTCATTTATTTTGGATCATAATATTATATACTTTAGGGCCCTTTTAATAAAGTCAATTGTTTTTTTTTTGGAGTTGTTTATGGTATTTGGTGCCTAGGCTTAGAGTCTTAAAAATATTATTGGTGACCGACTAAATTATACCCTATAAAAATTACTTGGTTCGTTACACATTTTCATGTGTCATTCTTGCACTTCGTAGTTTAACAGTTCTGCGATAGTGACTTGAATAATGCTTAGCCAAAGTATATGCTGAGTAACGTTTACAGATCTCGGCCTTAGTTCTAGGTTTTATTCATCAACTTAGTTACTAGTTGTTTAATAACTTTCCATTGTTACGCGAAAATGTAGGTATGATAAAAGTAATGACTATATAATAGGTTTCCGTGTTAGCTCAATTTTACAATACCTATTAATCTGTGTTTAGGTTTTTTGTACTTTGTTGTTTTGTTTACAAATATTCGATTAATTTTAACGCAACTCTTTACCTTGCCATTTTGTGTCTAGTTTGTAAGCCCTGGCTGGGGGCCTTAAAGTAATTTTTGGCCACCACAGGATGGTCCGGTTAAGCAGTTACAACCTTCTAGAGTTGTTGCACAGCGAGTGGTCATATCAAAAAAAAAATTGCCATTTTGTGACTAATAATTTCACGATCTTCTTATATTTTTCAGTTCAACTGCAATGCCCTCTTGGAGAAGTCGAAGACACTTGTCCAAGAGACTGCTATAAAGACAGCTGCCCAACAAATGAGCTAAAGAATCTTGAATGTTCCAACACTGGGGATTGTGGGACTCCCAGATGCAAATGCCCTTTCAATCAGAGGAGGGCTCTGAGTGGGACTTGTGTTGATATTAGAGAATGCCGTAAGTCTTGTCTATTTTTGTATATTCCGTAGTTAAATGATATGGCTAGAAAGAAAATGACGGAATAAGAGTATGAAAGAAGAATACTTTCTGCGCCCACCCTACTGGGCTAGGGGCAGGGAAATAATGATGATTATTATAAAGCGTTCTTCAGAGTCTTTGATACGGAAGGTCACAACCGAAAATGACCCTTATTAACAGTGGGCAGATGCTAGAGTATGTTTTGCTGCAATGGGACATTACATAATAATCAAAGATTATTCCAAGGTATTCCTTTAAGCGGCAAAGGGGGTTTTAATTCTGCGTTTAAATACCATAGACTACATTAATTTGAAGTTATTACAAATTACCAGTGCAATTAAGTAGCGTCCGTTAATTGGTTTTGTATCATAAAATACCATTAAGTTATCTCCTAATCAATCACCATCAACATTATGGAGGGAAATCGGTGTCTTGGTTTTGGGTAGAACCCAGCCAGCCTGCTGCCGTGTTTGCCTGTAATCATGCGAGTGAATAGAGACTGTTCTGCCTCAGTCCAGACATGTCTAACAGAGGACGTGACATAAGGAAACCCTTTGTTTGGTCTCGATGGCGATCTACAAAGAACTCGTTCAGCATTTGATATTTCTCACACAAGACACCTTATAGGACTGCACAAGTCCTAAATGTAACAAGAATCTTTGTCATTCAGACATTGAAAGAGCTTAAAACATTGTTGGTAAACTAAAAAAAAGTAGAAATTAGAATTTAGAAAGATTTTGAGTAATCAGTAATCACGCACCAAAATCAAAAGATCTATGGAAGTACAGCTTCACCAGCCTGCGTACTTATCTAATCAATATTTTCATCAATCCCCAGCCCCTTTCAAATGCAATGGACCAAACGAGGAGTACGTGGCCTGCCCGCCATTGTGCCCCACGGATGACTGCAAGCAATCCACACCAGACGGGAACTGTCCCATATCTGGCTATATGTTTATGCTGACGGCTATAGAGTGCAAGCCAGCCTGCCGGTGTACCAAGGGACACTGGAGGAAGGACGGCAAATGTGTGCCTTATAAAGAGTGCCGTAAGTGTTATTATTGAATGGACGTCAAATACAAAACATGGATGTTGTTGTGAAATTCAGTTCCTTTTCAAGCATGCATCATGTCACGCAGGATATAAATTTTTAAGTGTACCATGGTTTGTGGCACAGCATCACATTTGCACTTCAGGGTGGAGTTGCCTATGAATCTCAACATGAGAAGGCGGAATAAAAAAAAACTTTTCGCTTCAATAAGAAACTTTTACTTGTTAATCATTAAAAAAATATCTGTTTGCTTGCTCTTTCAACTTTACATCATGTTTTTTTTTATGTTCCAGCTGAGCACCCGACCGCTCTACCTCTACCCTTTGGATTCTAAATATTAAAACGAGAGGTAAAAATTCAAAATATTAAACACTCAATTGAAAGCTAGATGGCGCTGTATCTAAGTTACTAGCTATTGCGCTACAAGCTGTTCGATTCCCGCATAGAACAAATATAATTATTGTCCATGGATTAAAGTATCTTCCGATTCGTATTTTTGGCATATTAATTGAATAATTTACACATTTTTTTTGCCTACTGATCTAATGCGCCTTAACTGTGTCAATAGACCATCAGTAATCACTAATTTCATGAAATTATTGATCAATACCAAATCAAATAAACTTGACTATTATAAAGAAATCTATAAAACCGTGAAGAAGGACGTAAGGACTTTAGAGTTTTTAATAATCATGTTTTTTTTACTATTTTCAGTTCAAGCAACATAAGGCGCGAATTATACAGAAACGGCGTGAGGTGAAGTGGGGCAGGCGCAGCGCAGGCCTTTATTAATAAATAATTAAAAAAATAAAAAAAACTTTATTTATCTCCACAAAATACATAATTACAGTCAGAGTCAGAAATTTGGCCAAAGTGTGTAATTTGTGGGAGATCTGGAGTCTAAACTAAGCCTAGGCCTGTATTATAGAACTCCAGGCCCCCCATTAAATTATGTTGCTCAGACTATCGACGTCGTGAGTAAGCAGATATGCAAGTGGATGAATGAGCTTATAAGTGCATGCGTGCTTGTGTGTGTGCTGTACTTGTATGTGTGTGTGTGTGTGTTTGTGTGTGTGTACGTGCGTGTGTCAGTTTGAAATACATTACTACATTATATTTGTACATATATATATATAAATGTTTGCTTGTGTGTATGCAAAAAATTTAATTACTAAAATGCAAAAATCAAGAAATCATCTCAATCAACTTTTCAGTGTCAGTGTAGCTTAATTCAAGTAACCTTTTTCTAAGTTTATTCTTGCATTCAGTTTTGCGGCAGTCAGCTATATATCAATTGTATTGAGTTTATTAAACAATACTCCTCCACGAAATGAGAAGAATCTTTGTGCAAAAGACGTGCGTACAGCTGTTGATTCACAAAGTTCATAAGGTCTTCTTGTGAGGGCTTTCCGCTTTCTTAGTTCTTCGAATAAATAGGAGCGTTGGCGACGTATAGTCAGCATTATGTACAGCTGACGGACAGTCAAAACTTGAGTTTCCTCATTGAGTTTGGAGGTAGGGAAACGTCGCGGTTTTGATAAGCTCACCTTTAAGATCATCCTCTGGGCTCTCTCAAGCATTATCATTTTTGTTTTGCATGCTCCTCCCCAAGTGGTTATGCAGTAACTAAGGATGGACTGTACCAAGGCCTCGTACACCATCCTCGTGGTCTGTTTCTCTGCAACATCCCGGAGATCCTTAAAAATGCAAGTGAGCTTACGGATTCTTTTGGATACGGATAGTAAATGATTTCCAAAAGTTAACTTAGCATCAAGTTCAATTCCGAGATCTTTAATACAAGTAGTTGAATTTATGTTGCGACAAATGCAGTTTGGAATAGGAGGATAGTTGCATTTATGAGCATAAATCTTGTCTAAGTGGTTAGGAGGTTTATGTCGTTTTGTCATTGAGAAGACAATGTATTTAGTTTTATCCTCATTGACGGAGAGAGAATTTGACAGTAACCAGTGACATATTGAATTGAACCCGTTTTGTGCAAAGTTATATAGTTCATCCCACGAATCTGAGAAAAAAGTGGGGGCAGTGTCATCAGCATATGCAGATATGCGGCAGTTTGGAATTTTAAGAGAGCAAAGTTCATTTATGTAGCAAAGAAAAAGGGTAGGACCCAGTATGCTGCCTTGCGGCACGCCAAAGTCGACTGGTAGTTCATTGCTGATATATTCTCCGATTTTTACGCATTGGGTTCTATTTTTTAAATAGTCTGTTAGCAGTGCCAGCGGGATACCTCTAATACCAAGGTTTTCCAGTTTTTGCAGTAGGTGGGGAACACAGACAGTGTCAAATGCCTTTGCAAGGTCAAGAAATATAGTTCAGCATATTTTTTTGCTGTCCAATTTACTCACCAAGAAATTAACAAGGTCAAGAACAGCACTATCTGTCGAGCGGCTGGATCTAAATCCATATTGCGTATCAGCGAAAAGATTACGTTCCTCAGGGTATTTGGGTATTTTATTTATTATGCGTTCAAATAATTTTAATAACGTTGTTAATATTGCAATTGGCCTATAATTATTTACACTGCCTCTGTCTCCCGCCTTATGTATTGTGGGTGTATCACGGCTTTTTTCAGCGCGGTGGGAAATATTCCGGTCTCAAAGCAGCGGTTTATTAAGTTGGCAAGAACTGGTGTGATGGTTTCACATGTAATTTTTAGAGCGTCAGCGCTTATTTGATCCCATCCAGGAGCGCAGTCACTTCTTGAGTTTTTGATCTTCCTTTCAACTTCTTCGTTGTCAGTGGGTAAAAGAACGAAGGAATTTAGCGTAGATTTAATTACTGGCTTGAACGAATATGTGAAGGTATCATTATTATCTGCTAATTGCTTGCCTATGGTTGAGAAGTACTTGTTTATTTTATTGATCGCATCTATGGGTTCTTTTTCGGTAGACAGAAGCTGTTGCGGTATATGGTTTTGTTTATGATTGTTAGACTTTATTGATTTTATGGTAGACCAGAGCTTTTTTGAATTATTTTTCGACATATTAAGTTGATCTTTTTGGTATTGCTTTTTGACTATTTTGAGCACATTATTGCAATGATTGCGGTATCTCAAATACGTTATTTTTAGTATAATGTCATTTACATTCGTTTTTAATTTTTTATGCATTCTATCCCTCGTTCTAATGCATCGTAGCATACCGACGGATATCCAGGGTTTATTGTTAATTTATTTCTAGGTGTTATTCTTATTGTTGTGCTGTTAGTAATTAATTGTTTTATTATGTTAATGAAATTATTCATAGCGTTATTTATATTAGTTTCTTGATATATAGCGGCAAAAGTGTAATTCTGGCAGTCTGATTTTAATTTTTCATTGTCAATTTTATAGTTTAATTATAATTTTATAGTTTTATCCTTAGTAGTGTCGTTTTTTCAAATAAAATAATACGGCTTCATGGTCAGTAATACTAGTACCCAGAGAAAAAGTAAATGCTTTTAGTTTCGTTTTTAATATAACATGGTAAAGGCACGCTTTACCTCTGGTTGCAGCATTAATGGCTGGAAGTAATCCATGGAAGTTCATGGTATCTAAGTACGCGGTGGTAACATGACTGGCGCTTAAGAGGTCAATGTTTATATCGCCAACAATAATAACATTCTTAAATGATGAAAAGTTCTCGAATACTGTGTGAAGTGAATTTAAGAAAACATCGGGAGATTTAAAACTAGAAGGTCTGTAAATTGCAATTACCACAGGATGTTCTTGAATTTTGATCGTTAGGCAGTTCGCTTCCAGCAGATTAGGTTCCTCCACAATACATTCTAGGTTATTGTTTGTATAGACTACTACACCATCATTCTGGATGTAGTTGTCAGTAGTTTTGTACGAGCTGTAGCCTTGTAATAATGGTAACGTAATAACTTGTGATAGCCAGCATTCAGAGAGCACTATGATGTCAGATGTTAGTTTTAGTCTTCTAAGCAGAACATATAACTCTTCATAATTGCAGTTCAGACTGCGAATATTTTGTTGTAAAACTTTTATATATTGACTTGGATATTTCAAGTATGAAATGCATTCCTCGGGTTCGCATGTAACTGGCACGGATACATCAAATTGGTCAATTTCTCCTATAATATCATTAGTGATAACGAATGTTACGCACATTAAGATGTAGTGAAGATAACATGGGTGATAATTTTTGTTTAAAGTATTTAGGATAATTAATAAATGATACTTGTGGTCTAGATGAGGCGAGACAGTTAGTGCCGCATTGGATAATTAATATGCGCAAAAAATATTGCATATTTCGTGATAAGATGAGAAATACTGTGTAAATACGATTGAGACTATTGATTTGACTTAGGTGAAATAATTGCCTCATTATATATATACATGTAGAATTAGTCGCGCATAAGCAATTCATGCAAAAATATAAACGCTGTAATAAGTCACAGTGTAGGTATGTATAGTAGTGTGATTTTTATATAGATGCAAGTTGTCTGAGTTTGTGAAGAAATGTATTTGTGTACCTCATAACAATTTGTAACTTGCATCCAACTTGGATGCAAGTTACAAATTTTTATGAGGTAAATATTATGTAAAGTAATAGTAAAATATTCTGTATAAGTTAGTACAATCCCAAGCTGCGTGTTATCTCAGTTTTTGTAAATAGAAAGTATTTTGGCAGCAACAATGCGTGATTACAGTAGTAACCGGATTAGTCATTGAGATTTTAGTTTAATCACGTCTTCTTCTTTGACGATTAGTAAAGATTGACCTCCTTCTCTCTGGCGTATATATACCTTACCATATGTGGTCCGACAGCTTGCGTCCTTAATATTTTTCACATATTCACGAGCCAGGTAATATAGGCAAATAAATAAATAAATATATATCTTGGGACAACCAACACACCGCCATCTGATCCCAAACTAGGCAGAGCCTGTACTATGGCAACCAGACAACTAATAAACATACTTATATATTTATAAATACATACATATTATAGATAAATTACACACCCAGATACAGAACAAATAATCGTACTCATCGCACAAAAATTTGTCCTGTGTGGGAATCGAACCCCCGACCTCCGTCCTAGTAGTCAGGGTCACTATAATAACCCCTAGACCAACAGACCTATAGCAGTAGGTATCTTCCATAGGTGGTGAGAGACTCTGCTGTAAAGATCGGTTTTGATTCGCCGCTTATCTTCAAATGTGTGGTGTTCAATTTATCACTTCTATTGTTTTTGTTAAAGGTTTTAGATGCATTTATGCTAGTTTCCTTGAGAGAATTCGTAGAAAATTCTACTATTATAGGAGTAGATTTGCTCTGAGTTTTCTTGGGTCTGTAAATATACCGAATATCCTTATCAAGCACCTCCACTTTTAGTACATCACCAACATTTTTTAATATGTTAATCTAATTAACAGTAGCTTTTGATTCAGGCTGGGTTTCGGGCACGTTTCTAACTTCCAAACTTGACGCTTTGGAGTTCCTTTCGAGTAGATCAATCTTTTGCTCCATCTTTTTTATTTGTTTAAAAAGTATTTTCTTTTTGAAGTTGGTATAAAACATCATCATATTTATCCGACATGTGTTGAATTGACTGCATAATTTCGCTATTTTGTTGCGTCATCCTCATCAATTCCTCTTCAAATTTTAAAGTTTGATTCTTTTGTTGAAGCTGTACATCGACCAGCATGTCTTTTATTTCACTGAGCGCAGAGTCGTCAAATTTGCGCTTTAAACGACGTGTAATGTTTGGCTGAATTTCACAGTCAGGGTCCGAGCCCACGCAATCTGATGCTGAGTCGGATTCCTGCACATTAGTACTCGGTATCAATAACGTTTGTTCAGTTTTTGCGGGTGGAGTGATATTATTAGACCTTTATTAAGGAAACGAAAGAATCGGCGCGGCGTGCCTGCGCTGCGCTGCTTGAGTGTAATTCACGACATCATGACACGTCGCCTACGTACCTACATTTTACATGACAACGTTTTGAAGCGGCATCATGCCTGCTGCGACTGCGGCGCGCCTTCACCTTACGCCGTTTCTGTATAAATTACGCCTAAAACAGAAAAATGGGAGCCCATAATCAAATTTCTCAACAACCAGTACCTACTGCGTCGTTGGAATGAACACCTCGAGAAATCTCACCTTTATATTAATAACAAACTGGAAGATACTGCGTTAAATCAAAAGAAAATAAATGTTCGTGATTAAATTAAATAAGCTTCATTTTATTTGTGTATAAACTCAGGTGGACGGCGTGGGACAGGTAGGGACTTTTGCTTATTTTTCCGTTAGTGGAACTACTGTATGGCATGCAAGTGAGAGGATAAATTATTTAATTACCCGATTTCATTCGTTCGTCGTAAAAAATCCGTTGCGTAGTTTTAAAGATTTAATCATATAGGGACACAGAAAGCGACTTTGTTTTATACTATGTAGTGAAGCTTAATATTAATGCATGATCATTTCTAATGATAAAAATATGTAGATGTGTCAAAAAAGGAGAAGAAAGGTGAACGGTTCTGTGACAATATAAATTTATTTCGTATTAATATACATAATTATATTGTCACAGAACGTCAAACGCTAACTTTAATTTTATTTTGTAAGCTATTTTAAAACTATTCCCGCCTTAATAAGCCCATAACTTTTTTTGCAAAAACTGCTTAGACCATTTTTCTGTCTCAACTGACGTCATACAGCACAACCTACGTCACCCTAAAATGTTTAACAAAATGAGAATAACCCAGCATCCATAACGAAACCGGAACTACAGGTAAACAGGACATAAGATCCACAAATAGCATCTATTGTTATTATCGGATTTCCACCTTTGTTTGAGGAAAAGTAATAAATATTGTAGGTATGGTGTATCGTCATTATAACAGGCACTCATCACTTGGATCCTGCACTAAATCACGAAAAGCCCATTCTGAATAACTGTAACTTCTTTTGTTGGGTATCTATTCAAAACGTAGTTATTCAAGTGCTGTAAAAACAAAATATAAAGTAACTAGCTTCCGCCCGCGGCTTCGCCCGCGTGGTGTGTTGATAAAAAGCAGCCTATAAGTTAATTAATAAGGGTATAACCTATCTACATACCAAATTTCAACCAAATCGGTCCAGCCGTTTATGCGTGAAAGAGTAACAAACATCCACACATCCATTCTCACAAACTTTCACATTTATAATATTAGTAGGATAAAGTAAAGTAATAAAGTTTATTGATTCATAAAAACTGTTGCAATATTTAGGTATGACACTGGATCCCGCACTAGGATACCCTGTGTCGCAGGATCCAGTCTCTTTCGACAGTTAATATGAATTAAGTAAGTTGTTCAGGTTATTGTTTTGTACAGTAGATTACACTTCACTGGTAAAAAAACCAGTACCTTTGAGACATGTAATAAACTGTCAAACAGGTTTATTATCATGCGTCTGTGCCATATATCTATCTATTTTTTTGATTTATTTGCACTTTCACGATACGTATTTATTATTTCTTTATTTATTTTACTAATCACTTATTGTATGTTTATTTTTTAATAACATCTATTTTACAAAGTGCCTGTAGCGGTACTACAAAAAGTACTACAGCAACATAGAACAAAAAGTACTACAGCACCATCTATGACGCAGAGGACAAACTAAACATCGAAATTTATATAAATCCTGCATCGCAAGTAAAGTTATTCGCGACTTAAAACTATATAGAAGAACCCGACAACAACCGTCGGGCAGTAGCCCACCAGACATAACACCCGTCTGGTCGGAGGATCCTCCCTTTTCTATGGAGGTTGAAGAACTTTACACCCTGTCCTTCATACCCCCAAATGCCTATTCACACCTCACCTCACTAATTCAGGTGGAGTTGAAGACCAGCGTCGGGCCCTAGGTGCATTTTACTGAACTGGGCCTATTTATCGCAGCCGTGAGACACAGTGTTACATGTTTTGATTAGATTTATGTTTTCTTTTATTGTTTTTGTTTTATATGGTGTGCACTTGTGACATGTGCCAAATAAATGTATTTTATTTCTTCTTAGTAGTATATCTACAATGAGATCCCGGGACAAGTCCAGTTGTCCGGATCGAGATAGCCCGGGGTACAGCCGTCGTAGATTCCACCCAACCTGGGGACCCTGGATCTTTCGAATACCAACCCAATAATCCTCATGCGGTGATGCGGCCACAAAGATGAATGACATAGCGACCCAGATCTACAGGATACGTGCTATCAACTCTGTGTTATTGGAAAAGGCCATTAGCGAACAGTAAGTGTGATCGCACTGATCATACACCATGACATTATTAATGACACGGCATTTAAACTGTCTGGATTTAACAACATGTTGGAAAGATTTTTTAATTTTTTGTTTTTTAATATTATAAAAATAACTTGCTTATACGCATCGACTTTGCAATGAATGCTACTGAGTTCTACAAAGTATTTTTAGGTGGAAGCGCCAGGTTAGCCCGTGAAATTCAAATTTTCTTACGTTTTATGCAATTTGAAGGTCAGTGTCAGGTTGTATGGTGATTAAAAATTTTGTCACGCAAGTAACACGTATGTAGTAACAGAATTATGAACATTAAAATCATGAATACTAAGTTCATTTAACCCCATTGAGTGACTTTTTCATGAAAAGTTTGAATAAGGTTAATTCAATTAATATACCACAAAAACAAATAGCCCGGTAGACATTTTAATTCAAAGACAATAATTAAAATATTTTTGTTCTATGCGGGAATCGAAAGCTTGTAGCGCACTAAACAGTCACTTGAGTACAGCGCCATCTAGCTTTCAATTGAGTGTTTAAAATTTCCAATTTACCTCTCGTTTTAATATTTAGTATCCAAAGGGTAGAGGTAGAGCGGTCGCGTGCTCATCTGAAAAGTACTCTATGTCCGTTACTGTACACCTGACAACGTATTCAAAATTTCAGGATCATCGGTTCAATGGTTTAGGCGTGAAAAGGTAACAAACAAACTTACTTTTGCGTTTATAATATTAAGTTAGGACTACTTGCAAATTAACAATATCTACCTATACATTTGAAGGATCTACCTGTAAAAGAACAAAGGCAGAGTAATTATGGTTATCAACTCAACCTACCTCAACAGAACAAAATATTATAAGCCTTTTATCCATATTTTAAGCCTAAAGTTGCTCCATAAAACCGGTTCTGCCTTCATACCATGTTGTCATGATTTGGAAACGAGTAGTTATTGGTCCATAGATTCTTTCATCACACACAAATTTCTGATCGCAATGTGTTGGCAATACAGTTGACAGTAGAATTCTGCACTCCACAGTAACATCTTCATAACGACATATCTGCCACGCAGTGGGGCTACGTCTTCGGAACGGCCGCATGGTGAGATTGTGGAGCTGTGACTATGTCCTACCTCATATCCTGCTTGTCTTTGTCCCAAGCCTTAGGAAAAGTGACTTCTCCGCTGCCACCAATCGCGCAGAGGAAGTGTCGAAATTTTGTGTCATCAAAATTAGAAAATACCTACTGTCGGGCCAGACACACGAAAACCAAGAAAAACGTATTCTCTTAGTCATTATCAGCTGTATTAACCACAACAGGGTGTAAAAATGGTTTTTTTAGAATTCTTTTGAATGTTTAAATCATCAAGAAATAACCTACTTATTGTTCAATGATCTTAAAAACAAAGTGCGATACACTATTTGTAGTTTTTTGACGTAATAATTGTGACGTTCGCTAATATAATCCCCGCTACGGGGAAAAATATTTCTATACGTACGCCGACCGCGTCGTTACCAACCTCCATGAATTTTATGAAAACCCAACTAATGATTTTCTTGTAAACCGAAAAATTTGCAACGAACATCCTTATCAAGGAAGTTTACCATATTATATACTTTGGAGTCACGAAATAATTGTTGTTGTTTCGAATGTAACGTGCCCAATAAAACAGCTGGTTTTAAAATAACACGACGAAGTTTTTATACATATAAATAAAATTGATTGGTGTATAAAATCAGACGTGGTTTAGTCGCGATGATGGTTAGGTTAGTGCTTGGTGTCGTTTTGGTGGCTAATATTTTAGTGTTAGTGGTCTGTTCAGGTAAGGAAAATGTTTTAATTTTTTTTATTGCTAACATTCTAAACGTAGACAGACGTTTCTTTAATTATAGATCTGATGTGTCATATGTTTTTTTTAATTGAAATTATTGTTTTCCGCATGTCCACTTAAACCAGTTTAAGCTATATATATATATATATATATATATATAGGTAGACGGATTATTGTAAAGTGGATAGAGTTATAATTGTGTTTTAATAACGCATTTTTTTCAGACGTTTATATTTGTTTTGTTCCTATGTAGGTATTTTAAGGAATATAGAATTCCTGAATTGCAGTACTTACCTTCAGAATGTATCGTAATTAACGCTGCTTATATTTACTTTTCGTTTTCTATTTACAGTTCTATGTAAATTCAAAATAAACTGTTTTAAATGTTTATTTTATGTAATCTTTATCACAAATGTTTCACATGTATGTCACAAATGTAACAATGCATCTTTGTCACAAAATTTGTGTTCGTTGGTCGAAAAATCCAACCATGTGTATGTATGATGCATTGAATCCAATAAGGTTATCAGGATGCTGTCTAGCGTGTAAAGGTCAAAGATCTTGTGATAATTAATTGATTAATTAATCAAACAATTTATATGTCGATTTCATTCAATACAATCAGATCAATGTCAAACGCCCGGCAATATCGAAATCCGTGACGTAAAATGTTTCTTTTTTTGCGATTGACTTACATGTATAAGTAATCAGTCTAGTCCCTCCTCCATTATGTCGATCATAGTTCTGCTCTACTCCTTGCTAATTTCTAAGGAAGTTATGCAAGGCACCCGACTGACCCCTACAACCAATCCTAGGTCTAACAGACCCTCAGCTGCTCTTTTGACATGCGCAGATCTTCTTATATAGAACTTTTACCGATTTAACTATGATTTTGCATCTCTTTCAAAACTATAGTGAACTTTATTCTTATAACAATAAGGTGGCTGGTCGGTTTATGTTATATTTTGTTTACTAAAATAAATAGTGATTTCAAAATTGGAATGAAGGAATCAAAGAAAAAAAAATGACGTTCTTTTTTTCAGCTGAAACCACGCAAGCTACAGCTACGAGTGAATCGTCAGCCAGTACGACATCAACAACATCATCTTACGCTTCTTCTAGTTCTTCTTCAGAGGCAGTTGCAACCTCCAAGCCGGTCAAATGTCATCGAGGTAAGAAACTTGATATAATCCGACCTATTACGAAACGAGTTCAAGATAAAACCTTCGAGCTAGTTATTTGATTTTGAACTTTAAAGATGAACCATTTCATATATCGGATGTTCACCCAGTTTAAAAAAATAATCTAGGTGGTATAAATTTTAAAATAAGTACAAAGTTAAACTGATTTTGTAAAGAGGCGTTATAAGTAGGTTTAACGGTCAATCTGAAGCGTTAACACACGGGTCGGTCGGATTCGGGACGATTCGGCTCATTTGAGCGGCAAAATATACATTCTAATTTGCCGCCAAGCTTGAGCCGAGTCATGCTGACCTGAACATGCGTGCTACACCCCTAAGAAAAAATATCTCATGGTTTTTCATCCTTTCAAACAATGAAAAGGAAGGAACGAATTTAAAAGGCTCTTCTAAGGAAAAGCTTTCATAATTTTTGTAACAAGTTCATCTTTCTTAATTTGCTTATTTGCTATGGATATTTTGGAACAATATCAATATTGGGTCAAAAGTATCCGTTTTTCAAACTGGAACCAACCAAATACACATTCTCAAAATTTCATTAAAATCGGTTTTGGAGACTAGCGTGTATAAACATAGAGACACGTGATTTTTAAATGTACTATACCAGCTATTGCCCGCGACCTTGTCCGCGTTAAATATTATTATACAAATATTACCTCCACCTACAAATTTCATTGGTTTTAATTCTTTTGTATGGAATGATAATCCGAAAACAACATCGGCTTATAACATCAGCTCTCTGCCTAAAAGTCCCATCAATATCAGTCCAGCCGTTTCGGAGATTAGCCGGAACCAACAGAAAGACAGTCATTTTTTTGTTATAAGTACCGTATATACTTGCACATGCATTTAGTAAAAAGCTGTTATTTTGAAATTACAAACATACACTTATTTTTTTTTATTTGTATAGAATAATAAGATAATGCGGAAAAACTGGTTTCAACTAAATGGGTGATTTACTGGTTGCAAAGATAGTGTTGGAGTCGTGAATTTGTCACTCGATAAATGTCTGTGTATTTTTAGTATGAACAATACTGTGAAATCATAAGTAGGTGGTACCTTTAATCAAAATTAAATTCAGTAAAGGATTAATTTAGGTACCTAGATAGAGTTGATTTCAGAATGACTACATTTTTGAAAAAGTAAAAAAAAAGTACACACAGCGGCACATGAAGCTCTTCATTTCCATTATAACTCGGCTTCGCTTTATATAGGTTTAAATGAGAGATCTGCATACACTGGTTTGTATAGCTTGGCCGTCGTGTGTACAAACAACTAAATTTGTGGGAATTAAAGTTTTATTTGCAAAAGCACATAATATGTTTAGGTTTTTGGAAACGAAATTGGTAAAGCACCTTGTTTATTTAAGTACGTTTTTAGATTTAGGCGTGATTGAACCGAACGATTGGGAAAGATCCTCTGCCGGGGCAACCAGAGCCCACAAAAAGCACCTTTCCCAAGCGTTCCATCATGTTTTCCTGCTAATTTCGGCCCCATTTATAAATAGGTATCTACTATACCATACGATTTAACTACGCTTCGAGAATGAAAGTTTTAACCAATCTACTAGTTCGATCTGCTGGTTGTCATTGATACTGACTGAAACTGTATAAGTGTACCTTTAGTTAAAAATAAAAAGTTTCGTGTCCGTGCTATTAACCGTTGAGGAGTTCTTTCGTGATGAGGCGATACTGGCTGCATGATCAAAACATATGTCATTAAAAAAATGTAGTGTCACCAGAATAAAAGGGGTGTGCAAAATTTTAGCTCAATCGGTTGAATGGATCTGGTTTGAAATTCAGTTGTAAGATTTGACCAATACATATTAACTAACCATCAACTGACTAACTAACAAGACAAGTTAAATAAAAGCTTATAAAACCATCCACTCGTCTCAAATTTTTCATTTCTTTCCACTCAAATTCCTTCCTTTCTTGAAAAGCATGACATGGCTATAGATTTTTGGAAATATTATATTGACCAAAATCAAAGGAAAATGTAGGCGAAATTGCACTGTGCAAATACTATAACATGCTGATGCACATACTACATATAACCCCCACTCAGCAAAACTTATAGGAGATTATAGGCATGATTTTTGTTATCAATACCTAATTTGACGGCTCGGTTGGCGCAGTAGTCAAGCGATTGACTGCTGCGCTGCATGTCGCGGGTTCGATTCCCGTACGGAACAAATATTTGTATGACCTACAAGTAGTTGTTCCGGGTCTGGGTGTTTTTCTATCTATAATATGCATGTATTTACAAAAAAAAAATGTATATATGTAGTTTATCAGCCATCTAGCTACCATAACACAAGCATTAGGTTGCTTAGCTTGGGACTAGATGGTGCTGTGTGAAATGTCCAGGGATGTAATTATTATTATTATTTCACTTTTAAAATAAGAATCGTATAATTATATTATCAACTAGCGGCTTGTCCCCGCTTTGCACGGGTGCCTATGTTACTCAGGGTGAATGTAGCTTTCCAATTGTGAAAGAATTTTTGAAATCGGCACAGTCGTTTTTGAGTTTATTCATTACAAACATACACACTCACAAAAATACAAAATTTTTCCTCTTTATCATATTAGTGTAGATGTATCGTTATATTGTTTGTTGTAATGATTGTGCAAAATATTATTAATCGTACCTCGATCTTTCCATTGATTCTATGGTGATATTACACTGTTTATATTATGATCTTTTAATGAAATTGATCAAAAAAATAATATCATTAAAATATACTAGTAATCATGTACCTACTGAAATAAAACCCTTGTTTAAAATGACGAGGGCCTATTAACCGGTATGAGGTATCTCCCAAAATCGGGTTTAATGTAGGTAAACCGACACATTAGTATGGAAAATCGTGATACTACCTGTGTATTAATACCGGTTATTATCATCGGTTTTTGCACGTGCCTTCAGAAGGTCGTTAGTGTCAAAACGTAATGGACTGATGACGTCACTTTGGTTAACTCCGAGGCCCTAGGTTACGAAAATACAATTATCGTTTAGCATTTTAGCTAAATTGTTTGTAACAAACACAATCAGTATCATCCATAGATTAGAATAAATTCTTGAAATAGTGAAAACTAGCTCATGCCCGCGGCTTCACCCGCGTAAGTTCGGTAATTGTCCCACGGGATCGCACTACCGGGATAAAAAGTATCCTATGTGTTAATCCAGGTTATAAACTATCTGTGTGCCAAATTTCATCTAAATCCGGTTAGTAGTTTTTGCGTGAAAGAGTAACAAAAACATCCGTCCATCCACACTCACAAACTTTCGCATTTATAACATTAGTAGGATATTATATGTGTAACGAGTATTTTTAATTTCAACATCAACGTATTTACGACGCTCGTGCTCGGGACTCTGTTCAATGCACGGTTTTTAGGAATTTCAGTTAAACAATAACATCGATGAATAACTAGCTACTAGACAGTTGCAAATGGGAAATTTCATAAAAAAAAATCGTATTACAAGGTGTAAACGGACCCTTCACGAAGACAACCAAGCATTCTATAAATCAAACTAACTAACACTACGCAGAAATGATTGCTGGGAAACGATTTTTTTGGAGTGAAACATCACGTTTTACGGTAAAACTAAATGTAACGTACTAAAACCATTGTGTGATGGGTGCATTGAATAGTAAACGGGTCTTGGAGGTATTCAAAGTAAAGTTTTATTTTTATAAACGAGTATTAAAAAAAAAATACTTGTGAAAAAGTTGAAATTTTGACCTCCTATATCTCCGTAAGTAGAAGGTTATGGTCCAGAGTAGAGAGAATAGAGAAAAGTGCCTTTCGGTTTCGTTAAGGATCTGTTTACATCTTTTATAATGTAATGTACATTTAAAGAAATGGAATTCTAAGAAAGAGTCCTAGTCATGTTCATTTTATTGTCTCAAAAAGCGAATAAGTGTAATATCTTTTTGTTGGTAAAAAAAAACGAAAGACAGGCCCGCTTGCACCACGAATCACTTAACACGTTTAATGCTAAACATATTTAAAACGTCATTCCGTTTTAGTCATCTTCAAGCGCGTTGGCAGTAACATCACAATGTTATAAATACGTTTAAGTTTTAACGTGACGTTGTGACGTAAGTGATTCATGGTTCAAGCGTTCATTAATCCTACTAATATTATAAATGTGAAAGTTTGTGAGAATGGATGTGTGGATGTGTGGATGTTTGTTACTCTTTCACGCATAAACGGCTGGACCGATTTGGTTGAAATTTGGTATGTAGATAGGTTATACCCTCGATTAACATATAGGCTGCTTTTTATCAACACAGCACGCGGGCGAAGCCGCGGGCGGAAGCTAGTGTATAATATTTTTGTAAATAATTTTTTTTTAAATTTCCTAAGAAAATAAATGGCCGTTTATGCCTATTGCTAACCCAAAAGTAAAGCACACCAGTAGAGGCATTGTTTAACATAATTTTAATTATTGTAATAACATGATTAATAAAATATTATGGTAATTAAATTTACACAGGTGGTAAATAACGGCAACGAACAGTATGTAGACCAATAAACTTGGGCAAACAAATCCATGTTATTCACTATTTACTCAAATATACCAATTTACGTCATTTTTGTTCACATTTCATTTACAAAAAAAAAAAACACATTAATGATAATATATTCTGAAAAGAATAAAAGAAATCAAAATAATATGTGTGTATTTAAATGTTCATTTTAAATTTTTAAGGTTGTATGTATAATTTATTACGTTGATTTTGAAGAATGCATTCAATGCCTTAGTTAGCAAAAATTGTTCTAACTACAAAAAAATCAATTTTCAATTTTTTTGTATCAAATACACTAAATGTAGTGCTCTTTTGTTCGCGCGCATCGACGTACCGTTAATCCGTCTCTATCTACCGAAAACGTAGGTCACAGATGTATTAAGTTAGACCATGAATGTCATATTATACTAATGACCTTAATTTTTGTAAATTCAAACAAGATATTTATAGATATAGCCTACTTTAACAAATTTTTAGTTTCTTAACTGCGAAAAATTTCAAAACACAAACGTATTATGCATTTGCAACACACTTTTTAAGATTCACTGTTTTATTATTATTGGAACTTTGAACCAGCCTAGTAAAGCTGTTAAATGTTATTAAATTCATCATCAGTCTTAGTGCACAAATGTGTTGAATGGGGGGTTGTATTGTATGTTTATTTAATTTTGAAGTACTAGTTTTATGAATAGATCTTACTTCTTACTAATATTTTAATGCGAAAGTTTGTGAGGATAGGATGGATGGATGGATGTTAAGAATGTTCATGAAATTTAGCACACAGAGAGTTTATGACTTGGATTAACACATAGGATACTTTTTATCCCGGTAGTATGATCCCGGGGGACAATTATCGAACTCCAAGCGGGCGAAGCCACTGTAACGGTTAGGGCTCAGTCGGTAAAATTAAACTAGGTAGCGACTTAAACATCTATATATTTACAAAAAAAGAGAACAATTTTATGTAGGTAGGTAGCTGATATAAACCAGTAGAAGACTGGCGTGAGTTCTATTAATCGAGCTCGTGTTGGTTCTAGACCGCCTAAAGAAAACCACTATCCTGTAGGATCCAGCGCGTAGGTGGCAGATAGTAGCCAGTAGGTAGGTAGGTCGATCGGTCCTCCAATCCGTGGGTAGTGCGTAGCACGCTGGTTGTCCAGCTTCAGCCTCTGCAGCGCAGCCAATCAATAGCCGATCAGTTCGTACAGAAGAACCCAGTACGAAAAACCCTGGAATCCCGAATTGGGCATTTTAGAAATTTGCCGAGGTTGTACTACTGACCAAATCTAGAGCATAAGCTAGAGCATAAATAATTGTTTTATTATTTTAGTTCAATCCTAAACTTTAAAATTCAAAATCGAATCTCAAAATTGTCAATTCTGTAGTTAGTGCAATTCTAAGCCATCGATAATATAGTCTTCTTTTTTTCTTTTTTTTTCGGATTGGAAATCATCCCGCTCTTGGCGGAGCAGAAGGGAGTGTCAGACTTGTTCTGATTAAAACCCATCCATGTTTTTCTTTGCCCTTTGTATTCCAGGGCCGCGGTATCTCTTTCGAACAGTCCCGCAGCCCATCGATAATATATGTAGTCTGTGTTAACAAATTAATCCAGTGATTATTATGTATTTCGAAGTTGAATACAACTATTGTTGGGTTCAACTTGAGTTAGTAGGTACGAGTAAATACGTGAAGAAATACCGAGACTTCAAATATAATTTGCATAATAGGTAATAGGATAATCAAGCTAAAACGCTCAGTTTCGGCTGATAACTAGGTATACAAAAGAAAAACATACGCAATTACAAAATGTGTCGTAAACACATAACAGTAATGATAAACTTTGCTCACTAGTATCATAATTTACTTTTTTTTCAGTCAAGAAATGCCCGAAGAATGAAGAATATTCCTCCTGCGCTCAATCGCTCCAAAGAGCACAATATTGCACGGAGAAAGCAGAGCCATTTTCTACCTCGGAAACAACACTGAACAAATCGTCGTGCAAGGAAGCATGCGTCTGCAAGGAGAATTATTTGAGAGCAGCAAATGGCACTTGTATACCAGCAGAACAATGTAAGTAATACTAATACCAGAGACCCTTGTACTCTGAAGGGGCAGAGCAGTCAGCAGCAGAGGAATAAAAATTCCACCCATGTGTTTTGGAAGTAAGTTGGAATCTCAATCACTCAGCTAAGCCTATCGCAGTCCAAAACAGAACTCAGCAAGCGAAACTGCGCCACAACAACCTGGTCATCGCTCCCTGCATCCAGTCTGATTCTGGGGGTGAATCTATCGCCGTTCACTTCAGAATTTTCAGATTAATCCTTAATTTTTGACATCGGTTCTTACTTATCATTTGGTTTTCCAGGCTTTTAAATACCCTTCTTCTTACTTTAATTACCAGGTCCGTTCATATGCGGCCCCGAAGAAATCCTAGACAGCTGCCCATCAGATTGTGCCTCCGACTACTGTCCAACCGAGGAAGTCTCTGAGGCTGCAACATGTGCCACGCCTGACGTTTGCCCTCCTCCCATCTGCAAGTGCGCCTTCAACCACCGCCGTGCTTCCAACGGGTCTTGTATACCTACCAGGCACTGCCGTAAGTTATCACCATCTAGCAATTTCCCAACTTTGTTAGGGTCAGCTTCCATTCTAACAGCATGTTGCTGGATACCAGAATTATACAAGAGATCGCTTCCAGCGATATGGTTTCTTTTATAATCTTACTTGTCTGGTGTACATAATAAAGAATATTCTATTCTATTCTAAACAAGCATGTTTTTTTTGACAAGATACAGTGCAGGTTTTCTGCTCTCAGTGCTGTTATTCAAGATACATCCCAGCTTGTTAAAAAAAACGTAATGTTGAAATTTCAGCACTCAGGGCTAAGCTGAAAGTTTAAAATCCGGTGCGAGGTTCGATAAGGCAGGTTACGGCTATAGAATACAAGAAAGTGGTGCAACAAATATTATATTATTTACTGATCGATTTTAACCTTATACAGCTCCCTTTGCATGCAAAACCAACGAGGAATTCAACGCATGTCCACCTCTCTGTCCTACTGATGACTGTAGTCAAGCCTCACCGTCAGGCCAATGCCCGCCCCAGTTCGGACACATAGGAATCATACTGCCTTGCAACCCCAAATGCAGATGCATCAAAGACTACTGGAGGCTTGACGGGATCTGTGTGCCTTATGGACAGTGTCGTAAGTAAAAGGTTTTTAATTAAATGTGGATCAAAACAAGCCCAAATAGCATACCAGGTGAGGTCAGGGTCAGCTTCCGGTCTAATTGGATGCAGCTGAATACCACACTTAACATGGAGCGTTTTCCTATCTGACCTCACCAGACTTTATAGGGCCCAAATAGCCCAATCGAAATAATATCTAATGATGTTCGTGTTAGTTTATAAGAACTGAGATGAAGGACCAAAATTAAGCGAAATATGTATTTCGTCGAGCGGAACGATTTTAGTTGAAGGTATTAAAGTTTACTTAACATGATTTGCCACTGTCATATTTTTGAATTAATTTATATCATCATTCATCGTTCTCCAATCTCCGGTGGTCGGAGCAGCATAATTTCTTCTTCTGTATTTGTCTATTAGTCTCCAGCCATGTTAAGAGTCATACAATCGATTCATCGTTTATTTTTTCTTATCCTCTACTCATATCCATGTATATTTTTATCATTTCAACTATATTGTAAAATTTTCTCAGCTGGAGTCTGCCCTGCTCACGAAAGATATTCGGGATGCTTACAAGGTGAATGCAAAGCCTTAAACTGTACCCAAAAAGACCAATCAATAGCTTGTGCCCGGATTGACCCAAAGTATTGCGAAAAAGGCTGTGTTTGTGAAGAAGGTTATCTCCGAAATCGAGACGGCGTCTGTGTATCAGAAGACAAATGTGAACGTAAGTAGACTGGTCGTTAAGGTTTTCGTACAAAATAAGCCAACATTACAAGATAAGTTTTGGAATCAGACGTTACTTTGCGGAAATCCATGACATTAAAAAATGTTATTCAAAATATTTAGTTTTTAATTCCGCATAACAGATCCATGCTTGCATGCAGGATGATGATGTCTTGTATAATCTTCACAGCCTACTTTAAACAAATGACTTGATTTCATTTGAGATTATTTAGGTGTATTAATGGTGTGTTTACAGCTTTACAGCCATCTTGCATTTCTGACAACGAAGAGTACGTCTCATGCATGCAAGGAGTGTGCAGAGCCAAGAACTGCTCACAGAAAGGACAAGATGTTCCATGTCCCGATGTTCCTACAGAAGAGTGTGACAGCGGCTGCATATGCAAGGAGCACTTCTTAAGAGCAGCTAATGGTACCTGCGTACCGGAGGACAAATGTGAACGTAAGTTTAAGGCGTAATAAGGGTGGATTTGGAATGTGGCCAACTCAATGCTACCAAATTACACTAATATACAGTCTTATCATTGGCGATGACACTGTACTTTTTACGTTAGATTTTCTACAAGTACTTTTCAACCATACTATAAAATTTTCTCAGCTGGAGTTTGCCCTGCACTCGAAAGATATTCGGGATGCTTACAAGGTGAATGCAAAGCCTTAAACTGTACCCAAAAAGACCAATCAATAGCTTGTGCCCGGATTGACCCAAAGTATTGTGAAAAAGGATGTGTTTGTGAAGAAGGTTATCTCCGAAATCGAGACGGTTTCTGTGTATCAGAAGACAAATGTGAACGTAAGTAGACTGGTCGTTAAGGTTTTTGTACAAAATAAGCCTACAATACAAGATAAGTTATGGAATCAGACGTTACTTTGCGGAAATCCATGACATTAAAAAATATTGTGCAAAATATTTAATTTTAATTCCGCATAACAGATCCATGCTTACATATAGGATGTCTTGTAGAATCTTCACAGCCTACTTTATACAAATGACTTAATTTCATTTGAGATGACTTAGGTTTATTTATGGTGTCTTTACAGCTTTACAGCCATCTTGCATCTCTGACAACGAAGAGTACGTCTCATGCATGCAAGGAGTGTGCAGAGCCAAGAACTGCTCTCAGAAAGGACAAGATGTTCCATGTCCCGATGTTCCTACAGAAGAGTGTGACAGCGGCTGCATATGCAAGGAACATTTCTTAAGAGCAGCTAATGGTACCTGCGTACCGGAGGACCAATGTGAACGTAAGTTTGATACGATTTGGAATGTGGTCAACTCAATGCTACCAAATTACACTAATATACTAGTCTTATCATTGGCGATGACACTGTACTTTTTACGTAAAATCTTCTACAAGTACTTTTCAACCACATTGTAAAATTTTCTCAGCTGGAGTCTGCCCTGCTCACGAAAGATATTCGGGATGCTTACAAGGTGAATGCAAAGCCTTAAACTGTACCCAAAAAGACCAATCAATAGCTTGTGCCCGGATTGACCCAAAGTATTGTGAAAAAGGATGTGTTTGTGAAAAAGGTTATCTCCGAAATCGAAACGGTTTCTGTGTATCAGAAGACAAATGTGAACGTAAGTAGACTGGTCGTTAAGGTTTTTGTACAAAATAAGCCAACAATACAAGATAAGTTATGGAATCAGACGTTACTTTGCGGAAATCCATGACATTAAAAAATATTGTGCAAAATATTTAATTTTAATTCCGCATAACAGATCCATGCTTACATATAGGATGTCTTGTAGAATCTTCACAGCCTACTTTATACAAATGACTTAATTTCATTTGAGATGACTTAGGTTTATTTATGGTGTCTTTACAGCTTTACAGCCATCTTGCATCTCTGACAAAGAAGAGTACGTCTCATGCATGCAAGGAGTGTGCAGAGCCAAGAACTGCTCTCAGAAAGGACAAGATGTTCCATGTCTCGATGTTCCTACAGAAGAGTGTGACAGCGGCTGCATATGCAAGGAACATTTCTTAAGAGCAGCTAATGGTACCTGCGTACCGGAGGACCAATGTGAACGTAAGTTTGAGACGATTTGGAATGTGGTCAACTCAATGCTACCAAATTACACTAATATACTAGTCTTATCATTGGCGATGACACTGTACTTTTTACGTAAAATCTTCTACAAGTACTTTTCAACCACATTGTAAAATTTTCTCAGCTGGAGTTTGCCCTGCTCACGAAAGATATTCGGGATGCTTACAAGGTGAATGCAAAGCCTTAAACTGTACCCAAAAAGACCAATCAATAGCTTGTGCCCGGATTGACCCAAAGTATTGTGAAAAAGGATGTGTTTGTGAAGAAGGTTATCTCCGAAATCGAGACGGCGTCTGTGTATCAGAAGACAAATGTGAACGTAAGTAGACTGGTCGTGGTTTTTGTACAAAATAAGTCAACAAATACAATATAAGTTATGGAATCAGACGTTACTTTGCGGAAATCCATGACATTAAAAAATGTTATGCACAATATTTAGTTTTAATTCCGCATAACAGATCCATGCTTACATACAGGATGATGATGTCTTGTATAATCTTCACAGCCTACTTTAAACCAATGACTTGATTTCATTTGAGATGATTTAGGTTTATTTATGGTGTCTTTACAGCTTTGCAGCCATCTTGCATCTCTGACAACGAAGAGTACGTCTCATGCATGCAAGGAGTGTGCAGAGCCAAGAACTGCTCACAGAAAGGACAAGATGTTCCATGTCCCGATGTTCCTACAGAAGAGTGTGACAGCGGCTGCATATGCAAGGAGCACTTCTTAAGAGCAGCTAATGGTACCTGCGTATCGGAGGACAAATGTGAACGTAAGTTTAAGACGTAATAAGGGTGGATTTGGAATGTGGTCAACTCAATGCTACCAAATTACACTAATATACAGTCTTATCATTGGCGATGACACTGTACTTTTTACGTAAAATCTTCTACATGTACTTTTCCGAAGGCCGGTAAAACCGCAAACTGAAGCGGCAAAGCCAGCCAACCGCTGTGACAGACCACAGCGACGCCTGGTTTCTTTGATACTCTTTGAAAACGCTTCTGTAGATAACAGCATGGTCAAAAGGCAATATGGGGTTATTGCCATTTTCATACAGTTATCTAGAAACCAGTCTTGTCACTGCAGAATTAACATGTTACATTGCGTGATAAGAAGCCAATGGAGAAAAGAACTTCACTAGATCCAATTTGACAAAATGTTATAAATAGGAAGATGTACCGGTACCTATATTTTTTTTCAGTCAGTTCCTGCCCCATTAACGAAGAGCTTTCCAACTGCACTCAGGCAGTTTGTCGAGCACAGGAATGTTATGATAGATATTTATCTATACCTTGTCCAAGTATACCAGAAGGATCCTGCGAAAAAGGATGCGTATGTGAATGGGGTTACTTGCGAGACCTTAATAATGTATGCATACCTTCAGATGAATGCCCATGTAAGGTTTTTTTTTCTAATTGAGTCCCTACTAACTTGTAACTGAAATTCTTACATAACACACCGTTACCGTCACCATCAAATCTTGGGCTCAATTCCCAGGGTAGAAAAAGTGTTAGTAAGTTTTTAAATTCGATATTTCTCAGTATCAGCACAGAAACTGAATTTGTGTAGCAATAGGCTCACTTTTGCTACATGAGACTTAAACATAACATAACTGGTGAAATATGGGAAATGAAGGTGGTAAATACTCTGCCTAAACCTGGAAGGGTTACTGGTGTGATGTTATTTTATATTCATCTACGATGTCTTAAAACAAGTCAAATAAAAAAAGAAAACGAAGTATTTCAAGAAAAACTAACTTGATTGTGGAAACATCCTGTGAAATACAAAACAGAATCTATATTCTATTCATGTATTTCTTTTACAGCAAATCCCTGTGAGCATAACAAACGTCCCACTAACTGTACCCAATCGAAGTGTGTACAGAAATGTTTTGAAGAAAGAATGCCGCAAGGCTGTCCATTGGTAGCAGAAAGAGACTGCAAGGAAGGATGCGTGTGTCAAGAAGGATACCTACAGGCCGAAGATGGATACTGTGTTCTTGAAGATCAATGCGAATGTAAGAAAAACTTTTACAGCACACATCAAACCATCTTTGGAGCTGGTAGAAACTTATGACAGCAAACCATTTGCTACCAAACGTGTCACGGTATTGCAAAACATCTTAAGGAACCGACATGCTATTCTTTTTCTAGCTACAAAATGCCCACCTTTTGAGCAATGGTCCTTTTGCTCGAACGCCGTCTGTAGAGCACAACATTGTTATCAAAAGGGATGGCCGCAGCCGTGCCCAAGCGTGTCGCAATGTGACCCAGGATGCTTATGCCAGGAAAATTACTTGCGAGACGAATCTGGTGTTTGTGTACCTGAAGAAAAATGTAATGGTAAGAAAAGGAAAAAAAACAAATTCAGTATTTTTTATGCATGGCATAATTAGCAAACTCGATCGACCCTGTCAAAGACCTTCTATATTTTTCTTTAAATTGTAGTCAAGCATTTTTCAACTTAAAACATAATTATTCTCATTATAAAGCAAGAACACAGGAGTTTAACACCAACAGTTTTTAAGGGAAAATTGGAACCTTTATCCATTCGTCCGTCTGACACAATTTTTTTTTCAGCTCGCAACTGTTCTGCTAACGAAGAGTGGTCTGCTTGTGCCCAAGCTACGTGTAGAACACAAAACTGTACAGAAAAGGGCAAACCAGCAGTTTGTCCATTCATCACGGATGGTTTCTGTGAAGAAGCATGCGTATGCAAAGAGAATTACTTAAGAAACGAAAATGGAGAATGTGTGCCTGAAGACAACTGTGGTAGGAAATATTAATTAAATAATTATTATTATTGAAGCATAAGACGTTAACGTAAATTGCAGGTCGACTGCCCAGCTGGCCTTAGCGTGACTGTTGTGCATGGGTCCGATTCCCAGGTGGAACAAAGTGTTGTCCGGAATAGTGTCCGGTTGGTAGGAAAATGCTCCCTTGTTACCTACATGGATTTAAGACTTGGTATAAGTACAGCTCTGCCTCACCTTTCATAGCAAAACAGGTATGTTGTTATGTTATAAATTATTATTAGTAAGTATGTGTTTTTTCACAGAACCTCAACTAACTTGTGGCGAAAATGAAATTCTGGACGACTGCCCACCGACTTGCAACACCGATAACTGCCCTCAATCAGCCGATGATGAAGAAAAGTGGTGTGTCCAGGCGGACCCGTGTGTCCCGGCTTGTAAATGCAGGTTCAACTACAAACGCGCTGCAAATGGAACTTGTATACCAACTAAAGATTGTCGTAAGTCCGTCATTTCTGTACCAATAGTTTATTATCAAAATTAGAATCATGGATGTTAGAATTCGTTTATTATTACTGAGGATTAGAAAAGAGAGATTTAAAAGAGGTGAGGTTATGCCAGTCTGATGCTATGTTTAAATGTGCGCACATTTAAACATAACATCAGACTTGCATTACCTTACCTCATTTTTACTAGCTGATCCCATCTGATGCGGAGCCGTTACAGTGTTTATAAGTGGCGTTGTAATATGGAATTTCAATGAAAGAATGGTGAAAGGATCTAGTTGAAGCAATGCTGTTCCGTTGCACTGCTTGTAGTTGTGTTGTGAGGCGCGTTGAGCTTTAGGCTCCATTCATTCATACGGTAACTCCGTACTGCACTATATTGTACAGTAAATGTTGGTAACACTTTTTCTAGCCTAATTATAGTTTGATGAAATTTCGAATACTCCAAAGAGGTTCAACACAAAGAAATAATAATTCACACTTCAATCACTCTTTCAGCTGCTTTCGACTGCAGTGCTAAGCCTAACGAAGAGTACGTATCCTGTCCTCCCTTTTGTCCGTCCGATGAATGTGGCAAACCTAGACTCGAAGGTCGATGCCCCTTTAAAATCGGCGTCGTCTTGCAGTGTAAACCGAAGTGCCAGTGCAAGGATGGATATGGCAGAGTAAACGACACCTGTGTGCCGTTTGCAGAATGCCGTAAGTAACTGCTTTTATTTGATCAGTTTTTGCTATCATTTCAGTAGCTCTTGGTTAAAATACTCAAAGGTGTCCCAGAACTCTTTAATTTCACTAAAGTGGACTAGCTGTCATTCAAAATATATTTTGAGACCAAAAAAATGTCTTGAGACAGAGAGAAGAGAAGACGATAACGAGAAAAAAATTTAAGTGATGCTCATGAGTCGCATTACAGCTGAACCGTACTAGAAGACCGCATCATTTGGTACCCATTGTTGAACAAGAACATTACATAACTTCTACTAATAAGTCGACCCTTATCTAAATCCATACTAATCATATAAATGCGAAAGTCTATATCTGTCTGTCTGCCAGCCCGACTGTCTTTTATCTTTTCACACCTAAACGGCTGACTGCATTTCCGATACATTCCGAGACATTTCTGATATTATTTAAATGTGTCTAATCTTTCGTCTCTCATAAATCTTGCAGCTAACCTCTGCCCTGCCAACGAGATGTATTCGCCCTGCATGCAACAAACTTGCCGTCCACAGAACTGCTCAAACCACGACGTTACCATGGAAACCTGTCCTACAATTGACGAAGCTTCGTGTCAGAGAGGCTGCGTCTGCCAGGAGAACTTCTACAGAAATGAGGAAGGAGTTTGTGTTCCCTATAAGAAGTGTGAAGGTGAGAAGACTGCTACATGAGCATCATCACCATCTGTCTACACTTTTCCCAACTATGTTGGGGTCGGCTCCCAGTCTAACCGGAATCAGCTGAATACCAGTATTTTACATGGAGAGATTGCCATGAGAGCTAGGCAATCGCTATATAGATAATCCTACGACTAAGCCGTGCTCCAATGAGACTTAAAATGAAAATGTTTAGTTCAGCTTCTTCTATCGGAATTTACCGGGGCATGGAGTTTGTTTTTCCTTGGTTTTTCCTACAGGGCCGATGTGCCCAAATGCAAATGAAGTCTACACACAAGTCAAACCAAAAAGAAGCAATTCAAATTATAATCGGCATGAACAAGGACCCAAGATCAGCATGTTATGGTTTTCAGACCTTTTTTTTATGGAAATCATCAAAATAGTGACCTCTCCCGCTCTGGGCGGAGCGGAAGGGAGTGTCAGACTTATACTGACTAAAACCCACCCATATTCCTTCTTAGTCTTTTGTGTTCCAGGGCCGCAGTATCTCTTTCGAACAGTCTCGCAGCCCATGGTTTTCTGACTTTAAAGAAAAATAAGAACTTTTATCACTTTGTCTATCTGACACAGAGATTTTTTTCAGCCCGTAACTGTTCTGCCAACGAAGAGTGGTCTACTTGTGCCCAAGCTACGTGTAGAGCACAAAACTGTACAGAAAAGGGCAAACCAGTATTTTGCCCGATGGTCACGGATGGCTCCTGCGAGGAAGCATGCGTATGCAAAGAGAATTACTTACGAAACGAAAATGGAGAATGCGTACCTGAAGATCAGTGCGGTAAAAATGTTTTTTTTTTTATTGGTTTGGACAACGAGAGGTGCAATAAAAGTTGTAACATGTTAAAGTTCTATATATGTCTCATGTCAACCATGGAAAAATTGAAAATCTTTTCACATCAGTACATATGAGTATAACTACATTGACCAAGTAATTCTTGGTGTGTCTAGTGTATAAAAAATGTTTCTCATGACATGATATATTTCCATTTATTAATTTATTTTCTTTTTAATTAATTTCAATTCCTGAAGAAAGACAGAATATGACTATCGTGGCAAGCGGTACAATTAGCTTTGTATAAATTATACATAAGTACGTATAAATATTTTTCTTAGAATCTCAACTAACTTGTGGCAAAAACGAAGTTCTGGATAACTGCCCACCGACTTGCAACACCGATAACTGCCCTCAATCAGCTGATGATGAAGACGTTTGGTGTGCTCAGGCGGACGTGTGCGTTCCGGCTTGTAAATGCAGGTTCAACTATAAACGCGCTGCAAATGGAACTTGTATACCGACTACTGACTGTCGTAAGTTTTCCATTTCTTATGTTATTGACAAATGATATATGTAGTTTTTGGCAAATGATAAATTTTCTTGACAAATGACATAGTGGGAAAGATGAAAATTCATGACTAACACGGAACTTACAACTATATATGCTGGGTTCTTATGGCGTTGCACTGTACGATATTTTACAGTGAAATATTTGGATCATGTTTTCTAGCCTAATAATTTAAGTTAAATCATTATATTTAAAGAATCTTTTAATTTAATTCTCAATCACTCTTTCAGCTGCTTTCGACTGCAGTGCTAAGCCTAACGAAGAGTACGTATCCTGTCCTCCCTTTTGTCCGTCCGATGAATGTGGCAAACCTAGACTCGAAGGTCGATGCCCCTTTAAAATCGGCGTCGTCTTGCAGTGTAAACCGAAGTGCCAGTGCAAGGATGGATTTGGCAGGGTAAACGACACCTGTGTGCCGTTTGCAGAATGCCGTAAGTACCTGCTTTTATTTATTGATTAACTCATGCGGTATTTCAGTAGGTAACCTAACGTATGCTCTTGGTTAAAACACTCGAGGGTGTCTCAGGTGGACTGCCTTGTCCTGCAAAACATTTTTGAGATCAAAAAAAATGTCTTGAGACTGAAAGGAGACGTTAATCCTGAGTTTTTTTCCCTATTGTAGTCCTAACGAGAAAAAACGCTGTCGCTCTTGTGGTCGCATTCCAACTGGACCATAGTAGAAGCCATTACTCATGTCATCATTCGGTACTCATTGTTTGACCTTACGACCATACTCTTTGAACAAATACTTTTAACTTCTTAATGTCGACTCATACAAATGCGAAACCATCTGTTTGTCTATCGACATAACTGTGAATCTGTTATATTTTCACACATTAACGGCTGAACGGATTTCCATGCTTGGCATAAAGGTAGACCGTGACCTGCAAAGGATCCTATTGATCACAGGAATACCTACGTTCTCATGGGATAATTTCTGACTTCCACGTGAGCAAAACCGTGATCGTGGAAAATCTTGCATCAGATATTATTTTAATTTCTAATCTTTCGTCTCTCATTAATCTTCCAGCTAATCTCTGTCCTGCCAACGAGGTGTATTCCCCCTGCATGCAACAGACGTGCCGTCCACAGAACTGCTCAAACCGCGATGTTGCCATGGAAACCTACCCTACAATTAACGAAGCTTCGTGTCAGAAAGGCTGTGTGTGCCAGAAAAACTTCTACCGAAATGAGGAACGAGTTTGTGTTTCCTATAAGGAGTGTGGAGGTGAGGAGACTGCTACATGAGCATCATCATCTGCCTAGCGTTTTATTAATCGATTGTGGCGAATTGGGTGGATTTAAAAAAAAAATGTACTGCTGAGCGTAAGTTCTTGAGGGAGTTCTATTATCGCGAGTAAGACTATATCATGCTCCAATAACACATAAGATAAATTTTAATTTGAGGTTTTTTAGTTCATTGCCATCTAGCGGAAGATTAGTCGGAAGCACGCCGTTTGTTTAAAGATTTTTTTGTTTTACAGGGCCAATGTGTCCAAATGCACATGAAGTCTACACACCAAACTTTAAGAAATGTCCTCCTAACATCTGTAATTCCCTGGTAGCAAGATACAAGTGTGATGGGAACCAGAAAGAGGAACCAGCGTGTGCCTGCGAACCTGGTTATTTGAGGTTGAACGAAACATCACCCTGTATACCGATTTGTGAGTGCCCAGAAATGAAAAGTTCGCCTGATTGTGAATAAGTCATTATTTCATTAAAACTTACTTTTGTAGTCTTTTGTTTTATTTATTTGAACGTTTTCTTAGTCAGAAGAAGGTACAAATTACAGTCACAGTAAAAAACTTCGTTAGGTACCATAACGTCTAGTTTTAGGTGTTCCGTGCACGATAGAATCGCTTTACTGCTTTACCGACCCATTATTGTCTCAATTTTCATTTAATTACTAGTGACATTCTGTGACACTAGCAATGGAGACGTTTCCATTTATATTGTTAAGTTTTTCATTAAAATAAGAAGAAACTAAAACGTGAAAAAAAACATTGAGAGGTGTCAAGGGACACCCGGATGGAACGAAGTTCCTTGGCAGTCGTTGCTTAACCTTGATCACCCATCCACAGACCAACCTTGGCAACCGTTGCTTAACTTGGATCACCCATCCACAGACAGACCTTGGCAGTCGTTGCTTAACTTAGATCACCCATCCACAGACAGGCCTTGGCAGTCGTTGCTTAACCTTGATCACCCATCCACAGACCAACCTTGGCAACCGTTGCTTAACTTGGATCACCCATCCACAGACAGACCTTGGCAGTCGTTGCTTAAGCTTGATCACCCATCCACAGACAGACCTCGGCAACCGTTGCTTAACTTGTATCACCCATCCACAGACAGACCTTGGTAGTCGTTGCTTAACCTTGATCACCCATCCACAGACCAACCTTGGCAACCGTTGCTTAACTTGGATCACCCATCCACAGACAGGCCTTGGCAGTCGTTGCTTAACCTTGATCACCCATCCACAGACAGACCTCGGCAACCGTTGCTTAACTTGGATCACCCATCCACAGACAGACCTTGGCAGTGGTTGCTTAACCTTGATCACACATCCACAGACCAACCTTGGCAACCGTTGCTTAACTTGGATCACCCATCCACAGACCCACCTTGGCAACCGTTTCTTAACTTGGATCACCCATCCACAGACAGACATTGGCAGTCGTTGCTTAACTTAAGAGAGAGAGAGACAGACAGAGAAACATGCGCATAGCTTACTATAGCAAAAACACATTACCCTCCTTTGCGTCGCGCAGTCGGGTAAAAAGTGTCGTTACAACTTTTCGTCTGAATTTTATCCGTCTAGCCCCCTTTCGCAACGCGCGATAAGGAACTTCGTTCCAAAAATCATTGTAATATCTCTAGAAATAAAAGACTTTAAATTTGCGCGTGCAATGAGGTAAAGTGTCGTCACTTTACCTCATCACGTTATTTATTCTTGATCTGCGGCTAAGGGAACTTCGTGTTCCACGCGCGCCTCAAAGAGATGTCAGCAAACGGGAGGGGCCCGCAAGGGCCGGTGCCTGCCAGGGCTGCGGGACTGTTCGAAAGAGATACTGCGGCCCTGGAACATAAAGGGCCAATGAAGGAACATGGGTGTTTTTTAGTCAGTAAGAGTCTGACACTCCCTTCCGCTCCGCCCAGAGCGGGAGGAGTCATTTGATGATTTCTCACCCCCCAAAAAAAAAAAAAAAAAAAAAAAAGGGAACATACCAAAGAGAAGGTATTAATTAGTAGGTACTTAGTTGAAATGTTAAACTCCTTTTGTTAACAAAAGAAGGATTTAAAGAAAAAATACGTCCCATACTGTGTTTATGTAAATTTCTTATTTTATTTATTTAGTTCCACTTTATTAATCTATTTCTCAGTCATTTACCTACTGGTGAATTTTAAAATATTGTTTTCACCGATTTTCTAGTTTAGATCTTTATTTTTTTAATTTCATTTAGTTTCATGAAACTTCTCCATTTAATGAAACTCGATCTCAACCTGAATTCAGCATTTCGTTTGCGAGCGGATAGATACCAGCGTAATTTATTTTTCAATACACTTCCTCGAAAATTGGTTCTTATCGCACTACGATTAGGTTCAACATGCAATGTATTTCACACGCGTGGATTTTTGTCATTTATCACAACGTGTGTGGAAAAATTTCCACAGATAACTATACATACTAAGTCCAAATTGGTTCAATGCCTATGGGCGGCGGTGATTTTTTTTAATTTTACAAATAATTATACGACTTTACGGCATAAATATTTTTTTAATATTTAAATTGTGTTTATAAATAGAATAGCATAGATAAACATGATTATTTAAAATATATATATTAAATTTAATGAAAAAAATTATTTCTATTTTTAGTTTAGGCTGTATAGCGATTTCATACCTTTTTATTTCCTTCAACTTCAAGAAAAAAATTAAATTAAATCATAGTTTCCTAATAAAAAATTCATGACAAAAATATGTACCGACACATTTTTGTCATGACTTTTTTATTATTTTATTTCTTCGAAAGTGTATTTAAAAACGTCGTTTGATACACGTGCGCATTTGTTACTGCAGTTCTCGGCTCCATAACAACCTCGCCTGCGGCTACGTTGTGAATTCCGCCTCTTATATCAAAATGTACTAAGACACAGTCACACAGTCTTATCATTAGGTTAAACATTTAATTACCAACAAATATGTACAAGTAGAAAAGGGTTAGGTACAGGGCATCCAAAAATTCGTCTGCATCGCTGTCAACAGGCATAGTGCCCAGAAGGCTGGCAGCCTTTGCCACGTTGGATGGCAATGCTGATTCTTCCGCTTGGCGATTTCCCGAAATAAACAACAGCGAACTTTATTTAGTTATTTTTGGTACGTAGTTTTTTGTCGATTACGTTATCACGTAGCTTTTATGCAATATGTTTTCGTTGTATTACTTTCTGTTATCTTGTTGTGGTTCTAAAAAACATCAAAAAGTTGTCACCTGCACGATTAAATTTGTCTTGAAGGTAAAGGAAACTAATTGACTGATAAGTAAACGGGTTAATTTTAATGTTTTATTTTGTACATTTTGAAAATACCCCCGTGATAAGCAGCTAAATACATCAAGAAGTAAATTTGCTGAAGGGGTACACTTAAATTGTCTGTACCGCAAATAATGTAAAAAGAAAAAGTCTGTTATTCACTAATGTCGGTTTCCAAATCACGCTTCACCACTTCCTGGAGTTAATCTTGATTAATATCTGGATCTGGAAATTAAGTAATGTGTATTATTTTCTACCTTCAGTGGCATGACACCTTGGGTGCAAAGTGGTGTGTGGTACCAAGGCTCAATGCGCTTGGGGAACTAAATTTCCGAGCCAGTAGTCCTACCAAGCCAACAAGGCACCGAAGGCCTAATTCGGCGGTGTTCTTGGTGATGCCCAAAAAGTTATGCTCCCCATTTTCACACTATGCATTATCTAAAAAAATGAAATATATCCGAAGCAGGATGCTAAAATTCCCGAGCTCACTTCACGTCTCAGCTCAATCGAAATCCGGTCTTACGCACAGATACCCAAAGTTGACTCGCACAGAATGCCTCTGGGATTGGTCTGCCTCTGTGCATTTGTGCTCGATAAGTATAAAATAAATATGTAAACACATACATACCTTCGACATTGGCTAATAGGGATGCAAGTTCCTGAGCTGTTTCTGGCGTATCCCGCAATGCAGTAACATGCATCGTTACAGCGAACATTCACTATGGGACAGGTCTGTCCTAGAGTGGCACACTCCGTTTGGCAAGCACTTCCACATGCATATTCCTCATTCGATCGTGTACAGTTTATAGGTCCTGGAAATATGGTGAATGAGTTCCGAAGAATTTTGTTTTAACCGACTTCCAAACAGAGGAGGTTATTACTCGCTAAGCTCTTGTACACGCTCAAACAACAGGCATCATGGGACACGATTGTGAAAATTACGAATGAAAAATCGTAAGTTGTTTAGAGCGCCACGACTCACCGCGACGTGACTTGTGGAGCGAGGCGTGACGTGTTGGCGAGTACGACACGTACACAGGTGCGGTGACTGCTTCAAGAGACACGTGTAAACGTGTATGTGGCGCTTGTGCGTAATAAAATAACTACATAATGTAACACCACGGCTGTGATCCCCGCAGGGTTAGGCAGAGTGGCGCTTAATAGTACACACACATTTCGCCATTTATATTAAGTCTTAAGCAATAGACGGCGAGCCTATTGCAATAAACTAGACACAAATTCAGAGTCCATAGCTGCTACTGAAAAATTCCTGACGGAAAAACCCAATAACACTTGGCCCGACCTGGGAATTGAATCCAGGACCTCATGCTCAGCAGTCGAGCTTGCGACCACTACACCAACGCAAAAACGGTTACCACGTATTCAGTTCCTCTCTCAGAGCGGAATTTCTATGTGACATAGATTTTTTTTTCAGTTTTTTTTTTTAATTACCGATGAAAAATTTCTATGATGCTCAGAATGATGTACTGGATACGTGGTAACCGTTTTCACGTCGGTGTCCCTTCCACCCAGTATACAAAAGCTATCGGCACTTACCTTGCCCTTCGACACTCAACATAACAGTACAGGCCAACACGAATAAACTCAACGTCTTCATGATTCAAGTCGTGAGAGATACCTTATTAGAGACTTGATCGGTTTGCTCTATATACTGCCATCGTGTCTTTTTATACTGCCATCCTACTAATCGGACGGTGTTAAGAAACAACGAACCAAGCGACAAAATCAACAATATTACATTTTGAAGTCGCATAACTTTAAAGATGAGCTTCTCATTTTCACTAAACTGTCGCTTGAATCCTTGCTTCTTAACGCCTCCGATTGTCTTTAATAAATGGGTATTGTTAATATATTTAAAAAAACCGGACAAGTTCGTGTAGGACTCACACTCTGAGGGTTAAGTGTCAAAGTGAAATTCAGAAAAGTAAATATTTGTTTTAAATAATTATGCTTATGTATGATATTCTATTTATAAACACAACTTAAATAAGTTCTCCAAAAAAAAATTCGTCGTTAAGACGCATATATATATATATATATATCTTTGCCGAGATTTAAAACAAAATCACCGTCGACTACAATCATTGAACCCATTTGGACTTATAAGTATTAGTTATCTGTGGATGTTTCCTGCTGGGGTGTTATAGACAAACCAGAATATCGATGCGCACAGACCACTTTTCCATAATCACTTTCATACTGCAAATGCACCCTATTCTGCAGAACAATGGTCCATTTACGATATTATTAAAAAAAGCGGCCAAGTGCGAGTCGGACTCGCCCATGAAGGGTTCTGTAGCAGCAAGTAATATAATGTAAAAGTTCTTGTAGTTCGTTATAACTTTGATCGGTGTTTTAATAATAATAATAATACTCCTATCCATAGATACCCCAAACGTATGGGCATGATGAAAAAAAAATTGAGTTTCAGTTCTAAGTATGGGGAACCCCTAAAATTTTTTGTATTTTTGTGTGAAAATCTTAATGTGGTTCACAGAATACATCTACTTACCAAGTTTCAACAGTATAGTTTTTATAGTTTCGAAAAAAAGTGGATGTGACATACGGACGGACAGATAGACAGACAGACAGACATGATGAATCCATAAGGGTTCCGTTTTATGCCATTTGGCTAAGGAACCCTAAAAACCGGTCAAGTGGGAGTCGCACATAAAGGGTTCCGTACCATCGTAGTAGGGGAGGCCCCTTAAATTTTCCATTTATTTTTATTATTTGTGGTTTTGTGTTTGGTCCCATACGGGTACGGAACAACATTAAATTAACGTTTTAAATTCAATTTCTCTAACTTGTTACCTTTAATTTCCCTCCTCCATTACCACCTAAATTTTTTAAGATAGGCAACATTTTGAAACATTTTTTATAATTATATTTTTTTAAAGCTACTGTGTTTTTATTTTACTTATCTATTATTTAATTCGTTATAAGATAGCCATTTATTTATTGCTGTACCTTCTGTAACGTCATCACGTCAACAACGATGGTTGTCGCTGGAATCCAGGGCTCTCTTCGTCTCGCATATTGACACAGCATTAATGCTGAGCGTTGGCCGTTTTGCGTGTATATGTATGTTTTCTACTACGGTACTTTTATTTTTATTATTTTTGTTCAAATAAATGTTTTTTTTTGTTTCTTTAGTGTCACATTAGTCTACAAAGTCATAATTTATGATTTCAAACGTCGTAAGTTTTGTTTTATCTTGGTTGTGACTGTTTGTCACGTTTTCCTAATTAATAAGCAAATATCTTACCCTTGTTTCTAATTTAAAAATCATCACACGCCGGATATCGGACACGTGCAAAACATTAAGCCTCTATTTTATGGCTTGACGGCTTGACAAGCGACCGTAATTAATAACGAAACGTTCTTTTTTCCATTCTGTCGTAAAACAATATTGCACCATTTGATAACTCATAAATTCTTTTCATAATGGGATACCCACTAGGAAACTAACTGACAGGCCAAAGGTAATAATTAAACAAATTCTTAAGAAAAGCAATTCCGATTTCTAAACGCATTTTTGAATGCTAGCGCCACATCTGGTTGCAACAGTCATGGGCGCCCGAAGAGATCCTTCAAACAATTGAGACGTTTGCACAAAAATGATAAAGAACCAATTCTGTGAAAGTATGGGAGGACGAGCCAAGCCAAGGTAGGGTAGTTGCTGGTTCAAGCCATGGTCCGGGGCGAGAGGGAGTGGGAAGCCGTCGCCTCCTTCTGCGAAGCAGTCATGCTAGCGAAGGAGGCGGCGGAACGTGAGAGGGTGATAGCCTCAACCTCACGTCCCAGCCACCGCGGGAGGAGAAGCACCGGGCGTCGGGGGCCACGCCGTGATGGCTCTCGGCCACCTTAGGCGCGGGCCTGTGGACGGTGAGTAATGGGCTAGCTCGCCGTCCGTCCGTCGTATGACGACGGGCAGGCCGTGTCGACGGTGCGTTCGTGTTCCACGCGCGCCTCAAAGAGATGTCAGCAAACGGGAGGGGCCCGCAAGGGCCGATGCCTGCCAGGACTGTTCGAAAGAGATACCGCGGCCCTGGAACATAAAGGGCCAAAGAAGGAACATGGGTGGTTTTTAGTCAGTAAGAGTCTGACACTCCCTTCCGCTCCGCCCAGAGCGGGGGGGGGTCATTTGATGATTTCCCAACCACCAAAAAAAAAAAAAAAAAAGGGTAGTTGGCAAGGGTAGTTAGCTTTAAATGACGGAAGTGTCCGGACGTTTAGGGTAGTCGAACTAAGTCAGGAAGGTCGATCTAAAACGGTCAAAGTGGTAGGACGTCCTAGGTTAGTCTCGTGAAGTTAGCGTAATCTTGGTACCAAGATTCACATGTCCCAGTGGACTGTCGTAAGAGAGCGATTAATATTTTATAAATAGTAGAAATAAGTCTAGCTGAAGTAAGTATCGTGACGCGCAAGGAGACGAGCTGTGGCGGGGGCGAAACTGGTAGTGAGTGCAGTACGAAGTTAGTTTTAGACTAATCATCTTAAGAGAACACGTGCTAAGTGTTAACTATAATTAAACCCTAGCTTGAGTACCAGTTTGACGGAAGCGTAGAGGAACTGTTAATAATCATTTATTTCAGCATGACGGAGCAGCCGCTTTTTATCATCACAATGTCTATTATTATCTCATGTGTTATGTGTCCACCTCCTACTCTGTACCTTGGCAAATATTCATCATCAGCGTTTAGTTTTAGGAAAACGAGAATCGCCTTTCCTACACAGTACACACATTTCATACATACGACATGTACACTAAAACACCTGACTAATGTTTATAAACGAATGTTGACTTATATTCTGATGCACCACTAATGGAAGGCTGAACCGTAATATTCACATTTCGATTGGAACAATCTATACTGTTCATCCAGTGGTGATGGAAACACCGTATTCACAGTTTGACCAAAACAAATTTATAATGCCGACTTGTACTTGTGGTACAAATCACCCAGACGCTGCTGATGAATACTACTTCCTGTAAAGGTCTTGCTCAGAAACATGGCGTAGAGATTGTTGCCGCACATTTCTGGGGTTAGGCTTCACTAAGTATTCTAAACTGAATTGATAGCTACGTTCTAAGGAACGCTAGGGACTGTGTCTCGTTAAAACCAACCCCGGCTGCTACAGGCTTATTACTGAATCGACACTATTTAGCGAGACACGCGACCTTGACATGGGGCAGATTAAAGAAAAGTAAAGTGACGATAGAATTACTACTTCGCCATGCACCAATAACAATCGCAATATGTTCTGCTACAGACTGAGTCTACGATGCGCTTGTGCAAAATTGTGTACTGAAATAGTAATTGGGAATTTGGGATCGACGGCCGTAAGGGTGTTATTATACAGTACGCGTATAAGTAGAAATACTGAAAACCTGTCTTCCGCAATGGTAGCTGGCCTCACAACCCACTGCCTTAGGATTGGGGAAGACATGTAGTGCTTAGAGAACGTGACCTGTTAGAGTTCGTAGCAGTGTCCTCAGTAGGACTATGCACTTAATTCTAATAATAAGTTAATCCCTTTACTAACCAACTTAAATTTCAAAGGTCGAAAATTGTCTTCCCGACACTGTCAGCACCGCGAAATAGGAATGCAAGTTCAGCATCGTTACAGCGAACATTCACTATGGGACAGGCCTCTCCAAGAGTGGCACTCCGTTTGTCAAGCACTTTGACATGCATATTCCTCATTCTCGCGTGTACAATTTAAAGGTCCTGAAAATTTTGAAACAATTTGTGAATCGGAATAGATAACTCTGGCTATTTCCTATTTGTCAAATAAACTCTTATTTGACATAACTTCAAGGAAGTTTATAACATATGGATAATACCTCCCTATAAAATCCTGGAATGTTTTTTTTCCGAAATAAAGCTGTTAAATTAGATGGAGGTTATCCATAAGCACTTATTTCCTTGATGTTTGGGCAAATAAATTCTACCTATTCCCATCTTTACTGATAAAACTCCTTAAGCTGGCTATTTAGAATGCTCACTTGTAGGTAAACTAGTCGGAATGGCAATCTAATTCAAATTAAATAATTTATTCACAATTCTAAAAGGTTCTTTGATAGTAGGGCACTCCGTTAATAATTTGTGGAATTGTTTTGTTAAATTTTATTGAAAAAACAATATGAAGTCGCTTCTTCTCCTTCTTTCGTGTCGATGGTACGACTTGATTAAATTTCTTGGTCCCAGTATGTGGTCATGCTAATCATCTTGGTGGTGATGCTTAATTACACGGACACAGAAAAACTTCTAGAAGTCCTCGTTTGATTTGATATGTCATCTCCTCGTATTTAGTTGTACATATTGTTATTAAGTTAGTTTTAATGTTTACTGTTTTTGTTCCTAGATTTACTTTATTTTAACACTTTTCCTGTCCTAATTAAATTATGCATTGTAAAGTGATGGCCTGAAACACAGGTTTAAATAAACCTAGATCAGGCAGGTCGCTACCTAACATTTGATTTCGCCATTATCGTAACTTGCAACAGTTATATATATTTTAGTTATAGTTTACTTATAAGCACTAATTATACAATTGTTTAGAAATAACACTACTGCACCTAAATGTACACTTTTGTAATACCTACTTTTTTTTTAAATAAATTATTCTTATTCTTATTCTTATCTGTGGCGTCTTTTAGGTCTTCTAAAGTGCAGGTGTTGGAACACTTCGGACACGCAAGTCACATCGTCTGGTGTCGCTAGTTCCGCGATTAAAGATCATTTTTTATTTAGCTATAGATTATCCATATTTAAAACCAGTTAAAATTTTATGCAATGTTGATGGATTCTTATTCGGCTGTCGAAATGTTAGATTGTCATTCCGTTCATGCAAAAAGGATGCTGTATCACCAAGATTGCCGTGGCCTACCTATTTGCCTCGAGCCCTCGACTGACTTGAATCAGGCTGTTGGGACCCAACCGGTGTACCTGGTTGGCCAAGCTGACTGGGTTGACCTGGCTGCGAAGGTGTACCTTAAAGAAAGGAAAGAACAAAAAAGTATTTATTATTTTATATATTATATTAATTATATATTACGTACTTACTTTTGCATTTTTGTTGAACTGTTTTAAAATAAAAACATTGTACCTGGTTGTGTAGGCCCTCCTGGCTGTCCGGGTTGTCCGGGGTAATGCGAAGTTTTCCTCAGACTCCTCAGATAGGAAACCACTGTGCCAACTAGTTGTCTAACCTTATTTAATTTCGACAAGTAGAAAAGGGGGAGCAGGTGAATTAAAAAAAAAACATTTACTTAACAAAGGAGAATGCTCATGGAAGTATGGAATCCCGTACCATGCTGCATCAAAATCAAACCTTGTTTTTTATAGACTACACTGATCGTATTAACTCCTACAAAAATTATTTTTGAAAAAAAAACCCGCGTTTCAGAGTTATTTTATAAAATCGAAACTAACCTAAAAAGTAGGTCTATTTTTTCGACGCTACCAACGACGTATTTTAACACACATACATTACATTATTGCTCTAAAAACAGCGTAATACACTAATATTAGTAAGAATTACGAGTTAAAGTAACATCACGCCGGGATGGCTCTCGGCCACCGTAGGCGCGGGCCTGTGGACGGCGAGTAATGGGCTAGCTCGCCGTCCATCCGTCGTATGACGACGGGCAGGCCGTGTCGACGGCGCGTTCGTGTTCCACGCGCGCCTCAAAGAGATGTCAGCAAACGGGAGGGGCCCGCAAGGGCCGGTGCCTGCCAGGGCTGCGGGACTGTTCGAAAGAGATACCGCGGCCCTGGAACATAAAGGGCCAATGAAGGAACATGGGTGTTTTTTAGTCAGTAAGAGTCTGACACTCCCTTCCGCTCCGCCCAGAGCGGGAGGAGTCATTTGATGATTTCTCACCCCCCAAAAAAAAAAAAAAAAAAAAAAAGTAACATCCACAGTATGCTTGACTGAAACTCGATTTTATTTTAGACCTTTATATTGCCAATAGTCAGTCAGTACAGTACAAATGTCAGATGCCACAGATAAGATAACTATAAACCATAGAGTATAGTAAGTGCTATAAACTAGTCGGGATTTAGGGATGTAATCGATAAATCAAAATCTTTAGGCTGAGAAAATCTATTTTGTTGCAAATAGCAATAAACCAAACTAAATCGATTTGGTGTACTGATCTTACTTAATTGTAATTAATTTTAGAGTCCGCTCGACAGACAAGGGTTTGTTCAATTGAAACGGAACGTCATTTATATTCAGTTGAAACGGAACGTCATATAAAGGGAGTAAAACAATATTCATACTTTTAAACTCGAAAAGTATATTTCCAGTTCAAAAATCAAATCGCGTAATGCCGTAAAAAATATGAAACTAATTACTATAATATTTTGGTTTTGAGGCGCGAGACTTTTTGGTACCAACTTTGGTCATTCTCTTTTAAAGCCCGCCATAGACGATAGGTTATGCATGTGCATTTGCCTGTACAGTCAAACTGTACAAGCATGCATGAACGTGTTTAGGAGAAAATTGTACTGTTATCCTTGAAATGAAACTCGGTTAAAGCATGACCATTTTGCAAGCACAATTAAAACTGTCCATGTATACCTAGCGTGTATGGCTACCATAACACAAGTCATCCAGGATTCAAATATCATAGGAATTATTTTTCAAAGTACGATACATGAATGCCGTTTTAAACATAAATTGTATTCGCCCACTGTTTGTCGCCCACTTAGTGTTCAGTTCATTATTTAAGTAGCGGATATTCAGTATTTTTGACACCTTAACTTTAATTTTATTTTCGCTCTGTTATACAACCATCCGTCAACCGTCAAAAAATTATAGAAAATAGAAAATCTTAGCGGATCCCCAAACGCAACGACGCTTGAATTAAAATATTCTACTTATATTAATCGTTAAGGGACAATATTTAGATTTTTTTTCCTTTTTAGAGGTTTTTTTGGTCATTGAAGTCTGTTTCACTATTCTTAAACATACTTAAGAAAACCCTACCAATCTGAGATGAAGTGCTTCCATTTTCAGGTCTGCTTCGCCTGCACGGGCATCCATGGTGGTGATCTTAACAAGGTGGTGATCTTAATAAGGCATTATTTTATTTTATAGTCCCATGTCGCATGGCAAGCCAATTGGCATCAACCGGGCACTAATCACAAAAAAAAAACCAAAACCTTTTTGCCCCACCTGGGAATCGAACCTATGACCACATGCTCAGCTATTACGCTTCCGACCACTAAAATAATGATTCTTATGAGGTCATTACATAACTAAGCTTTTACCCGCAACGACGCTCGCGTTTTGTGAAGCCTACGTAACTCGGGAATAATGTAGCATCGCATTCCTGAAATATTTTTTGGAATCGGATCAGCAGTTCCGAAGATTACCCTCTTCATCCAAACTTACAAACTTAACCTCTTTTATAATAATAGTATAGTTAGATATAGCCACTTGCCTGCGACACTTAACACAGCACAACAGAAGAGCACGACAAAACGCAACATCTTGATGAGTCGACTCGTTTAGTCATCAAAGGAAAGGAGTGCTTAAGTATTTATACTAGTTAATTGAGTTTTTATTTTATTTTTTAGGGTTCCGTACGGCAGTCGGCACAAACGGAACCCTTCTAGAAACACTTTGTTTTCCGTCTGTCAGTCTATCCGTCAGTCAAGACCCTTATTCTCAGGAACGCGTGGAGGTATTAAGCTGAAATTATTATCAAATTCTCAAGTCTGCTACCCCTTAGAGCTATGAAAAAATCAAACTTGGCATAGTTTGGGATTTCACAAGGGAATCAAAACTTGAGGCTACTTCCCGTTGACCTGGAATCATGAAATTTAGCAAAAAGCATGTTAAGGAAATAATCAGAAAACAATAAATATGTAGTTTAATAACAAAATACGAGTACAAGTTTATACGGAACCCTCGCTGCGCGAGTCCAACTCGCACTTGGCCGTATTTTTAACTAATTTCAGACAGCTGACAACATTGAAATAGAAGATATGACTTTAGTTCAAAGATCTTGTTGCAATGTGCTCTGTTTTTCATACACACTGGCCTGTTGGTCCATTTTTTTTTTAATAATAGAGCCGATCTGATCTTGTTTGCGGGACGAACACGGCCAGATATCACACAAGATAGAGAGGTTTGGAAGGAGGAAGGGGAGGCCTTTGCCCAGCTGTGGGACACATGACAGGCTAAGATATAAATAAATAGACCCAATACGGATGAGACTCGCAAACTTCGTTTCGGTTTTAAAAAAAAATATGATAGAGAAAACTGGAAACAACATTTTTATTTATTCCTGAAAATAAATAATTCTCTGCTCCCTGCAATTTTTTTCTATGCCATTAAAAGTCTGTCGTGTAAGTCTCACAAAGGCAAAAATGGGTCTCAAAACTCTTCTTTCTAAGATCGGCTGGGCCCTGCAGGTGGGCATTCTAAAATCTAAATCGATGACGTTGTCAGGCTCTGGACGGACGTACTGTATAAGGTGTGTCTCAATAACATATTTAATTAATACCTGTGTAAATGCTATTTGTTGTTCAGGAAAAAGTGTTCATCTTTCCATTACACTACCATAATTCATATTAATTGAGTGCGTACCGTAAAACGGGATGAATAGAAACGTAGGGGTTGGTCGAGACAAATATTTTTTTGTTGGAATTTTATGGTATGATGCCAACAAGTCTCTAAATAAGTATAATTCAGTCAATAAAATCTTGTTGATAATATTTCGTATTAATTCGACAATAAAATATTTTTTTTTTCTTCATGATTCATCCCCGCGTCTCTATTCGGTTATTATTATTTACCCGGTTATTATTTTGGCTAGCTTCCATGATCTAAGCAAGCCAGTCTGCCAATGTGAATTAACCGGTTTTTCTTCTTTCGTTTATCACTTGCATATCTAAAAATGCACTCTATTCCGTAGAGTAAGTAATGTAATTAAGGTAATGTAGTAAGTCAGGATAATGATAAGCATTTTACTTTAAATATTTGCATGAAAAAAGTGAAAATGTGTAAATGGAAAGAGGTGTGCCCAAGAACCAAACGGCCGACTATGCTAAGTGCTTCTGTAAAAGAGAATGTCAGTTTTAGAAGGGGTGCTGGTCCAAGGGTGTTGCAGTTATGAACTGCACTTTAAATGACGGGTCTCAACCAGTACATCATTTTTTATTACGGTAACAAGAACAAATATCCCAGAAGTATTGACATTTTTATATGTGTATTAACTTTTAAAAAAGAGTAAAATATCTCGTGATTAGTTCGATAATTACTATACGTTATCTTGTTAATTGATTTTGCAGGCTTATAACGTATTAAACATTATTACTGCACATGTAGGGAAACCACACTGGGCTGCTGTACCCATAGGTACAATGTGTGGTGTAGTATGGTTTTTGGGGTGGGCTAGGCACGTCACATGTCAATTTCTCTGCGATTTTATTTTACTGCCAAAATAAAAAATGTTGTATTCGGCGACACCTGTCATTTAAGGTACAATGTAAATCTGCAGCAGACTTGGATCGAAGTTGACAATCTCCTTTATTAAAATTAAAATACAAAAATGAATCGTAACATATTTAATTTTTGATAGCAGTTACATTAAAATGTCTACTTTCAAACAACATTAATTTCCAAATGTCATCTTTTGGATATCAATGTCGACTGACGCGAGTCCCTCGTGAAATACGCGACGACACGGGATATAATTGCTATCCAGATTGTTTGAGCTAAGTATCCCGCGTTTGATGCGTTTCAGTCTGTTAAAAACTCTAATTCTATTTTTTGATCATAAAGCTCTACTCTTACAATCTGCTGAATGTTCCATCTGGGTACATTGACATAAAGGTATGCAGGGGGAGGTCGGCGTTTGCTTCAAGTACCCTGGCTTGCAAATACATCCCTTCCTGCAAGGTTCGTCGCTGTCACACTTGAACCGAGCCACGAGGGACAGGCATGTGTTTGGTGGGCAGGACTTCTTGCAGTCAGTGTGAACTTCGTTTTGCCCAGTGCAGATTGGATCTGTAAAGTGTATTACGATTAGTAAAATAAACTCTAATCACCTAGAAGTATTTTTTCTGTTTGCGGAACAACGCTCTATAATATGCGGGACCAGTATACTATTATTGATTGGCCTGTTGGTCTAGTGGTTAGTGACCCTGACTGCTGGGACGGAGGTCGTGGGTTCGATTCCCACACAGACCAAATCTTGGTGCGATGAGTACGATAATTTTTTCTGTATCTGGGTGTGTAATTTATCTATAATATGTATGTATTTAGAAATATATAAGTATGTTTATCAGTTGTCTGGTTGCCATAGTACAGGCTCTGCCTAGTTTGGGATCAGTTAGCGGTGTTTGGTTGTCCCAAGATATTATATATTATCTTTTTAAAAAGGGGATATTAGACTGTGGACCGACTTTCGAGTGGGATGAGTGTCCTCGTAATCCGTGATTTAGACACATTTCAATCAGTTCAGCGGTTAGTTTGTAAGTCAGTTCAGTGAACGCGAAGTCAATTAGCACTGAACTGTTTCCAAAATGTATGTACCCTGTAGATAAATTTTCGTTCCTGAAATAATTTCTTTTACCGGTCATCTTAGTATGATATACTGAATTCACCCCATTAGTCTGCGGAGAGCTGTCCCTTACACCGTATATTAATATATGAAGTCAGTCCGACACTGACTGAACTAACTTGCAAACTAGCCTTGTATCCAAACCCATTATACTTTATCCCTCCAAAAATATCCCCAAACACTACTGCCATTTTCATAAGGCACTGATTTAAAGGGGCAGTTGTAAATAGCGGTTTTGGTAAGTTAAAAATTATAAATGGTACGTTTAATAACTAGTTCAGCAGTTAAAACTTAGCAGTAAGTAAACAAAAATGAGTCGTAAAAAATAATGAAATGGATCATATAATAATTATACTGAGCAATAAAATAACTAAATGGGCAGTTACGAGTGCGCAGTTATTCGCCTAAAAAGCGTAGTGAGCGTAGCCGCGCTACGCGGGGCTCCTATTTCTGTCTGCAGGGTTTACAGTAACCTAACACGAAGGGTATGTCGGGGTCTTAGTTCGCTCACTCCGCTCGCTCACTAGACTCCGCCATCCCCTTCAAACCTAACCTGTTCGAGTCGGGGTACCCCAAGTCCGGGTGTCTCCGCACCCTATGAACTGCCGAACTATTTATCAAACCACTCATTCCATCTGTGATCCTCTCCAGCACGACCATGGATGATTACCTTAGTTTTATTGCGGTACATATTCATGAAAAAATGAGTACTTTATTGTACCAGCGACTTTAATAAATGTACTCACATATGTTCGCTGTTATAACATATCGACCGTGGCCATGCTAGGTAGAACCTTTCTGCCACGACCACCATAGATTTTAGGTATTTTTATCAACTTTAACATGAAAATTTATTTAAATATATTGTACTCCATCTATATATATAAAAATGAATCCCTATTTTCCTTGGTCACGGCATCACGCGTGAACGGCTGGACCGATTTCGCTAATTTTTTTTTTAGAATTTTCCTTGAAGTTCGAGGATAATTCTTACGGAGAGAAAAAACCGGCCAAGTGCGAGTCGGACTCGCGCACGAAGGGTTCCGTACCATTATCTATAAAAACGGCAAAAAAAATCATATCTGTTGTATGGGAGCCCCCCTTAATATGGTGTGTAATTTTAAGCAGTCCTACCTACCCTACCTACCTACCTTACCTACCTACCTACCTAACCTACCTAATTTTTAAAAATTTTCTCTCCGTAAGAATTATCCTCGTACTTCAAGGAAAATTCTAAAAATAAAATTAGCGAAATCGGTCCAGCCGTTCACGCGTGATGCCGTGACCAAGGAAAATAGGGATTCATTTTTATATATATATATATGGAGTACATTTTAGTACAATATATTTAAATAACTTTTCATGTTAAAGTTGATAAAAATACCTAAAATCTATGGTGATCGTGCCAGAAAGGTTCTACCTAGCACGGCCACGGTCGATATGTTATAACAGCGAACATATTATTTATGTGAGTACATTTATTAAAGTCGCTGGTACAATAAAGTACTCATTTTTTCATGAATATGTACCGCAATAAAACTAAGGTAATCATCCATGGTCGTGCTGGAGAGGATCACACCATTTTTACCGCTCATTCAGTTATTGGACTGCTCAATTATTTTTAGAATTGACATTGTATGATAAAATAACCGACTAATTTATTTTTCATTACTGTTCATGTTTTACTGTCGCAATAAATAATCAACCGCCATTAAATTAAATAACTGCTCAATATGTTTTTCAACTGATCATAATAACATCTCGAATATTTAAATGACAGCTCAAAAAATTAGTTCCCTTTTCATAATATACTTGCCAGCTAAGTCAGAGCTTCGACGCACTCGGGATTCCTCTTCAGGTACTATATATGAACCGCCTTGAACAGTTTTGCTATCTGTGAATGATAAAACAATTTTCAAATTAATACAAATGTAGATGCATATTTGGGTGGTCATTAACCTCCTGGTTGCCAACGGTAGATTTTTTAACGACCACTAGACCAACAAGATGTGCAATTTATGAGTACCAGTTTTATCCTCTTCGTTTTTCTGGTAGTCGTAAGCGGTACTGCTCAGCTGATGTCCTGGCATCGATTCCTAGGTCGGACAAAGCGAAGTGAATTTATCAGAAGCAGCAACGGAGTCTGGGTTTGTGCCCGAGTGATGGGAATAGGCCTCCCTATGGGATTCAAACATAAATGTAGGTAACTAGGTAGGTAGGTATATTATTAATTACGCCTAAGTACCCTTCGGGAATTACAAGGTCTAATGTTATATTACGCAAGAATCTAATTATATAAAAAGAATAATACATACGACATTTCTCAACAGGTATGCAGTCTCCTTTGTCATCTCTTGCGAATCCATCTTCACAGTAACATTTGCGATTGCAGACGATGTTCTTAATAGGACAGTTTGTCTTATTCTGTGTGTCAATTGTGGCACACTCGTTGTCACATGCACTGCCACAAGCAAAGTATTCGTTTTCGCGTTGGCACATATCTGGAAATGTTGGAAAAGTCCTGAATGTCTGCCGAGAATATGATTTTTAAAAAGGAACTAAAATATGAATCCCTACAGGTAATTTTTCAAGAATGCAATGAAAACGCAAAATGTTTAGATAGATTACATATCTTTTGTGAATAAGTGGCTGGTGAAATAAACTATCCGAGTCTGTCCGAGTTATCAAATCAGGTACTGAGAGTTCTCTGTCATAAAAACCCAACAGGTATAACATTTTCCCAACCGGAAAAAAACATTACACACAATCACAACAAACAATCTTGCAACCACTCATACGACGCAAATACACTCGAACCCCAATTATGTAACACTCTCTCAATCACAATGCAAAGTATTGTCTCAATCCATTGCTTCATTTGTTTGAATTTGTCGGCTCGACAACATTGATAACGCAATGTGTGTATGTTTTGAATAGTCAAAATAAAAGCAATTGCGATTATAGGTTATAGGTGTTACGCAATTACCCTGACAGATGCTTTTCAATGTAACTGTACTTACCGCACTCCTCATTGGAAATACAGTCTCCCACAGCATTTCTAAAGTATCCTGGTTTGCAAGTACATATGTTATGACAGGGCTGGTCAGGCTCCTTACATCTAAATTGTATGCCACGGTTTCTGCAAGTCCTCTGAGGGGGACACGGGTGCACGCATTTCATTTCTGCATTTTTGCCGCAATCTAAAAATTAAAGAGAAAGGTACAGTTTAATTATCAACAGCCTTTTACGTTCCCACTGCTGGGACATTTACCTCCTTTGTGTGAGAAGAAGTGGGAAGTGAGTAATCCACCACGCGGGCCCAGTGCGGATGGTTGGAAGTCAGGAGTCTTGTCGTCAGATTATAATCAATTGGTTCCAAGATATTAATACCGGTTTCCTTACGATTACATTTTAGCAGAAATAAAGGGTATAAAAAGACCCATAACGAATATTATTTTTCAATACTAGTTTTTGAGGTTATAAATTTTCTTTAATTACCTCAATGACCTGTTTACTATTCAAAGCATCCATCAGCACAATGTTTTAGAAAATGTTGTTGTTCAATGTTTTTGTTTTTGTTTTATGTTTTGTTTTGTTTTTTACAATGTTTTCAATGTTTGAGTATGCTACATTGAGTTACCATAACACGTGATTTATCACCCCAAAACAGAAGTCGTTCACCAGCAATCATTTTTGCGGAGGGTTACTTAGTTTGATGTTTACATAATGCTTGGTTGACGGCTTCGTGGAGGGTCCATTTACACTCTGTTTAATATGGATCAGGAAACAGGAAAAACTGTTCCAGGAAAATTAAAAGAACAATTATAAATTCAAGTATACCTACACAGGATAGTGATTCAGGTATGTAGCGATAAAAAACCCAACTGCAATATTAATTAATAATATTGCAGTTGAGTTTTTTATCGCTACATACATCGCTATATAGGTATGTGAAAAAAGTTGTTTGGTATCTTGCAAGAAAATATTATGGACATATTTATTTATGAACTTTGGAAGACTTACAGCTAAAGAAAACAGAATAAAAATGGTGAGTGAGACTGAGAGCCAATTAAAAGTCTTCACTTCTAAATAATAGACTGGAAAAGACAGTGTGAACAGCACAGCAGTACCCACACAAAAAATGTCACGCATACCTACAAAATACTTATCAACTACTAGTACTTATCTAAACTAAAAAAGCTCAGGCTCAGGCACTTTCTGGCCGTGGAAACACTTGCGAAAGGATCGAAATCATGCCGTTTAGATACTTCATTAAAGTTCCGGCTTGCACGCACAATAAACGAATTCTGCCTGTAGTTAGTGGAAGTAAATGGAACACGTTGCGGTGGATACCATCGCTTTGACCTTCCGGGGACGTTGAGGTAAAAGGAGAAGGGAACTACTCCATACATTCCTGGGCCCAAGTGTTAACTGAATCAAACTGGCCTTATTTGTAAGAGAATATAATAACAAGGCCTCACTGAAAATTTGGTGAAATTTGGCTATCCAGGAATCAAGTTATATGAAATATAGTAAAAGTGAGGTTATATTATAACATTGCAGTTTTATATGTTTTTTTACGAAATACTTTTGAATGGCTATGGTCGTGTTATGGTTTTATGCATGGAGCGTGTGTAAAGAGTCAAAGGTCTGACACGTTTGGCTCTCTCGCGCCCCAGACACTCGCTACAGTCGAAGACAAGTTTCTTCATTCAATATCTTGCACTTAGAAGCAGTAGGCACCTACCTTTTAAAAACTAAATAAGGGACAGGAGGATTTAAAATAAAACACAAATATATGACTAAAACATGTATTATTCATCTTCAATAATTAGGAGAATATCGTCTAAGAATTGTGCAGGGGGTACAATATTTTCTTGCGACCAGTCGCAATCATACAGTTTACACAGCGATCCATGTCGTCAATATCCGATCGATAGGCGTAAACAGTTGTCCAAAATAGAGAGCCAGGTAATTTAGAAATGCAAGATCCTATTTAAAGCCGAGGTCGTGGGGTTAAACCATAAAACAAGGAAAATACGTACACACTCAGAACGAAAAACAACGAACGAGTGCCATCTGTCAATCGGTGACAGACTGATGTCAGACAGGAATGTTGTCAGCAGAGAAATTAAAGGAAATCGATTCGCTATGAATCAATTCCACAAAAAACTACTCGTTACTTGATTTTCATACATTTTCTGAGATTTTACCGATTTATTCGTCATCGATTACTAACATTTCAGGCATTGTTTAATCGATTATTTAGAACTTAATTTAAGTTTTCTCGCTTCCTAGATAGAAACCAGGTACCATATTTTGTGATTTTCCTTAGAAAAATATGACGGTTTTTTTAATACACATTTCAACTAGTTAACTGCTGGGCCCAGAAGTCCCCTTCTCCTTTGGATAGAATCTCGGAGCTATTAATGTTATTATTTAAAATCTTAAATAATAGAACACAGTCTGAAATTTCTCGACGGTTCGTTAGGGGTAAAATATGATACTTCTTACAGAGGCTGAGGTAATCTTCAGATCGGACATATTTAACATAAGTAACATCACGCTCAATTTCCCGAAGGTCTACAGGAATACCACACACATTTCACCATAGGTACATGTTTTCATAAGGGACGAGGGAAAGTAAATATTCACATTAACCAAACAAGTAAAAAACCAAATAACACTGTGTCCAACGTATAAAATCGAACCCGAGACTAATATCTATTTTGACAAAGAGACAATTATAGGCGTCCTCGGCAATAGCCATTTTTTTCACGAAATCCTAATGTGAATGAGTACGTATAATTTTAAAATTAAAAATACTCATAACGTTTGCAATTTACTTAGTTTAAAGATTTACTACATTATATATTAGTTATTGGTGATACTATTCGTGCTAAAAAAATTATACGTGCTGCTGAGTTCGTACCGTACGCGTTGTAACTTTACGGGTCCACGAGTTCATGCTAGGGCGTCGATTAGTAACAAAATGACGCTGACGTCATAGAACATTGACATAGGTAGAGGTATTTCCCCTCGTTAAATTGTCTGTAGTGTTTAACTATTATCTCGCGGAACGCGGAAACATTGTTTTCCTTGTATTTTTTATCTCGAATCAGTTTTGTTTTGATTCACTGTTTTTAATTTGAAGGACTATATATAGTAAACAATGATTTGTTTATTAAGTTAAAATTAAAGCACGTTATTAAAATTAATATTATCAGTACCTACCTAGGAGGCTAGGACACGCACCGTTTTTTATAGTTACGTACACTCAAACAGACTTCGCGACAATATACCAACAAAAATCTGTGCATCAGGTAAAAAAAAAAATAACACCAACTAACAACATGAGACTATTTATTAACTTTATTCGAACCCGTAATTATTGATTTGATTAAGGACAACCAAAAATCACAACATCGAAAAAAATGGAGGGAATGGGGGGCGACATTTGCCCAGGAGCGCAGTTCAGGCTAAACAATAATTTAAGAAAAACAAAACAAAATTAGGCTTTTAATTGGTCTGTATTACTTACTTAAAAAATCATCACCAGCACACATTGACAATACGACACAACAGGAAAACACGACAAACCTCAACATCTTGACGACTAAACTCACTATGACATCGACAGAGGCTCGACCGGTCATTTATACTAGTTTTATTTAAATATAAATTAATTTATTAGCATTTTGCTTCTGAATCATAAACTTTGTTGATACTTATTGATTAAATTAATGTGGATGACCTGTGAGATAAACTCGTTGCGAGATAAAAAATAAATAGCTATATATGTTAAGTGATTCTCTCTCGCGGCAACATAATAACAGCCACACGAGCCGATCTTCAAGGTTAAGCTACACTTGTCGAGGTTGGTTCGTGGATGGGTGTCGTTTTTTTTTCTTATGTCCGATTTTTTTCGGGGCTTGCTAGGATAACCATCTTAATTTGAAATCATTAGGTTGGTAGGACTTATAATTGAAATACAAACCAATTTTCAAACGAAATCTGATAACCATCTCAAATATCTATAGGTGTGTTGTCCGTGAGAGTACCTTTAGTAACCATAGCTGATATTTATTATGTCCCAACCTGTTTCGAGGCCTACAGGATAAACTTGACTTTCAAAATAGAATAAAAAACGTAGTGTTTTAACAAATGAGAGTTCCGTACCTAGGCGTTTTTAAACTGTTCAAGCGGCGAGTTCTTTTTCATGAAGCCTCGTGACTGCTGAGCATGAGGTCCTAAGTTCGTTTCCCGGGTCGGGCTAAGTGATATTGGGTTTTTCCATCAGGAATTTCTCAGTAGCAGCTAAGGATTCTGGATTGGTTGATAGCAATAGGCTCGCCCCCTATTTAATACATGGGACTTAAACATAACTGGCGAAATGTGGGTGTACTATTGGGTATCTCTGCCCAACTTTCGAGCATTACAGGCGTGATGTTATGTTATGTTTCTTGAAGAGAATGTTTACACAGGCCAGTGTAATGTAACTGCTACTTTTGCAAAGTGGCCCAGTTATTGGTTACGTTTTTTTTTTTGTATTTTGCAGGAGACAATGGGAAATTGGGGACGTTCTATTTTGATTATAGTCATGGTAATATAATCATAATTCTTTATTTATCTCGACATCACGAATTACAGGCGCTGGTATATGCACAAACTTATATGTATAGAGAAAGGTGTCTGAAGAAGGAAGGCCCTGAGTTACAGATCACCTCTCCGGCTTAGAAATACAAAACCTGTTGATAGACTATCATTAACACTCCAAACGGGATATTTACCATATTTACTGTTTGTTTTGAGTTCCCGATATTTACCGGTTGCAGGTTTCCGGTTTCCTGGTTTCTATACAGTTTTCACTTGTATTTTAGGGAAACTAAACATATTACATACTTATAGGTATGAACCAGTTCCCAAGCTATACAAAACCAGTTTATGCGGATCTCTCATTGTACGGGAAATCTGTACAAAGCGACGCCATGATATACTGGAAATGTATCGCTTGATGAGTCGCCGTGTGTAGGTCCCCATATCAAAAACACCAGGGGGACATGTCAATCTAGATCAAAAAAAACCCTTGAACCTCACAAATATCCAAAGTTGTCATCAAAATATGTCATCATTCAGTAGGAAGTACCGAGGTTATTATAACAGCTGGTAACTAATACAAAACAAAGAAGGAATTGCGAAGGAATTTAAGACCTTATCAGTGATCAAGAGTTTACACAAAATAAAGGCAACATAAAATAAAGTAGCAAGATTATCTACCTAATTTAAAATATATATGAAAGGTTTATCCAAGAAGTCACATTACACATCAGAATCTTATCAACAAAAACAGCCGCTTTATAAAATAATTATGTAAAAGTAATGTGAACAAGTTCTTTGATAAGGGAACCCTAAAAGTGGTTTAAGTAAGAAGTTGAACCTCCTTGCGAGTGGAGCTCAGAACTCGTTGAGACGCCGAGATGTTCAGATACCTTGTGTTGTTGACCTGTGTCGTGCTTTGTGCCGGGTATAAAGAAGGCAAGTACTTTATATTAAAATACATAATGGCATGGATTGAGATCATAGATTCGCCAAAAATACGTTTCTATTTCATGGACTATGACATTTTAATAGTATTGTCTCGCTCTCGCATAATGGCGAGCATAATACGAGGTGAAAGGGACAAACGTATTCAGTACATCGTTCTGAACCCCCCAAATAGAAATTTTTCATCGGTAATTTAAAAAAAAACAAAACACTTGTAGGAAACATTTGTTTTTTTTTTGGTGTAGGGGTTCAAAATAATGTACTTACTGAATACGTGGTAACCGTTTGTGCTTCTGTGTCCATTCCATCCTGTATTGTTTCTTATGAGAACTACGAGCTTACTCATCTTAGTGTAAAAACTTTTTCGCGTAACCTGAGGACGGTAAGTGCACATCTATGATTTAAATCTATGGATAAGGTCGAAAAATTTGAAAACCTAGCTATCTATCAGAAGGCTATTTTAAATTATTATTTGTTTCTTCCCTGCCTCAGAAAGTGCGTTAAGCCATTGGTCCCGGTAGTCATTTGAAGATCTTTGATCTTTTCGTTACAGGTAGTCAATGGCCCTAAATTCTGACAACCAGTCTTACCAACGGTTTTCGTATTACCCATTACTGAGTTGTGGAGGTCAGATAGACAGTCACTCTATGTTAAATACTGGTATTTACCTGCATCCGGTTAGACTGGAAGCGAACCCTAACGTATTTAGGAAAAGGCTGGGAGATGATTTTAAATTATTATTTGTACGATCTATGACTTACGAGTATGTAGAACTTACACAGATTTTTTTTGTGAGTTCCAAAGTTTACTTAAAATTGCGATGTTACCTGTGCTTTTTTGTATAATTGACTAGTTCAACTTGTGTCTTGCTCAGTCTGCGAGCGCCTTAAATCAACACGGGTCCTGCGTTCAATATCAAGGTTGGACAAAGTATTATTAGGGATAGAAAATAAAAAGCAGCCCAGAGTGTGGATTTGTGCTCAATTTACGGCAATACTATAGTACTCGTCCCGCTAAAACATGGGACTTAAACAAAAGTGGTGAAAAGTGAGGGTACTATTAAGTACACCTCTGTCTAACCCTTCGGGGATTACAGGCGTGATGTTATGTATATTATACACCTAAGTTTACTTAAATTGCGCATTTAGCAAAATCAATTTCAAACAGTATTGATTAACGTTTTACGTTTTCAGGAACATTATTGTTTTGGAAGCCATACTATTAGGAAATAGGTTTTTTCTCAAAGAGGAAAACGTTGTTTCACAAGAAATCGATTACGAATTTCGCTAAGTGTATACATTTCATTGCACGTGACTGTACACGTTTCCCCGAAGAAAAAGATTTAATGTGTAAGAATTTACGTTTTCATTGTGTTTTTGCGTTTTACGAGAAACGAGATGTTTCAATGAGGGGAAGTACCAACTTTACAGTGCTATCTCTTCTTTTTTAAGTTCTTTCCATAGGTTCTTATACCCGTAAGTACCTATACGGGACCTAATGCTTTTAAATACCTATCGCAATTCACTTTTCTCAAATTTCAATAAAATATATTAAAAATCTTCGCCTTCCAGAAATCCTTTGTTGCAGACGTGACCCGGAGAGGGGTCTTGTAGCAATCATGAAGTTTCTTGTACGTAAAAACTATTCTCATTTATTTATTTCTAAGCTAAGCCCCTATGGCTTTGCTATAAAAATGTACTTGTAAGGAAGAATTCCGGTATAGTAGAGATTTCATACGTAAATCATCATTACTCGTAAAAGAATAAGATTCATATTAACATGAAATTCTTATTCACATCCGCTTATTCAGCAAAGACAAGTCCACGGGCTGGTACCAAGGTATAGTAAGACCACCTAATTCAGAGACTTCAATAATTATTTTTGCTTTAGGTTTTCTTAATTTTAATATGCATTCAACTTATAAAAAAATAATTTAAAGAAAAACAAAAAACCCGACTGCGTAAAAACTAATTTTAAAAAAATACGTGAAAAAATTAACTTAAATAAAAACTAAAAAGAAAGAAACAAGCCCAGTAGTTTACGCCCTCCTTTGCGTCGCGCAGTCGGGTAAAAAATACCTCCAATCAATAATCCCTAATTTCTTTTCAGAACCATGCCAACCAGAAGCAGAATTACCTTCCAATATACTACCTGATCTTGAAAGCTTTGGAAAAAGTTCTCGCTTGAGAGACAGCGTTCAGTACCTTGACGTGCAAGAAGGAATATCTTGAAAGAGACTCCCTGTATATTAAAAGTATATATTTTTAAGTAAAGTGTACTTACAAATGTGCGGAGTTGATTGCATTTTTGATTAAGTAAAATAAAACTGATATATGAGTAACAGTGCCTAGTGTAAAATCAAAACAACTCAAATTATTGCAGTCCTCTGATGGACATAGGCCTCTCCCAAAGTGCGCTACAATAAATACCCTATCCTGTCTGCCTCCCACATCCAGGTTGTCCCAGATTACCTTTTCAAGGTCGTTAGCCCATGACCTACGTAGCTGGGGGGCATCCTACGTTACGCAAAACTACGTTCATGCGGTTTTACTTTGGAGTTACAGTGTTTTTGATTAGCCGATATAATTGAGATTGGAGTAAAAAATATTGACAGAACAATAACCCGAAAATATGTAAGAGGTAGATTACAGAGAGAGATTAGAACTTGTGTTGGTTTTTTTATTGTTCCGGAAGTAAGTATGCATTAACTACGGAATTTTCAACTGCATGCATCTGATTATGATCATTTCATCACCTTTTTTTTCGGTTGGGAAATCATTAAATGACTCCTCATCCATAGGACGATGCTAGAACCAGAGTGATCTAAGTGACATTTTTGGCAAAAATGTTTTTTTTACACAATTGCATGGAAAAATCATAATTCTTTCATGCTATACTGATCTAAGTGCTTCCCAGTATTATTTTCCTTGAGAAATCACAACATCTCACTATAGAATCGGTGCGATTTGCAAAATGGAGACATGCCAGACTGATCTAAGTAATGAGGCGCACTTAGATTTAGGTTCAAGTATACTTAGTTACAATGATGACTACACGGAAACATATGAAACGGTTGATTTGAAACCAAATGATATAGATTCTGAAACTTTCTTTTGTAACCTAAAGAATTATATACCAGAGAAAGCCCCTGAAACTAGACTAATATCGTATCAAAAAATGCAAGATATAAGAAAAGCTCTAAAATTTCTACCTCCTATCCATCATCAGTTTTACTTGACCCTACCACATGTGCCTAGAAGAGGCGGCAATCAGGAAGCACAAGATGATAATTTTTTGCCTGCTGTATTTGGTGATGATTAAAGTGATTTTTTCTTAACATATCAAAGTGAAAACTTACACTATTATCACATTTTTTTAAATTTGTGAACTGCCATAGTGATCTAAGTGATTTTTTTTTTTGTAAAACTAAGAATGTTAGTTTTAATAAATAACTCATACTGATAAAAATTGTTATTTTATTATTTAAAACTTTCATGAAGTACATATAACTAAAAAATAATAATAAAAAGCTCATAGATTTCAAATAATAACGCGTAACGCATTTCCTTCATTTTCTCAGAAACATACTATTGTGCCCTAGATCATTCTGGTTCCAGCGTCGTCGTTAAACTATTAAAAAACTGTATTTTACCTTTTGTTAGTCTTCATACAAAGACTTCATATAGTTGCAATATCTTCTGAAATTATTATCAAATCTTAACCATACACATTAGAAAAAGCGTTTATTCGTGGTGACATCCTAAATATTACAAAACATGTGAAGTGTGGTCCGACTACAAGACCTCTTGCCCCCCTGAAACATGCGCTGCTCTCGTGATCAAGTTCAGTTGTGACATTAGAATACCGTGCGAGAGGGGTTGTGTGTGCAAACCTGGCTATTTGAGGAAATCTCCCAACTCTACTTGCATACATGCATTTAAGTGTCCTGAGCTGGCGTATTCTTCAGAGTGTAAAGAGTTCATGTCAGTGGCGTGCCGCCTTCCTAGGTCAGACTACTGACGGATTATGTAACAAAAAAAAAACAAAATATATTGACCAAAAAATAAAGAAATTAAACGTGTTATAATTGATAGTTGTTTTTATTATCAGTTTACTGCTGCACATAGGCCTGTCCAATCGAACACCATTCAGTTCCATCCTCGTCAACTCTCCGCCTTCTGCTAACAGCCATTGTAACATTCTATTGTTACTTTTGCGTAATCATAGGTGAGAGAATTAATCACAACACAAACTAAAACATTATAGCTGTTTTTCCTGAAATTAAAGGCAAAGGTTTTAAATATTTACAATTCTAACCCTTAAAGCTTAACCATCAATTGTTTATTTTTGTTATTAAAGTGATGAAAAGAGTTAAATTACGGGTAAAAGTTATGGGAACAAAATGACAACACATTATATTTCTTACTTTCCTAGCGTCCCGCCACATGCGACTTTTTATAAAGATTTTTCCGACTTTTTTGTTGAATTTTCCAAAAACTTTCCTTCATACAAACTCGTCCTGTTAATTTCGAATACAACAAAAAAATCAGTTACATCGGTCAAGCAAGTGCAGCAAGTGATGCTCCGTCATACATTGTAGCATTTGATTTTTATTTCTAGAAAAGTCAGAAGATCAGAAAGATTTAACATTGTCACTTACAGTAAACATAAAAAATATATATATATAACGGCCGAATTGAGAACCTCCTCCTTTTTTTGAAGTCGGTTAAAAAAATAATCTTTAACTACAAGTTAACCATAGAGCTCGAGAGGAGCTCGTGGCTAAATAAGAACAGCCGCTCGGGTCGATCTTTAGGTTAAACCGTGCTTACCTAGGTTAGTCCGTGGATGGGTGTCCACCCATTACATACCGTGTTTCCTACGTGCCTCGGAAAGCACGTTAAGCCGTTGGTCCCGACTGTGATTTGTAGATCTTTGACAGTCGTTACAGGTAGTCCCGTAGTGGCCCGAAAGTCTGACAACCAGTCTTCCGGAGTATCGTATTACCTAGCACTAACTGGGTTGTGGAAGTCAGATAGGCAGTAGGTATTCAGCTGCATCCGGTTAGACTGGAAGCCGACCCCAACATAGCTGGGAAAAGGCTAGGCAGATGATGATACAAGTTAGCCATATACCTACTCTTTACAGAAACAACCTGTGAGGAAAATGAAGTGTATACGGACTGCAAGAGATCTTGCCCCCCTGAAATATGTTTTTCACTCACGGTACAGTTCAGGTGTGCCTACGAACCGTGTCAGAAGGGATGTATTTGCAAGCCTGGCTACTTGAGGGAAGATGATGAACCTCCCACTCCTTGCATACCGATATGTCAGTGCCGTGAGAAGAAGAATGCGAAAGAATGCCAGGTGTAACAATGAATAGGACTTTGGAAACTGAAATGAATAATCTTCTTCTTCTTTCGTATTCATGGTACGTCTTGTGTCATCACCTAGATCCACATTAATCGCGGTGTCAGTTGTATTTTTAGTCATCTAAAGCGCGATTTATACAGAAACGGCGTAAGGTGAAGGCGCGGCGCAGGCGCAGCGTGGGCGTGATGCCGCTTCAAAACGTTTTCATACAAAATGTACGTAGGCGACGTGTTGTGAATTACACTCAAGCGGCGCGACGCAGGCGTTCTTTCGTTTCCATAAATTCCAAGCCTACGCTGCGCCTGCGCCGCGCCTTCACCTTACGCTGTTTCTATATATTTCGCATCTAACGAAAGTGAGGGGTGGGAATTGAGTAATTAACATAACGTAACGGTAACAATAAATATTAGGTATTTTCAAAAACTTCATGCAGTTTTCCTTTGCCTTTTAAAAGTACTACAAACACACATCACGCTTATTTTCACCAAAGGATTAAGCAGAGAATAGAAATAGTACACCCACATTTTACCAGTTAAAATGATTTTAAGTTTGAAGTCGAGTATGGTAGTAGGGGACGAGGATATTGCCACAAACCGATCACAAATCCAGACGTCCCCACTGAGAAACTCAAAATTAAGCTTTTGCCTTTGATGGCACTAAAATTACGTTTACCTAACTACCTTTTTACCACACTCTTTTCAGAACCCAGCTGCACTGGCGAAAATGAAGTATATACAGACTGCAAGCAATCTTGTCCACCCGAAGTATGCTTTTCGATCGTCGCCTTTTTCGACTGTTCTGAGGAGGAGCCTTGCACGAAGGGATGTGTTTGCAAGCCCGGGTATTTACGGAAACATATGAATTCGCCCTGTATCCCGACCTGCAAATGTCCCCAGAGGGTGAATGCACCAGAATGTCAGATTAAAGAATAAAAAAACCTAGAGGAACGAGGGAACTATCTACTGTTTTGGCCGTTTGAGTAAAAAGTTGCATTTTGAAATGTATGTCGATTCGACATTAGGCGATATGTAATTTGAACATGGATTATCTAGACGTATTTATAATTAATAAACAAACCTGTTATAATCACATTTTTTTTGTTTTTATTTTCCTTGCTGTAAATTGGCTAACAAATCAAAACATATTAAATTAAGGAGCGTCAGCCTAGGCAGGAAGTTGCATTAGGTTTTCAAGGTCAAGGTCAGTTGACCTTGACAACCCAGTACTAGGTAAAGGTTCGGCTACATGCTCAATCGGTATATCTCACAAATCATCATTTGCCTAGCCTTTTCCGTGCTTTAACGTGCTTTCCGAGGCACGGAGGAAACTCGGTATGTAATACGGTCACCCATCCACAGACCAACCTAGGCAAGCACGGCTTAACCTAAAAATCGACCCGAGCGCCAGTTATTATTAAACCACGAGCTCCTCACAGATGGCTAGCACAAAACGCAATTTTGTACAAAATTGATTTGCTCAATTAAGCATGTACACACGTCAAGACGGTACGTGTACAGTGTTTGCGCCAATTTTTGCACAAATCGTTTGCCCTATCGTGTAGTAGACACCATGCAGTTTTTGCGCCAATTTTTGCACAAATCGTTTGCCCTATCGTGTAGTAGAACCTTTACACAGATACCTTTTAGTAAGACTGTTAATCAAACTTTCGGGCTTGTGACCACCCATAACCCCTGTCTAAGATGTAGAAATGTCAGCCGCTACTAACAGCGTAATATGCTTTCTAAAACACAGTGTTCTCAACATTTACCTATCCGTGATATTAAACATTACCAAAACTCTTTTCAGAACCCAAATGCGACGAAAATGAGGTGTATACAGACTGCAAAGAATCGTGCCCACCCGAAGTATGCTTTTCGATACTCGCCTTTTACGATTGTTCCAGTGCTGCTCCATGCACGAAGGGATGTGCTTGCAAGTCCGGGTATTTACGGAAAGAAATGGATTCACCCTGTATACCCATTTGTCAATGTCCGCAGCTAGAAGGTTCACCTGACTGTGAGGAAAAGGCGTAGCAAATAAACTGTTTTCCGCTCATTAAATCTACCTACTTGGCCGCTCCGATTGACCTTGATTTGAGAGAAGAATAGAAGCATTTCACTTTAGGCGTTGGTAAAGATAATTAAAGGGGCATGGGTTAAGGGTTTATTAAATATAATAAACATTAACAATCACCTGTTATATTTTTTTTATTTCCCATGCTCCCCAAGGGATTGATTACTAAATTATCAAATGATGTTCTCTTTATTGCAATCTTCAAAAAGAATGCAAAGTCCGTCATCATCCCTTGCATATCCATCGTTGCAGTAGCAGGAGGGGTGGCAGTCAGTGTAGGTGTGAGGACAGCTGGTCCTGTTTTGTAAATGAAGCGTGTGACAGATGTTATCGCATGGACCTCCGCACGCGAAGTGTTCGTTGGGACCCGGGCATTTGTCTGAAAATAACATATTAATATTGCTTATTGCACTGAAACTCTTTGACCTGCATCATCCGCTGGGCAAAACCCTATGACTTCAATTTCTTCCAATCTAGGGCTAACAGCCACTGGTTGTACACACACAATAACAGAGACGAAGATAAAGATGGCATAGTCTGATTTGGCTTGAATGTGTCCTGGTGGCTGAGAGAATGTCATGCTCACTCAAATGTCTCGCTGATGGTGGCGGGTGTGTCGGGTCATTTAGTTCCCTTCTATATGGTTGAGTTAAATGGCGCTGATCCATGCGTCATGTTCGTGAACAGGCGCTGTCAGTTGGGACTGGTCATCTCTTAAATGCCACGGTTTATTTTAATTACGTTTTTTTTAAATTGTTTGTTTAATCTTTTACTCTGGACGCTCTTAATGTGCACGTCTTTGTACATCGTTCTCACATATATGTATAATCTCAACATGAATGATGTAACCAAGATTTTGTAACAATATTTTGATTTAAAAGAGTGTCCATTCTTCTCCATAGAAATCTACGATTAGGAATGTGCAACTACAGTACTTTCGCAAGTTATTATGCCTTGTGACTGTGACTGTAGCTTAGCTTTTTTGTTTTTGACTTTGAAAAGTGCCTGTAATGGTCTAATTGAAATAAATGCTTTGACTTTGACTAGTAATTATGGCTTCTAAACTAACTTCTAACTTCTTCTTCTTCTTCTTACTTTAAAGTAATACTACTTTAGCGAATTACAATTAATCATCATCTGTCCCCCCTTTCCTAGCTGAACTGCGGTTCTACAACCAGTCGAACTGGATACAGCTGAATACCACTAGTTTACAATGCAGCAACTGCTTGATCTTTATAAACCAGAACTGGGTAGGACTGGTTATCAGCTTCTGAATAACTGTAAGAACTCTCAAAGAGATACGACTTAATCTGTTTTTATTTAAGTACGAAATGAATACGCCTTTTCCAGTACCAATAACTGTATTTATAAACTTGTGCACATTGAAACAGAATATGAAACTTGGTATTTAAATCTTAATATACTACCCAATATGTAATTTAACAAAGATTACTTCTCCTAGAAAACCTTTTTGGCGGGAACTGTCAAAATCAACTTTTTTTATTTGACACAAGTCACTAGTCAAAGATTGGACCAAGGAGTTTTAATAAACTCTTTGGTAAAATCAAATACTATCAATTTTATATTTATTTTTAATAAATACCAACAAATGTTATTCACATTTAAAAATCATGACACTGTGACATCACTTAGTCTTTTGCAAAGACATTCAAATATTTTGGTCTTATGCCTAGGTGCCTAGGTAAAAAATACTAAACTGGAGTATTTTCAACTCTCGGCGCTAAGGTGAAATTAATTAGGCGTTGCATCGTGTTAGTAAACATTAGACTTTTTTACTTACCACATTGCTGCTCTGATACACACTCTCCGCCTTCTACGTTTCTGAAGAACCCTTCCCCACAGACACAGTTGTAATTACAAAGTGCGAGGTCCACCACGCATTCTATATTATCTTTACGTGTCTTACAAGTCTTTTGAGGAGGGCACGTAGGCGTAGAGCAGACGTATATTTCGTTTTGCCCGCATTCTGAAATAAAAATAATTGTAGAAACATTAATAATTAATAATAAATAAATTCTTTATTTCACCAAAAGCCATTACAGTACAGGATACACAGACTAAGCGCATACAAGGCTTATAAGTAGGTCACAATAATGTTAATACTCTGACTCTTAAACTAGGTGTATGTGCCTGTGTCTTAGGAGGGGTTGTTCCCGTTCGTCCACACCCCGTCGTCCACACTGTTGACGACTGGGAAAGATGCGTTCTGTTCGTTCACAGTGTAGACGAACAGAACGCAACATTCCCAGTCGTCCGTACCGATTGTTTCGTGTCTAGTTTATGAGTCAGTGTAAAGAAATTTTAAATTATATTTAATTGATTCAACGGTTTAATCAATTTAAAAACAAAATATTTTTTTATTTAAAATCATCAAATGTTAAAATAATTAACAACAATTCTAGTTTTTATCACAGATCAACATAATTTACAATAATTAAAAGGCAATATTTTAACTAATATTTTTTTGGTATTATATAAACGTTTTTAAAGTATATAATAACAACATAATATGTACTAAGTAGTGTTTAAATTCATCAGTATTTTTCATCATCAAAAAATCTTCAGATTTACTAGGTATGTACTTTTTAAAGTATTTGCCTTACTAAAGTAATAAAGCTAAGTACATAATATTTTAAAAGTATGTTTATTATATAAGGAAATACTATCATCATATTTTCTTTATTAACTCTTAGACTAGACGTGAGATGACGGGGTGTGGACGACTGGGAATAATGCGTTCTGTTCGTCCACAGTGTAGACGAACAGAACGCAACATTCCCAGTCGTCCGCACTGTGGACGACGGGGTGTGGACGAGCGGGAATGACTCCTTAGGAGTCAGTGATTCTCCGTAAAAAAACAAAGTCAAAGTAAGTATACCAAAACGGGACGTTACAACAATAAGAAAATGGTGTAAAAGAAAACAGAATATAAACTGACTGATAGTATATCCGGTTCACTATATACAAAGGTATTTTCAAATTGCGGAAGAAGGCATTCCACAATATACACACAGTCTGTGATCGAGGATCCGTCTGCCCAAAAGCCATCAAGGATTCTTTTATTTACATAACCGGCTCTAAGCTATTTCAGTTTGCTAACTTTGCAAGCTATTCTTTCCAAAGAACCTCCCTGCACCAGCAGTAGAGTTAAAAAAGTAGTTATATCTATAACACAAAAGCAACATTGAAAAAGGTATCTAAAGTTCTATTTCCTGTAAAGATTAGAATATATCATGTTATTCGTTGTACACCGTCAACACCGTTCTGGCGATGATTACCAACAGACTGGATTGCCCTTATATCCGTCAATGCTGTAGCAGACATATTGTTACCTTGTATTGTTCGTTTTTGATTGTGCTTTTTATCTGTATCATTATTTGTCTTTGTTGCCTGTCTCTAAAATTTTCTGTATCTGTTTGTATATGAATCTTGTTACTTGAAATAAACTAATTTTAATTTAATTTAAAAATATAAATTGGGCAGGCGAGGCCCGAGGGAAAGAAAAAGGATAGTGAACCATATAGTGAGGACACGGGAAGATTGTTGAGTGCCCACTGTACCCCACACAGCAGATGAACAATACAAGAAAATATTAATGACTCAATGTGTATTTATTAATGGAGGCTTGGTTCTATTTATATGATCGTTACTTTTAGGCTCTTATTTTTCTATCGTGTGGGTCGTAGTTGGATAAATAATAACGCAAAATACGCGCTTAGACGTGGAGTTGCGGACATCGGCCCGTTATACAATACAAATACTTAATAGACACGTTTTAAAATACAATCAATAATTTTTGAAATACGGGATATTTTCAGTTATAGGCTTTATCAGATCAACTTTTCTTTTTGTTAACTGCCTCGTCGGTCTATGGGTAACAAGCGCAACTGCAGAGCAAGAGTGGTCCAGGGTTCAATTTTCCAGTACGGGCAGAGTGTTATTAGGTTTTTCCGTCAGGAATTTCTCAGTAGCAGTTTCGCCCCTCGTTAAATGGGACATAGCTGGTGAAATGTGGGTGTATTATTAGGTACACTTCTGCGTAACCCTTTTTTTTCGGATGGGAAATCATCAAACAGACAAAGACAGACTTTTTTTTGTCAGACTTTTACTGACTAAAACCCATCCATGTTCCTTCTTTTGCCCTTTATGTTCCAGGGCCGCGGTATCTCTTTCGAACAGTCCCGCAGCCCTGGCAGGCATCGGGCCTTGCGGGCCCCTCCTGTTTGCTGACATCTCTTTGAGGCGCGCGTGGAACACGAACGCGCCGTCGACACGGCCTGTCGTCATAAGACGGACGGACGGCGAGCTAGCCCATTACTCACCGTCCACAGGCCCGTTCTGCGTAACCCTTCGGGGATTACAGGCGTGATGTTATATTTATGTTTTTTTTTTGTTTTTCATATTATTTTCTAGGAATACAAATTTATTTTCGCGGCCGGTAAAATAATTATATAAACACTTGCCTGGGAAGCTTACCGGGGTTATTGACATAATATAATCCATATAGTCAGCATAATCCCCTACACTGCACCCCACGCAGAAAATAAACAACACAAGAAATGATCTCAACATGTCGACGACTCAATATGTATTAGTAAACTTGAGGTTTGATTCTATTTATATGATCGTTTCTTTTGAGCCCATTTAGAGATCCTTCTATTAATGAAAAAATGGTCTTCATTGGACTGTTAATTTTATTTTATATGAAGTGTTAATGTACTTTAGTTATATTTTAACTCCTACAGATTAACTTAATCTAGGTTCTAACATCTATATTGCAGATACCTTTATTTAGTTCTAGTTTAGAACTGCTCGGGATCACAACCAAATTTTATTGTTCGTTTAATTTTATAGTGTAGACAATATGCCATCTGGAAACTGTGGGATACTTACCCGAAATACTAACCATTTCGTTTTAGTATCCGACGGGAAATTTTAAAATATAGCCTATGCATTCGAAAATAACGTAGCTTCCCATTAGTGAAAGAATTTTCGGGATTGGGTCAGTAGTTCCGAAGTTTCAAATTGTACGAAAGAACAAAATGTCCTTGTTCCCTTGACTTTGTTGAGAACTGTAAAACAAATAAATATATACGAGTAGGTACACTGTCCGTCACAAAATTGCATTCATATTTATAACATAGGCTTCTTATATCTTGGTATAAGAAGTAGTTTCTCTGGCCACAGTATGAAAATATGTGTGAAGTCTATTTCAACCAATGTAGGTACAGGTGGGCATATAGGTATAGGTACCCTATCAGTCAATCACCTACATGATTGATTGCTTATGCTATAGCTAAGGTCGGCCCTAATTGTACAACGTAATAAACAAATCAACTATTATCAGTGCTTTGTTTTGGCGGTCGATGAGAAAAAATCTAAGATTTCTTGCAGATTTCTCGAAATCTGCAAGAAATCTTAGATTTTTCTCATCAGCCGCCATATATTATATTGATACTCGGTACAATAATAATAACATACTGAACTCGTACCTCATTAATGCTTCACTGTGGTGGCAAAAAACTTGTAGGATAAGCTTTCAATTTAAAATAAACTATTGTATGAGTAGGTATTTATTTGCGTATTTATAATGCGGTTAGTCTTTGCAAAAATAAAAACAGGTTTTGATAAATCAATAGTTTAGCGGTCATCGACCATGCAAACAAATTAAGTTGAAAGTTGAGAGGTAATGTCCCGATTCTGAGCTACCTAAATACCCTTTTACTACAAGAGATGATCGAAGAAATCTATATATTTATATAATGGTAAACTGACTGGTTGGGTGATATATCAACACACAGTTCAAACCGCTGGTCCTAGAGACATGAAACTTGGAGGGTATGTTTTTGTGAAGAGTAAGTATCCACAAAGAAAGGATTTTTGGGAATTCCACCCCTAAAGAGGTAAAATAGGGAATGGAAGTTTATAGGTAGTCATGAAAGTCCGTCAGTTTTGAAGTTAGGATCTTCAAATTTTATGTTTATGCTGACGATTGAAAATTAATTTATAACTACGTGTCTTAGCGTTTTTGATAATTCTACCCCCGAAGGGTTAAAAAGGGGGATGAAGGTATGTTCCCGTTGGATATTTTTCGATATCCACGCGGGTGAATACGCGGGCAAAAGCTAGTCTTTGATATAACGTCCCGATACTTTTGGTAAAAAATCACCACAGAACAGGGATTTACCTGTTCGGTGATGATTTTTGGCGGGATTTACCGCACGCACGTATAAAGGTAGTTAGAAGTTGGTCTAAGTGTAAGTTCAGTTTTATTTATAAAGAAAGAGATAATCTAGTCTAAAAGTCTATGGCCAAAATATTTTTCCATAAGTTTTTCCTTTGCATATTGTCGCTTATTTATATTTGATCCTGAGATTTTTTATCGAAACAATATTGTATATTAATTAGTTCTGTCATTAAAAATTAAATAATCACGTCACATGGATGTTAAATACATACATAATATAGCCTAGAAGCTGCCAGCATTGCAATGCTGTCCGAGTACAGCGATATGGATATTTTTTATACTCTGTAATTCTTTCCCCTATCTATCTATACATATAATAAAACTGTAGAAAAGTCGTTTTTGTACATCGAAAAAAAAAACAAAAAAATAGCCAGGGTGTTAAAGGACAACCAATAGAACCCATTTCCAGCATTTTTCGAATTTTTGTCTGTTTGTCTGTTTGTCTGTGTATTTGTTCGGGCATCACGTAAAATGTACAAAAGCAATGTAGATAACTTTTATACACAACGATTGAGTGTAACTTGAAGTAACATTTAGTTTTTGTTGCATTGCAATCGGTTCAGTCTATCAATAGATATTTGAATTTAAAGTGTTACAGAAGTAAAATTAGGTTTACCTATGTGCAGTTGGTCTCACACCCGTCCCCGTAACTTTTATACACAACGATATGTGCGTAAATTGAAGTAATTGAACATTAAGTTTTTTGTTTCATCGTAATCAGTTCACACCTTATAAATGGAAAGAAAGAAAAATGTAAATTAATAAAATTATAATAGTGTTTCCGAAGTAAAATATTAAAACAGCGCCATCTATCGAACTCAGACTGGACTATATCTAGACATCAACTGCGTGCAGCATTGAATATAGATATTCGATAGATGGCATTGTGCGTGTGACGTTATTTTCTGATTGAGGCATGTTTAACTAAATACTGATGGAGAAATTCCTGACCTGTAGGGTACGTGAAATTTGTCACAACAGGTCCTTATTGGCTATTAAAGAGATAGTTATAAGTATACCAGGGAACCCGATCAGTCAATACGGTTTGCCCACACCGACAGTCGATGGGGAACGTATAAACAGAGAGTACGTATCAGAAATTAGTAGAAAAACAGAGGAACAGCGCCAGACGTTTGATAGGGTATGATGCAGTGTAGAAAACGCGTCGGGTGAAATCCTGTTTTTAGACGCACCGGGCGGAACAGGTAAAACTTTCCTAACCACAGTTATTTTGGCTCGAATAAGGAACTTTGGGAGTATGAAGAACAGAGTGTAAAGCTCTTCAACCCCCATTGAAAAGGGAGGATCCTCCGACCAGACGGGTGTTATGTCTGGTGGGCTACTGCCCTACAGTTGTTGTCGGGTTCTTCTATATAGTCTTAAGTCGCGAATACTTTACTTGCGCGATGCAGAATTTAGATATATTTAGATTTTTAGTTTATCCTCTGCGTCATAGATGGCGCTGTAGTACTTTTTGTAGTGCCGCTACATCACTCCTCCAAGACTAGGGTCGGTAGTAGAATGAGTCGTTGATTGCCAGGCCAGTGGAAAGTCGTTGCCGCATTATTCACGGTGAGTCGGAACTGTCTGCGGCGGTAGTGCGAACCCCTTGAGTCGGGGTCGGCGCTGCATGTGCTCCGTTGCGTCGGACGTGGTACAGCGCCATGATGTGGCTGACTGCTCGCATCGACCGGGAGGTACAGCTCTCAGCCGGCCGAAAGTGCAGTGCCAAGGTAGCTTGATGAGGCTGAGGGTGCTGACCAGGAATGTGCTTCCGCTGCATGCTGGTGGTCAGGAATACCCATTTTGAAGCTGGCTATATGACTCGCTGCTCGAATACTTGAGGAAGTTTGAGGAAGCTTACACTTCCTGGAAGTGATGTTGATGACGTCACGTTGCTCGAAGGCTGCGCTGACGTCCATTTCGGGGTCACCAAGTTGGGGGTACGGAGAACAGGGTGTAAAGCTCTTCAACCACCATTGAAAAGGGAGGATCCTCCGATCAGACGGGTGTTATGTCTGGTGGGCTACTGCCCAACAGTTGTTGTCGGGTTCTTCTGTATAGTCTTAAGTCGCGAATAACTTTACTTGCGCGATGCAGAATTAAGATATATTTCGATTTTTAGTTTATCCTCTGCGTCATAGATGGCGCTGTAGTACTTTTTGTTCTATGTTGCTAAAGTACTTTTTGTAGTGCCGCTACAGAACCAAAATAAAATTTCCCTTGCTGTCGCCTCTTCATGGATAGCAGCCACATTATTGCCTGGAGGAAAAACGGCAGACACAACATTTATAATTCCTATCGACTTAGACCGCACGGAAAGCCCGGTTTGCAACATATCGCGAAATAGCGATAAAGCAAGGGTTTTATGCGATTGTGTTTTAATTTTTTGGGACGAGTGCACTATGGCAAACCGCAAAGCTGTAGAAGCAGTGAATGTGGCAAAATGACCGGCCGATGGGAGGCATTACGGTGCTGTTCTGCGGTGATTTTCGGCAGACACTCCCGATAGTACCCCGAGGAACGAGAGCCGAAGAAATTGCTGCCTGTCTGAAGAGTTCTGTTTTATGGCGCAATATATCATCTACACGTCTGAGTGTACATATGCGTGCACAGTTGTGAGGCTGAGAAAATGCACAGGAGTTTCCCAATTTATTGTTACAAATAGGCGATGGCACATACCCCGTACAAGAAGATGGCAAAGTTATTTTGGTTGATAATCTCTGTTCTTGCGTTACATCACAACAGGAGCTAATTTCTTCTGTGTACGGAGATTCCACAAACATGGGAAATCAAGCCGGTTCTTGGCTATGTCAGCGAGCTATTTTGACTCCTCGCAATGTCCAAGCTGCGGCAATTAATTTAAAAATATTGATTCATGTGTCCGGGAATAGTAGAGAATACACCTCTACAAATACACTTATGGAAGAAGATGACGCCACGCACTACCCGGTAGAATTTTTGGATTCCCTCAACACACCCGGACTTCCAGACCGGGTGTGTTGAGGGAATCCAAAAATTCTACCCTGCCCACAAAATAGTTTTAAAAATCGGTGTACCAATAATTCTCCTCAGAAATTTATGTCCTCCAAACTTTGTATCGGCACGGCTCAAAGTCACAAATCTGCAGCAAAACATAATCGAACCTGAAATATTAACCGGTTGCGGCGCTGGTGATATTGTTTTATTCCAAGAATACCTATAATTCCTAACAACTTTCCTTTCTCTTTCAAACGAGTGCAATTCCCAGTCAGTCTCTGTTATGCCATGACGATTAATAAAGCTCAGGGCCAGACATTATCCGTTGCGGGGGTGGACCTAAGTATTGAATGCTTTTCCCATGGTCAACTATACTTAGCTCTTTCTCGCGGAAATAACCCCAATAACCTTTTTGTGTACGCTCCAGATGGTTCCACAGCTAATGTTGTTTATAAAAAAGCACTAACATAAATAAAAAAAAATGATTTGTATCGGAATCCTCCAACAGCGCTTCGCACAAAAAAAGACATTGTTAAGTTCCGACATTCACGCGAACGAAGTCGCGGGCACAGCTAGTTGATACATATAATTATTGTTTAGGTCTATTTCTTAACATAAAAAGCCAAGTCAGAGGCCCATGGGCGGCATAAAAACTCTGACACCAGGTTAGGCACTAGCCACACGATAAAGAAAGAAAGAACATAATAAAAAGAAACAAATTCAGATACTTCATCTTCTTAGCCTTTTCCCAACTATGTTATTTTCCGATATAAGAATCATGCCACCCAATACTAGCAAGTAGACAGGTAGGTCCTAATACAGGGCTGGATTCGTACCATACCTAATCATGACTGTACTGGTTTGGTTTGGGACACTAATGAAGGCTTGGTTCTATTTATATCAATCAAATAGATTGATTGAAAGTGTTATCGGGTAATCCATCAGGAATTTCTCAGTAGCAGCCACGGAGTCTGGATTTGTGCCCGGTTGATGGCAATAGGCTCGCCCCCTATTACATGGGACTTAAACATAACTGGGCAAATGTGGGTGTACCATTAGGTATGTACACTTCTGCCTAACCCTTTGGAGATTGCAGACGTAATGTTAAGGTTTTTTTTTCGTGAAAAATTTTTGCAGCTGGTCATATAAACACTTGCCTGGAAAGTATGTTGCAATAATATAATCTATATATTCAGCATACTCCCCCGGTAGCAGGTAGGTAGTAGGCAGGTAGCTAGGCATACAGGCTTCTTATATCTTGGTATAAGAATTTTTTTCTCTGGCCACTGTATGAAAACATGGAAGAACTTTATCTGTAGGTTATACTCTTGTTCGATTTCAACCAATGTCCCATCCATGATTGATTATGCTGTAGTTAGGGTCTGCCCTAATTCAGGAGCTCTTAAAAAAATCAACAATTATTATGGTTTGAATTTGATGGTCGATGAAAAAAAACCTAAGATTTTTTGCAGATCGACTCGTTGAATCTTCAAAATATATCTATATTCGGTACAAAAATAATAACATACTGATCTCGTACCGCACTAAAGCTTCATTGTAGTGTCAAAAAACTTGTAGGATGATCTTTCAATTTTAAAATAAACCATTGTATCAGTGGCCATTATGTAGCTTCGTATTTATATTGTGGTTAGTCTTTGCAGAAAGAGAAATAGGTTTAGATAAATCAATAGTTTAGCGATCATCGACTCTAACCGTGCTAACTTCAAAGTAGATAGGTGATGTCCCGACTCCCGGCGTATGATTGGACTACCTAAATACCCTTTTATTACAAGAGATGATCGAAGAATTCTTTAGATTGCTGTAATGTCCCGAGCCTTTTCGTAAAAAATCATCATCGGACAGGTAAATCCCACTCGTATAAAGGTACTTAGAGGTTGGTCTAAGTGTGAGTTCAGCTTTATTTATAAAGAAAGAGATAATCTAGCCTAGTCTACGGTAACCCGCTAATATAATTTTTGTTGAGTGTATGAGTTTTTCCTTTGCAAATTGTTGCTTCTTTATATTAATTTGATCATGAGAATTTAGAGTATCTATACAAAACAAATAGCGAAGCAATATATTATTATTTGATATTCATTAGTTTTCTCATCTAAAACTACATAATCGTTCCACATGGAAGTTAAATACCTACTTACAAAATATAGCCCGAGCAATGCTGTCCGAGCGATGCGGATTTTTTTTAATACCGCGTAATTCTTTCCCATTTTGATACATGCACGACTAATTATTTATAATTAATTATATTATTGTTTAAGTCTATTTTATTAACATTGACATTTTTAACATAAACAAATTCAGCTACATGGAACCCTAAATCATTACTACTTATAGACCTAGTCACGCCTTAGCTTATCAATACACATTGAGTCGTCAACATGTTTAGTTCATTTCTTGTGTTGTTCATCTGTTGTGTGGGGTCCAGTTTGGCCCAAATAGATTATTTTCCGATTCAAGAGCCACGCCACCCAATACTAAGAGGTAGGCAGGTAGGTTCTAACACAGGTCTGGGTTAGTTCCATAGCTAATAATCATACGTGCTATTTTGGTTCAGGGACCAAAGGCAGGTCAAGGTGACAGTTAACTCTAATGTAGTTGTATAGTTTTGCAGGAAATCGGAACGAATTCCGTCATTTTGTTTTTTCAATACAATTTTACTAAATGTTTATTAACAACCCTTTCCACATGGCACGAAATTGCTTGGCACGTTTTTTTCATAATTCTAAGAGTTATTTGTCTTCCTGGCTACTGTTTATAATATTTGAATATATTGATTTTATTTATTTTTTACAACTTACCTAATTACATTTTTATTTTTAAAAAAATATCTAAAAATACAAAAAAATGTAGCCCACCGGTATCGGGAAGAGGGTCCAAGCTAGCGGCGGCCAGAGCTAACCTAACAATACGAGCCGTGTCCAGGAGTACCGCTTTCTGATTCAAGCTATTGATCCAGCTGCCTAACGAGAGCCTCCTCAGATATTGATCGAGGCTCGTGGCAATTAAGCCATGGGCTGACACGACTATCGGCACCATGATCGCCGAGTCCACATCCCACATGTCGACAACCTCGTGCCAAGTCAAGATACTTGATTTGCTGGATATATTATTACATCAGTTTCTTACTTATTATAATCATACATATTTACATACTTAAGCATCATCATCATTCTCTTGCCCTTGTCCCAATTTATTTGGGGTCGGCGCAGCATGTCTTACTCTTACATACTTTTCTATTACTCGTCATCTGAGCAGTCACCTCCTTTTTCTTTTCTTATCGTTTCTTTGGTCTTCCTCGTCTCGTATACAATCTACATTCATCCTCAAAATTTTCCTCACTATATTTTCCTCATTCCTCCGTATTACATACCACGATACCTAAACATCATTTATAAAACTTTTTTGGAGCAGCAGAAACATAAATAATAGTAAGTTACCACGAAATAAAAATGATAAAAAGTACTTAATCATTACAATATTATTTCAATGAAAAAGAAACAAAACAAAATCTAAATGAGCTCATCAGCATAAGGAAAATGGTGCTTGTTTTACTGCGACGCAAAAAGGGGAAGCACTAACAATGATTTACCTCGACTGGTTCGTGACGCTAAAAAAGCATTGCAAAAACCCGAGCTATTGAATCACACACACAATCACACGCGTAAAGCATTGGTATAATGGTACCGAACAGTACTAGATAAAAAGTACTATAGTAAGCACATAATTATACCCTGATCCAAACCTATCTCAAAAAAGGTAAACAAATGGATCAAAAACATCACCAATTGATGGATATTTAATAGAGTGGTTCAATTTGATTTTTTGCATATACAGGGTGCTAGGGATACCGACGCATAAACGGTTACCACGTGTTAAAAAAAACCGGCCAAGTGCGAGTAGGACTCGCGCACGAATGGTTCCGTACCATTATCTATAAAAACGGCAAAAAAAATCATGTCTGTTCTATAGGAGCCCCACTTAAATATTTTTTTATACTGTTTTTTAGTATTTGTATTTGTTGTTAAAGCGGCAACAGAAAAATACATCATCTGTGAAAATTTCAACAGTCTAACTATCACGGTTCATGAGATGCAGCCTGGTGACAGACGGACAGACAGACAGACGGAGCTAGGAGTCTTAGTAATAGGGTCCCGTTTTACCCTTTGGATACGGTTATACACCCTAAAAACAGCTGTGCCCTACAAGAAATGCAAAATCAACACGGTCTAAACGTATGATACAGATTTTCTTTTATATTACCGATGAAAAACTATTTGGCCGGAGGGGGGGGGGGGGGGCAGTCGGTGTCCTATCCCCGCTGTATAGATAACTAATTAAACCGAACCCAAATCAAGCAAGTCAGTGTTTTTAATACTGTATACATTTATTCTTTTTTTCCAGAATGTGGGCCGGACGAAGTATATGAGTGCGTAAATTCGTGCCCTCTTATACAGACATGTGAAGATCGTGCCCTTGACATAACTTGTTCAAAGAACCAAGTTTGTCAGTTCCGATGTGTATGTAAGGAAGGATTCTTCAGAAGGACTGAGGGTGGTGAATGTATATCAGAAGAAGAATGTGGTAAGTAGCAACTAGTCTTCTCGTACCATAGCTAGCCGTATTGATTTGTGGGTGGGAATTCAGAGGTCCTCGGTTCGAATCCCGGATCGGGTAAAAAGAAAATTGCGTTATTGGTAAAAATGGGGACATCCTTTCAAATTCTCTTGTAGCTTCGGAACTGCTTACTGTAGGGTGGTGGCTTATGTGTATAAGGTTGGATGTTTTACGATCTATTTGTCTGTTCTGGCGTAACGCGACCGATAATAAGTGACGCATCTTTCGTCAGATGTGTCATCATGGCTCTTTTTTTTCGGATAGGAAATCATCAAATGACTCCTCCCGCTCTGGGTGGAGCGGAAGGGAGTGTCAGACTTTTACTGACTAAAAACCATCCATGTTCCTTCTTTTGCCCTTTATATTCCAGGGCCGCGGTATCTCTTTCGAACAGAGAGTGACAAAATGTACCCAACGTAATCTTCTTTACCGACACACTACAATTAAACACCTACATACATTTCTTTTCAGGACCTATATTGAAATGTGGCGGTTTTGAACAGTACACCCATTGCAAACCACCGTGCTCAAACGACACTTGCTCTTCAATTGCTGGTCGGTGGGAATGCGAGATTCAAGAGCCTTGCAAACCAGCATGCATCTGCAGGGAAGGATATTTCAGGAAAGACGAAGGTTATCCGTGCATACCACTCTGCTTATGCCCTGAGGCACAAGACTCGCAAGACTGCTCAGCTTGGCTGACTCGATACAAACAGGAAAATGATCGGAAGCAGATTCAATTCTATTGATATTAAATTTTCTTACATTTTTAAGTCAGCTGCATTCTCTATGGTTACTGATATAAGAACAATGTCAAGCATTAAATATTTATAAATACTTATCTTACTCTTCATATTTAGAAAATCCTAGAACAGTTTTAAATATCAGCATTATTATAGCGTAATTAGCATATGTTCGCAATTACTGGGATTCAGACCTCCAATATAAAATGTTTTTTTCATAGAGGAGGCGGCCTCCTCTCTCTCTTTTACAATAACACAGATCCAGTGCGGGTTGGTAAAGTCACAAGACTTCGGCTTTTTTTTCTAGACGTCATCATCTGCCTTTTGCTCAAATATGTTGGAGTGAGCCTAATGAGATGCAGCTGAATACCAGTATTTTACATAAAACGACTGCTAATCTGACCTCCACAATCCAGGTACTGAGTAATACGAGATCCCTTAGTAAGACTGGTTGTCAGACATCCAGACTTTCGACTACTTGTAACGCTGCCAAAGATCTAAATGATGAATAATCAAGAGGGAAATGACAGCCGATGACAGTGTCTTCACGGAGCTAGGTTTGCCTTTTTTTTTTTTTTTGGAGGGTGGGAAATCATCAAATGACTCCTCCCGCTCTGGGCGGAGCGGAAGGGAGTGTCAGACTCTTACTGACTAAAAACCACCCATGTTCCTTCATTGGCCCTTTACGAGGGGGCGTTTTTAAGTTCGCGGAATGGAGGGTGAGAAGTGAAAATAAAAATACTAAATTATTTTTCTTTTTCAATATATTCACCTGCTACACTTATACACTTTTCAGATCTTTCAATTAGCTTATGTATACCTTCATAAAAAAATGTTTTGTCTTTGTCCAAAAAATAAGCTGAAACCGCGTCCTTCACTTCTACATCAGTTGAAAATTTCTTCCCACGAAGTTCTTTTTTCAGTTTTGGGAAGAGGTAATAATCACTGGGAGCCAGGTCTGGGCTGTAGGGTGGAAGGTCTAAAATATCGAAGCCCACCTTATGCAGGGCAGCCAACGCAACACGGCTCTTGTGAACAGGCGCGTTGTCGTGAAGAAGAAGGACACCTTTGGTCAATTTACCCCTCCTTTTTTCTTTAATGCTTTCTTTCAACCTCTCGAGGATAGAAGCATAGTATTCTCCGGTTATAGAAACGCCTTTATCTTTATAATCGGTCAACAGGATCCCTTCTGAATCCCAAAACATTGTTGCCATGATTTTTCCAGCCGATTATGACACTTTAAACTTCTTGGTTGGTGGTGTGCCTTTTTTGTGCCACTGCATAGAGTCCTGTTCCGACTCAGGTTCATAATGATGAACCCAAATTTCATCTTCAGTAACAATTCGACTTAATAGTCCATCCTTATCTTCGTTACAGAGGTCCAAAAACGTGCGAGAAAACTCCACGCGGTGTTGTTTTTGAGGCGGCGTGAGCATTCTTGGCACCCATCTTGCACTGACCTTTGTCATGCCAAGATGATGGTGTAGAATTTTGAAAATTGTCGTATCCGATACTCCAACCATTTCTGCAAGCTGTTTCTTCCTTAGTCTGGCATCTTCCAATACTATTGTTTCGACTTTTTTAATGATTTCCAGAGTAGTCACCTCGATCGACCGTCCGGGCCGTGGGTCATCTTCAAGTGAGGTCCTGCCTTGTTTAAAGAGACTGTGCCACTTGTAAACCATGGTTTTACCCGGGCAAGAGTCCCCGTAAACGGATTCCATCTCTTCCAATATATTTTGAACTGACTTTCCTTGCTTGGTAAGGAACTTTATTACGGCACGGTACTCGATTTTTTCCATAATTTACACTTTCTTCCCGATTGAGATGTTTGCTTGACGATAGTTCAAAGACTAATTATCCAATTAAGATAAAACCTGCTATTTATACTAATATTGAGTGGCTGAAGTTGTGGCCATCCCGATAATGACCTATTGTTATCCCCTTCCCCCCCATTCCGCGAACTTAAAAACGTACCTATGTATGTTCCAGGGCCGCGGTATCTCTTTCGAACAGTCCCGCAGCCCCGAACAGTCCCGCAGCCCAGCTAGGTTTGCCTCAGAAGAGCAGTGTTTATGAAATAAAATTGTATTACCTATCCCGGAAAACCTCTTGGCCACGATAAACGTAGTCAAGCGACAGGTTCGTTGTGACAGTGTCTGCAGCAAAATCAAATGAAAGAAATTGCTTCGAGCACGTTACGCGCCGGTACTCACGCGAAAGAAACAAGTGACTGACGCGAAAAAGACGAGGGACGCACGCGCGTGTTCCTTCACAAGTCGCGAACCTGGCTTAATGCAATGTGCATACGAATCGTCACAATTTAGTCATATTTCTATGATATTATGTGCATCATAACATGACTGTAGAGCGCCCCTATAGGTACAACGAACTATATATAAACTGAGACCGCCTTAGTTCATTAATGCACTTTGAGTCGCCAACATGTTGAAGTCTACTCTAGTGTTGGTCATCTGCTGTGTGGGGGTGATTGTGGCTCAAAAGAAGTTACCTAAGATAAAGGAATCCCGGGATAACAAGCCAGCACCTTCAGGCAAGTAGTCAATAATAATTTCAATAAAATTTAAAATGACGTTCAACTGTTTACAAATTGCCCAGTTCCAGGGTTAGTATGCATTTCTTCTTCCCAATTAAAATAAGAAATGGTGAAAATGTGTTTTGGAGGAAGTGTCTTATGACTGAAGACTGTCTGATGTCCAAAAACAATAAAAAACATTCTCAACCTAATTTGAACAAGTGAGGTTAATCATGATTTTGATTAATATTTTATTTCCAGAGTGTGAACCAAACGCCGTATACGTTTGCGAGTTCCCCTGCCCTCCTCAACGCACTTGCGCTAGTCGTGATGAAGTATTTTATTGTACGGAGCAAATACAAGATTGTGAATATCAATGTGTTTGTAAGGACGGTTTTATCAAGAAGACTGAACGCGGCGAATGTATACCAGAAAAAGAATGTGGCGAGAAAAAAATGAAGAAATATTATTAATTAACATAATTAATTCTTATTCTTAATTAAAACATCACGACACGGCTGGTTCGAGTTGGCGCGCAGGCGGAGAGTACCTGGAAGGATATGGGGAGGCCTTTGTCCAGCAGTGGGACATACAAGAAGAATATTAAACAACAAAGATCACAGAAATATGAAACAATTTTTTCAGAGACGACAGTTTTTAAACTATTTCGAAATGTTTCTAGCGTTTTCCAGAAGATTTAAGACTTACGACATTTTTTTGCGTAGTTTGTAAGTCTTTTTTAAATTAATATTTGTAATAAGTGTTTATTTAATTTTATTGCAATAAAACAATAAACTTATTAATTTTAAAGCAATAAACATGACTATCAACAGACTGACTTCTTTAAAGTATTTTTATTTGGATAAATCTTGAAAGCACTACTTCAAGTCCTAAGCCTTTTCCCAACTATGTTGGAGACGGATTTTAGTTTTATCGCTGAATATCATGGAGCGACTGCCTGTTCAGCCTCCTGGCACTCAATTAACGTTCAAGCGGGCGCGCGGTCATTTGTAACAAAGGCGGTCGCGCCACCACACACCAAATAATTAAATTGACATATATTTCAAATCATTTAAACAATTATTATCTTTCGGTTAGGAAAAAAAAATGTGATATAAAAAATTTCCTTATGTTTTTTGTTGGAATTCAAATATTTAATTCCGGTGTGCGAGTGTCCGTAGAGAATAATTTTCTCCTCCTAAACTGCTTGACCAATTTTGATGAATTTTTTACTACCGTATTCATCTGTTCTCAGCAAAGACTATAAAACCACTTGACTGCGCATACAGTGCCCCCGCGCTCGAAAACTATTTTTGCATTTGCACCTATATATAGGCTACGGTATTAGTAACCATTTTAGTTGTGTCCAGTTGTTAGACCTGTGTACACGCAAAATTTTTAAAAATAGGTACAACATTTTACGCAATTTTAACGCATCAAAATGCCTTCATGCGCGGTGATGTGGTGTGGGAAAACTTCAAGGACATCGAATTACAAAAAGGATGGTATAACTTTTCATCGGTAAGTAAACAGTAAAGAAAATTATGTTTGATTTAATCAGATTATGAGCCACCGCAGGGTTCTAGTTAAAATGGTGGCTGGGTGAAAGAGCACAAAATTTGAGTATCTCGTTGATGTCTTTTGTAACTGTCTTCTTCTTTCATCAGGCAATTCTAATACGTCTATCCCTTTCTTTCCCTTTGTATTTTTATCGTAAAAATTAGTGCTGTTACCTTTAATAGCTGAAGTCAATATCGAAAATAGTAAAATTAAAATAATATTTATTTAATTCAAATACTGCAATAAAATACCTATCAACTTGTAACCGACTTGAATTTGATAATGTTCTATTTCTTGTTTTGTGTAGCTATTTTTCACTTTATTTTTCATCTGTGTGCTTGACATAGGTACATGTTGTTTCATTTTAGATTTCCGAAGATTCCGGAACTAAAAGAAAAGTGGATAAATAAGGTTAATAGGGAAAATTGGTTTCCAACAGAAAACAGCGCTGTTTGTTCAAGGCACTTCACCCCCGATTGTTTTAAATATTTGAAACAACGCCGCCGTTTATTTAGTTCAGCGATACCAACGATGTTTTTGCCTATTTTGGTAGGTATTATTGGTTTTTATTGATATAATGTTGGCAAAAGTCAAATCGTGAATATGAGAAACATTAATTCTTTACAGGCTTCACCAAATAATATGACTGACTCTAATACTAATGTACCGGGGCCTTCGCATCACAATCACGCCCTCGTAAGTTAATTTATTTCGATGATAAGTCCGTGGGTTATTGTATTATTGCATGTAACTGCGTTTATTGATAGCCGACATGTTTAATTACAGAGTCCATTATCAAATACACAAGTGCAAGCTGAAGCTAATACACTAACTGAAGACCAGACTCCTTTGCAGCGTTTTCCAATTGATGACAGTAACATTTTAAGGCCTTCCCATGATTATGAAATTCCCGTATGCTTTTTTTTACATTCTTCTCAACTATGTATTTACGAAAAATTCAATATTAATATTTCTTATTACCTCTTTCTTTTCCTATTTTCTTATATAATATTATTTTTCAGAGTTCAGCAATAAGTAACAAAGAAATAGTAGACACAGCAATTGTAGACCTGAGTCCACGTAAACGCAAAATGAAACGACACATAGACCATCTTATATACTCTCTTAGTAAAAAAAAGAAAGAAGTCAAGAGGCTTCAAGATAAAAATAGATTATTGGTTAAAAAAAATGCGAATCTAAAAGAAATTTTGAATACCTTGACTAAAAAATCTTATATTACTCAAGAAAATGAAGATATTTTAAGTCGCATAGGTGTACAAAATCAAGAAATCGTTAAACGCCAAATATTGAAATCAAAAACAGGACATATACCCAAAATCAAATACTCACCTGAATTACGTGCATTCTCCTTAACGTTGCATTTTTATTCCCCCAAGGCGTATAATTTCGTTAGACAAACTTTCAGCACATGTTTACCTGCTACAAGTACTCTGAGAAGTTGGTATCAATCCATTGACGGTAAACCAGGATTTACAAAGGAGGCAATAGATACTATTAAAATGAAAGCCAGAGAATCTAAGAACAAAATTTACGCCACTATCATATTCGATGAAATGGCAATCAGAAGTGGTGTTGAATATCATCCCCAAGGCAGAAGGTACTATGGCCATGTGAGTTTTGGCGCCAGTTTACAAACGGATTGTCAAGACGAAGCTAAAGAAGCCCTTGTTTTCTTGTTGGTGCCAATAAATGCATCCTGGAAAATTCCAATAGGATATTTTTTAATAAATGGCATAAATGCAGAACAAAAAGCCGCACTTCTAACAGAGGCGATCCACTTGGTAGAAGAGGCTGGTGTAAACGTCAAAGCTATTACATTTGACGGCTGCCCAGCAAATATTACTATGGCTAAAAAGTTAGGCTGCTCGTTTGAAGTTGATCAGATAAAATCCACCTTTGAAAATCCCTGCAATAGTTCAAAAATAGCAGTATTTTTAGATCCGGCACACATGATCAAGTTAGTGCGAAATGCATTTGAGTTTTATAGGAATTTGAAAGACGAACGCGGCAATATTATATCGTGGCAATATCTCGTTAACTTACATAATCTACAAACAGTGGAAAATTTTCATCTAGCTAATCGACTAAGGGCTTCTCATATATTTTTTAAAACTAAAATTATGAAAGTAAGCTTAGCAACCCAAATTTTTAGTAAGAGTGTATCAGATGCACTCAAATTTTGCAAAGAACAGCTTAATTTACGTGAGTTTCAAGATGTCACACCCACAACACAATTTCTGGATGTGATGAATGACCTTTTTGATATTCTGGACTCGCACACCCATGGGTATGATTTTAAACGAGCAGTCAATGCAGAAAATGCTGCGAATGTTATATTTAAATTAAAGACAGCAAGAGATGCTTTACTAAATATGTCCACACACATAATTGTTAGAAAAATAAAACAGGAAGTAAAACTAGTTAAATCACCTCGATATACCGGATTTATAGGATTTTGTGTATGTATCGAAAGTGCCATTGCTCTCATCCAAGACTTGGTTCTGAACTCAGAGTGCGCCTTAAAATATCTTCCTCTACACAAAATAAGTCAGGACCACTTGGAGCACCTGTTTGGAAGTATTAGATGCCACGGTGGATCAAACAACAATCCTAGTGCTAGGGTATTTGAAAGCATCTACAAGAAACTCCTGACATATGCACAAATAAAAAATAGTGGCAGTGGCAATTGCAGCGCTCTTGGTCAAATTTCAATTTTGCAATGCACTTCTGCGATTAACCGTATCAATATCACTACTAGATACAAAGACCTAAACGTAGATTTAGAGACTGATAGCCTAGATTTTTCAGACCTTGAAAGCCTGTTACCTAATTCTGAATTCGGTGAAAAAGTTATAGAATATATGGCCGGCTACATTGTCCATGCTCTGATAAAGCAAATAAAATGCCAAACTTGCATTGGGGCGCTGATTGGTGTACCAAATCAAAACGCCTTACAATTTCAAAAGGACACTAAAAACAAATTATTGTACGGATCCACCACAGTCATAGAAATTTGCCGTCGTTGTGAAATTTATATTAAGAGGACGATCAACGAAAGTAGTTCGAAAGTTTTGTCTTCGAAATATAATACCGATTATTTTATAAGATCGGTTTTAAAATCTCTGATTGGGTATAATTTATTCCCGGATATTAATTTTCATCAATTTGAAATAGAATCAACCAATCATTTAATTGAATTAGCAAGATGCATAATTCAAAAATATGTAGATGCTCGTTTGTCATTTTTTACAAAGAACAGTCAGGACCCTAAAACTTTAATTCGAAAAACTTATACCAAATTAATTCATTTTAAAAATCAATAATAGTATAGTGGCATCAATGTATATGTCTATTCCAACTCCTAGAATTATATAATTGCATAACACACATGTGTGAGTACTATGTACCGTAAAGTTACCATTTATATTTTGTTATCTTTCATTGGTTTGAATGTGTTCTGGTGGCTGAGAGAATGTCATGCTCACTCAAATGTCTCACTGATGGTGGCGGGTGTGTCGGGTCATTTAGTTCCCTTCAATATGGTTGAGTTGAATGGCGCTGATCCATGCGTCATGTTCGTGAACGGGCGCTGTCAGTTGGGACTGGTCATCTCTTAGTTGCCACTGTTTATTTTAATTACTTTATTTTAAATTGTTGGACCTTTTTATTGATTAATTTTTTGTTATTTTGTGTGCAATAAAGAATAAGAATAAGTATTGATTGATTTTGATTAAATAATACAATTTTAATTTGAGTAGTTTTCATTATGTTAAAATCCATTTTATCGATATCGACTATTTTCTCCATATCAAGTAGAGCAGCTCTAACGATATGCATACCTACGCAAATTGACCAATTGCAGCCGCGCATTCTTCCCCGTCCCCCGGCCCGCGATGGTGAGTCGTGTTCTTAGAAGAAATCGGCCTATAAGCTCTCTAGTGGTTATATTCTCTATGGTTCTCAGCCAGCGTGAGCCACTCCGGGCATTTCTTTGTACGATCTTCAGATAGTTACATTTGTTAATTGTGGTATTACACCTCTTTATACAGTCCAAATCTTTCATTGCAAAGTCACAACCGGGTCTATTCAATACTCATTCAGTATAGTAGTAATTTGTCTACTATGATAAGTTTTACCAAGACACCGACAAGAATTCTAATCGTGCACAACAGAACTGTCTGATATGCTCGGATCGTTGCGGTCGCTGGAAGTTATTATAGTGTACTAATGTGTGCCCAAACACAAATACACTATCACTTCCTTCCCTCAGAACCTATTGACTATAAGAACGGCAATCAAACAAGACCAGAGGGAGATCAGACGCAGTTCCAACGAAGTAACGGGGTTTTCGGCATGGGTGTAACCCCGCCAACTTCAAAATTCCAGGCTGCTTCTGAAAAATTCCAAATTATACTTTTCCCGATCTGGGAACCGAACCCAGGAACCCACGCCCACAAGACCAACGGGCGGGAAAAAACATATGTATACAAAACAAAGTAGCCACTACATAGTAAGTATATAAACAGAATCAAACTTCCACTTATCAATACACATTGAGTCGTCATCATGTTGAGGTCATTTCTTGTGTTGTGTATCTGCTGTGTGGGGTTCAGCGTGGCCTACGATCTGGATTTTGTTCCATTTGAAGTTAAACAAGGCAAGTAGTTGTAGGCAACCTAATTGCTCACATAATCACATTACCCTTATTTGGAAGGGATTAAATTATCCATTGCTTTAAACGTGAAAAAAATCGCTTTCTCGTCATAATACCTACAGCAATTAGCTTCGTTGAAAGATTAAAATACCTGTCTTGATTCTTGATATAGGCGGTCTTATGGTAACCCTCCTTTTTATGTATTTTCCTTTTATTAACCCTCCTTTTGGCCATAATTTTGTTCTAATCCGGTTCCGTAAAACAACAAGATTATTTTCGCAGTTGCTGTTGCAAATAAACCCTGACCTTTGTTTTGTACGAGAGGCAAATAACCTAGAGGGACCTAACTTAGTCTGCCTGTCTGCAGTCTGTGTGCTTATACCTATAGCTGTACATGGATCTTTTAAGGGGTGGCCAAAATTGGAACTAACCTCGCCATTTTGTTTTTTCAACAAATTTTATTTCAGTGACAATGCATAAAACCATTTCAAAATACTGCCACGAGATTCTTGCAGCGCTATAATTAAACTTGAAAACCGCCATTTTTTTTTCGTAGACGATAGATACCTATAATAATTTATGTACAGGCGCCAGCACATCAAGCTACAACAATCTGTCAAATTTCTTTAATACATTTTCAACTTTATCGCTAAAGCATTAGGATCAAAGTTGATTGGGAAAATTTGACAGTTTCGGGTAGCTTGATGTGCTGGCGTCTGTACATACCTAACTTTTTTATAAATGTTACGTATCTAGTTTATGATAGGTATAAATAGCATGTGAATGTAAAGGACATCAACAAGTTGATGAGCATAATATTATCATCATAAGGAAAGATTATTGCGGTTTTTTTTCAAATCCAATTGAAGATAGGGGGAAGTACTTACGACCGCCACTGGTTCGAGACGTACACAAAAAAACTTGACACAACCCGACGTGTTGACTTATTGATAAACAAACACACTGGACTGTGTTATTTAACGACTACTAGACAATTACGTAGCGTAGGTCAGTCGGAATAAATCGTATTTGTGTAGGATACATGTATTTAGTGTCATGGTATGCAGCCGCTCTGCGTAAAATACTGGTATTCAGCTAAATCCAGCATGACTGGAAGCCGACCCCAATACAGTTGGGAAAAGGCTAGGCAGATGATGACATGTATTTAGTGTCATCATACTGTCAGGGAATTTAAATGTTACGCAAGTTGTTAATTTAGGATTGCTGTGTTATTGCCTTACCAAAAAACTGTCACAGAATGACAGTTGTGTATTCGTACTATTTCGTAGTCCAGTTGCTTGACGATTTATTACTCACTTAGTAAATAAAGTATTTTGTCCAAGAAGGTGTCTTTTTAACGTGTTGATGTATAACGATGTTATGAGTAAAAATAACTTACGGTACACAAATTACCACTACAGGGTATAAAATATCCGGCCCTGGTTCAAGCCATGGTCCGGGGCGAGAGGGAATGGGAAGCCGTCGCCTCCTTCTGCGAAGCAGTCATGCTAGCGAAGGAGGTGTCGGAACGTTAGAGGGAGAGAGCCTCACGTCCCAGCCTAGCCGCCGCGGAAGAAGCACCGGGCGTCGGGGGCCACGCCGTGATGGCTCTCGGCCACCGTAGGCGCGGGCCTGTCAGCAAACGGGAGGGGCCCGCAAGGGCCGATGCCTGCCAGGGCTGCGGGACTGTTCGAAAGAGATACCGCGGCCCTGGAACATAAAGGGCGAAAGAAGGAACATGGGTGGTTTTTAGTCAGTAAGAGTCTGACACTCCCTTCCGCCCCGCCCAGAGCGGGAGGAGTTATTTGATGATTTCCCACAATACAAAAAAAAAAGGGTATAAAATATAAGCGGTGGCGTAGCGATTTAGTACAAATTGCATAAGTAGGTACCTACTGTCTTCTGCTAACCTATACCGGCCGGATATTCAACTGTCACACAGGCCGGATAACATAATATTCGGTAACCGGGATATCTGGCCAAACTTTTTTTTATCTTTTTCCAGAATGTGGTCTAAATGAAGTAGCAGCTGGATGCATAAATCCATGCCCTCCTCAGAAGACTTGTCAGGATCGTGAAACCTATTATTGTTTGGCCGTTGTTGTGCCTTGTGAATTCCAATGCCACTGTAAAGAAGGCTACATCAGAAAGACCGAGGGTGGTGAATGTATACCAGTAGAAGAATGCGGTAAGTTACAAGTCTAAATAGTTTCAAAGACCAAACATAGATCTCTTTCTGTGTCGATTTGCTGAATAACTCAGTTTACTATTCAGACAGCATGGTGGTATCAACCAAGTATAGATTAAATAGACAAATAAATAAAATTGAAGTATGTAATTGCTTGTAATTTCAAAATAACAGCTTTTTACTGAATGCTAATGAAAGTATATTCGGTACTTATAACGAAAATTTTTTTTTTTTTAATTTTTATCTGTCTGTCCGTCTGTCTGTCTGTCTGTTCCGGCTACTCTCCGAAACGGCTTGACCGATTTTGACGGGACCTTTTCTCGCTGATAGCTGATGAGATAAGAAGTAACTTAGGCTTCTTTTTATTTTAGAAAAAGGATTAGGGTTCCGCATTTATATTTATATTTTGTTATCTTTCATTGATTTGAATGTGTCCTGGAAATGTCTCGCTGATGGTGGCGGCCTTCAATATGGTTGAGTTGAATGGCGCTGATCCATGCGTCATGTTCGTGAACGGGCGCTGTCAGTTGGGACTGGTCATCTCTTACCTGCCACGGTTTATTTTAATTACTTTATTTTTAAATTGTTGGTTTAATCTTTTACTCTGGACGCTCTTAATGTGCACGTCTTTGTACATCGTTCTCACATAAATATGTATAATCTCAACATGAATGATGTAACCAAGATTTTGTAACAATATTTTGATTTAAAAGAGTGTCCATGGAGTTTCTTGCCCATTCTTCTCCATAGAGATCTACGATTTGGAATGTGCAACTACAGTACTTTCGCAAGTTATTATGCCTTGTGTATGTGACTGTAGCTTAGCTTTTTTGTTTTTGTCTTTCAAAAGTGCCTGTCTAATTGAAATAAATGCTTTGACTTTGACTTTGCATAAAAATATTAAAACCCTCGAAATTGTTAACAAAATCCGATTCAAATATGGAAGTAATATTTTTATAATACCAGTACATACTTTTACTCGGACGAAAGTCGTGGCAACAACTAGTTCTGAATAAATGGCTTAGGTGTCTAACGTTTTACTTATCGTGGATGGAATATTCGCAGTTATCAAACCCGCAAACTATTTGAGTATCTTTACATCTACTTTATCCAATAACGTTGCTTTCAGGACCGTACTGCGGCAGAGATGAAGTGTATACTGAGTGCAAGCCGTCTTGTCAAAGCGAACCGTGCTTTGCAACCAAAAAACCGTCAACCTGCGTCAACGAAGAGCCCTGCAAACCGGGATGCATCTGCAAGGAAGGGTTTTTAAGGGATGAAGAAGATACGGTGTGCTTACCGCGCTGCTTATGCCCTGAGCTCTACGATACGCAAGAATGTTTGGCTTGGAAAAAAGAACATGAATAGATCTTCAATTACTGGACGAGTTTGATTACCTATTAATCTAGTTTAATAGGTCTAAAGAGATTTGTTTGTTAAGTTTTAACTAACCTAGATTTTTTTGCTTGAAGTAATAAAGATAAGCAATCAATAAACATCAAAAGCCAAGCTTTTTTTCGGTTAAAAAAAAAAGATTCTCAACAGCATGTTTATATGTTACAGTGTTGCTGGAAATTGTATAATAGTGTTCCATATTCATGAAAAAGAATAGAAATGCAAAGTTTTATGATGCGGAAAGCTGTTAGTAGTTAATTAAGTAAATAAAAAAGTTCAGACATGCATTTTTTGGTTTCATCATCGACCCCCCTTGTCTGCGATGGTCCGCCAGCTAACTCCATAATCTTGTAAAGTTATTTGGAACTTTTTTGAACTTTTTTTTCGTATCTTACAAAGAGTCGACCGCTCGATTTTATGCATTGTAAAAGTTTACCTCCTTAGCCCTAGTTTATTAGAAAAGCTAAATTCAATAATACTACATAATTTTGAGTGTGAGTAGATTGATGACTAGAGTACTCATACATTAACATTATATGACAGTAGGAAGGAACAGCATACAGTCGTGCACAACTGAGCAAACTAGTCAGTATGTACAAATAGTTATATCAACAAAGTCTACCGGCCGTCTTTCATTACACACTGAGTCGTCAACATGCTGAAGTCATGTCTTGTGTTGTTTGTCTACTGTGTGGGGTACAGTGTGGCCTACGACAAGGATTTTGATCCATTAGGAGTTAAACAAGGCAAGTGGTTGCAGGCATCGTAATTGCGTAACTTAAGTACTCACAATACCCTTATTTGGAGGAATTCATAATCCATTGCTTTAAACTTGAATAAACCGCTTGCTCCACATAAAAAAGCAGTGAGCTTCGTTGAATTGTTGAAATTTAAAACATAGAAAATTTGCCCTGTCTTCCGGTAGACGGTCTCATAGACTAATATTTAAAATGGGTGGTGTTGTGGTACGAGTAGGTTTATAAAAAATAATAATTAAATTATTATTAAAAAGTCCAATATGTACTATGCATCCCAACAAACGGACAAGAGACGGAGAGACAAATAAACTAGAGGGATCTACCTTAGTCTGACTGGATACATGGATCTTTTGGCGGGAGGCCAAGACCGGAACTGGCACCGCGCCGCCATCTTCTTTTTTCAACACATTTCATTTCAGTGACAATGCATAGGATATGAAACCGTTTCACAAAATGGTACCCCCTAGCATCGTCATTCAAGTGCCGTGAGATTCTTGCAGCGCTGTAATTAACTTGAAAACCGCCACCTTTGTTTCGTAGACGATAATAATAATTTGTTTTCTTTTTATAGTGTTTTTTTAAAGGAATGTTTAAAATGTATAAAGTGTAAAAAATAAATAAAGGAAATAATAAATTCATGTACATAACATACCTAACTTTGTTTTAAATGTTACGTATCTAGTTTATGATAGGTATAAATAGCATTTGAATGTAAAGCACAACAAAAAGTTGATGAGAATATCAACATAAGGAAAGATTATTGTGGTTTTTTTTTCAAATCTAATTGAAGATGTAGATAAGGGGAAGTACTTACACATAAAAACTCAGGTTCGTGACGTACACATAAAAACTCAGGTTCGTGACGTACACATAAAAACTCAGGTTCGTGACGTACACATAAAAACTCAATACAACCCGACGTGTTGACTTATTGATAAACAAACACACTGGACTGTGTTATTTAACGACTACTAGACAATAACGTAGCGTAGGTCGGTTGGAATAAATCGTATTTGCGTAGGATACATTTAGTGTCATTATATGCATAGTGTACACGGGGCAAAGTAGATCGGTTTGCAGGGCACACCACAAAGATGTTGGTGTGCGTAAAATCAACTGGTGTATTACTTCGCCTATTTGTTAGTGTTTGCTTCACTATAGTATATGTATAATATGAGGTAAAGAATATGAAGCATCAATTTAACCCTATGACTAACCGGTGTCGTGGCATAGATGTGTAATCATTCGGCTGGTAAATCAAGTTTCGTAGGATCGAATCTGCGCCGCTGGCGTCAACTTTTTGCATTATTAAAAAACTTTTATTTTCATTTTGTTGAATTTTTATTGTAATTTACCTGATAATAAGAACATTATTCGAAAAAAAATATGGAAGTAAAAATTAAACAATTTGTATTAAGAAATCAACAACATTTATTGACTAGGTTTTTTTTTATATTATAATTACAAATTAAAAAGTTTTGTGCATGACAAATATTCTAAGTCGGACAAGAAATAACGTTACTTTTCTTATTCAAGTGGGTAATTTATTTATTAGTGAAATGAATAAACATGTTAATAAGATAGATATTAAGATACAGGTATCCTAAATTGTTATCTCACTAACAATAACATCACTCACATAAAACAAATCGAATTACCCCCTGATATTTTTATTAATATCCTATTGGTGCGCCTTCGCTATCTATGACTTATTCATGCACGAAGTAAATGTCTCCACTAGACCTGCATGGAAGAATATTTTTTTTTATGATAGCGCTCACCATCTTTTCGCCACAATATTTTGCGACCGTCCTTGTCTGATTTAAAACATTTTTCATCTCTAAATATAACTATATTATTGCACCAATCAAAATCCAAATATTCTCTTGCGAAGCGTACCCGGTTTTGCCTGTGAATATCTGACATTCAAATTTTCTTGGCTGGCCTACAACATTTCACACCAGCTGCTCGCAAGTGGTTTCGTACAGTTTGTAATGTCACGTCATGTTTAGTTGCCGTGGAACGAGTAGTGAGGAAGGGCTCAGCGGTATCCGTAGCAACTATATCAGATGCCAATCTGTGAATGCAAATCCAGCCTTTGGTCCCGGTCGGCAAGGATCAATGCTTCCCGAATCTGCATAACGATGGACCCACAATTGCACAGTCCTTCTCTGTGAACAATAATAAAATATTGTTACAAAAAACAACAATCAATAACATGTGGATTATTTAAACATATTAAACTTCTAAACATCATAATAACATTTTGTTACTCACCGATATCTTTAAACGTCTCGCAATTTCACTAATTGAAACATTTTGCTCATGCAAAAGAATTATTTCAGCTCATAAAAGTGTGGTTCAATGATTCATATTGATTCACAAATAAAAGCACTTCTCAAAAAACGCAGGGTATAATGTCTAAAAACGTAACGAAAGCCCGATAGTCAATAGCATTATGACGATGAACTTAAACTACTAACTTAAACATGATTTGTCATTTTTAGAGGGTAGACAACTAATACATTCTAACCCAAATATAAAGAGACTTGCTAATAGTTAAGCAATGAATTGAACAAACAAATGTAAAATATTTTATTAAAACATACAAAAACATTAAGCTGTTGGCAGTCGGATTCGATCCTACGGCGCCGGCGCAGTAAGTAATTATTTATCGCACGCTCGACTAATGCGCCACGGAGACGATTGTATGATAAGCTAAATTTATGCGTCATATTCCCTGCAACATTAGTGACAAGAAATTTTATTGTGTGTGCGTGGACAACGGGTTATTGTGAAGCAAACACTAATAAATAGGCGAAGTCAGACGGCCGTTGATTTTACGCACACCAACATCTTTGTGGTGTGCCCTGCAAACCGATCTACTTTGCCCCGTGTACATACTGTCAGGGAATTTAAATGTTAAGCAAATTGACTCTTTACGTTTGCCGTATTTGTTTGTGTTTCAAACTACTGTCAAAGAATGAGAGTTTTGATTTGTAAGCATAATCGAACTTTTTGGTAGTTCAGTTGCTTAATAAATGAGGAGAAAAACTCAAAGGTCGACTTAGATGTCGCTAGCATCGACCCTACCTTGTCAGATAAATGTTGACGATTTAGTGAATTTGTTATTGCTGTTTTCGAATAATTTTATATTTAAAATGTATTCTTTTTGGACTGTTTTACAATTAAAAGTGGAGTTACGTAAAAGAAATGCATCAACAGCAGGGAAAAAAGCAGTTTTGATTGAAAGGTAATCAATAAATAATTTTAAGGTTATATTGATAAATAATCGATTTTCTCATCGAATCTATTATGATGTATGTTTTTGACTTTCAGATTAGAAGCATACGACCGAAATTTTAATTTTAATGTCAACCTAGAGCCTGGCACATCTCTGTGACCCACAATATCGGTGCCCACCAACTTCTTCTTACAAAGACATCAATGCCGATTCGCCGATTCCTGCTCTAAATAGGCAAGAAATACAGTCGTACTTCGAAAGGTGAGTTCATTTATAGAATCTCTTGTAGCATCTCTTTAATGATACCTTTATATTTAGACCTTAGGACTAAAATTATAGGAGGTACCTTCTATGTTACATGATTTACCAAAGTGCCTAAAGTGCTATTCTAATTTTCTTTCAGATTCAATGCTCTGAATGCTCAGCCGAAAGGACAGGCTGTGTATGAAGCCAGGTGTTTGTTGACTGCACGGTATAGCATTGAAGGTGCATACATACACATACATACAGGGCCAATGCAAGGCCCAAATGAAAAAAGTTGTCTATATTGTAAATATTCTGTTGAGCAATGAAGGCAACATTGAACAATGTAATTGAAGAAATTAAAGAAAAGATTGAAGGCACTGCAGTTTTCTTTAAGAATTTAACCTTAGGCTCATACACTGAAATAAATAACATATTATCATTACTTTCTATGCAAAATGATCTACAATTATCCACGAGTTATTATGAATCAATAATATCACACGTCCCGGTATATTTACTTTGGCCAAAATAATCATCAGCTTTAAAATGAGCAGGGCACAACACAGAGTGCTCGGTTGCTTTCAAGTTTTTGATTCTCAACGCTTTTTCCCAGGCTTTTCGGCGTTTTGGATCCTTTGGAAATATATGTCTTCCTTGATTTTTGCAGTCTGGAGCACAACACTGCGTCATATTTATAGTATTTAATTATTTTCGATATTTGTTTATATAAAAATCGTAAATTAGTATGGATTTTGACAGGTGACAGAACACAATTAGGCAAAGTTGATTATGCGACATCTGGTGGGATAAAAAGGCAGTTTTTCACCCCATTATTGATCACTTAGTAAAAAAAAAATTGTCCAAAAAGAGATCATATTAACGTGTTGATGTGTCATGAAGTAATGAGTAAATAACTAACCAATTACGACTACAGGGTTTAAGTTATAAGCGGTGGCGTGGCGATTGACTACAAATTGCATGAGTACCTACTGTCTTCTACCATCCAGATATTCCACCATCATACAGGCTGGATATTCAGTAATCGGGGTATACGGTCAAACAAGACGTCTTTTTTTTTCTTTTTCCAGAATGTGCCCCAAATGAAGTAGCAGCGGGATGCATAAATCCATGTCCTCCTCAGAAGACGTGTCAGGATCGCGAAGACTATTATTGTTTGGCCGTTGTTGTGCCTTGTGAATTCCAATGCCACTGTAAAGAAGGCTACATCAGAAAGACCGAGGATGGTGAATGTATACCAGTAGAAGAATGCGGTAAGTTACAAGTATAAGTAGTGTCAAAGACCAAACATTGATCTCTTTCTGTGTCGATTTACTGAATAACTCAGCCTAAAATTTAGACTGATTGTCGGTATTGAATTTTAAATATAATGGCACAGGTGTCTTGAGTTTTTATACTTATATATAAGGGACGGAATATTCGCAGTTTTCAAACTCGCATAACTATTTGAGTACCTTTACATCTACTTTATCCAATAACGTTGCTTTCAGGACCGTACTGCGGCAGAAATGAAGTTTATACTGATTGCAAGCCGTCTTGTCAAAGCGAACCTTGCTTTGCAACCAAAAAACCGTCAGCCTGCGTCAACGAAGAGCCCTGCAAACCGGGATGCATCTGCAAGGAAGGGTTTTTAAGGGATGAAGAAGATACGGTGTGCTTACCGCGTTGCTTATGCCCTGAGCTCTACGATACGCAAGAATGTTTGGCTTGGAAAAAAGAACATGAATAGATCTTCAATTACTGGACGAGTTTGATTACCTATTAATCTAGTTTAATAGGTTAGGTTAGTCTAGGATTAAATAATAATGCTAGACTAACCTAACAGAAAACAACAAAAATAAAAAATAAAAATAACAACTAAAACAACAACTAAAACTAAACCAACTAACTAAAACTAAACAACAACTAAATAATAACTAACTAACTATGTTATGTTCTCTAACATGAATTCAAAATTGTAAACTTTAAGTACAATTATCTGTAGGTATTTTTGGGAAATAAAGATATTTATTATTATTTCCTTTATTCATCTTTTTACAAACTTTTTACATTTTTAAATATTAATTTTAAAAAAATATATAAAAATATATTTAAAAATATAAAAAATTGTAGCCCACCGGTATCGGGAACAGGGTCCAAGCTACCGGCAGTCAGGGCTCCAGAGAGAGGAACCTCCTAACAATACGAGCCGTGTCCAGAAGTACCGCTTTCTGAATCAAGCCCTTGATCCAGCTGCCTAACGAGCCCGCGCCCCGCATGCCCTGTGCAACACTGTGCGCCATGCGCCTGTCTACGTGACTTTCAAAGCCCTATTTTAATCTATTGGGGATGTTTTTGAAAAAACTGTGATAAATGTCCCTGCGACAAATAAATATTTTTTGTTTCTTTCTGTTCTTAGTGGATACTTACTCTTCACAAAAAATGCACCTTTTAAATTTCATGTCTTTAAGACCAGCGGTTTTAGCTGTACGTAGATAATTATATCAGTCAGTCAGTCAGGACTTTGAATTTTATATGTATAGATAAAAGTTTACCTCCTAGCCCTAGTTTATTAGAAAAGCTATATTCAATAATCCTACATAATTTTGATGAGTAGATTTATGACTAGAGCACTCGTGCATTCAAATTATATAAAAGTTGGAAGGTCGTGCACAACTGAGCAAACTAGTTACTAGGTATAAATAGTTATATCAACAAAGTCAAGTGGCCGTCTCTCAATACACACTGACTAGTCAACATGTTGAGATCATTTCTTGCGTTTTTTGTCAGCGGTGTCGTGTTAAGTGTGGCTCAGGTTTCCGATTCTTGGTCATTTTTGGATGAAAAACATCCAGGTGAGTTTACATCGATTTTTTATTATGATTTAATTAAAGTTATCAAGTATAACTGCATAATTGCTTATCACAGACTTATCTATTTATATGTCTGTGTGGCATACCTAGGTACGTATGTAAAGGTATTAAATAATATCAAATGTCGGTCAATGGGTCGTCCTAGGGGCGGGTCTTTTGATATCTACGTAATTTATTTCCAAAAGTTCTCAGATATTTAGTAAAATTCGCTTCTTATGTAGCGAAAGTTTAAAGAGCACCTACAGGATAGGATTTTTGGGACAAAAAAAATTGGTACTCAGCTGCGTCTGAAAAGATTGGCAGCCGACCGAGACAGAGTTGGGAAAAGGCTAGACAGCTGAGAGGATTATTTGAGACCCCGGCCAGGGGAATTCACTCTGCTGTCGCATGTAAAGAAGTCGCGATGGCAAACGGAATTCCCCAATTAAGTAGTGACGCAATCACACATACTGCGTGTGTAAAATCATCCTTGACCAGACTACCTATTGATGGATTGGAGGCTCATTATTTTGAGCTCATAAGCATAACCTCCTGCTTTCCCATAGGTACTGAAAATATGTAAGGCTTTTAAACGTTGTGGACTTGTGAGATGCGGACCAGTCCGATATATGTTTTTACATCTTCCTTATTTTCAAAATATCAAGGTTGTATGCGATTGTTCAAATCGCAAATTGTTTACGGTTTTATAATTTTCTTTTGCATGTTTCAGAGTGTGGACCAAACGAGGAGGAAAAATGCGTGGGGTGCCCTCCCGAAGATTCTTGCTATGATCGTGATCAGATTGCCTGCCCAGCCGCATTCTTAGGTTGTAGACCACGGTGCGTCTGTAAGGAAGGCTTCATCAGAAAAACTCTGGGCAGCGAATGTATACCAAAAGAAGAATGTGGTAAGTAAAGCAAGTCTAAAGGCTAGCGCAGGTTAGGTAGGGCCGTACCTGGCCGCAGCACAAGTCACTGGGGTATCGCTCACACAGTGTGCGATAGTTAACACAAAATGTAAGAAAGTCATGAAGGAAGTTTATATCAATGCTTGTGATGCAGCTCGCCCAAATCTGCACGGGCCCATTCCACTAGATTAGATCAAATACAAATTTAATTCTGCCTGAGACAATTTCTATGGAGCGATGCAACCCGGTGCGACTCCAAAAGTGCTTTAGCGCAATTTTGCAATGCGGTGAGCTGTTTGGTGGTGCTCGTGGCTAATTTCCTCCGTGCCTTGTAAAGCACGTTTAGCCGTTGGACCCAGCTTTCATTTGTGGGTCTTTGACAGTCGTTACAGGTAGTGCCCGAAATTCTGTCGTATTACCCAGTACTAACTGGGCCATGGAGGTCAGATAAGCAGTCACTCCATGTAAAATACTGCTACAGCCGGTTAGACTGGACCCCAACATAGTTGGGAAAAGGCTATACAGATGATGGTGTGTTATGTGTGAGATGTGCATTAAATATAAAAGTAGTGAAAGTCCTTTAATACAACCTTCCATTTCAGGACCTCCGTGTGAGATATTTACACACTACACGGAATGCAAAGAGTGCTCGAACGCCACTTGTTCTTCAATCACGAATCCGGTGAAATCTGATTGCGAAAGTAAAGAGTCATGCACTCCTGGATGCACTTGCTGGGACGAATATTACAGGGCAGACGAAAATTCGCCTTGTCAACACCGTTGCTTTTGCCCAGAGTTGGAAAATACAACCTACTGCGAGTCTTGGAGAAATCCACGACTCGGATAATTTTCTGAACCTGTTAATTATTTGAATTTTGAAGGTCTACTGATACAAGGATTCATTTCTACTCTACCCTTATTTGTTGAAGTTATACTATAAAATAAAAACAAGTAACTGCGTTTAAAAAGAGTTTTATTTACGTGAAGTAGGCAATTAGAAAAATCTGAGGACCTCAGCAAAGTAACATTCCATCAGCTATAATGAGGGACCGAAATTTTTAAATCCCAAGAAGATAGATTTGTTGTTGAAGTAATAATAAATGCAATTGGGCTTTTTTAGAAGATACTGCCCTATTGTTTGCGATAGAACAGTCCATGGATGATTTTCTGAACAATCTTCCTATTATTATTATTATCAGAGATTTGCAGGTCTATTGATACTGAGATTCAGTTGTTAAGTTTTGAGGTCCCTAAAATTTTTTTTTTGTTGCAGTAAAAACAAATACAATAGGGTTTTTCTAAAGAAATATTTAAAAATGTAATGGATGTGCAGAAAAGATAAATAAAGTAAATGCAAAAGAAATATCGAACTATGTTTGGCAAGAATTTTATTAACTAGTCGAGCAGTTCGCCAGATTTCTATGAGAAGTTTCCTTATCGATACCTTGTCCACCCACATTACCCTCACTGGTTATGATAACTTGTGTTTTTCATTCGTTGGCGGTTTAATGACAAGGCACTTTAGACTCAATTCTTATTTAGAAGCGGAATATTGCCTTATTTTAAAAGAGCGTTTTCTCTTTAATTAATCATGGAAGTATCCCTAAATCGAACAAGAACAAACTGTATATAAACAGTGTCAAGCTTCCATTTTATCAATCAATACACCTTGAGTCTTCGACATGTTTAGACCTGTTCTTGGGTTGTTTATCTGCTGTGTCGTGTTCAATGTGGTCCAAACATCTGACCCTGAGGACACACTAAGTGAGTTCAATACTAAATCTTTGAAATCATTTTTTATACTACTCAAACTATTCACCCACGGCCACGCTATCGATGCATCTCTGCCAGCGCAGTGGTAATTTTTCAAAACCCTTCATGAAAAAGTGAGGTAGACGGAGATTTTTTCCTGCCATGAAGTTGTCCAAATTCTGGAAAAAGTATAATTCTGTCGGCGCAAGGTCTGGTGAATATAGTGGATGACGCAAAACTTCCAACTAGACCACGAAACAGTGGCCATCACTTTTCTAGGGGTAAGCTTTCGTTTGGGGCATTGCCTATAGTCTGTTTTTTAATGTCAGAGACTAAATTGACACATGCAAATGTCAAACTTACAAAATATAATGTTGTCAGCTTTTTTGTGTAGTGTTGTACCTACGATACCGGTTTGTTGAATCGTAACCTTTTATAATTAGTAGACGATTAGAAAAAAATTGAGTTTGTTTCTGTTACTTTATTTTTTGAGATTATGATCATTAATTTATTATAAAAAAACGATACTACTTGATTTCATTAACGGCAATTTACGGTAGTGGCTCATCATTATTTAATAATTGCAAAGAAACTGATTTAGTCTCTGAGATTAAAAAAAACATACCAGACAGAGAGACAGAGAGGTGCTGAACCGGGGTCTAACCAACACGATAAGCGCTTACTTAGCGATTGTCAAAAAGAATTAATTTTTCTTCGCAACTGACAATGCGGTTTAAAATTCGTTCGTTCCTGTGTCTGTTATGCAACGCAAGGCATACGTCAACGCGTTCGTCGCGATCGTGCAGTTTCTGTGGCACCCATTTATCAACCTTTTTATCTTGCCAATTTCACGTAAATGAACCAATATTATTTTGATGCTAACGTTTAAAGCTGCTGTCGTAGATTGAGTATCGTCAACATCCACTATCGCCTTTAATTCGTCGTTGTTGACTTTAGTTTTCGGACGACCACAGGGTTCATTTTTCGGATCAAAATTTCCAGATCGGAAGCGTTTGCCGTGTTCACTCCGCCGCATACGTCGTTAATGTTGCAAGCCGTTTGCGCCGCATTGCTACCACGACGGAACTCGTATTCCATAATTATACATACTAACGAAAAAGATTCAAATGTGTTCAAATAAGTATTTAGAATTCTTTGTCAACTATCGATAAATTAAACTTCAAATTGTCAGTATTTTAGAACGGCAACTTTATGAAGTTGCCATAATTATTTCTTAGGGTAGGTATCTAGGACACAGCACAGTAATAATTAAACAGGCACACATATCACTTTTTAATTTGTGACTTATTATAGCAATCTTATGTTAACTATGCAAGAGTCTTGAGGAACTGTGCGCCTGAGTTGTCTTCTGTGTTGACGCGCTTGTATCGCCTCTCTCTTAAAACCAGAACGGTACCGAAGTCATGGAAGGTTGCCAATGTACAACCAGTACACAAGAAGGGTAGTCGTGCCGACCCCAGTAACTATCGTCCAATCGCCATCACCTCCATACTTTGTAAAGTTATGGAAAAGATTCTCAATGGGAAGCTGCTGGCGTACCTAGAAGCAAACGACCTACTCAATGACCGTCAGTATGGCTTTCGCCGGGGACGATCGACTGGGGATCTTCTAGTGTATGCTACGCATTGCTGGGGCGAGGCCATCGAGAAACACGGCGAAGCCCTTGCCGTGTCGCTCGACATCTCGAAGGCTTTCGACAGGGTATGGCACGCAAGTCTGCTGAGCAAACTTCCTGCATACGGCATTCCCGTTGACTTTTGCTGCTGGATATCTGACTTCTTGAGTGAAAGGTCGATCCGAGTGTTCATTGATGGCTGCTCCTCTGACCTTATCGCTATTGATGCCGGAGTTCCTCAGGGGTCTGTTCTGACACTTTTCCTGCTGCACATCAATGACCTTCTGGTTCCGGGTATTGTTGGGTACGCAAACGACAGCACTGTCATGGAGAGTTATGCATCCAGCGCAAAAGCCAAAGGTGAAGAAGTGCGTTCATTGAGAGAGGCCATGGTAGAGCGAACCAATTCAGCCTTAAGTCTTGTGATCCAAGTGGGGTGATGAAAATCTGGTTGCTTTTAACGCCACCAAAACCCAAGTGTGCCTGTTCACCGCCAAAAGGAGCCCGTTCAATCTGGCTCCTACTTTCCGGGGTACATCTGTACCGGTTACCGACAGCCTCGAGCTTCTTGGTACGAAGTTGAGTGCGAATCTCAACTTCGGTGCCTACATTGAGTCGAAAGCTCAAACAGCGGCAAAAAAGCTGGGTATCCTAAATAAGGTTAAGCGGTACTTCAAGCCAGGACAACTTTTAGTCCTATATAAAGCTCAAGTTCGGTCCGGCATGGAGTACTGCTGTCACCTTTGGGATGGCTCAGCCAAATACCAATTAGCCACACTCGACTCTGTTGAGCGCAGAGCCAAGAGGCTCATTGGTGACGATAAGCTGGTGGGTACCAAGCTTCATAGCCTGGCCCACCGGCGCAAGGTGGCATGTCTGTCGGTCTTTTACAGGCTGTACTTCGGTGAGGGTGCCCAAGAGCTCCACGAGATCATTCCACTATCTCCCTTCTTCCATCGGGAGTCTAGGGGGACTGCGGGTTATCACCCATTCCTTGTCGATGTTCCACACATTCGCACGAAGCGCTTTGCTACATCGTTTATAATGCGCACAGCCAAGGAGTGGAATTCCCTGCCTTCGTCGGTGTTCCCAAGTTCATAATTATGACCCCAATCTATTTAAGTCGCGAGTTAATAGGCTTCTTCTGGGTAAGCTCGTTCCATCGTCAACCTCATCTCTGTCCTCAGGACTAGATTGAGGTCAAGAGTAGGCCCATTTAGTATTAAAAAAAAACTGCCACTTTCTTTTATATTTCCCAGAAGAGTGTGGGCCGAACGAAGTTTTAAACAACTGCGTTGGCTGCCCTCCCGAAGATTCCTGTTATGATCGTGGTCAGACTCTCTGCCCACGCTTTATCCAATCTTGTAGTCCCTCCTGCATTTGTAGGGAAGGCTTCATTAGAAAGACAATGGATAGAGAATGTATACCAAAAGAAGAGTGTGGTGAGTTATGAGTCTATATATCCTAATCCCTATTTTTTTTCTATTGACTCCAATATTTGTGAACCCATAATTCTTTTTTGTTTGAAAGCGTCTGAGACGATCCTATACCTGTCAGCAGGAACTTTAGCATGTTCCCGGTTACTATTATTTATTGTAAGGAACAGTAAAGAAACCTTTGTTTTCAGGAGCTCCTTGTGATACATTTGAAGAGTATACAGAATGCAAACGGTGCGCGAACGAGACCTGCTCTTCAATCACGAATCCAGTGAAACAGAATTGCGACGATAAAGAGGCCTGCACTCCGGGATGTATTTGCTATGACGGATATTACAGGGCAGATAAAGATTCATATTGTCAGTATCGTTGCTCATGTCCCGAGTTGGAAGATACGCCGTATTGTGTGTGGTGGAGAACTCCATTCCACGCACGATATACTGATTAACCTTCCTATTATTATTATTAGAGATTTGCTGGTCTATTGGTACTGAGATTCAGTTGTTAAGATTAATTTTAGGTCCCTAAAATATTACAAAAATATTTTAGGGACCTAAAATCTTAACAACTGAATCGAAGAAGTAATAATTAAATAAAATAAAATAAATAATAAAAAATAAATGAAATTAAAAAAAAATATAATTAAATTAGATTAAATTTAATTAAATTTAATTACATTAAAATAAAATATAATATATTGAATTGAATTGAATTAAATTAAAATAAATTGAATTGAATTGAATTAAAAAGAATCATTAGGGTGCAGACTATACCAATTAAGTGTAGACATTTATGTAAACAATTGTAATTATTTTTTTAACTGTATCTATGACGGCTATGAAATTATAACTAAGTACTAACATAGTTCTTAAGCATTTCTAACCCATATATGGACTTGGTTGTTCGAAATAAAGTATTTGAATTGAATTGAATAATAAATGCAATGGAATAAAATCAAAAAACAAACATCTAACTGCGCTTGCCAAGAATTTTATTTACTGGAAAGATCCCTTGAAAAAAATTACCCATTAAAAACTTCTTCACCTACAGTACCCTCAGTGGTTATGATGGTTAAAATCCGTGTAACATGTGTTTTTCATTCATCATCTTCCTGCCTTAGTCTCAAGTTACTTGGAGTGAACGCAACACGTTTTTTTCTTCGATTCTCCCCTGTCAACCTTCACACTATCTTTGACTCCTTTTTTTTCATATCATTCCTCGCAATATCAAAAATCAGGAATGTAAGAGGAGTCTCTTCCTGGAATTCGTCTCACACGAGTGTCGATTAAAATCAATCTGCTCATGCCCTTGAGCGTACGCAGACGATTAAATACCGAAACGTAACAATTGTCAACAATCTCAATTTCAAACACATTAAACATGTATGTAAAATAATTCGTAAAATAATATTTGTATTTAAAAATTTACGGCATGTCGCTGATCGACAACTGCTGAAAAAGATCTATTACGCTCTCTGTCAGTCACTTTTGTCGTACTGTATTACCTCTTGGCATGGCTCCTCTAAAACTACGTGAAAGAGTCTTGAGATTGCTTAACGTACAGTGCTCTGAAGTTAGCACTTTTAAATATACTTTTTTCCCCACTGCGCAACTGTACAAGAACGATGAGATAATGACAGTAAGGAAATTATATACAGGGTGGCAGGGACACTCAGTGCAAGTTTTGCTGCAAAAATGACATCCGTCGTTCCTCGACCAGGTATAAAGGCGCATTAATTTTGTCTTTCGCTCTTAAATTTATGGTGAAAGGATCCCTAAATCAAACAAGAACAAGCTCTATATAAACATAGTCAGGCTTCCATTTATCAATATACATTGAGTCGTCAACATGTTGAGACCTTTTCTTGTGTGTTTTATCTGTTGTGTCGTGGTAAGTGTGGTCCAGACAACTGTTACTGAGGATAAATTGAGTGAGTTCCATTCTAAATCTCTACGTAGCTGAGGTGGTTAGATTAATTTTATTTACCTATATTAATTAATCTACCACACATTGTTATTATAATTGAACTAACTAAGCTGTGTGGTTGATAAATGGTTGGTAATAAAAATGGCAGGTGTGTCTTATTGGTCACACTTACCATTTTTATATTTCTAGCTTATTTTAGCAATCCTGTTTTTACCACTTTATTTTCGATTTACCAGATTGTGGACCAAACGAAGTATTGAAATGCGTGGGGTGCCCTCCCGAAGATTCCTGTTATGATCGTAATCGGATAGTTTGTGCAGCCGTTATCTCAGGTTGTAGCAACGGGTGTGTTTGTAAGGAAGGCTTCATCAGAAAGACACTGAATGGCGAATATATACCAAAAGAAGAATGTGGTAAGTTATGAGACTATAAACCAAAGTTTCAATTTCAAGGGTTGGATACAAAAATGTTGACTTCATCTATCTAATGTATAAAATATTAGGAAAAAGTGAAATCCGCTGAACAGAAACCTAAAAAAACGTATGTACTTGTAGGGACTCATAACATCACACTGCTGGGAACTGCTGACACCATTGTTCTCATCAGTTGCACACGGAATGCCGATTTACCTACATTAATGCAAAACGCATGAATTTTAAGATTTGTTTCGTAAAATTTGTCCATAACATTGAGAACAATGACGTATTTGAGGCTTAAGGTTAACTCACACAAGTATACCGTATGTTATATGAACAGTCAACCCTCGTCGGTACCTACCGACGTGGAACTTTTTTAAAGCAATTATCTACTACTCCGCGAACTAATGAAACATTTCTTTTCATGAACTCCATGTCGGACATTCGAACAGTTTTCAGAATGCAAACAGTGCTCCAACGAAACATGCTCTTCAATAACCAATCCGGTAAAATGCGATGGCGAAGAACCCCAGTCATGCACCCCAGGATGTACCTGCTGGGACGGATATTACAGGGCTGATGAAAATTCGTATTGTCAGCATCGTTGCTCATGTCCCGAGTTGGAAGATACGCCCTATTGTGTGTAGTGGAGCGGTCCACTCCGCGAGTTATTTCCTAAACGAAAGGCTCACCCTTCATAAATTCATTGAAGGTCTACTGGTATTGGGGTTCACTTATTAAGTTTTTTTTTAACATTAAATGGGCCTACTCTTGACCTCAATCTAGTCCTGAGGACAGAGATGAGGTCGACGGTGGAACGAGCTAACCCAGAAGCCTATTAACTCGCGACTTAAATAGATTGGGGTCATATGAAGTTTTTAGGAACCTAACCTATTACCTTGTTGAAGTTATGTAATAGAATAAAATATTAAAGAATCTCAGTAGTGTTTAAAAAGTGTTTTACCTTATCGGTCGCTTTTAATTTATCGGTCCGTATTAGGACATAAGTATACGAGTAGGTACGTACATGGGAATTAAAACATAACTGGCGAAATGTGGGTCCCTTCGGGGATTTCAGGCGTGATGTTATGCGTTATTTAATTGATTGAGAGAATGAGGTGAAGTAGGTGAAGTCGTAACATCGAAGGCATTCTGAGGGCCTTGATAAAGTGACATTTTATAAGCGACATACCTAGGCCACTTCAATTGCACTTTATTTTGTGTAATTTATTCCAACACCATGCCACAAAACATCGTAGGGAAACCGCTGAATCAAAAAATTTTATCATCGTCCACCAACCCTTATCTCAATTTATTTGAGATCGACGCAGTATGTCTTCTTCTTCCATACTTCTATATTACTCATCATCTCATCAGACAACGACGATAGTATGTATAATGGGTGTAAAAAGTCACTTAAAAGGCTTTAGTAAATTAATAGATCGAGATCAAGAGCAGGCAGCATTAATAGATAGAGGTCAAGAGCAGGCCCATTTTATAACAAAAAAGAAAAAAAGAACGTGGATCCGCGCAATCCCGTTATGAGTACCTACTGCCCACAGGTACTGACTGAACGCGAATACAGGACAAAACGACAGCACGCATTTTTTTTAGATTACTTTAGTTTAGTTCGTCCGTTTATGCCTTGTATTGTGCCCAGTTGGCGGTTAATGACAAGGGCGTCTAGATTTCAGGTTGAGAAATTCCCAATGGAAAATATAATTACCAACATTGTTCAAATTGAGAATCCTTAAAAACATAATTTAATTGGACCTATGGTGAACCCACATTTACATGAGTTGCGATGATAAAAAACAACTAGATAAATCAAAAGATGTGTTCGAAAAACATATTTTTTATTAAATTTAATGATCGAGGGACTTTTATTTTTGATGGAACATGGGATCCCCGTAGTTTTTTTACTGAATCTTAAACTATCTATCATGTCAAAACATTCTCATCTTATAATAGGATCTACTTAGGAGGAATTACCGATGTGCAAACACATAAATTATATTAATAAAACCTTCGAAAATTTTCGACTGTTTTTGCCTTTTTTTACGATTCGTCAATGATCATGCTTGCACCGCTGTTATAAGTATCTACAACAGTAAAAAAGCTTTTTGGACTAATACTTACCTAATATTAAGGTGAAGCTCTTTAATACCAGGCGTTTCTGGTAGTATATCTGTTATTATGATCATTTCCATGTTCCAGATTGTGGGCCAACCGAAGTATTAAACGAATGCACGGTGAAGTACCCTCCCGAAGATTCGTGTTAGATCATGATGAGGTTCTCTACCTAGGACTATTCATAAGTACCATATCGACCAGCATGCGTTTGTAAGGAAGGCCTCATGAAAAAGATTCAGGGCGGTAAATGTATGCTAAAAACAAAATGTGGATAGTTAGAAGACGACGCTTAGACTAAAAGGGGAAAGGGGACTCGAGAGATCCCTATGAATCTCTAGTCTATCGAGTCCCTTGGCAAAAATGCCGTTCCATACCTACATTTCACAGATCAAAGGAGTGACTACAGTACAGCCACATCTTCTGATCATGACCGCAAATGTATGAAACAGCAGATTTATTTTCACGATTTCGTGTTTTATCCCATATTCCCATATAACAATCTATCAATCCACGACGAAATAATAAAAAGTTCCCAAGTAATAAAGAGTTCCTTTAAGTGGACATTTTGAACAGTAGGTATACGGCAAGCAGTTTTCAAAAGACACCTGCTCTTCAATTGGGAATTCGAGAGTGAATCGAGATCGAATTGGCCCCTTAAAGAGGCATGCACCCCGGAATGCACTTGCTAGCTGGGATTAGTGCAAATGAAAAGTCGACTTGACAACGTATTTGTTTTTGTCCTAGGATGAAAGGTAGACCAGGATCATCTTTGACACCTGTACTTGGATCATTTTCTAAATGATTTACGTATTACAATTAACTAGCGACCCGCCCCGGCTTCACACCTTCCTCTTTAATCACTCTATCTATTGCTGAAAACTGCATTAAAATCCGTTGCGTAGTTTAAAAGATCTAAGTGAACAGACACCGGGAGCGACTTTTTGTTTTATTCTATGTAGATTCTATAGAACTGTATAGGTATAGGTACTTAAACTAAAATAACAATCAACTGAAAATGAAAAATTACATCAAAAACTCCTCCTCAACGCTGTCAACTGATAAAGTGCCCAAACCCGCAGTGTTGCCACGTTGTATAGCAACGCCTACCTAAACCATTACCATTTGTTCAAGCAATGTAACGCAATAAACATCTAGGTAACAGTTTTATTTTATTTATTAAAAATCCTAGTTTTTAAGTACCTATCTGAGTAGTTAGTAAGCCTAGGCCGTCCAGAAAGTAATCCAACATTCAGGATATCATCATCATCTGCCCAGCGTTTTCTCAACTATACCGACCCCAAGGTCGGCTTCCAGTCTAACCGGATGCAGCTGGATACGAGTATTTTACATGGAGCGAGTGCCTATCTGACCCTCCACAACCCAGTTACTAGGTACTGGGTAATAAGATGGTAAGACCGACATTCAACATTCAGGATAGTAAAATAAAAAATCCAAATTACAAAAAACTCGGTGAGGACATCCGACATTATGAATAGTGTGGCCGGCGGACACCGAGCTGCTACTGCGAAATTCCTGATAGAATGTTATTAGAAGAAAAAAAATAGATTAAAAGGACGTTGAAGGACCTCGTAATCCAGGAGCGTAGTTGCTGCCGCGTCAATAATACGGAGCACTCACGCACGCTACCCCCGAGCAAGAAGTTGTAATAAAATATTCACAATCTCCATTTTTTGGTGACCGTGATTTGTGATTGAAGAATGAAAAAATATGATTATTAAATTCATTTTATTTATGGCTATAAAAGTTTAAGATATAATTAGTTACCGACACATAAATCAATCTAAGCAGGAGTACAAAAACGATAAATGTAGGTACGTGTGGAGTGAGTGAAAATTGTCGTAAACCTAATGGTCAATTTAGGCCGTAGGTAATTGCTTCGGGAGGTACCTGCACCGAATCGGGCGGGAGGAAACGTCCGGGTGCTACAACTGCGAGGATCGACCGGAGGACACGGTGGAGCACACCGTCGAGGTCTGCTCCGCTTGGGAGGAGCACCGCCGTGTCCTCGTAGCGGCGATTGGCGGCGGCGACCTCTCGCGCCCGGCCCTGGTTCAAGCCATGGTCCGGGGCGAGAGGGAATGGGAAGCCGTCGCCTCCTTCTGCGAAGCAGTCATGCTAGCGAAGGAGGCGGCGGAACGTGAGAGGGAGAGAACCTCCTCACGTCCCAGCCGCCGCGGGAGAAGCACCGGGCGTCGGGGGCCACGCCGTGATGGCTCTCGGCCATCGTAGGCGCGGGCCTGTGGACGGCGAGTAATGAGCTAGCTCGCCGTCCGTCCGTCGTATGACGACGGGCAGGCCGTGTCGACGGCGCGTTCGTGTTCCACGCGCGCCTCAAAGAGATGTCAGCAAACGGGAGGGGCCCGCAAGGGCCGGTGCCTGCCAGGGCTGCGGGACTGTTCGAAAGAGATACCGCGGCCCTGGAACATAAAGGGCCAATGAAGGAACATGGGTGTTTTTTAGTCAGTAAGAGTCTGACACTCCCTTCCGCTCCGCCCAGAGCGGGAGGAGTCATTTGATGATTTCTCACCCTCCAAAAACCAAAAAAAAAAAAAGGCCGTAGGTAATACCCATTCCTAACATAGAGGGTTTGGATCAAAGTCAAACCTATTGTCTATACGGTTTTTTTTTGTTTATTTACCCTCCTTTTAGGCCTAGGGACCCCAGAAAACGTATACAGGGGCCCACTCAGAACTAGCTACACCACTGCCTGCAAGTATGATGCCCGAAAACGAACTATCTATAAATACACTGAGACAAGTCTACGTATTATCAATTCACATCGAGTCGTCAACATGTTCAAGTCATTTCGTGTGTTGTTATTGTTCTGTGTGGGGTTCAGTGCGGTTCAGGCTAGTTTTACTGAGGATTACGACATACTCATAGACGATGAATACGTTAATACAGAGTACCCGGACTATATGTTTACTCCACCAAGAGGCAAGTGTCTTAATATAATATTACCATAATACTTATTTGAAAGAATGAGCCGTCTCATACGTAAGTGCAATACTATAATTGTTTAAATCAGTTTTCAACAGACGTTATTTTCACTTAATTATATCAGTATGAATTAATATGTAACTGTTAATTAAATTAAACGTTAATTCGTTGTTTTAGTGGTCACTAGTGCGGCTGCTGAGCATGAGAGTACTGCCCGACCTGGGAATCGAACCCAGGACGGGTTCGATTCCCAGGTCGAGCAGTGTTATTGGGTTTTTCCTTCAGGAATTTCTCAGTAGCAGCCACGGAGTCTGGATTTATACCCGATTGATGCCCCCCATTACATGAGACTTAAACATAACTGGCGAAATGGGGAAACACCTCTGCCCAACCCTTCGGGGATATTAGGCGTGATTTTATGTTCATGTTTATTAACTTCAGAATAAGTAGAAGTAATGATAACCCCACAAAAATATTTTAATTCCAAGAACAGATTTTTGTTGTAGCTACGTACATATTTAGAAATTCAAAAACGGTCACAACGTATGGAACAGCATTTTTTTTTGTACTTAATAGTCGACCCTATAGTGTATTACTAGGAGGTCTAGAATGTTTTGCTGAATTCATGTCAACAGTTTACACCGTGTATTATAATACTTATAATAGAGCAAGATCCCACGGCCGTCGACAGCCAATTTTTAAATATCAGGTTCTAAAGCTGCGTTGGTTGAAAAATCAGTTTCTGCGTTACCACTACGAGTCACGGTTTCGATTCCCGCACGAAACAAAATATGTAGGTGTACCTATCGTTATGGCCTATTAGATAGTAGTTCTGATATTGTTTGTGAGACTGTGTCAAGATACTTATTACTATTACCAATTAGAGCAATGTAGGTACTACTTTGCGGAAATACTGACAAAAATGTATAAAAATAAGTAGAACTTAAATAAATAAATAAAATAAACTTACACACTACTAGGTACCTACTACTTACTTTGGCTTAAATTTGCATAATATATAAAATATTATGCAATTTCAATATTTAGTTTGTATTCGGCCAAAATATCCTGACCCTTGGAGAGGTCAAACATTTTGTCGAATACTTATGTCGATATATTTACATTGATTTGCATGGGTTACATGTTGCATTATAAATATTGCACCTGTTGCATGTTTTTTCCCAGGGTGAGGAGGCTGCATTTTGCATACCGCATGTAGTTTTTGTGGAATTAAAACTAAATAGGTACAGACCACATCAAGCTATTACAATCTGTCAAATTACTTTAATAGATTTTCAATTTAATCACTAAAGAATTAGGTTGGTTCAAGATTGATTGGGAAAATTTGACAGTTTCAGGTAGCTTGATGTGTCTGTAACCTGCTGACATTGCATAATATTGTAGGTAGACTGTTTGAAATTGCATAACAAATGAAATTGCATTCAACATTGCATAACAGTTTAATAAAAGTGGCAAAAACGGAACCCTTAGGATGTAGATTCGTCGAAACATCGTGATTTTATGCTATAACTAAGTTAAATAGGAGCTCGTCACTCAGTATTACCAGCCGCTCGGGTCGACTCAGGTTAAGCTGCGCTTGCCTGAGTGGGTCCATGGATGGGTAACAACCCATTACAATCAAGTTTCCTCCGTGCTTCGGAAAGCACGATAAGCCGTTGGTCCCGGCTGTCAATTGTAGATCTTTGACTACCGTTAAGTAGTCAGTGTCCCGAAAATCTGATAACCAGTCTTACCAAGGGTATCGTATTACCCAGTACCAACTGGGTTGTGGAGGTCAGATAGGCAGTCGCTCCATGTGTAAAATACTGGTATTCAACTGCATCCGGTTAGACTGGAAGCCGACCCCAACATAGTCGGGAAATGGCTAGGCAGATGATGATTTAAGTTAAATACTGATATAATGTGTACCCTTTCTAAATGTTGGTTCCTTAAGAGTGTTCTCGGTAAAAAAATTCAATAATCATAAATTCGGGGATTTTTAAAGTGAAATTACTCCATTTTGCCTGGGATTTGTAAAAAACTAATTTCAGTATCACATTAAGCATATCTTTAAATTGTATTAAATTTGTATAGAATAAAACATTGAAAAATGACAAAAGTTGCGCTGCGTTATTTATTAGTAACTTTGGAATTTTATATTGTCGATGTACTAATGTAATGTATAATTTTTTTTTTGGTTTTCTATTTGCCTGAACCCCACTTAGAAATAGTGTTTTTTTTTTAGTTATTTCTGCCGTAATAAAATATAAAAATGATGTTTTAGAATGCAACATTTAAGTAAAGGAAATGTTTTTTTTTTAGGGAGTTTATGGATTAAAATTACTTTTCTATTCTATACAATAACATGAACAGTTTTTCCAGACTTCCACGACTCATTGTTGATTCACAATTTCATTCCGAAATTCAGCATTCTCGCAAAATTACAAAAACATGTGTTTAAAATAAGCTTTATTTTTGATAACTTTTGTCATTTTTCAATGTTTTATTCTATACAAATACAATTTAAAGATATGCTTAATGTTATCACATTAAATTGAAATTAGTTCATCTTCAAAAAACTAATTTCAGTTATCACTGAAATTAGTTTTTTACAAATCCCAGGCAAAATGGAGTAATTTCACTTTAAAAATCCCCGAATTTATGATTATTGAATTTTTTTACCGAGAACACTCTTAAGTTAAAGAATTCAAAATGAAAAAAAAAAAGTTTTTTTAAGAAACAATTATAATCATAATTTAAAAATCGAATGAGTACTTAAATGTTACTTATCGGTAGAAATATGGTAATACTTTTTATCTTCTTCGCTTATACTGTTGGGGGCACCAGATAATGGGTCTCTCCCATCATGTGATTTAGGGAATGCTATAACTTCCCTAATTGATTCAGCATCACAAGCTATTGTCACGAGCCTATCAATACCTAACGCAATCCCAGCGTGTGGTGGACACCCACATTTCAGAGCATTCAAGAAATGTGATAGCTTTGAAGGGTCAATATTCATAATCTTTAATAATTTCTCCTGTAATTCAGCGTTGTGCACACGAACTGAACCACCGCCAATTTCATTACCATTCATAACAATGTCATATGCCAAAGACCTCATTTTTAATGGCTCAGAGACTAGTAAATGCATGTCATCTGGATGAGGTGCAGTAAATGGATGATGGCAAGTTTCTAAACCATTTTCACCTTTCACAAATAAAGGGAAATCTATCACCCACAATGGTTGTACATTTTCTTTGACTTGAAGCATATTATTTGACTTCAACAACAATGCTATCATTTCCCTTATTTCTCCTAGACATAAACAAGAGTTCTCATCATCACCTAAAACAATTATAGCTGCGTTTAAGTCCCCAACTATAGATTGGATCCTTTCACTGATTTCAATTCCTAATTCTTTTGAAATGTTTTCATTTAAAACAACTTTGCATGAATGCTTTTTGGCAAACTCTCTGATTTTTTCTTTGTATTTTTTAGTTAACTTTCCAATTTCTTTATTATATGGTAATGCATAAGCACCAAAGTTGTTATCATTGGACTTCTCAGGGAACAGATTATTCAGATTTGTAAATTTTAAGTCATAAGTTAAATTTGGTTTATCAGTGCCATAATTTTTCAAAGCGTCTTTATAGGTCATTCTATTGAATGGTGGTTTTGGAAGTGATTTCACAAATGTATTATAGAGCAACTGTTCAATCATAGTCAAAACACCATCTAGGTTAGTAAAAGATAGTTCTATATCCAATTGTGTGAATTCTGGCTGCCTATCTGGTCGAGTTGTCTCATCTCTGTAACATCTTGCAACTTGGAAATATCTATCGACGCCACCAGACATTAACATTTGTTTGAACTGCTGTGGGCTTTGCACCAATGAGTAGAAGAGTCCTTCATGATGTGTAGGCACTACAAACTCTCTTGCACCACCAGGGGTTCGGCAAAACAATGTAGGAGTCTCAATTTCCACAAATCCATGATTTTCAATCAAGAACCTTCTCATATTGTGGAGCATATGTGAACGCACTCTCAAATTATTCTGCATCTCTGGAAACCGCAAATCTATGTACCTATGCTGCAACCGTAACTGTTCTTTAGGCTTTTGGTAGTCCCTAAGGTTGAAAGGCAGCTTATCTACTGTGTTAAGTACTTCCAACTTGTCCATAACCACTTCAACTTCACCAGTTGGCATGGTTTTGTTGACCATTTCTTTAGGCCGTAACACTACAGTACCTTTGATTTTCACAACTGTTTCTAAAGGAATGTCAGACATATTTATACTGTTGTTGCTTACAACGCATTGAGTTAGGCCATATGCATCTCTGAGAAGAAGAAACTTGGATAATCTTGAGTATTGTACCCAACCACAAAGTGTGACCTTTTCTCCTTCATGTTCAGGTCTTAGTTCTCCACATGAATGTGTTCTATATGTAAACGTATTACAAGTTTGATAGACCCGTTCTTCGTTTACGCGTTGTTTAGTTTCATGCAGTTTTTTCTTCACAAAATAAGAATGATTTGAGGTTATGTTTTTATATTGAGGTAAAACACAATTAACGCTTACAAAAGTACAATATTGCTGATTTACGTGCTTGCTTTTTAAGCAGTATGAAGATATTGAACAATACTTCACACAATTTTTATATGAACACAAGTTTCTAGCAAACATTGTGCTTCTGAAACAAACTGTAGAGCAGGATACTATTTTTATAGATAGGTATTTATTGTAGACGTAATCAGTTATCTCACATTCTTTGTATTCCTCTTGAAACAATATGTACCGTATTTACTTTTTGTAAAGATTTCAATTTCAATTCGGCCCTTCGACAATGTTGACTATTGCACACCTGACACACTGACACTTGCTTGACAAGACAGGACATTGACGTTGACACTGACAGAAAATTACTACTATTTTACTTATTTTTTATTACTAAACTTATAAAAAGACTAATTGTTATTAAATGCACATAAAAATACATTTCATCCGTCAATTTATTTACATCAATTAAATAATTATACGGGGCTACGTTGACTCGGGTTCACTTAAATAAATTGCCATATAAGCGTTAAAAAATAGAAGCTTTGTTTTAGCAAAAATGAATCATAAAGTTTAATGTGCGCTAGTTATTATTAGATTATCGTTCATAAAAAAGCTCCTGCTGCAAAAATAATAATATTTTGCTGTGTAATCAGTAACTATTTTGCTATGCAATCAGTATTTTTGATTAGGATTGGGATTTCTAAAAGGAAGACTTTTAGATTTACATTTAAATACTAGCCTTTTTTAAATAGGTATGCTTGTAAAATAAATCCCTAATTTTGTGTTTGATTTATGGGGAATGCACCAACCAGCCCGCGAAATTCAAAATTTCTTGGGTTTTTTGCAATTTGCAGGCCAGTGCTAGATTGTATGGTACCTAACCTAGCACTGGCCTGCAAATTGCAAAAAAGGCAAGAAATTTTGAATTTCGCGGGCTGGTTGGAGCATTCACCTTAAGTTTAACTTTTTAAAGATTATATAAAATTTTCGTGTCAGAAACGGCTTGACCGATAATAAAAAAAAAAACATAAAAATCGGTCAAACCGTTTGTGACACGAAAATTGTATATATAAGAAAGATGTACAGCTTGGCAAAAAAGAGTCTGACGCGGTGACAGTTGGAACTAATATCGATGATTGCGGTTACTTGTCAACTGCTAGTACATTCTGTGTCAACAGTGCGTATATCCTAGTGGTTTTTCATAGATTTGTAAAAATTATCAACTTTCCTTGCGTAATTAATTATTTAAAACGAATAAAACTATTCGAAGCAGTGGCAGTGGCGACCTCATTTATTCCACACTCTTTTTTGCCAAGCTGTACCTATACTAATAACCAATGCAAGAAATTTATTTTTTAAGAATTGTATAATTACAAGAAAAGCATAATCGATTTCCAAAGTAAGTTTCTGATTATCGGAGATAAATTGCGTCGCTGATGAGCCCCGTCGGCGAAGAGTCCTGTCGGCGAAATGTCCCGTCGGCGAAGTGTACTGTCGGCGAAGAGTCCCGTCGAAGTAAAGTCTTGTCGGTGTTCAGTCATTCGGCGTAGTGTCTGTCGGCGTTTAGTCGTACGTACACTCGCTTTGATAAAAGCTTTTTAAAAAAAGCTTAAGTATAAGTATATTTATCTTGCCTTGTTAGTAAGTAGGTATGTGTAGGTATTAGTCAAATTTTGCAACTGAATTTCAAAGCAGTCCCCCCGACCGATTGAGCTGAAATTCAATTCTTTTGGGTCTGGTAACAATACATTTTCACGACAGACTGACTTGATCCTGCACCCACGATCGCCTCAGGAGAGAACTCCTCAACGGTTGCATTTTAATGTTAAATGTTCAATGTTAAATGTTGATAGATAAACCTTCTTGTTTTTTCAGTTTATATGGATTGCGCGCCAAACGAAATATTACAATGCACAAACGCATGCCCTCCTGAACTAACTTGTAGAGACCGTGGAGAACAAGTAACAACAGTACCATGTCCGGAAGAAGAGCAATCTTGTGAAGAGAAATGTGTGTGCGAGCCGGGTTTCTTTAGAAATACTGAGAACGGCGTTTGTATAACAGAAAAGCAATGTGGTAAGTTATAGATGGAAAAATATAATTTGAAATTAGAATCTTCAACCATGACATGCCCATAACAAATTATATAGTGTCCAACCGAAGGTCGATATCTGGCCGAAGCCGAAGCCGATTAATCGGCCGAAATCGGTGGCAAAAAAAAAGTCAGGGAAGTAGTTATTTTCCACTTTTTAATGTTTTTTTTTGTAGTATCTCACACAAATCCTTGTCAAGTATCAATTTTACAATGAAACTACTAGAAGTTTTTAGTACTTACATCATCCACGACGAAGAAGCAAAAATGCATATTAAAGATGATACTTAACTCAGAAAGTACCGAAATGAAGTTAATAAAATCTATATGGGACCCACTGAGGTACTGTAATAGTTCATAGTTCAATGATGAGACCACCGCGCGAGGTTCCTCTATCAAACGAAAAAAGAATCACTTACATCAGACCAGGGGGTCTAAAATGGTCGCTTTAGCAGAATCATAATAGGATAATAATAAATGAATTACGTTTAAATTCCTAAAATGATCATAGACGTACCTACTGTTATGAATTGTCACCTTGTGACCATTTTACGAATTTAAACGTACCTACCTAATTCATATTATGATTCTGCTAAAGCGGCCATTGTAGACCCCCAGTAAACCAAATGTTGGCCCTAGGTACGTGTCGCCCCTTCCATCGCACTCTTGTAACAATTCGTTGAATTTCGACGCTTGCCAGACACCTTTGGCTTCGGCTAAAAGTTCGGCCCATTTTGGCCGAAGCCGAAGGTTATGTTTTTGGCCTAAGGTGGCCGAAGCTGAAGCTTCAGTCGGACACTGTAACAATATGGAAATAAATATCTGTTTGATTGGATGCGTTGTTACTTACCATACCGAATATCCGGAACTCCCGACATAAGTACCTACTTACTAGTTTTCCAAAACCCGAAAAGCCCGGACAATAGACCAAGACGCTGGACATATTGGGCCCGATGGTTCCCATATACCTACGCGAGTGTTCGGTATATCTTGGAGTAGAACCTTGCTTTTTACTAACCTTTATAATTTTCAGACAAATGTCCGGGTCCCAATGAACACTTCGCGTGCGGAGGTCCATGCGATAACATATGCCACACGCTTCATTTACACAACAAGACTAGCTGTCCTGGTTACAACGAGAGTGACTGTCATCAATCCTGCTACTGCGATGATGGATATGCAAGAGACGCTAGCGGTGTTTGCATACCTTTACATGAATGCCGTGAGTATTAATTTCGAAGATGCCCAAGTATGTAACTTTACACAGTACGAGTATCTATCTATCATATTCTAGAGGGTGAAAGTGAGACTTATACTATCATTACAGGGTTTACCCTAATGCGACAGTTAAGAACTTAAACTAATAACCAAATCTATATTCTTACAATAACCAAAATAGAAAAAATAAAATTAGGTAGGTACCTATTACACCAATCAAACACAAAACATAGCATAAAATAATTACTTACATAAACATAGTACAAACATATTTTACATACATTAAAAAAAAGGAAATAACATAAGAATAAAATTAAGTTTTATTCTGCTTGTAGCATATTATAAATAGTAATACCCTTGCGAATTCACTCAACATGTAAACACATCGATCTGTCGTTTATGGTACCGCGTAATCGGCAACCGTCCTCAAAATCATCAATAAAACGCTCTAAGTTCATAAAGCTGTAGGAATGACATTTTGTTTTTTTTTTTTGTTCCTACGCCTTTATGAACTTGGAGGGTTGTATTGGTGATTTTGATGATTATAATTCTGTAACTACATACGTCTTACAGCCGCGAATAATATTTTAATCAACATACAACCTAGCACTGGCCTGCAAATTGCAAAAAACGCAAAAAAATTGAATTTCGCGGGCTGGTTGGAGCATTCACCTTAAGGTCTTTCGCGAACTGACATTGAATCTTATTTTGATGCAGTTTGCGTGCCATTTCTATTGATTTTTTAATATGTGCTCATATTTCGAATATTCGTCGTAATCACCGTTTTTATTATATCGTTCGTGTACCATTTGGGGTAAATATATCGCTGTTTGACAGTAAATGTTTCCCTAGGAACACTTGCATCTAAAATATTATTAAGTTTATTATAAAAGAAATTCAAAATATCTTCCACATCGCTTTGCTTAAACATATCGGTCCAATCAGTAGATGCTAATATAGAATGTAGCAATTAATAATTTATTTTGAAGCATGTGATATCGGTACCTATTTATTTTCGTAAAAGTCGCTAACTTATGTAATTCCATGTTCAGTCTGAATCGCACCATTGCATGCTCCATTTTTTGGCTCGACCTGATTCGGCAACAATGTTCATTTTTTTATTTTCGGTCAGTCTATGTAGACCGACACGACTGTCTCTTAACGTATTCCAGTTAATTTGCTTATTGACGTTACTTTCCAGCAATCCCGAAATGTGGCCAAAATGAAGTCTTTACGGAATGCAAGAAATCATGCTCGAACGATACATGCTCTGCACTCATGAATCCATCCATCTGCGACAGTGAAGAACAATGCGGGAATCTCGGATGCGTTTGCATAGACGGATATTTCAGGATAGAGGAAAATGCACCGTGTTTACCGCTTTGCGAATGTCCCCAGAAGAAAGATTCGCCGGAGTGTGTGTATACCAGTAAAAAGTTTTCGTATTACCTGTACAAGTTACTAGGTTATGTAAGGAGTTTACAACAATAAATCCTGTGCTCCTGTGCTGCATTAGAATTTTATTTATAAAATCCTTTAAACCTCCAGCAATGCCTTTAGGGCGCGAAGGACAAAAAATGTTTACCTCATCTACATGTGGATACGAGAGAAGTGAAAATCAATGTAAACAGAGCCAATTAATGTTTGAAGGGTAGTTTTGTTAACTGGGTGGTCATGATGCAGAGACAATGAACAAGAATGAATTTAATCATGTCATCCTCTCCAGCACGACCATGGATGATTATTAGTTTTAATGCGGTACATATTCATGAAAAACATTGTACTAGCGACTTTAAAAAATGTACTCACATATTTTCGCTGTTTTAACATATCGACCGTGGCCTTGCTAGGTAGAACCTTTCTGCCACGACGACTAGGTATACAATTTAGGTATTTTTATCAACTTTAACATGAAGTTATATAATTAAATATATTGACCTGAAATGAGTACTCCATTTTATATATAATTTTAAGCAGTGATTTACCGTTTTAAAGAGATTTTTTTTTCTGCGGTGCAGCTATAGCACTATGTTATGCTATTACTATTTCTAAGTAGGCAAAATTCAATAAATTACATTTTGCAACACGTAATTCGAAAAGCGGGATATAAATTAGATTAAAAATATAAATAAATAAAATAATAATATACTAGCGACCCGCCCCGGCTTCGCACGGGTGCAATGCTGATACTAAATACACTACAGAAAAACTGTGAACGTTGTATATAAAAACATAGCGGCCCACTTCGGCTTCGGGTGTAAAATATATAGCCTATGTCACTCACTGAAAAAATGATTAAAATTGATCCAGTAGTTTTGATTTATTCATTACTGCCCGTGGCCCGCACGCGTTAAATTTGGAGTAAAACAATTATATTCCCCTTTCCCTATACCATGAAGATTTCCTACTATCTTTGGAATATCTAAATTCATACACTACATTTTTTTTACGCTGCCGTCCGCCTCGCCGCGCCGGCCGGTGCCGGCGCAAACGCTACGTCCCGCAATTTTAAAATCTGTAATATCTTCGAAAATATTCATTTAAATCATATGCTGTAAAGGGCCATATAGATCTATATTAAATCAACAATGTATTTAAGGTATTTAATTGGATAAGGATTAATGCCGTATTGGTTAAAATCGCTTCGGCAATTAGCCATTATTTGGCGTAAAAAGTAAATGACAAAAAGACATAGACTTAGTACATTATTTTGATAAATCTCGTAGGGTTCAGCCTGCGTTTGCAATGTAAGCGGAAAAAAATGAAATTATTTACGACTTCACAATAGAAATCTTGAAATTATCAGTGGTTCTCTAATATATTAAGCATGTTATTATACATATAAACCTTCCTCTTGAATCACTCTATCTATTAAAAAAAACCGCATCAAAATCCGTTGCGTAGTTTTAAAAATTTAAGCGGTCAAAGGGAAATAGGGACAGAAAAGCGACTTTGTTTTATAATATGTAGTGAAGTAGGTATAGGTATATTTAATATTTTTGTTTTAACAACCATATTAAAAATTATGCACCCTTCATGCACCTGGGTGAGCGCGATCGCACTCGCACCATCTCCGGACCGAGCTGAATATTTTTTAAGAGACCTCACTTAGCTCGATCGGATAAACGGTTCGGAAGTTAGTGCCACGAAGAAAATGTGCGGACAGACGACACAAACAGACAAAGAATTTTTAGTATTGCAATTAATTAAAGTCAGCGCCATCTGTTATCGACTGGTGGTATTACTCACTTGTGTTACATGGCTAATTTTAAGGTCACATTGTATGGATTCGAATGATTTCTATACTAATTATTTTTATTTTTTAAGAAATAGTAAAGCTCTCTCACACACCGTAGCCAGCACGACCCCGGCGGGCAAGGCCGGCGGCCTGATTTAAACCACAGGTCCACCCGGCACTAACCCGCCGGGTTCGTGTCGGCGGGCCGGTGGCTTCGGTGTGCAGACAGCTTTATAGAGTAACAGTGCTATAGGTGCACCGCAGAAAAAAAATCTCTAAAACGGTTAAATGACTGCTTAAAAATAACTTTTCATGTTAAAGTTGATAAAAATACCAAAAATCTATAGTGGTCGTGGCAGAAAGGTTCTACCTAGCATGGCCACAGTCAATGTTATAACAGCGAAAATATGTGAGTACATTAAAGTCGCTAGAACAATAAAGTACACATTTTTTAATGAATATGTACCGCATTAAAACTAAGGTAATCATCCATGGTCATGCTGGAGAGGATGACCAACCTGGTACCTGTCCAAGTATTCAGTAGGTTCAAAAAATATGTTTTACTAGGGGTAAAGGTACACAAGATACAGTAATGTAGCTATGAATCAAAAGCAGTTATGTTCTTAATGTTAATTTATTCTACAAAATACATACAAGTCGATAGCAACCAAAATAATAAATGTCAAAGCAGTGCCTTCGCTCTGAATATATTAGGATATAAGCACAAGGAAGCACTGAATAGGCAGCTTTACAGTTGTAAATATAGCCTTAGTTAAAAAAAAATGATTGGCAATCGAGAATCAAACTAGAGCAAATCTCTAAATTGCCACAGATTAGTTTAAAATTCAATTTTAAACTATCAATCAGTCACAATTAAGATACCTACTCTTTATTGAGCATCTATAATAACTAACAAATACAAAAAATAAGTTACTTTTGGAATCGAAAAATTACACAAATCAAAAACCGAACGTCTAAAACTTCCATAGTCAAAAAAAACTGCTGCGATTGCGCGTCCGATGTTCAACAGGTCAAAAACATACTAAACTTAGTCAAAACAAAGTCACGAATAGAAAGAGTTAACAAAAGACGCTTAGCCTAAAATACTTTTTCGCCAACAACTAAACTTTTGAAATGTTCAAGAAATCCCAACTGCACAACCATCAAATTGCCGTTAAGATTTCATGAGCAACAACAACAAAAGGTTACAAAAGAATTCAGACTTTATTCACTTAGGAATAGAGTGTAGAATCCCGAGAATCAATACCTAGAATTAATTTAGAATTTAGAAATCAAACGTTTCTCCAGATTGGTATGGTGACAGGCATCGGTCTGGGTTGGTAGATGGCCGTTTGCGGGTTCATGTAGTCATATGGTAGATTGAAGCAGCTCTGCATCGGAGACATGATGGTAGGGCAGACGGGCGCGAGCGGCGGTGGCGGCATCGACTGCTGAATAAGGTCTGCCTTCAGCATCTGAAATCAATTACAAGTGAAGTTAAATTATTATGTGTTATATCAAAACAAATTAATGTTATTAAGGATCCATCGGGATATTTTTTTACAAACTGTTGCTATGTAAAAGAGCTGAAATCTGGATGGATGGAGAGATGGGAGATGAATGGATTCTAGGCAGGTGTAAAAAGATCAAATAGGACAAGGCAACACTCACAACTGGCATGCATGTGTATGACAATGGACTGTACACACGTTCCTTCAACCTCCATAGGAAAAAAGCGAGTATATCCATGTATCAAATACGATTAAACAACATTCGCGAAAATAAAAATATTTAAAGAAAATCTATGAGTAAGTATAAAAATGAATGTCTGTTCATACCCTTTACTCATTACCTACTACTGCACGGATTTTGATGAAAGTTTGCAGTTCTACATACACCAGGGAAGGGAAAAATTTGCATTGCAACTTATGCCAGGCACAGCTAGCAGGTACATAAAATTTCCACATACCTTAATAACTTGCAATGCACTTTCAGCAGCTTCAATGTGTGCCTGTTGCATAGTCAGACAGGGACTTGTTGCCAGAGGTCCAAGTCTTCGAGGAGCACTCAGCAGAGGCATACCAATGTGAGGCAGCTCAACTCTTCCAATCCATATCTCAGTGTTTGTAGGGTCTATGTACTTTTGGTAGTTGTAGACTGGAGGTGCCCACATGTACCTATATGGAAGAAAAACTTTATAGAGCATCCAAAATGAACAGTAGGAGAACAATGAAACAATCCTAATTCCAGGAAATCAATTAAATTGCAGTGAGAAGAAACTAGCCAAGTGCATGTCGGGCCATGCACAATGTAGGGTTCCGTCGTTGCCCATCAAAATATGCGGACACTTTATTTTACCACTTTGTCGGCTTTTATTTTTACTAGGTAATTTGTATATTCAAATTATAGCTTTCTAGTACTAAGTGTTTGAGCTTAGCTGCGGACAGATGGCAGACAGATGGGCATGGCAAAACTAGAAGGGTTCCTTGTTGACAAAAGAATCCTAAAAATTCATACCTATACTCCATTTGTTTAGGTAGTTAACTAAAGGTAAACAATCTTAGCATGTCTTTTATCTAAAAAAATGACTAAAAATTGTATCTAAAAATGTTTACAATTAGGTATTTACTTAAATAGATGTTAGGTAATTAACTTCATTTAAATAATCTTTGTATGTCTTTTATACGATTTATTTTACATAAAAAGACATATCAAGATTGTTTACCTTTAGTTAACTACCTAAACAAATGGAGTATAGATAAGTGGGCTGGCTTACATCAGTTCAAGAGAAAATAAGTAACTGCTAAGTACAAAGTTAACAAACTTACCTCTTACACATTGAATCAAGCTTAGCTGGAGCCAATGAGTAATGTTCTCTAGTCACATATGGATAGGTAGAATTGATGTCAGATGGAGACCCACAAGACGAATCCCCTGCACCCGCAGACCCAATGCCTTCATCTTCTTTGGGAGTGGATATGTATTCCCTCTTTTCCAACTGTTGTTTGTAGAGCAACAGAGTTTGAGACAGGTTGAAACTATTGTTGAACTTCGAATTGCCCCTGTTCATCTTCTGAATGCGGTAAATTTCACGAACAACTGGTTTTGCCCATCGTATTTCGACATTGCTTCCATCAATTTCAGCATTTTGTAACTTCACCATGGCCAACTCTGCATGCTCACGTTGGTAGAAATGGATGAATGCATAGTCATAGATCTTTTTAACTCGCTCAATTTGATTGTTTATGGCTGCCTCAAATACTGCCTGGATGGTTTCAGGTGTGGTCTTGATTTGGAAGTTTCTAACATAGAGCACCTTTACCTGCAAGAAGATGCAGATTTCATTAATTAAAATGTTTTACATAAACACTTAGCAGTGGTGTCGCCTAGCTGATATCAGTTTAAATAAACAATCGCTATAGGACACTAATAGTAACTTTTAGACACCCGCCAAGGCATGCAAAGAAGAATAGCCTTAGAGCTAACATTAAATGTCGAGCAAAAAGCGACAGCAGTTCATTCAAATGTAAAACTTTTTCACAAAAAAAAAGAAACATTAGGTACTTGAAATGGTTGGTATGATCATCAACAAATGTTAGCCATTGCTATTAAAACTCGCCGTGCACGATTTTAAATAAACAAATGCAATGCGATCTTATAGGTAATAAATTGAACAAGCGAGAAACGTGAGGCCAAATAAGAAATAATAGGTACGCTGCGCAACATATTAGAATCTGCTCACCCTTTGCATCTGCTCATCGTCAATATCTGGCTCCGGTTCGGCCCAGTCCACCATCACCTCCTGGTCCCATATCTTCACGCAGCCAGGAACAAGCGCCCGCCGTGCCATCGCCGCCGCACGGTGAGAAGCAAACTCCACGAATGCGAAGCCGCGGTTCAGGTTCTTGTCATAGCAGTTCTTGTACAGGATCAAATCCACAATCCCACCCACGCGCTTCGACAGTTCCTCGTACACTTCGTCCTTAGTTTTTGTCTTCGGGATATTACCGACGAACAGGCGACAGTTATCGACAGACTTGACGACGCCAATATGTCGCCGCGGTCTGATCTCGATGCCGTTCAGTTCCTTCACAGCCCTGGAGGCATCAGACTTGTTCGTGTACGTAACGAAAGCGTAACCCCGGTTGGAGCCAGAGAAATCCATCATAAGACGCATTTCGTAGATCTTACCCATCTTTGAGAACACTGGAACTAGTTCATCTTCGAAGATTTCTCTGGGGAGCTTGCCGATGAAGACTTCGCAGCCTTTCTGGGGCACAGGGCCCGTCCAGTTTGGAGGCGGCCCAAATTTCCTTTGGCCGTTGTGCTGCACCAGCGGGTACCCGGTCTCCTGCATCAGGTCAAGGAGTTTCCGCGTCATGCACTTGCCTGGCTCTGCCATTTTAACTTTCAGAATAATCAAGAACAATCAACTGATCCAATGCGTGCTACAAATCAACTGAAGTCCGTTCAACGAAAAAGCGGCAAATCAAAGTGGCGGCTCTCTTTATACTTTTGCCGACACAAGCCGACAAACACAGTGCGGCGGTTATGACGTAACAAACGATTTGAATTTGGCGCTGATTTCTTGTTTGTTTCTTCAATAAATATTTGAAAAATACTTCTTGTAGAAATAGACAGTTATCACATATTATTATTTTGTAATAATGTGACTGTATAACGCCATTATTTTTCAAATAAATTATTAGTTTTGAGAATAAATCCCAAAAAAAAGTATACATTTGAGTAACTTTTCGTCGGTATTTCAAAAGGACGGGGATAAAGGTAGGTATTGGTGAATGCGGCTTCCTTTTGTTTTGATAACGTTATTTTATGAGTAAAACCAAAAAAAAAATAGGAAAATAATTGAACAAAATAAATTGGGAAATAATCAAAAGAATTATGAAACTATTTTGGTAAGTTTACGTTTCGATTGCTTGAATTTCAATAATAGATAAATATACTTTTAAGCCTATTGAAGACTAAAATTTCATGTAACATTTAAAACAATTATTTTATAATAAATCAAACCTATTTCATAACAAAATAAGTTAAATGAGCATCAGAGAATCTATAAGTTTTACAGTAATTTTGAGAATTGTTTTCTCATTAAAAATCCTTGGTGTTATAATTACCAAAATTGTTTTAAATTTAATATTTTCAAAATTCAAGCCCTAATAATGCATACTGATGCTTTAAAATGCAACAATTAGATCAAGTAATCGTAAAATAAAGTAATTTCGTGCTAAGATTAAGTTCCGTGCCAATAGATGGCGTTGGTGTGATGGCGGCAATTAAAAGTTAGGAATTCGGGGGAATTCCCTACTGAAAAAAGCTTTTATTTTCTCAGAGCCATATTCATACTTTCTGTAACAGTACATGTGAGAAATATAGAACAATTTTACATTACCTACAAGTTAGCTAGCGAAGATGGGAATCAAGTAGAGAAGTGGAAGACCAAAGAAACTATCAAAGGATGTGGAAAATGAAAATATACTTAGCTAGGAAGGCAGTAATCACCTACCAAGATCTTTTTTTATATGTGTATATATTTGTATGTATGTTTATTTTTTATAGATATATTTTTGTTTTAAGCTAAGTTAAATTTCCTTGTTTTGTCTTTTCTACACAGTGTCTACATTTCTAATCCATCTTTCCTTTCGCAGGTCTGCTGGAAGAAATTTCTTATGAAATAAACAGTAACTTTGTGCTCTTCTATGTTAATATATTGTCCTGTTATATATCTGTGTGTACATAAATTAATAAATAAGATGACGACTAATAGACGGAGGAATCGATTCTATAGTATCATCATCAGACTTCACCCACTGCTGGGCATAGGCCTCTCTTTGCTCGTGCCAAGCTCCACGTTCTTGTGCCAGCCTCGTCCAGGATATTCCCGCGATAGCAACAATGTCGTCTGCCCATTCTATAGTACAATTAGGAAGTTGAAAATATGCTGCGCTGACGCTGACTCTAAGCTAATATTAGGGTTGAACCTTATCTGGCAGCACGGGATCATTCTGTCGCTTAAAACCGTCATTTGTTAGAGCGAGAAATAGAGCTTGCCGCCGAGCGCATCGTCGATACTTCCGCGTGCGATAGCAGTTCAACCCTTAGAATAATGGCAAGAGGATAATGTCGGCATCATCATACACATCACAGATAAAAATCTGTAAGCATTTTGTGTTAGGCGTGGTGTTTCCACACCAAAAAACCACCTTTTGAACGCCAGAGCATAAACGCACGTGTGTGCCCTCCACTCCACGCCAAGCCACAATTTCACCTACCTACCATTTTGTCACATATTTGTGTCGTACAGGGCACGCGGTTGCTTGTCACGTATATGTGACAATGGCCGTCGAAAGGTTAAATACATTGGAGGTTACTGTTATGGGTAAATAGTCAAAATACACAAATAAATTCAATAACTTTAATATGATGTCAAATACACAACACGTACAAAATAATTATATTCTTAATCAGTACATACAGCATTCGGTAACATTCAAAGCGACATTACATACAAAAAGATAGTTTGAGTAATCTCTAAAAGTAATAAAGTATCTAACAACATGATGATAAGGTTGAAATTAGATTGGCACGATATCAATATTTTTATTATCGAGATTGATGATTGTATGCTTTTAAATATAATAGCAAACGTCCTAGTTATGTTATTTGGGTTCATATACACAAAAGTTCTTCTTAGACGAAACTTAATGACAAGCCGCCGTTTTTTAAAACCGTCTTTTAGTTTTGTGACGTTAGAGAGTTCAGCAGTATGTATTTCTGTGGGAAATTAATTATCTCATAAATATACACTAGGGCTATACCACAAATTACTGTTTTCACAAGCGCTAGAAGACATCAATATGAATGCATTAAATAAAAGTGCGCAGTTGGATTTTCAATGCTAGACTTTGCGCTCAAAATTGAAAATCGGTTGTATTATGTGTTCATTCAAGTGTCATCTAGTGTTACGAAAAATTCGTAGAACTTCATAATCTACAGTAGAACTTTACAGCAAAATCTCATAGTTGGAGATTATAAAGATACCGTTTTTAACTTAAAACTAAAATTATCACAATCAATTTAATACATACAAGCAGATCTTTGAGATGCACGATGGAAACACTGGACCCTGTCATAGGAAAGTAAACATAGTTCGCACGTCAATAATAATTGTTATTGTTAGCCCTAAGAGAAAGATTATAAAGCACATATTCGGGAGCACTGTAGGTAATTTCGTATGTATACACGCAAAAGAAAATAAGATGTTCTATACATTCATTGTTTTACTGGATATGTGTTAGTGCCGGAAGTCCTACCGGCGTGTTTGGGTCGTCCTGATTAAGCACTGGTCGGGCGGCAAAACTGGTGGTATTTTGCCAGCAACATATTTATATTACATGTAGTCATGCTGGAGGGAAATCGTTATATGTAATTTAAGAGATCAAACATACGGAGAAAGTCAAGCTTTCACATTTCTAATATTTATAGTTTAACGTCAATTTGAACAAAAATACTGGTATTCGGCTGCACCCTGTTGGACTGAATGCAGACCCCAACATAGTTGGGAAAAGGCTAGGTAGATGATGATAGTTTAACGCCAGTTTCAAAAAGTACAGTCAACAAGGTCCTAATAATGATAATTATAAGCTTGCAATGATAAAAGATACAAATATAACTAATACAAGCATGCGAGGTTCCAAAATATACACATCATTTTACATATCACGGGTTCCGTCACGAGCAGTAATATTTAATATATAAATAATTCAGAAGTAATTTTCTCGCGGAATTACGATTGTAACAAGGTCATTATCATACTAGAATGGGTTCATACAATAGAGAAATTTACTTTTCTCAATATATTATGTTACCGGCCAAACTAGTTTGTCCTAGACCAAACTGGGGTCATCATAGGGCACTCCGTCTAAATGGGTTAGGTTAAATACAACACGCGAGCCGAGCGAGCGTAGCTGCGGCAGCGGCCGTCGAGCGCTACATGCGAGTTAGGCGCAGTGTAAATGCTTTGTTTGGGTTAGTGTATCCTGAAACGATTAACCAATACACCGGTTTAGCCTAGGACAAAGTAGCTTGGCCTGAAATCGAGTTTGGCCGGTTACATATACAACATATTAGTGCTCGTCACTGTATATAAACAAAACAAATACATATAAATCTTATGACTTATAAAATACTTCACTCCAAATAATAATAAAAAAACATTAAAAAAAATGGAATGATTTTTACACGGACGGATATAGACATTAAAGCTTTAAATAATAAAAAGATCAGCAATATACAATGAATGATACATTTTAACTTACAGCCCTTTATAATGTATATACCTTTAGTCAAACAAAAAGGGAAACATAAAACTTAAAAATATGTCTTAAAAACTAAACTGAGTTTAAAATATTCTAATACTATACAAGAAATCATACAAACGTGTCAAACACTATAAAAATAATTCAGTGGAACATTTTTTGCTGAACACAGAACATGTGCATTATCTGTATGAGACAAGGCTTCTATCCTGCAGTGGCATAATGATATATGTTTGATAATATTATTGAATTTGTATGTTCAGACATCAGAGGCGTAATTAAAGACTTGTTTGTTTACAGTCCACTTTCAAAGATAATTTAACTCAGACACCTTATGACAGCAAAGCAAAGGTAACACTGTACTGCAAAATCAGAGGTCAAATACAAAGGACAGTAGCCAAGTCCGTACCATAGACTAGGGTGTAAGAGTGTCACCAAATATCATCAAATTAGGTGCAATGCAGACACACAACGCTTCTTTGTCCAACTCTACTACTGTAACAAGGATCATAAGGCGAGTGGCCAGAATTGGAACTAACACTGTCATTTGTTTTTTTTTTCAATACAATTTCACAAATGACGCCTCTGTCGGTGTCAATCAAGGGCTAAAAGATCTTTGTAGCACAATTAAAAAAGTTCATAGCCCATAGAACTTGAGAAATACAAAGAATTGCGCTATCTAAACGATGTCCAAAACTGCAGTAAGACAAATCGCCTTTCTGTGAATCACACTAGAATGTTCAAGTCCAACTTCAAAAACAAAACACTATCGGCAGTCTACAAAAACACATTCATACTCCTGTCAAATTCAACAAAACATTCCATCACATAGGTATTTAAAATCTCATGTATCACAATATTATTATTTACATTTCCGAGTTCTGATCCAGTCCTTTATTATCGTATCCTCTGGCCGTAGTGACGGAAGCGCCATCTGTGTCGAAACTGGCGTCGGTGTCGAGTTCAACGACCCAAGGCTGTAGCTCCGCTGAACAGAACAGTCCGTATACGATAGCGCCTATTAGGTAGATGGCGCTGGATATGAAGAATACGATGCGCCATTGTTCGGCAGTCTGAAACGAGGTGGAAAAAGGTTTTATTACTGAGAGTTAAGATAAAATGTTGCTATAATAAAAAAATTAAAGGAAAAATAAAGTAATGCAAAATGTTTGGTCCGTTTTGACTGATGTCAAATTTAATGTATTATTAGGGAAGTTACAATAGTAATTTCCCTAAAAAAACAGTTATTTAATAAAAAATAAATCGATGAAAAAAATCAAATCAAATAAAATTAAAAATCTAATTAAATAACACTTGTTTTGACTTAACTTAGATATTCTTAAACTACGGTGAACCTAATTTGATTTGTTTTTTTTTTATTGACATTTATTTATAAACATTTAATTTTATTTTATTAAATAGATACGATAAAGATGATTTCTGATGATTCTAATATCCATAGAGCATTATTGTGATCACAAGGTATTTGTTGCTTTAGTTTTTGTTGTTTGTAATGCAATCTTATTTTCTACTTGTTTCATCTTTGCCAACACATTTTTTATTCGAAATCTTAAGAGATTAGTTACGTTTACTTGTATTACATGATCTCATACCTTATCAGTAACTATAGAGCCAGCAAGCGGCGGGCTGATGATGCCGGGCAGTGTCGCGACCGTGTTGGACAGACCCATCAGTACGCTGGCGTGCGGTGGGGCAATATCCAGGTGGTTTACACTGAAAATGTATAAAAATATTCCTTATTACAATGGCTAAATAAAAAAAAACACTATTTTTGTCGCTGTAAACAAATATTACCTATGCAACTATCTTCCTGAAAGCCAATTTTTTGTTTAGTTCGTGCCAGGAATGAGCCAATCTTGTCAACAAATATTGTCTAGAGCTAAAGAGGCAGACGTTAGTTTTAAAATTAGACACGAGTTTCAGTCTTTATTTGTCACACTCTAGGCATCTTTTGATAAGTAAATGAAACAGACGTTGCCAAATATTGCAGTATGTGTTGTGAGTTTTTAGGGTTCGTACAAAAAAAGGAAACAAACGGAACCCTTATAGGATCACTTTATTTTACGTCTGTCTGTCTGTCCGTCCATCTATCTGTCAAGAGCCTTTATCTCGGCAACGGGTGGAGGTATCGAGTTGAAATTAAAATTATATACTCAGGTCTACCAGTCCCTTGAAGCTGTGAAAAAATCAAACTTCTAAATTAACGTAAAAAAAGATACGGCCGTTTATGCCGCAAAAAACTTATATTTCGACACTCAAGGGAATCAATATTTATAGGGTACTTCGCGTTGAGAATCATGAAATTTGGCAAGTAGCAATGTCTACAGCACATGTAAAGGAAAAAAAACTGAAAACCGTAAATATGTAGTTTAATAACAAAATACCTACAAGTTTGTACGGAACCTTCGGTGCGCGAGTCCGACTCGCACTTTGCCGGTTTTTCTCAAGGTGTATGTACTACAATAAATTGTGTTTACCTGAATCCCGACCAGGCGAATCCTCCAAGTCCCACGGCAATGGTAAGGAACACGATACACCCCGTCACCGTCGACGAATACGCCGCCGCTACCATGAAAACCGTCTGGAATAGTGGGAATAACACAATTAGTAGTCGAAGGAAATAATCGCTCTATGATCGCAAATAATCAATAAAATAATAAATAATAATATATTTGCGATCATAGAGGTCATATTAACATGTATTCGGAAAAAGAGTATAATTCTCTTTCCGCCATTTTGTTTTTTTCTCTGTTAACAATATCCCGGGTAATGGCGTCTTAAAGTTTCACGTTGCCGAGATAGTCGGATATATAGATCGCATCGAAATGAGATCACAATATCGACAATGTAATAACTTCATTTGTGTACTTTTCTTTACATAGTATAAAACAAAGTCGCTCCCGCTGTTTGTACGCTTAGATCTTTTAACCACTCGTATGCCGAGTATATAGACACAATTAAAAAGTGATTGTGTCTCGTGTATATATACGAAAGGTACGCAACGGATTTTAATGCAGTTTTCAGCAATAGATAGATTGATTCAAGAGGAAGGTTTATAAATGTATATGTATACACATTGCACCCGTGGGAAACCGAGGCGGGTCGCTAGTTACGGATAAGTTACAGCCTTGTGTCAGACACGGTATGTCTGTCACGGCACAAATTCTGGTAGACAGTCCTGTTGACATCTTTTGGGTTCGGTTGGACCCCAAAAACCGTAACCTACCTGTGAGAGGAAAGCTCCACAGTTGAACAGCTTCCTGATGTTAGTCCGCGTCATGACGCCGCGCCGCAGCATCCAGTCGGCGATGTGTCCCGCCACCTGTAGCACTATCGCCATCGCTAGGTACGGCACGGCAGACAGCCAGCCCGTTTGGGATGTCTCGAACTTGAATACGTCTGGAAAAGTAGTGGAAAAGAGGGTTAGGTATTAAAATAGAGCTTGTTAAAAACGAATTTATTACATTACTAGCTTTGCCCGCGGCTTCGCTCGTGTTAATTTAGAGTTTGACAATCAATTCTGGTTATACTTGTAATAATATAATTCAATCATGATTCGAAAGACACGTGGCGCCATCTATTATCATAATAACGTTTTTATTGTTTTCCTCGGGAACAGTAGTTTTTTTCGGGATAAAAGGTACAAAAGGTCCGTTTCTGTACACCTGACAACGTATGTGCACAATTTCAGGATGATCTGTTAAGTGGTTTAGGCGTGAAAAGGTAACAAACAAACAAACTTACTTTCGCATTTATAATATTAGTAGGGATAGTAGGGATTGCCTGGGCAGTCGTAAGTCGGGCGGCAAGGCAATATAGTTAGGCCAGAGCGACACATACTGCTTGACTCAAAGGGATATCACCTCCCTGAGATACTTACTTGGATTTGACGAACGGTGATAAGATTAGAAAGCCAAACGCACTATTTATGCGCCAAGAATACAGTTATAGACTTTGGATATTAAATAGTGTGTTTTATGTGACTGTAATAAATACCAGCCCGGCAAACTTCAAATTGGAACACAGCATTCTTGAAAGCAAAGAAGTGTGAGCCTCTTACGCTTTATTTGACAAGGACCACGCTCAGCCTTGTTCATCACAATTATGTCATTTCACAAGCACGCGTCAATCACAGCAATATAAACCTTATTTCAACGATTTTTAAAAGTCTTAAGATAAAATCAGCATACCTTGCATAAAAGTAGGCAAGAAAGTGAGCAGCGTGTAGAAGCCCCAGTTCTCGCTGAAGTGCGCCATGACGATGGCCCACACCGGCGGAGACCTCAGCATCGCCTTCCACGGGTGACGGATCTTCGAGCCTTCCACCGCCTGAGTGCCGCGGGAGTCCTGAAATTAATTAAAATCAAAATCAAATAACTATTTATTTCGAACAACTAGGTCCATGTGTTAGTGAATAAGTACTTAAGAACTATGTTAGTGGTATGAATTTGGTGATTAAGATACATTAATTAATTAAAATTCATTCTTCAAATAATTAGTTCATCAATTTTATGGTATTCGTTTTAGTCAGCACCCTAATGTGATGACTTAGAATAGGGCAGTCAAATTTGTCCGCAATAACCGCCAGAATGCCATTGCGACTTGCACGAACTCGGCTTAATAAGGAGGAGACTTTTTTGCGTAAAATAGCTGCGAATCCGTCCGTACGAGCCTCCATGAACATGGCAGATGCACTGCAGAAACGTGAGAGCCGCAATAGAATTCTGAAGGCATTGTTATATTGGACGCGCAATGCGTTGACGGTGTTTAGAGAATATGTTGTCCTTATGCTACTGCCATAGAAGTTTTGACAATATGCTTTAAATAGTGTAACTTTGACTTCTTTACGAAATTAATGAAGATAGTTTGTGGGCATTGGTTAAGATATCATCAGCTTAGTCTTTTCTCGATTATGTTGGGGTTGGCTCGAAGTCTAACCAGATGCAGCTGGGATCCCTCGGTCAATTTTTTTTCTTTCATCAGATGGGTTATTTTGAGTCTTATGAGTAAATCGAATAAATTGATATTTGTCTTTTTGTATGCGTTAACATAACGTTGGTCCTGTTTAAGTAAAGGTGGTGCTGCCCATGCTTTTACTGAGTAAACGCCGGTGGGTCTAGTAAGTACAAAGAGATTTAAAAGACTTATAGAGCGGACGTTGGGAATATTTTCATACAAAAATACTGATCCCGAACTTTTTCGATTTTGACTCACGAATGCTACCTGACAAGCGGGCGTATGACACTAGACAGAACGATTTGTTACTAAGTGGTAACAAGTATTGGATTACGATTTTCTTCGTCTTGTCCTGTCTATCGTACGAAAATATTTGAATGTCTTTGGTCTAGTATCATGTGCAGAGTCGTGGAAATAGTTGACGCGTCGATGTCTCGTACACCTTGAATACCGGTTATTTATTTAATCGTATTTGGTCTCAAAATACGTGATCATGGCATTATACACCGTGACTTTTTAGTCGTCTTACAACGGCAGCCCACTTCATGTAACCAATGACTACTAAACATTCACGAAAAAAAAATCGTATTTATGTGATTTTAATAATTTAAAAATAAAAATATTATTCAGTATTATGACGCATGACGTTGTTGAAACACCCTATTGCGAGCGATGATCTACTCGACTCGTGTCCTCAGTGCTGGGTAGGTATGTTCTACCGTTTGACACAAACATTATTAACAGGATGTTTCATAATTCTAATGTAAGTATTATTTATTTTTCTTTGTACCTAATGTCATAATTATTAAAGGTTAAAAAAAATCGCGCCTATAGGTATTTTATGTCGGATACATTGAGTGTACCATCTTTGTAAGACGACTAAAAAGTCACAGTGTATTCATCCAAGTTTTTTACACAGAAAAACTTTACCGTACCTGTATGTATTTGAGTTCTGCCGGTGTTATGTGCGGATCCTTTTCAGGTGATTCCTTCACAACGATCCACCATATTGTTGTCCACACCAAACCCGACAGACCTGTAATAGAGTAAGCATAAGCCTGTAATAGGATTAACTAAAATTCAATACATGCTATAATGAAGAGACGCACATTTCGCTAATTTATCAGTCTCAAATAAACTCAGGGTAACTAAATCGAAAAGGAGGATATTCTCACCAGACGGTTGTTCTGTCTCGTGGGCCAAAGATTATTTTGGGCTGTGAAGTTTACTTGCACGATGTAGTATTGTAGGAAATTTTCACTATCTGCTTTTACATGCATGGATCTTTTGGCTCTCGAATGATGAGAATTGAATTGAATTGTTTTGTAAAATATATATTGTTTTCTAGGTGGTGGTTAATATAAATAACAAAAAAAAAATTAAAAAAATATTAATATAAAAAATGTGTGTGTGTGTTAATATAAAAAATGGCGGCTATACGATAAAATACTCTTGTAACAGCTATACTTTAGCTGGCAATCTATGTAGTTCAACATACCCGTATAGATGTCGCTACCGGTACGTTACCTGAAGAATCATTTGGCGACGACGGCGACGTGCGGGGCGCGGTAGAACGATCCCCACCCGTCATCGACAGTGCGCCAGGATCCACAGCAGCGAAACATCGTGCAACGTTTAACTCGAACGTGACAACATGTCCGCAATTGATTGCGAAGGGTATGACTACGCTGGAGCCCGAGTTAAGTAGTGAGCAAAATACAGAGTGGACGTTAGTGCAAAGAAAAGCGTCAAAACAATATAAACTGTTTGGCCAAAGAGGTCGCGCAGTTACGTCCCCAGGTGGAAAGTTTAGGGCAGCGGATGTAAAAATACCGTTGTTCATATCAAATGTTAGTGTTGAAACTAGTGAACAAGATATTATTAGTTACGTTAAGGAAAAAACTAACGAAGTTGTGTCATTAAAAATGATTAACATGAAAACGTCTAGAAAATATAATGCCTTTAAGTTATTTGTTTCTAAGAATAAGTTGGAATTATTTTTAAATGACGAGTTGTGGCCAGACGGCATAACATTTAGACGTTTTGTTCGGTTTATGTATAACCGTAAACAACAGAAACAAGTTATAGCTTGATAAAACCTTTCATTATGAACCAAAATAATATCAACTGTTGTAAGATCATTACTTTTAACTGTAAGTCTGTTAAGCGATCGATCGAAAGTGTACGAAAGTTATGTAATGTGTGTGATATTATATGCCTCCAAGAAACGTGGCTTCTACCCCATGATATTCCCATCTTAAGTACCATATCAGATGAATTTGAATATACGGGTAAGTCAGCCGTTGACACAACTGCCGGGTTACTGATTGGAAGGCCATATGGGGGGGTAGCCATTCTGTGGAGAAAAGGTGTATTTGATACGGTTACTGTGTTAGAATGTAACAGCAGTCGCTTGGCGGCCGTTAAAGTTAGTATTGGCGGGCGCTCGATTATTGTAGTTTGTGTGTACATGCCGACTAATTCGCCAGATAACTTGCCTATGTTTACGGAAGTGTTAGGTGAGATCAGCGCAGTGGGTGCGGGCGGTGGGGTCGAGAGTTTATTTATACTGGGTGATTTTAATGCACATCCAAACGAACTGTTCTTTAGGGAGTTAGTAAGTTTCTGCACAGATCAGTCGTTTGTATGTGCTGATACTGAAAAGTTGGGAATAAACTCTAGTACCTATACTTTTATGAGTGAGGCACATGGATGTACGAGGTGGCTTGATCACTGTATAGTCTCTGAGTCGGCTTGGGCTGCAGTGAACAAGGTTACGATAAAAGAGGACGTATATACGTCAGATCATTTACCACTTTGTATTGAGTGCGACTTAAATATAGTAAGACCTAAGGTAGTAACAACTCCAACTCCTTGCAGTAAGGTAATTTGGGGGGAACGAAATGAATCGCAAATTGATAGGTACCGTGAGCTATGTAACAGTAGACTGCGTGAAATTGATTTCCCTCTAGAATTTCAAGAGTGTAGCCATGGTTTTTGTGATTTAGGCCAGCACAGAGCCATTTTAGATGCATTGTATGATAGAATAACACAGGCATTAAGTGATGCAGCCGAGCAAACTCATGAAAGGGCAGGGACAGTTGGTAGAGGTAGGAACCACAAGACATTGTGCGGGTGGAATTACCATGTTAGGGATGCACACCGAGAGGCCAGGTTTAAATTCGAAATGTGGGTTTTACACAATCGGCCAACCTCTGGAGTTATTTTTGACCAAATGCGAGTAGCTCGTAACACCTTTAAAGCTCGGTTAAAATGGTGTCAAAAGAACCAGGAGCAAATCAAGATGGACATGATAGCAAAAGCAAGGGCAACAAATAATTTCCCCAAGTTTTGGAAGTCCACGAGTAAGCTTGATATTAAGCCTGGCCTATCGGTGAACGTCGATGGGAGGAGTGATCCGAGGGATATTGCGAATATGTTCAAGGAACATTTTACAGTGCAGTCTCCTCTGGGTCCCTCAGTAGGTGTGGTCAGTGCTGGGCCTGGAATTCAGGGAGATAAGTCATTAATGTACTTTCCGGCCAAACAGGTTGCCACATTAATCAAAAATATGAGCAGAGGCAAGTCTCCCGGACATGACGGGCTCAGTATTGAGCATTTCAAGTTTGCTGGGGTGCATCTGCCGAGGGTTTTATCGTTGTTCTATTCCATGTGCCTCAGTCACTCTTATTTGCCGGCGGAACTAATGAAGACACTGGTGGTTCCCATAGTTAAGAACAGGACGGGCGACATATCCGATAAGTCGAACTATCGACCTATATCTATCGCAACCACATTGGCAAAAGTGCTGGACGGTATGATTGATTCCAAATTGAAAGAATTTCTATCCGTGCATGACTCACAGTTCGGGTTTCAACCTGGACTGTCAACGGAAAGCGCCATAGTAAGTCTCAAACATACCGTCCAGTATTACACTGATCGTAGGACGCCGGTATATGCCTGTTTTCTGGATCTCTCCAGAGCATTCGATCTGGTCAATTATGATGTGCTCTGGAGGGAGCTTGAGGACAGGGGTGTACCGGCAGGAGTGCTCAGGATCCTACAGTATTGGTATGGGAACCAAGATAATGTTATAAGGTGGTCCAATGCTCTCTCCGGAACGTACAAATTGGAATGCGGTGTGAGGCAGGGTGGTCTGACATCTCCAAGGCTTTTTAGTGCTTATATAAATGACCTAATCGTGAACCTCAGCAATATGCGGGTGGGATGTAGCGTCCATGGGGTTAAAATAAACACTATCAGTTACGCTGATGACATGGCGTTGCTGGCGCCGACGGCTGGTGCTGTAAATGAAATGCTGCGGGTTTGTCAGACGTATGCTGCCTCGCACGGACTTGTATATAATGTAAAGAAGTGTGAATACATTGTCTTTAAGGCCGGCGGTAAATGTCCAGATACTATACCTGACATTACCCTAAATGGCTTGAACGTCAAAAGAGTGACAACATTTAAATATCTAGGGCATATTCTCACAGACGACCTTAAGGACAATTTTGATGTTGAAAGGGAGCGTAGGGCTCTGGCGGTCCGAGGTAACATGTTGGCCCGAAGATCGCCCGGTGTAGCACCTTAGTGAAGATAACACTGTTTAAGGCATATTGCCAGTGCTTTTACACGGGGAATCTATGGGTCAACTATACCAAAAGAGCGCTGGATGACCTACGCATACAATATAATAATATTTTTAGGATGCTGTTGGGGCTGCCGCGTTGGTGCAGCGCTTCTGCTATGTTTGCACAAAACCGAACTGACGGATTCCACGCCGTCATTCGGAAGAAAACCGCGTCGCTGCTGTCACGGTTGCGGGCGAGTGGCAACAGCATTCTAAAAATTGTTGTGGAGAGTGTCGACTCTCCGATAGTTAAAAGTTTTGTGAGAAGGATAATCACTGAACATTAGTTCGGGGAGGTCCTTCTCACAATACTATTTACTCTGTCTTCCATACCTGTAATATATTAGCTACTAACACTAGAAATAAGTAATTTTATTGTTTTACTAACACTATGGATCTTTGTTGTCTGAAGAATAAAGAATATTATTATTATTATTACGGTCCACACTTACCAAAAACATAGAATATCCCGGGCCAGCCAGTATAGTGTGCCAGTAAGGAGCATATAGGCATGGAGACCACAGTGCCGGCGTAGCTGCCGCTGAACGCGAACGTGGCGAGGCGGGCGCGCTCCGACGCAGGCGCCCAGCGGGACCACACGGCGTGGATGCACGGGTACGTCACACCCTGCGGACGAACACAACAATTGAGGGTTCATTTGTTGTAATTATTGTTATGCATTTGTGGTATATAATATCATTATCATAATCGAATGAGATCCCCTATCCAATTTGATGTTTGCCAATAAAGTCTGGATTTAGGTTCGGAGCCGTCTTAATCCTCTTCACTGACAGAAACACAGGCCGTGTTCCAGTGGGAACGTAATAGTTTGATTATGACGAATTTGCTATCTTAATTCTAGCTGTTCGTGTCTGTTTTCTGATTTTATTTTCTAGATGTAGGTACTGGGTATACACTTCTCTTTGATTTTGCTGACCTCCAAGTTCCTGTGCCAGCATCATCTTGGATGAGGATGAAACGCCCCAAAGGTTGTTAGTACGTATTATCATCAGTTACGACCTGGAAAATAAAACTATTCCTCCCTTCTCTTTTCTTATACAAATATAAGCAAAAGCATACAAGACATACCTCAAACAGTCCCTCGACCACTCGGACAGCTATCAGCAAGGCTGTGCTGGTGTGCGCAAGCGGCGGCGTGAATAACGTCAGCAGAGATGTCGCTCCAATTCCTATCGCGAATACCCTGCAAAATAATACAATATCTAATAATTTTGAGATTATCAACGTCGCCCAGAAAAAGAAGGTAAGAAGGTAGGTAGATGTTTCGTAAAAAGACTACCTACTAACATAACATTATGCCTGTAATCCCCGAAGGTTAGGCAGAGGTGTACCTTATTAGGTATTTACACTCACATTTCGCCAGTTATGTTTAAGTCTCATGTAATAGGGGATGAGCCTATAGCCGTCAACCGGTCACAAATCCACTCCGTGGCGCCTACAGAGAAATTCCTGATGGAAAAACCAAATAACTGTTTACCCGACCTGGGAATCGAACCCAGGATCTCATGCTCAACAGTAGCGCTTGTGACCACTACACCAACGATGACGTATGTACTAATTATGCCAAAAAGATGGACAACAACTTCATTCTGTCTGCTATTGTTAATAAAGATATTATACATAGATGGATAGTTCGCCAATTTTTCTTGGCCGTCAGTTGTATGGGACATCAGACGGTAATTCCTTGTAGGGCCATTTTGGTCAGCAAGTGGGGCAGGAAATAAGTTTTTAAGGCATGCAGCTTCTGTACTTTCAAAGAACGTTCACCCATCTCTAGGCATGGTTGGAGCCAACAGTTTAGCAAGCTGTGACGTTTAATAAATAAGTTATGCGTGCTGTAGTGGGGGTTGCGCGGTGGAGGAAGTGCGGGGCGATGCGCCTGTCTGTCTTGTCCGAGCACGAGCAGTCGTAGCGACAGCACGCCTAACGCAGTAATATTGAAAACAGTGTTTTATTGTACAACCTCAAACCTAGACACCTCACAAGCCTTTAGCCACGACGCGACCTTATTGTCTATGGTTCTATAAAACGGAACGAACCTGTTACCTCCTATTTTAGCCGCGAGCCAGCCGCCTGGTAGCTGCGTGATGATGTACCCGTAGAAGAAGGAACTCAGCACCAGACCCTTGGTTTGTGAGCTCCAGTCGAACTCTGGGATCTGAAAGTGTATTAAAATATTTCATTTCATATTTTAGTAAACACCAAAACCGTAGCACCAATTTCATTTCGACAACTCGAAATGAAATTGGTGATGCTTCTGCCCGAGTATGGGGCGACACGTAAACTCAAGTTAGTACGAAGACCAAAAAAAAAATATCAATGTCATTAAAAAAAAATGTTTGTTTTGTTTTTGTTTGTTGTTTTTTTTATTGTATTTTTTAATGTTATAAAATGTCTTTTCAATAGAAATTATTTCTATAGCAACGGGGAAGTAGCTAGTGATGTAGATATTCTACGAATTTCGATCGTCGTGTCACTTAGTGTTGGTGAAAACGGGCATTAGGCATTGAGTTAGGTCATTAGGTGTCACTTTATTGTTGGTGAAAACGGGCAATTAGGCATTGAGTTAGGTCATTAGGTGTCACTTTATTGTTGGTGAAAACGGGCAATTAGGCATTGAGTTAGGTGTCACTTTAGTGTTGGTGAAAACGGGCATTAGGCATTGAGATAGGTGTCACTTTATTGTTGGTGAAAACGGGCAATTAGGCATTGAGTTAGGTCATTAGGTGTCACTTTATTGTTGGTGAAAACGGGCAATTAGGCATTGAGATAGGTGTCACTTTAGTGTTGGTGAAAACGGGCATTAGGCATTGAGTTAGGTCATTAGGTGTCACTTTATTGTTGGTGAAAACGGGCAATTAGGCATTGAGTTAGGTCATTAGGTGTCACTTTATTGTTGGTGAAAACGGGCAATTAGGCATTGAGATAGGTGTCACTTTAGTGTTGGTGAAAACGGGCATTAGGCATTGAGATAGGTGTCACTTTATTGTTGGTGAAAACGGGCAATTAGGCATTGAGTTAGGTCATTAGGTGTCACTTTATTGTTGGTGAAAACGGGCAATTAGGCATTGAGATAGGTGTCACTTTAGTGTTGGTGAAAACGGGCATTAGGCATTGAGTTAGGTCATTAGGTGTCACTTTATTGTTGGTGAAAACGGGCAATTAGGCATTGAGTTAGGTCATTAGGTGTCACTTTATTGTTGGTGAAAACGGGCAATTAGGCATTGAGATAGGTGTCACTTTAGTGTTGGTGAAAACGGGCAATTAGGCATTGAGTTAGGTCATTAGGTGTCACTTTATTGTTGGTGAAAACGGGCAATTAGGCATTGAGATAGGTGTCACTTTAGTGTTGGTGAAAACGGGCATTAGGCATTGAGTTAGGTCATTAGGTGTCACTTTATTGTTGGTGAAAACGGGCAATTAGGCATTGAGTTAGGTCATTAGGTGTCACTTTATTGTTGGTGAAAACGGGCAATTAGGCATTGAGTTGGGTCATTAGGTGGTGTCACTTTATTGTTGGTGAAAATGCAATTAGGCATTGAGATAGGTGTCACTTTAGTGTTGGTGAAAACGGGCAATTAAGCATCGAGTTAGGTGTCACTTAGTGTTGGTGAAAACGGGAGTTTGAGTTGAGTTAGGCTTTAGGCATTGTCTGATGAAATCTTTGCCGTACACAGCAGTGAGTTCAAGAGCCCAGGTTAATGCTCGTACAGCATACCTTTCGGAGTTACTTTCATTCATCTCGGCCTAAAAACTGAGGAGACAGCGACGGTTCCTCTCCGACATGTTTTTAAATTAATATAATATCATATAAAATAGTAATAAAAACAATCTTGGTCCGATGTGATGTAGACTAAGTACATATACAAATGTACACACGTGTGTACACAAATGTGTCGCATTTGTTGAGAAGAAATATTTCTACCCCCAAGTCTCAAAAGTAGAGAAAAAATTGTCGTCATGCTCGACGTTGTAGACTTTTGTCGACTGATGAATAGAAACATTTTTTTTCTAAATTTTTAACATCGCCATGTTTACGACGATATAATTTTATCTACTGACTGTCATTTTGTTGATTCTACCGTCGACAAAACCCGTTTCCACGGTGGTCATGCTGTAAAGGAAAGATACCGACGGGACATCTAGATATTGCCCAAATCTAGAAGATGATGAATATAGTGAATATAGTACGTAACGAATCGACCGGAGAGGACGAGTGAAAGGCCACTAACAAAAATTATTTACAAGGCAGATGACGCCGCGCCGCCGCCGAACAGTGGTCTGAAAATCAAGCTAGCATACTCATAGAAACTCAGTCAGGAATTTAAAAAAAGAATTGCAATAGAGCTCTACCACTCTCCTTCTCTTCTGAAGCGGGCATTGCTCCACGAATCGTTTTCTCCGAAGACAACTCTGCTAGTATTTTATGTGTTCTTTTTTGTCGCTGCGCTTAGTTTGTGGCGAAGAAAAGGTATGGGAGAATCCAAAGCCATCTTCCACAATGTTCTGCAGATCAATTTATTTTAAGTTTTCAAACAAAAACAAGTTTAACATCGTGGGAGAACAGGCTCTGAGTGAAGCTGAGATAGCAGCACTGCTGCCTTCTAGTATGGGAAACCATGCTGTTAAGCACTCCATGCTTAAGACCACGATAGATGGCAAAATCACTTCACAGTTATCGAATACCTCATCGAAGACTTGTGATTTATGTTAAGCTGCTCTTTCGGAAATTTATAAGTTGGAGAAAAGTCATTAGCAGGGCAACGATAGTATAAGTAAATCGATCTGCAACTTCATTTAACCACGTCAAAGATTTTAAAAATCACTAATCAAAAATTTAAAAACATTGCTACGTGCAAAGTGGCAACTAATGGTTTAACCTTTGGTTACCGCTGTTATTAGATGTTATCTTGATCGCCGTTTATGGTACAATAGCTCGTGTGAGCACCAGCCCTTCAGTTCCATTCAGTTTAAACAAAAAGTGGTTTCTTCCATACAAAAAAAAACAAAAAGTTTATTCCTGAGCCTGACTTTGAGTTTCTATGAGTATGGAGCTCGATTTTCAGACCACTGTGCGCCGGGAAGGGACGCCCCAGAAGGACATACTCTTATCTTATTGGTGAGGTTCTTCAGAAAGGTCAAAGATGTACTTATGATTGAGGACGAGGCAAAAGGAGTATGAAAGGATCGTAGCAGATGGCGTTCTGTGGTTTCTGCCAACCCCCGTGCGAAAAAGGTGAGTTTATGTATGTATCGACAGGTAATAATAGAGCTGACACTAGCCAGGTGGCCCTGCATCGATAAACGACGATTTAATTAATTTAAGTACGTCCTGCAACTGAAGGCAACACTAAACTCGTGGCAAAATGAGCCTCCTCAAGAACTTTATTTTATTAAAATACCCCTAAAAAGCCAGCTCTTCACCACTTCTAGTGTTTTAACTGTGGAGAAGAAGTGGCAGAAAGAACTCCCCCGCAACACACTGCACTCAATTTAGTTATAATCGTTCGACACGCTTTGAAAAAGAAGAATGAACCTGATAAATAAATGTATCCCCAATAAACTAATAGAGTAACCGATCAATGTGGCGACAGTTGGGGGAGGGCTGTGTCCAGCAGTGGACTTCTTTCGGCTGGAATAATGATGATGATGATGATGATGAAGTCATAGTTTTCCATTGTTATAAATAACATCGCGCACTCTCACAAAGGACAGAATGCTGAAATAGACGGGATTCTGCCGTTTTGCCGAAAAGATTTTGCCAAATTTTCATTACCCAAACAAATTTTAGCAACCTTTTTTTTATACCAATGTAATATTTGGAATAATTTTAGTACGCACATTTTCATTTGGTCAAATGTTTACTTGGCAGATTATTACCAAGGATAATGTCATTAAGGCATTTGGTCTTTAATCAAATGATTTATTACAGCAAACAAAATTAAGACAATAAACGTTTAGTCAAATGATTTGTTATGACAAAAAATATAAAAGGCAAAAATTTTGGAATGAAGACATAACACAAATTGATTTAATATAACGTAATTGAAATGTAACAGATGCTGACAGAAACCCTAACCCTAGACGGTCGACGTCAGGGGCACCCCGAGGTTCGGTTAGTTAGGTTCCTGTAAACCTTGCAGACAGAACTAGGAGCCCCGCGCAGCGGGGATCCGTTGACCTGCTGACGGAAACGCTAACCCTAGACGGTCGACGTCAGGGGCACCCCGAGGTTCGGTTAGTTAGGTTCCTGTAAACCTTGCAGACAGAAATAGGAGCCCCGCGCAGCGGGGATCCGTCGACCTGCTGACGGAAACGCTAACCCTAGACGGTCGACGTCAGGGGCACCCCGAGGTTCGGTTAGTTAGGTGCCTGTAAACCCTGCAGACAGAAATAGGAGCCCCAACCGAATCCAAATAGGAGATTCCAACTATAGTTAATAGTGCTTTTGACTGAAATAGTAAGTTTAAAATTGACGACACCAAATATTTGGCTTATTTAATTTTGCGTAAAATATGTTATACCAACTGAAATATTTGACTAGATAAAAAATGGTGAAAGTACTAGTTGGTGAACAAGTTATTGTTCAAACGTTCACTTGCCAAACATAGGTTTTCGTAACAATTATTTGTAAAGAGATTTTTTGGTAAGTAATAATTTGGCAAATGAAATTATGCGAAAATTTGTTTGGGAAGTGATAATTTGGCAATTTCTTTTCGGTAAAACAAGGGAGACCCGAAATAGACAGTTATGCTACTGCAACAATTCTTGTACTGCGGGTACACCTACAAGTACACACTAATATCACCCCTATGGCTATGTTTTATTCAAATGATTTCCTTCTTTGGCAACAACGTGTCGTTTGCAATCGTTTGAGGACTGTTACCTAAAACGGAACGTCGCGGTGGGTACTTATGTTAAAGGGAGCAACAGTGAAAGAAAATAAATCTATCCTGTCCTCGGTTAAACATACACACTTTATTCAGTTCTACGCTTCAGGCATACATAAAATAGCCTTATTTTCCAGGCATAAGAAGGCCGAAGTACATTTTAGCGAAAACATTTCAAGACGACATTATTGCGAAGATAAATGACATAATCTTTTGCTAAGTAAGAGCTTCCTATATACGTACTAATATAATTGCGAAAGTAACTCTATCTGTATGTTACTCTCTCACGCTTTTTAATCCAAATCCATTCAACCAGTCGGCCCAGACTCCACCAAAGAGGCGACGAGCGGCGCGAAAAGGAGACCGGGAAGATCTCTGACAGTCGTTACAGGTAGTCAGTGGTCCGAAAGTTTGACAACCAGTCTTCCCATGGGATATCGTATTATCCAGTACTAACTGGGTTGTGGAGGTCAGATAGGTAGTCGCTCCATGTAAACTGGTATTCAGCTGTACCCGGTTAGACTGGAAGCCCTGCCGACCCCAACGTAGTTGGGAAAAGGCTAGGCAGATGAGACAAATATAAAAATAGACCATGACATACAAGGACTTTTAGCTTTTAAACCGGTGCGCCCCCGAGAAATAATTTCTATTCACACGCGGGTGACGCCGCGGGCAAAAGCTAGTGTTCTATATGATGAGACTAGTGGAAGCAATAAATACTAAACGTACGAGTATTAAAAGCCTTTCAGCATTAAGTGTATCGGCGATTATTTTGTTCCCAATAAAACAAAACGGTTGACTGGATTCAGGATGGGATGAGACTATTAGTACGGATTAGTTTTGTTACTATGCGAGTATTTTTGGGACCGTAACTTTAATTTAGATTGGATTGGTATTTCAGTTACAATTTGGGAGGTTTATTTTCAGCACTGGACATAAAGGTACCTACTTCAGAATAGAGTACCTTTATGTCGGATTTTCAAAGAACATCTTTTGTGTTTGTATTCTCATTGTTTGGTCGTTCGTTCAACGTTGGTCCTTCATTTTTTTTTTCATCATGATGATATCTTGATACCATCGTTTCTTAGTGGACAATCCTTCCACTAAGGAACATGATCAAATAAAATAATACTCACAAAAACAATAGTCCCATTTTCCAGCTTAGTTTCCACCGGTTCTGTCATGGCGACCACGGCAACTGACAGGTTGACCCTCAAGGCATACACGTTGAAGAACCCGAAGAAAGCCAGCAGGGCCACTACCAGCCGTCTTCGCCGCCAGAATCGCCATGTCATCTCGTGGTTTTTTGACTGTTCCCTGGAAAGAAAAGAGAATGATGGTGAAGACTTATTCAATTCAATTCAATTTTTTTATTGTGGATCATAGGTACAATACAGTTCTTAAGTCGTTTAATTTAGATCAGCTATGTCCCGCCCGTAGGGCATACAATAATAACACATAAATTAGTAATTCGATGAAATTTACATTATTGCATATTATTATTATATTAACTCTAGCACAATGAATTGAGTAACTAAATAAACCAAAATGTCAAATGCAATTTACATAAAAAATTCAAAAATAAAAAAGATAAAGTCAAACATAACAAACTAAGATGGGTAATACATGTCAAATTATACACATAAAATACAATAACAAATTAAAATAGGTAGGAGCATGTCAAAATATAAAATTAAAAAAAAAATTAAATTAATGATAATAAATTAAAATGTCAAATTGTAAAAAAAAAAATTAAAATAAAAGAAATTACATATGATATATCTGTAGGTCAACGAACACATCATGACTGGGTGGGACTATATTTGAGTAAAGACTTGTCGGACAGAAATTCTTTTACAGAGTAGTAAGTTTTGTTTACCAACAGATCATGGAGAGTCCTTTTGAAATTTTCCTTTTCCATAATTGTTCTAATTGGCCCCGGTATATTATTATAGATGCGTGTAGCTGAACAAAAGATGCTCTCATGCATTAGATGAGTTTACTGGCTGCTGTACGTAATTTATCCTTACGCCGTATACGCGTGTAGTAGCTAAACATGTGGATATTGTTTTTAACAAATACTGCTGCCTCAAGTATATAGATACACGGTAGTGTCAATAATTTATTGTTTTTAAAGAATGGCTTGCAGGAGTCAGTTTCGCCTAAATTAAATATAGCCCTGATACAGCGTTTTTGAGCAACGAAGGCGCGCTCTTTTTCCGTACTGTTAGCCCAAAATATTACACCGTATCTGAGAATAGAGCCAACGTAACCATGGTAGGCTGTTAGCAAAGTACTCCGATTCGCTATTTTCCCTAATCTATACAATGCATATGAAAATTGTCCCAGCTTTTTGCAAACATGCTCAATATGAAATTTCCAATTAAGTTTGTCGTCAATATACAGAGTTGATACGACAGAGGGGCATTAAATTACACTACGTATACTATACGTGTTTAGTATTAATTCGATACGGTATAAAAATAAAAAGCGCCAAAAAAGAGAAAATATTTTTTTCAAAGAAACTAAATAGCTTCCAAATCAGAATACAACGTAACCATCCTGTGTAAAAAAAATCGACTGACCTTAGATGCGTAGGTAACAGAGCGGCAGCGTCGCGCACGCGCCGAGCACGGTGTGTGTTATCTCGTGTTGAGGCGGGCGTTTTGAAGTACGCGCACAAAAACAAACATTTATCATTTGCGGCTAAACTACTGCTCCTATTTAATTGATTTTTAGTACAGAGCTTGAAAATGGTACCTAGTATAGGCAGTTCAAAGGAAAGCCCCTCTGTCGTATCAACTTTGTATAGCCCTAGAAATTTCGTTACTTCCGTTTCCTCAATGTCACTATCTAGGTAATGAATTTTTAAACCACCTGTACGTCGAGTTCGTATTTTAAAATCCATGATTTTAGTTTTATCGATATTAATCATTAAATTATTCATTTTAAGCCAGTCTATAATTAATAATATTGTTTGGTTAATGTCAATTGAATTATCATTAGCAAATAAAACTTAGGTTTATGATTGTTATGTGTAAAGTGTCATTGTGCTGATTGCATTATGGGCAGTTACTTTCAGTTTCTGGAATATAACATTTCGAAGTTGAGAGTAGGTACGTTAAGATTAGAGACGTTTGTAGTAAGTTGAGAGTTCTATGTCGGAGGTCCCTGACTCAGGTCCATAAGCTTGGCATTTCTTGGTTGGTCATTCGCTGGTACCTTAGAGAAAGCAAGGCAGTTTTCTGTACAAATAAAACGCACATAAACAACAAGAAAATTAACCAATGAATGTTATATCTGATGGGCGTTAAAGAACCTTAACGAAGCTGAAAAGTATACTTCTTTTCCCCGTCATTGCAACGTTTTTTTCCCCCAAGGCCCAATAGAAAATGTGAAACAACCAAAGCAATTTGTTTAGAACCGCGAACACATCTAAGTAAAGTGATTACAAGTAATTAATTCACCTGTCTCACGACAGATAAGGTGAAGATCGCCGGAAAAGCAAAGTAATTTAGTGAAACAATTCTTCAAGTTGCCAGGTACAAAAATACTAGGGAAATCTGATTTTAGAAACGAATGCGTAAGGCCGTGGTACGAGTTATGTACGTTATTAGAGCTTAACGACTGAATCAGCAATATCATAGAGCTGCGATGCTCAACCTTTATCCTGGGCCGCATTTCTGTACTGTTCAGTGAATGGTTTCAAATGTAAGGGCAGATCATGCCTTGTCAGATGGATGTTAATCAGATTAGTACAGAATGAAGCCAAGTGGCATAATTAAACAGAGGCATATTCTCAGCGTAGAAATAACAGCTATCTACATTTAAGAGGGAAATAAGGGCATCCGACGATTTAATTTTCCCGATATTATTCTACACTGGGGATTCCAGTTAGGTAAGTATGTCATCCTGTTCAGATTTCATTCATAGATTGATAGGTGTACAAGCCGTTTCCTCGATGGGTTTTGCAAATGGCAGGCCACATCAAACAACTCCAGTTTGAGAACCTCTGCACTAAAAGTATTTGCCAAGTTCTAAGTAACGGTGTCACATGATACGCCTGCCTCACATCACAAAGAACACCACATGTGTCTATTGTATGTCTGTCTATACAGTATACACATTATGTCTGATGGATAACATACTTCTACTCAATAAGATATTCACTTCGGCAGACATGAGACATGTGCGTATTGGATTATGTTAAGTTTAAACGATAACACCTAGTAGGAATTATGTACCCGCTGTGTATCGATTAGGTATTAACTGATTAATAATTCTGTTTACGTATTGTGTTAACAGACTGAACATAATAATCCAAAGCGATGATTGCTTGGTTAAATAAATCCGCGGTGGGATTGCGGTAACAATGTATTGGAATAAAACTAAAGCCTCTTTTGAATACGGTTGAAATTGGCACTGAACTTACCTACATTTAAGCGTCATGCTAATCGTCTGAACTGACCTGTAATCATTATTCAAATAGGTAAACGACTTTTGAACTAAATACCTAGTACGTTAGTCCTATATAACATAAGCCTTGACTACCAAACGAGTGGGTACACCTAGGAGTTTTGTGGTCAATGTTGTTGTATCCTAAACAAATTCGTTATACACGGTATGCATTACTAAGTAGCTGACAAGATAAACAAAGTATCGATGACGACTGCTCTCTGCTTACAATCAACGCTCATTTTCTAACAAAGAGTGTATATTAAATTAAAATAGGTAAAAAGAAAATGGCCACGCATTAATTTCACGGCAATTAACACTGGAATGTATTTTAATTGGGTTTGTTTTCGAGTATAAAATAATGTGTACCTAAGTGTTACACGGAAATTCTTTTAACAATGCTTATTAGGCTTTTTGGAATGCCTTATTCGACCCTTTTCACGCGTTGCCTTTTATTGGAACGCAGATTCTATTTTTACGTCGATTCCGTACAAAGAGACCAAGTATTTAAATGCGTTTGATTCCGTAGAATGTATGCATACCAATAGCTAAAATAACCGAAAGTACTCGGCATTTGAAGATTTGAATAATGTAAGTAAGTATCTTGAATAATAATATATTTGATTACTGAAAGGCATCATATAAAAAGTGTCAATGAACTTTAGATAGGATTACAAATAAAAGTTCACATGTAGATATTTATCAGCATTTGAAACGCACGACTCTTTGCAACATTCCGTCCACCTCTGACGACTGACATTGACATTAGTGTCACGTTATTTTGCAATTTATAACTTTGAGAGCCTTTTGTAGGTGCTTTAAACCATCAATATAGACGTTGCACATCGGTATTTGCAATGCAAAGCAAATCTTTAATATACGTAAATGAAGGCAAATGCACATTATTGCATATTTTCACAGCAGGTCATTTGCCTAAGCCGACCATGACCACAAAATTTTAAGTGATCTTCAATTAAGGTGAAGGATCTTTTAGATTTAGAAGAGGACCCGTTTACTAGTAAAACTTGGATTGCCGAGAACGAGGACCTGGCAGACGAAACTTCAAGGTACTATACGTATACTGCTGATAAAATTAAGAATAGATTGCAGGATAACAGAGCAAAAAATGTGTCGCCGAAACCGAACAGACGATCGATAGCTTAACAAACAAAAAGAAGCTTCTTTACCTTTGTCTTCACTCGGTTTTCGATTGGCCGAAAATATCCTTCTAGCTAGGAAACGGGCTATTTGGGAAATAGGGACACCCACCGGCTGTGAAAAAGTGGACGATCGAGAAGAATATTCGATTTAGGTTCCAATTGGTGACTTTTTACGTCGAATTAGTAATTCTCCGATTCCAAACACAGGCAATTCAATAAAACTAAATATCTTTTCCTCCATACTTAAGGTATTCAGGCCGCGGTTACAAGTATCGAAGTACTAAGTAAACTTGCATTTCGTAACTAGCAGTTGTAAAACAGGAAAATTGGTAGCGAAGAAGTAGTTATTTTGTTAGGTAAACTTATAGAATGGTTAGGCAAACCAGTTAATAGCTTGAATCGGAGAATAGAACTTGTTTGGATTATTGCGTTTGTGATATGACAAGCGTTTGGTTGAGAAATACATAATATATCAGGTGAGTTCTGTTTGATCTGTACTGCAGTGAGGAAGGTTTAAGCGAATAATTTTAATGTTTTTAAAAACTGGCAAAGTATGTACGAGTCGAACTCGCACACGAAAGGTTCCACTGTACAATATTTAATGATACACATTTTTTTTTACGTAGTTAAAAAGGAGTACTTAATTGAAAGCGTGACGATTGTCAGCGGAAAATGGATAAAAAAATACGTTGCGTCGACCCCAAGTAAAACAGGACAAGGGCAGGAAGATTCACAAGAAACACGTTTCTTGTTACTTTATTTAATTTTTATTGTTATAACGTCCACACTCTATGTATAAATTTCAAGTGTGCACTAAGTACCTATTACGGTTCAAAAGATACAGCCCTGTGACAGACAGACTGACATCGTAACCTTAGTAGTAGGCTACCGTTGGCACCCTTTGGGTACGGAATCTTAAAACAGTTGATAGAACTAATATAAAGTACGAGAACAATAAATTCACCTTCTATGACTGTGATTGCAATGTATCAGATCAAAGCTATGTTCTCTTTGACATGCACGAGACACTGCTATAATGATGTAGTAAATAAAGTGAAAACAAAAGAGTCTAAATAAAAACATACCGTGCAAAAATTGTTGAAGCAAAATGTTTTGTTTTGATTTATTTTAAAGTGACAGTATTAGTGAATATGAACTTACCATTAATTCTACCCTTATGAACTATTAGAATATTAATCTAGTACTAAAAACTTAAGACCAAGTGTGATATTAATTCGATTTAAGGCATTAATAATAAGGTTGGGGAGTCCAAGACACCATGAAAACAAAATATACACCTATTATATTATAGCTTCCAAGGAAACAGTGTCAGGATGGCATCATAATAAATAAACATCTCCATTTGCCCTATACTGACCTCAAATTAACTCTACATAAGTACGATTTTCCCTATGTACAATTTTATTACACAGATAAACCAGTTAATGCATAAATAAGGATAAACACTTACAAAACATCTTCCCAATTCATCTGCACTGACTCCAAAGAGTTTCCATTCATATCCTTGAAAAAACAACACTGTTGGGAGGACCTCTTTTCTCTAGAATTTTCTTGCGAGCGTTATTACATTAAAAAACCTCGGAATAACACATTCCGTGCCCGTACGGAGTGCTTCGAAACCTCGAATGCCATGACTAGTTATTTTAGTTGGCGACAAAGCGAAACCTATTATATGTATGTTTTTATAGGAAGGCATGTATATTAAGGTCACCAATGCCGTAAGCTGAAATGGAATGAAATTCGCATGGTAATCGTTACTTCCAATTCCAACTATAGCTATTGACAGCAGGATCTTCATGAAGGAACATGGAATAATAAAATAGCCACACACAGATGGATTGACTGTGTGAAGAAGAAGGACGGAGAAGGAAGTGAATGACATGAATGATGATGATGTACAGTACAGATGAAGTACAGTCACGAGCACCAATATGGAAACACTTAACAACTTTTAAAAGTGTTTTTTTCCTACTGTTCTGATTAAAATTTCCTGATGTTACGAACAACTAATATTTTTATGAAAAAAATCTTATCTCTGAGTTTTCTCGCGAAAATTGCTTTTAAATTGAGAAAAGTGTATTCATATTGGTGCTCGTGACTGTACACCAATATGTATATAAGTAGGTATGTCAAATTGGCTCCCATTGCAGATGGAGAAAATGAACTGATCAGACTGGCAAAATATGGGTGTAGGTACCTCTGCCTAAACCGTCGGGGATTACAGTCATGGTGTTATTATATTTTTTTTTTTTACTGATTGATGCATAATACACCTGCGGTTTCAAAACTGAGGCGTAGTAAATTCGAATAGAAATAAAATAGTAAAGTAATAATCAAGTTCAATGACAAACCCACATAAACCTTATCACTCAATTTCGTTATTTATTGGTATTTCATTCAAACCACTTCACACTATCAGGTAGATTGGTCACACATTGGTTGAAAATGGGAAAAATACGTCATTGAGCATTTTTTCCAGAAGTATTATAAAAGTTAATATTTGATGTGTAGGTTTCGTTAGATAACAGTTTATTTAATGTTGGTTTTTGGTTATCTACATTCAACAAAAAAAATGTTAGCTCTTGAAAGTATATAATGACTATAAATATTTATGGTTTGGTGGGAAAACAAGAAAATGCGAAACCAAGCTTAGTTATACCTAACGAAAGATTGGATTATCTAAATAATATTAAAAGTGAATGCATTAGAAATTCTTGAAAACACTTTCGTGTAATCGTGTTCCCTTAGCTAGCTTTGTCCTACCAAGAAACAATGGTTGGTGTTGTGCCTATGATCAAGGAAAGGGATGTAGTAGGTACCTAGGACGATGTCGTTGTCTTTATTGGATGTTTAAGCATCTAAAAATTGTGCTATAAAAGTCTAGAACCATATTTTTTTAGAGTACATTTATCTCGTTCCAAGTAACTTTTAACTTAATAATTATTAAACCTAGGTTCGTATAACTTATTCGTTTTAACTTACAAGTACGTGAGGTTATTAAAAGCGAAAGTACAATGTAACTGGAGGTCGCTGTGTTGTTAATTTCGATATTTAACACAACACGTTCGTCGAATTGTACCGTGTTACGAACGAATTGGGTTACCAATTATTACCTACCTAATCAGTGTTTTATATTCGTGATTTTTATCCTATACTAGCGACCCGCCCCGGCTTCGCACGGGTGCATGTATTATACATATAAACCTACCTCTTGAATCACTCTATCTATTAAAAAAAACCGCATCAAAATCCGTTGCGTAGTTTTAAAGATTTAAGCATACATAGGGATATAGGGACAGAGAAAGCGACTTTGTTTTATACTATGTAATGAAGTCTACAAACTGCAGGAGTCTTTATTGAATGGGTAGCGGTGAACATTTTTATTTCTCTTCCACAAAGACGCCTTAAGAATATGAACACTTCATCTGATAAATCCTTTGTGGGAGACTGGTATCTGCACTAGGAAAAACCTGTCACACAAATTACTCCTCCTCTACATGACATATTAAAATCTCCGCCACTTTACAAAATAAACCAGTACTTAATGTCATAGGTACGTATAAATCAAAACCGTAGTTTTATTACCTCCAACAATAAACACATAATCAGTGGAGCTATTGAGCACGAAGCTCTTCAATACAGCCGGCACCTACCATTGTGAACGATATTCAGGCACAATCTGCGAGGCAAATCTCTTATTGGTTGGCTGTGACTTTGGGAAGGGACAAAGGGTTCTTTTGTAATACACAGGTGATTTATTCAGTAAAAGCTAGATTTTGTCCGCTTGGATGTCGGAAATTATTCCACGGGATAAATAGTATCTTATGTACAAATTCTGATCATCGTCTAGCTGTGAAACACATCGAAAACAATCTAAATCCGGAAAGCCGTTCAGAACCAGACAGTTACTTTTGCATTTGTAATACTAGTACGGATTAATACTACGACAGAGAACTACCGATAGCTAAGACTAGTAAACCTAAGTGGTACTCAAGCATACACTTAAGTATGTTTGTGATTCGATGATCATAAGCAAACATGAAGTGAAATCGATGACTACTGGGAGGTTCCCACCACTGAACACGTAAGGACATGCGCATGATAAACGCATCTGAAGTACCCTGATCTATTTGTGCTTGGGTTTTTATGTGGTTGTTCTTCAAACGCGTCATAAAATAGAAAAAGTTAGCACCAGATCACATTCACTGACGTTTTATATCAGCCTCACACTAGAGGCAAAACGCGAAGCAAAACTTGGCGGTCAAGGTCTCGATTAAAGTCTAGCACATACCGCCTACTTCACAAAATGTGCGATAAAGTAAGCTACGTAAAGTAACAGTACCTACCTACATACACAACTATCACAACGGTAAATATCAAGTCAATGGCAGTGTAGGCAGTATCGTAGGTTCAATTATAGTAATTAGAACTTCACAGTTTTATGTGGGTGTGTTTATCCCAAAGATTTCTCATGAATGCGATAATTAAAGCGGTGAAATTTCGCAGACAGGTGCTGACAGACAATCTTGGTACAGAGAAGTTCTAACGCAATATAGCCATTTAGGTGAATATACATATGTCAGTTAAAAGAACAAAATTGTTTGAAAAGTTTAGACGGAATGCCATATTTCTAGGTCGATTGGAGCTTTAAAAACACGTATAGACAACTATCCATAAAAATCTCAGTGGGAAATAGATAAGCCTCGTTCTATCCCGGATTGACCCAATATATCCCGCCAATGACCCTGGATTAAGTGCCGCCCTGGCAAAGCGCAATGGACTATGGTTAGAAAGCAAAACAGTGCACAGATCACATAAAATTAAAATTTTAATTTTATGTGATCTGTGCACTGTTAAACATGATATGTTGTATGTATGTACATATGATAAACAAACTTACACAATCAATACAAATTAACTTAGACAAACGATTTATGCAACCTAACCATCTGCTCACAAGCTGATCAAAGTGAATCAAAGCAACGAACAGATGCTACAAATATGAACTTCTGAGGGCTGGCTTAACTCATTTAGTATGAAGATTGCGACCACTTTTATACTTAAAAGCATTCTTTATTCTATACACAAGCTTTCGCTTTGTAGACGACATTTTCATGTAACGGATGCAGATACGATTAGAGCATAATGTATAGGGAAAGTAAAAGGAGTTTGTAAAAGGTTTTAAAAGAAAATCGTAAAGGAATATACCCACATTAAACCGGAGAAAGCTATTGACTTCAAGTTAGTTAGATTCAACTTGAAGATAAGGCTATCGATTTAGATTTAGATGTAGCTATTAACAAAAGTTTTGCAATTGACACTGAACACGGTTAGCGGCAAACTGGCAATACGTTGGTTAAGTTTCATTTTATTTTGTGTCTACTATAGCATGAAAGTCAATCAAGTATATAATACAAATAAAAACGCCAACTGGGATGCCAAAATATATGTCCGATAAAAATAACTTTAGAAAGAAAACACGAAAAACATCTCTCAGAGGCATGACCGTGACTTATGTTTAAAATGCGACAATAGTCATAAAAAGTCGTCAGTGACAAGCTGGCTTTATTTGAACAATATCAGAATGATATAAAGGAAAGTGAATAATAGTGACGACTCACAAGTGAGTGGAAGAACAAAACGTCAAGTGACAAATACACAGTTTTTTTCAGTTTCAAACCCTTAGTATCTTTGAGATCTGTCTACCGAAGGTCTGCAGCATTATTTCCAGTCGAAAAAGAATGACAGCGGTAAAAAAGTGTCAACAACAACATATTACCAAAAGTAGATGCATCAAAGAAAACTAGATCAATCAAGAAAAAATCAATGAAGACAAACAGAAGGAGACATACAACACACAGCTTCAACTAACAAACAAACTCTCATCAATAAAATTACCAGCAATGACGTAGACATAGTACGTGGGCAAATAATAAGAAAAACCAATCAACAGCCTAACACACACAATATAATCAATTTGAGTCATTCGATTAACGAAAGATGGCAACCCCACAATAACTTTTATACGAAAAACACCATGAAAGTGAGAGACCGTAAAATCTTCGTGGTAAACAAAGTTTTGGGACACTCGACTGAAATTTTCCCCTCATTCATGGGGCTCATGGCTTATGTCGTTAAGAAAACTCCCTGTGGTAAAATTAATTCGATGGGTACCATAAGATGTTCGACACGGGTGTCGAATTGGCTACGACCTAATTAGGTTGTGACCCAATTACTATTTTAAAGGTCCCGTTACGAGAAATCGGTTGATTCTTCAGATTGATGCGTCGTTTTTATAGAAATCAATCGTGGTTCCGGTCGTTAAGTGTTTTTTGTTAATAAAGGTTTTGTATTCAAAATAATGGAAGATAGTAACGCGAAAAGAAGGGAAGCCTGATAATTGATAAGATCTAGTTAGCGCTTGGTTAGTAGGTGAACGCACCATCGAACAAGGGAGATTCCAACAAAAACATAACATAGAATTACAATATACAATTTTAATCAAGTGAAGTTCTCGAATTCTTAGCTTTTTATTCATATAGTTGTCTGTCATTGTCTTTGAAAACAATAACTTTATTGTTCTTCAATTCCATTATTACTCGATTGATAAATGTCACGTTAAGTAGGTAGGATAATCATTTCGGTATGGTACTGTATTTCCAGTGACGTGAGTGATCAATGAATACAGTTATGTATCAGAAAACGATAATAGCTTTTCCACTAAGGAATAAGAATTTCAATAAGACATAATACGAGTGTTGCAATGATAGATTATCTTGGTAACACTTTTCCAATTTTCGAAATTCTATAACGTCTCGATAAATCACTTCAAAGCGTGCTATTATCAATTATCTGCATTGGCAACACCTTTCACATTCGAGGTTGAATCGGACACACATATTTTATAAAATGTTCTAAGCGCAACCTGCAAACCATGTAAAATGTCGAGTTATGCGGAAATAGGAAAAACTATGGAACTAATTTTTTGAACTGTTATTTAAAACATTCGAGAGGTTATTATGATCAGTTGAAAAAAATAATGGGCTTATTTTTTTATCGGCGGTTGGTAAATTTGTGCGACAGTAAAGCATAGACAGTAATAAAATAACAATTGGACGGTTATTTCATCTTAGAATGTCAGTACTAAAAATACGTAAGCAGACTGATAAATAAATGGCTAGTAAAAATGATGGAATTGGCAGTTAGATAAATAGTTCGGCAGTTCATAGGGAGCGGAGACACCCGGGCTTGGGGCACCCCGACTCGGACAGGTTAGGTTCGAAGTGAATGACTATAGGTATGGCTTATTTATTAAATGATCAATTTTTATTATTTTTTAAGATTCATTTTTGTTTACTTTACTGCTAAGTTTTAACTGCCGAACTTGTTAATAAATATGCATTTTGTAATTTTAAACTTACCAAAACTACTATAATAACTGCCGCTTTAAATCAGTGCCAATAACTATCCCACATGTCATGTTGTTCTAAGAGATCTCTACACAAAGAGATCATTTATGGTTAATATTAATAAATATAAAAGTAACAAGCGCGATTTCCGAGATTTTAGTTGATGAGTTTGGTTTGGTTTTGGCTTTAGTTATGTGAGGAAGAGTTTTTTCTACCTTTTAAACAAGGGACATAAAAATAATCATTTACTGTATTCATGGTCACAGTTTGCGCGTCAATACATTACTTCCTGTATTTTGTTTTGACGCACCAAGAATGCACTTCTCTTTATATAAAGATACTGGTTGCGAGCTAATTAGCAATACAGTATCAGTTTTAACCGACTACAAGTCAGCTTGTTAACTTGCTGTACCAAGGGTCCATAGAAACCCTTAGGGAAATGAGACTTGAACAGTATATTTTTATGAAAGCTCCAGAACTGCTAAATACACGTCATATAATTCCTAAGTTGCCTCAACCCACACAGAACTTTTCATTATAGCTACACCTTTTGGGACGGGACGATGACGGATCGGTTTTAGTGTATAGCGTTCCCAAAAAGAAAATACAAACAAATACTTACTTAAACATCACGTCTGTAATCCCCTAAAGGATAGGCAGAGGTGTAAGCCCACATTGCGCCAGTTATGTTTAATTCCCATGTCATAGGGGCCGAGCCTATTGTTACCAATCGCTCACAAATCCAGACTCCGGACTAGTACTGAAAAATTCCATACACAGTGTACCCTTTCGTAACAACTTAACGGAAAATTTTAAGTTGTATAAGAACAGAGGTACTAACGATTTGTTCAAGAATAATAAGTACATTCGTGCAGCCCATGTGAACACGAAGGCAAAAAGTTCCACATTATTTAATTGGATTCGTCGTGGAGTAGGTAAGTATAACTTACACAAATACCTACCATACTGTGTAACAAAATAAATGTTCTTATCAGGACAAATAAAACAATAAAACGGAAAATATATTTTTAGAATAGTACGTAGTTTTCAACCTTCTTTCTACACACTAAAAGCCATGAAATACACAAATTTTATAGAACCCAACGACAAAAAACCAAAAACCAAGGAAGAACTTTTAAAATTCCAAAAATCCTATTCTTATCAAGGACTTCAAAGCTCTCGATAAAACCAAAATCTTTCCCAGCATTTATGAAATGATGACGTCAAGATCTCCACATATAGGTGCCGCAGATATTATAGAGAAACATAATGTTCATGCCACCCGCATTAACACCGAGTCGATGACGATAAATGGCACACGTTCGTAAAACGTCAACTAATCAGTTCGTCAGGATCAGAATCGTTTAGCAGCGGACTATGGCGTAAAATGTTGAGCTTGTGGCTAAGATAATTCGATGGTAATAGATCACTTAGGACTAGAGCTTGTATGGCTATTCAATCCTTTCTTAAAGTAGGAAATAATTGTGGCAGGATCCTGAAGTTTCCAAAAATACTCTTGACTTGGTATCCCTGTTAAGAATTTCCAGATTTTCCTCCGAACTGACATGGTTTGTAAGCAATTAATATGGAATCTTCCAGTAAGATTATAATAAATAATAATTTATGTGTTAAAATAACCGGACTGTTCTAAAGCCTTGTTTTTTACACGCTAGTTTAGCTTTAGAAGTGATGTAACGTGTTACATAAGTTCGTATCACGCCAACAGTTCTCCGAACTCTGACCTCAACAGTCTCGAGTCTGCAGGTTACAGACAAGATCTAAAACAAGTGGTATTATCGTACATTCTGTTCAGTTCAAAGGTGGAGAGACTTTGCTATGTAGGTATGTTTGCGGTTTAGCATAGCATAAGGACAATACCAGTGGGTTTGACATTAAGGAGTTTTGTATTTTTTTACTAACTGTTCAAACTTATGCTTCGATTTGAGCACTCTGCTTATACGGTTTTATCTGTGGCATAATAATCGATAGATAGTATTATTATGCCACAGATAAAAAACCGTTTAATTTTTTGATTTGGTATCTAATAATTTTAATGTAAAAGGGTGTCCATGGAGTTTCCTTCCCGTTCTTCTTCATAGAGATCTGCGACTTGGAATGGGAAATTACAAGTTAATGCATCAAGTTTGAGTTTGACGAAGTGTGAATCAGTAGGTACGCCCAGATGTTTGTTCTGACCGTTTTCTCTACATGATTTTAACGTGAATTCCAAAAAATACATACTGTCGTCATGATATCGTATCCTAATTCCTCTCTTAAAGATAAAGTCCAGTAGAATTATAGCTGGCTTTGTGACTGCGATAAGCGTTCCGCAGTAAAATGGATCATTTGTTTTGATATCTCTAACAGTAGCCTGAGCTACATTTGAACTGGAGTTATTTGGCGTGAAGGTTTGGTAGTCGTAGTATGGTATTAGTTGCAAGTGTTTATCTTATGCTGGCTTTTGAATGCACTGTAGGGTAAGGGTTGAACCTAATCTAGTAGCACCTTTTCCATGCTTCTATCATTTTCTATCGCTCAGAACGTTCTTTGCTATAGAAAAAAAAACATAGCGGGAATGTTATCGCACGCGGCAACATCAACGATGCCGTGGGCAGCACACTTTGCTTCTTGTTGTTGTTGTTTCAGTACCGTCATTTGCTAGGGCAAATGACGGTACTGAAACAACTTGCAACTCTAAACTGGAATGTTTTACATTTATAGGTTTCATTAAATTGTTCGTCACACTCAAGGTCATCGTTTTGTTGCAATTTGTGACATACTCGTATCTGCAGGAATAACACCTCATCATAAGCGTTTGTTACTGTGTCCAAGCCATCAATAGTTAAACTTAAATGAATGAAAAGGAAATCTTGGAAACATACGTCGCGAAAACAGTTTTCTACTAGCCTAGCGTTTGTGACTGTCGCGGTGCTTGTTCGAAACTTTATGGCCAATAAAATCGAACGTCAATCTAAATTCGCGAAGGACCGAAAGAGGTATTGTATTTATGGGCTGTTTCCACTCCTTAATTTGGATATTCGATTTTCCTTATTTATTTACTAGTACACTGGTATACATATACGTTAAATTCGTAAGTTAAATCATGCAGACGGAGAGTCAGAGTTTCGTCTGCCAACAAGTCAAGACTTTAAGTAAACGAAAATACATACTAGGTAGTTTGATGAAGTCCTAACTTAGGAGCTATATAACTGAGTCGAGTCTTTAAACTTCTATGAACTGTAAAGCAATCGTCATGAATATTCTCTGCTTTATACTAAAGTTGCTGCATGGACATGAAGTATAAATATTATATCTTATGAAGTTCTAGGGTATTAGTTATTGCAAGTATTACTGCTACTCACATAACATATAATTATTTTTATTTATACTGGTATCGAGAAAATGGGAAGATCACGATTTCTCCTTGACGTCTCGTTAGCGCGATTCGGCAGTTTATTTTATATCCTTATTCGTACGACATGAAAATTCTTAGTTATCCCACCTGTTGTGCGTGATACAAAAGAAATTGATTATCAGAATATCCTTCTTCAACTTGCCTGGAACTGCAAGAAATTCTCTGCGATATTGGAAAGCTTTTCTTCAAACCTGGACAAAGGTCCCATATTTCTCGCTTGGCATAATAAAAGCCACGTCGAAATACGCTTTAATTGATGAAAAATCACCTGTATAAAGCAAACTTTCCATTTAATTTGGAAAATGTATCAAAGCTCCTTACTCCTACGCATATGATTAGTTTATCGCCCGTCGACTTTCAACAAACCTATCATTGTGGCTGAATAGTACCAATTTCAAAGTTTACGACTAGATCCGAGCCTTTTTCTATAAATACTGGTAAGCCAAGTTCCAGTTTACTGCGTCCTTGACAGTAATCTTGTTTAACAGTTCCGTGAATACTAAGTAGCATACATTAATGGAAGAATACATACAGACAAAAAGCTTTCAGCACCTAAAATAGCTTTGTTTAAATGATAAAGATTTAATCATCTGTGTTTATGTAGAAACACTTGCTTCTAAAGAGTTCATTAGCAATTTAAATTAAAGTTGAGTTGCTATGGTTAGGCTAGGCACGACAGCAGCATGAATATTGTTTAACTTTGTGAACGAAATGTAGGTGCATGGATTGTTTGTCTCATCACGTGTCCACAAAAAACTGGTATACCTACTTAATACATACATATTAGGTTTTTGGATAATACCCCATTCAACTTGAATTATCCTTGCTCTGTAAGTTACTGTACTGCGAAAATAAGTCATCAAATGGCATAAGCGACAGTTTTTACGGTAAGCATCGGTAAGGGCACAAAAAACTATAGATCTCAAAGCTGCTATTTCTATGTTATGACAGGTTTTCTGAGGCCATGTGAAAATCTCATAAGGTGACCGTTGACTCGTACTTTGCATTAAACTGTTGAAATCCAGGTCCAAGAAACAGTTATGATCGCACCCTTTGACAAATACAATATTAGAAAAATAACAATTGGCTTGCTATTAATTCCAGAAATAACAATTTGCATGGAAACAAGCACTCTGTGTTAACTGCAGATAAAAGTAAATATCCCATTTTAATTTCGCAGGCCATTGCTCGGGAATGCAGCATTCGCATTCCGTAACGAAATAGCAAACAGGAATTCTACTGTGATTGTTACAAAAAGCAACAAAGGCTTAATAAAAAGGAGGGGGTACATGTCCCCAAGGATTAGGGAGTCCATGTCCTCGATTAAAAAGACTGATGGAAAACTAATGGGGCCAATTATGTGAGAGGCACGCGATCAGCGTTCTTCCTTGGGAAGATTTTTAATCCGTCTGCGATAGCTTTAATAACTGGCTATTAAACTGCATTACGAAGTCATTACGACATTAGCGAAATATTTCTGGTTTTCCGGCGTTTGTATTGTGTTCATTTTCGCATAACTACTAAGGAGAATTACGTCTTTTATGTACTTTTGTTAGTCATTAAGATTGCAGTTATGAAAATTTAGTTTGCTTTGTTTTATAATACGTACAAATAATTGCTTATCTTAATTTATTTCGTGGTGATGAGTCAAGAAACATAATATAGGAAATACCAGTGAATTAATTTATACAGTTCTTAAGTGAACTTTTTCAGAAAATAAAATAATTGAATTGATTCCTTGATTTACATAAAAACAAGTATAAAAAATTGATTCTGAACCATGTACATGAACATCTAATTACACGTGAGAAATAGTAAAAAATAAAATATTGTAAGAACATAATCTATTTAGGAATGAAAAGATTTTCCCAACCGAGTACTTAAAAACTAATTTGGCGCAAAAAGCTCACATTTATTTTGCTAGAACTGCCATTTCTGGCTTTAGCAATCCCAAGTATTCGTTTTTGGGGAATAATAAAGGGATTTGGAGACATATCCACTCATTCTTTTCTAAATAGGTATTTTAGCAGGTAAGGTCCACAATCTTTTAGTCCTAAAATGTGAAGCAATTTATCGGAGACAATAACTGGAAAACACATCCTAAGGGAGTAAGGAAGTCCACTTGTCCTAGAGGTACTAAGTACCTACGTAATAGTGATTTTAGTTACTGTGTTTTCAGTCAGGCCAGTATACAGGGACATTTAAGTAATAAGCTTAAAAATACCATACCAATGTAAGTAATAACTAGGAAATGCGAAGGTCACAGAAACCTGTACCTCTGCGAGAGAAATAAATATGAATGAGGTCCAAACCCCAAACACGTGTTGAATAACAAAAACAGGTCTAAAAGATTCTTGATAGGTTTTTTTAAATGTGTCTGAGTAACCTATTAATGCAGATGGATTTATTTTTATTTTTATTAGGCATGTCTGCTGAGAAATACTATTTTTATTTGAGGTTTATCAATGGTGGAAGAATGTTTTCCAAGGTTAAGGTGGCGCAGGTAGCTGCGGAGGGCATTGGATATGGAAGATGGCGTAGTGTAGTAACTAGCTAGTGTTTCAACATTTCTCCGGAAATGCTGAAATATGTACTGAGAATCTGCCATAATTATCTATACAAATAAATAAAATTGAATGCATTTGAAAGTATAAACGACACTTAAAACAAAAAAAAAAACATAAATTTTAATTTTTTGTCGGTGTGTTTGTTCGGGCTAATCTCCGAAACGGCTGGACTGATTTTGACGAGTCATTTACTAGCAGATAGCTGATGTTATAAGCAGTAACTTAGGCTTGACTTTTATATCAGAAAAATGGTTCCGTACAAAAAAAAACCCAACAAATTGTTAACAAAATCCGATTCAAACAGTGAAAGTAATATTTTTATAATAATTTTGATGCGAACAAAGGTCGCGGGCAACAGCGAGTTATTATTAAATATAAATATTTGCAGACCGAGATTTGCCATAGTTACTGTACAGTAAAGGAACATTAAGAAGAACACGACTATTCCACCTGATATTGTTTAATTATAAAGTATTTATTAATAAACAATCAAACATTGCTGAACAAACACAAATTGAATCTGACGCTGTACAAGTGACAGCCTCGGTCGACCTTGACTACCTTACCTTTAGTAACAGAAAACAGGAACTTGGACCCTTTGACCTTCAACTGAGTTATTTGTCTATAAGTGATATCTCAGCAATGCGGTTGAAATGTTAGATGGGTTCCGCATTAATTCCTGATAGTTTTATGCCAGTTTTAATTAACACTAGGCGGTGTTGCTTAGTAGTAGGGAAAGAATGATTTTATTTGGGTTAATCATAACTACTTCTAGATGTGTGTGGAGCAGCGGTGGCAGTGGTGGCGGCCACGACTTAGGCAGTTTCTGTTTTCATCATCTCTGATGAAGATTTATTTCATCATCACTGCTCTCAAAACGGTGAAGAAAAACATTGCGAGGTAACCGGCATGTCCTAGAACCAACAATTCGAAGACATGTGACATCTACCAACCCGCACTGGGCTCGCGTGGTGGATCGCCCATTCCTTCTCTAGAGAGGAGGCCGTGTGTCCCAGCAGTGGGAACATTATAGGCTGATTATGCACGCACTTCTAGACGTTGGAATAAACCAAAAGGAGTGTCTTAGGGACTGGAACTTGATAACTGATTGATGGTAGCAAAAAAAACATTTCAGGAAGTTTTATTTTCAACTAAAGAATATAATTATTATTTTGGTAACCCCATTTAGCTATGTCAAATCAGGAAACATTTTAATAATAAAGAATTAACCGTTCACTTTATAAAAACCTTAGTAGGAAATTGTTAATATACAATAAGTATTTATACAAAGTAATACTTGGCCTTAGCATTTCGTAATTATATGTATGTATTTTTTAACATACATACAGCGGTAGCCAGAGTTCGTGATAGGTTTTTTTTATTAAATATTTATTTAATATCTACTCACGATTTTGAACAAACAAAACTGCTGATGAACAACAACAACATGACTTTGTAATAATAATGTGTAACCAGTATGTTTTGTCTTCTTTCTAATGTTCAAGCTTTCTTCATTAGCCTACCGCTGTTTTCCGAAAAAAGTACACCTTAACAAATGGATAACTTGTTGGTTTTCTGGATTATTATTAATCAAAAATGTTTTTGTTTTGGGTTTTGTCCACTTTAAACGCAAGATTAGAGTCTACCGCTCATAGAAGATTCACGTTTTTTTCTGATATCATACAAAAAAAAACGCAATAAAAAAAGTAGTCATTTTGCTATTCCAAACTATAATAATCTATCTCTGTGCCATTGTCAGTTAATTTACTCAATTAATTACTTTATCTACTCTTTTCATAAAGTATCTTAATATTGGTACTTAATTCATGGATTTGGAGTAGTTACATTTTTAGTAAAGTATATTTATGGTCAGTCGGTGACATCTTTACACGTATCAAAGATAGAGTCGACTCTATCTTTGATACGTGTAAAATTAATAGCGATAGGAACCTACATATTATTAATTTCTTTTCATTATTATTTTCTGTGACCTAGCCTAGAGTATTTTCAAGCTGTTTAAACAATTATCTAGGTCTATAGGATCATTATACGTTATTGAAAAGAGGTGTAATGATTACTATGATCTCATGGTTCGGCCGTTCTATTTAAATAAATAAATAAATAAATAAAATAAAATAAATAAATGGTTTTGATAGCTCTCATAGGTTGTGAACTTGTGACGAAGACAAAGACTAAAAATAACACATTAATTAAGAGGGTGATTTAATCAAGCACTATGCTAAGTTTTACGTCATTTGTTGCATGAGATTAGGGAGACAATAAATACGGAAGCATAATGCTCTGATAATTTAATAGACTTACAAACCAATAAAGTACCACTACAAGAAATCCGTTACTACGGACAAACAGACCAAAACATTATGTGTTATTATACAGGGTGACTTTGAATTAATGCGACAAAATGAAATGGGAGCTTCAGTTACAGTAACATAGTAAATATAAACTGTTTTTTCTACAATCTAAATCGTTAAAAAAAAATACGCGATTATCGTTATCAAAAGGTCCATTGATGTTGTTATTTTTATTTAAGTACGAATTATCGTTATTCCAGCAAAATTAATATGCAAAATAAATAAGAAAAATTAAAGTATCAAAAAATCTCGTCCGACTCATCGCAGTGCTCAATAATTGTCGCGCGTCGTGGAGTACTCATGTTATTAGACGTTGCCGTTCATAGTCAAATATTTTTTTTAATTTTACATTTGATATTTTATACAGTTTCTTGACAACACGTATTATTGTATATTTAAATTTGTCGCATGTATTCGATGTCACCCAGTATAAAACACACGACCACCTGGCAAATTGTTTACCATATCAAACACAAACAGACGGGCACTCCAATTTATGTATATACATGATGTAAGAACGCGTTACGTATCTCTTTATGGCTAGAACTGTCGTTCGATGCAGTTACCTATGTTATTATTTACGATAAATGGCAAAATTACGATCAGCGACCATGTCATTCCATGGAATAATGAGGGTGATTAGTGTAAGTACCAGATGTATGCTATTTCCTGCTGTTAGAACCGAGGTTAACTGTGGAAAGGTAATACATAAAGTGGAAGTTATGAATATAAACAAAAGAATAAACAAAATCTGAAAATCCTTTTGGGTGTTATGACGCCACAGACAGACACAAATACACAGTCAAGTTAAACTTAAAACACCCCTCTTCTTGCGTCGGGGGGGTTGAAAATATTAGTTTTGTACATCGAAAATTTCCTCTTGTATTTATTTCAAGGTTATACTTTTCACTACCGTGCCATTATAACATTTTCACGAAAGGTTATGCTTATGACGTAAAAATACTTCGCGTGCCTCTGAAAATCCATAAAATTAATTTTATTACAAACGAAATCGTGTTCTAGTATGCCATTAAGCGCTTTTTACAAGAAACCTTTCAGGATGTAAATGTTATATCATAAAGTAGCACTACAGTTTTGTATATGAGCGCCAAAAAGTAATCAAAGCTCATACAAATGACTTGCAAATGTTGTAAATAATATGATGGAGAATAATATTAGTGAGATCATCATTTTAATATCGAGCGTGCAGAGTCGATGACCTAAGCAATGCCAAGAAGTCTTACGTAAAACCTTAACTTACACATATTATTATAATGTGATCATGAAGTGTATGGAATATTCTAGTTTCACAAAACTGCACCACTTTACGCCATTCTAATTTGTTTAGCGGTAGACCATGACTTGTGTGACGTGGGTTCCACATCCACTTAATAAACTATGAATTAAACAAAAAGAAAATTAACGTAGCAGGCAACACAGTAGAAAACATTTACAACACTTCTTTTTTTTTTAATTTAATGAAATATCCAGTATAATAATGAAGTTAGTTAGGCGTACCAGCCAGCGGTATGCATAGCTACTTGATTACGTATGTGAATTTAATTGAAATTTTTCTCGAGCCTGTTTGGAGGTAATTGGATGAAGGCAGCTAGGGAATGCTTTGAGGATGACGCCATTTTTAATTTTGTGGCCCACAGCGGTCATAGCCCATTACGAATGTGGTGGGAAATAAATTCTCATGCAGGAATTGTATTGTTTGCTTTTTTAGAGGAATGCTTTTTATTACAAATAGGATGTCTATTTATTCGCTCATAGTATACCTTCTGGTATATCAGTACATTAAATAAATTGCTCTGTTACCAAGACTATATAGGTATGAATTACACAGAAAAAAAAGTCAAATTCTAAATATTATTAATTTGAAAGGTTCCGATATTAACCAGACGGTCAAAACGAAATTCTAATCTTAGAACCTTATTAAAATTCCGAAAGGCTCGCATGACTGAATAAAAAACTGAGACAAAAAAGTTCATTTTATTTTCAGTTCTGGCAACACGGAACTGTTGTTTTGAATGTGTAAGTTTTGTATACGATTCTGATTTGAGGCTCATGTTATAGACAGCTTGAATAACCACGACTGCGCTCTTTCCAAACCAGGGCATAAGGAAGTGGTTACATGAAAAGTGTAAATGTCATGTGGTCTATGAATTAATCAGGCAGAATCAAATTACAAGTCAAAACCAGCTGTGTTAGTTTTACACATACTGTTTTACTGACCCTGCGTCTTCCCACTGCTGGGCAAAAGTCTCTCCCCATGACTTCCAGTTGTTTCTATCCAAGGTTAATGTGGACCACTGGTCGTTGGTTTTGTCCAGCTCGTCCCACCATCTTCTACGAAGTCTGCCGCGACGCCTTCTGGCTGTGTCAGGGCTCCAGAAATTGGCTATTGTGGCCAACAGCTCATTGGACATGCGGCAGACGTGGCCAGTCCAATCCCACTTCAGCCTAGCGGCTTTTTGAGCAACGTCAGTAATTTGTGTTTTGGAGCGCATTGTGTTGTGTATTAGTTTTAAGTCTCTAAAATTGCCGAAACGCTATGGAATCAATCAACTTGGTAGGCTTCTTGACAGATGCTCTGGACAAGACTATTGCCACTAATAATGAAAAATTTTCAGATAAGATACAAATAACACACACATTATCCAGGATAATGTGTGTGTTATTTGTATCGTGACTATAGGATAATTTATTCTATAGTCACGATAGACACTACGTTTCTTTTCAAAAGTTTACTCGTTAAATTGTGACTAGAATACTTCTTATTTTCGATTTTAAATGCATTTGGATTGACAGCTATCGTGCACAGTATATACCTACGTGAAATGCCTTTCCATTGCGTTTCATTGCCGTCATTAGTGCTCCGATATTGATTAAAAATTTAATGTAACTTCTTTTTAACTCCTTTAAGCTATTGGAACTATTGAGTAAGGTAAGACCAAAGAAACAATACATATATTGTGTGAAAGATAATATGGCTAGAAAGAGCAAGACTATTGAGATGACGTATGGAAAAAACGTATTGCGCCGATGTCAAATAAATTGGCATAAGGTGGGAACTTCCTCCTTTTGGAAGTCTGTAAAAAAGAATTATGAAATGCTTTAGGTATGCAGTGAAGCATGTGTCAGAATACCCTATACTTCCGAAATATGGGAGAACTGTGGAGTTCCTGTTGGTGGGGATAATCATTGTGATAGTTAAAGAAAATAAATAAGTATGTAGCTTTGCCTTGCCTTGCCTTTTGGAAAACCCAAAAATAGATTCCACTTTCTGCCATTGACTGATATATATTTAGGAAAACCCAGAAGGACCTTACTTTTACAAATTTGCTGTTAGCGCCGTTTTTTGAAACGTGCCGCGGCGCTGATTTTGGAAAAAACTTGGTTAGTTGGTCTCTCCTAGGATTAGAAATACATAAATTCGTTATTCAAAGGCCAAAACACGCTATTGGTTTGGACTTTGGCTAAGACTTTTTGACAAACCTGAGGTTTGGGTAACCAAACCTAGAAGCGTCGGATCTTCGAAGTTTGACTATAACATATGGATGATGATTTTTCCAAAGAATTAAAAGTCAGTTTTATCATTTTATTTCCTCCTCTACGAATCTGGTCTTCAATGTGGGCAACATTGAAGAATCTGCACTTCAATCTGGGCAAAATTGAAGACCAGATTCGTAGTGATGCTTTCATAGCGTGCGCAATCACAATATTCTCCAACTCTTGGACGGAGGTCGAATAATCTTTATTACTAAGGGTAATTCGCGATCCGTGTACAACTTGGCTTTATGGCAATAATTTCGCTATATTGTTGGGTTTTTGAACATTTTGCTACATTATTCACGTAATTGTGATAACAACTAAGTGAGCTCAATTATACGTAGTTAGTTGACATTGTAGTTACTTTTTATAGTGATAATCGGCCATCATCGTCTCGCGACTAAAATGTTAGCTTGAATTGGCCCACGACTGGGCCGCAGATAATAAGTAGGTAGGTACGTTACGGGCACGGAATTTCTCAAGAATTGGTGAGAAGATGCACACACCACGTTTCTTTTCAATTAATAGACAAAAACAGTTCAGTTTCGTACAGGGCTGATACAATTTAGATTGCCGTCGACACGCTAAGAGCAAGAATAGGCAAAAACCTTATTTATCCACCTCAAATACATTTATTTTCGCTATGTATTTACATCCTGTATTTAAATATTCCGTTATGTATTATGATAATTAGACTGGAACCACGTTGAAGGCCACTTATCGTTGTTTGTTTGATTAAATAATAATTCATTTCTTTTTTATAAATATACAACGCTCGTTAGTCTTGGTCCGTGGATTAAATTTAAAGGTTTTGGATTAGTAATACTCAACTTAACATTAGTTTTTAAGTACCTACCTGATTTACAGTTTTATTTTCTGCGGCACAGTCACTTATTTTCACTGCACTTGATGTGTGTACAATGTTTTCTGCTCAGCGAAAAACTGCGAGTGTAAGTGGCCCTTTTTTACGAATGAATGCTAGCAGAGAGCATGTAACGCATACAAGTTACCAAATCTAATAATAACAAAGCCATTTACGTTTGTTAGGGGACAAATATCTAATTTAATTATTGAATTGGAGCATTCAGGAAGGCGTTGTGATTCATTGTCTCCTTGACAGACGTCTGTTGACCGTTCGACAATACAATAAGTTGAAGAAGCATGCACTGTAAAAACTTTGAATGCATCTAGCCTTGACGGTCTTAAAAATAAATAAACAGAGGAAAATCGCATTTTTACCAAACAGGAGGTCTACTCTCTAAGTCCGTCAACGACGGACGGACGGACGGACGGGCTCGTCCGACCGTAGTCCGTTACTACGGACAAACCCTACTCCCTATTGATTACGGATTCATGATTTTCGAACGGAGTCATAGACAATATTCGTGAACGAATGACGCATGGCGATAGAGTTGCGCTATTTTACTGGTCGATTACCGGTTTACTAACTTTATGATTTTAAAGTTTTTAAACAAAAAATATTATAGTTATTCTTAAAAAAATTACCTCATTTTAACAATATACATTTTATTATTATAGAATTGAACTATTTTTGCTATTTTTGCCCGACTTGTGGCTTTATCCTGTTAATACCTTTGCTTTTCTTTCTTTTGACGGCAAGTCTCAAATGAAATGTCAGTTTTTTATTTACAATTTTATTAAATACATTCAAATATTAGGAGCTACAATATACGTAATTCGCATTATTAATACGACGCGGGAACTCCGTAATAAATGATAAAATGACCTCAACCGTTCTAGCAGCAACTCACGGGCGCAAATAGACACACTGCTCAACATTTTATGAGTGAGAACGAGTTGCAAAACACCAGCGGCAACCACAATACCGTGGTGCCCAGGCGAGTTCGAAGCTCGTTGCCACCAGTAACAAGCCGAGGACAAGCTGATGAAGAAGGCATTCGTGTGGAAAAGAAGAAGCCTAAACGCAATCAGTGCGGTTCCGAATTGACAGGTCCGAACATATTGCTGCATCCCGCTATTCCATCGAAGCAGCTGTACATACACATCTACATCACATCACGACGCCAGAGGAGGTCGTGGAGTATATAAGAAACAAGACCAAGTTCACCCTTAGAATGGACAGGTTAGGTTGTTCGCGCCACAAGATTATCTTTTGTGATGCGGGTCCCAACACCATCTCGAGACTTTTATGACGGAATTTTGGCTGCAGGGTCTCGTGTATTCGCGGAAGTCTACATGACACCTCGACTCAGTGCAATAATTATATGGCCGACCAAACATAGTTAATAGTTTTTCGTAAAAGTGTTCAATATGTTTTAGTTTATTGTACTTCTAAGAGTATTTTGTGTAGTGTATTTTCGATGCCTGAAAATAAAAGTGATTGATCTATTGAAAGTTACTTATTACTACGAACTTAGTTTAATATAAAACGACTATAGATAAATAAAAGGAAGTATGTGTTTTATTTTATTTAACAGTTTATTTAAGTATAGGAAGAAGAAAGGAACAGAAAAAATAGGTACAAAGGTGATGCTTATTTCTAAAGAAATCTCTTCCAGCATACCTGCGAAAGGAGATTAGAAAAAGGAGATGTAGACGTAGTGTGTAAAAGAAGAAGAGGAAATAGAATACATAAAAACATAAAGGAAATGACAAGTTAGTATACAATATGTATAAGAATCATCATCATCTGCCTAGCCTTTTCCCAACTATGTTGGGGTCGGCTTCCAGTCTAAGCGGATGCAGCTGAATACCAGTAATTTACTGGTAGCGACTGCCTATCTGATCTCCAGAAATCAGTTAGTTCTGGGTAATCCCTTTCGTAAGACTGGTTGTCAGACTTTCGGGCCACTGACTACCTGTAACGACTGTCAAAGATCTACAAATGACAGCCGGGACCAACGGCTTAACGTGCTTTCCGAGGCAAGGAGGAAACTCGGTATGTAATGGGTGGTCACCCATCCACGGACCAACCTAGGCAAGCGCAGTTTAACCTAAAGATCGGGCCGAGCAGCAGTTATTATGTAGTCATGAGCTCCTCTCCAATATATTACGTATCATATATGTATAAATACTTATGCAACTATGGCAAGTTGGAAATATATAGTTCTTTCACTCTTCTTTTGAAAACTGCAACAGTTTGGCAGTCCCTTATATCAGGCGGAAGAGAATAAATACCACAACAGCAAAGCGTGTACAGTAAAGGAGTAGGAGTAGAAGTCAGTAGCGTGGGGAGGGGATTTAAGGAGGTTCCTAAGATGCGACCTGCAAGGTGCATCAGAGAAACGGGTGTAAGAAAAGCGTACCCGCAGATAGGCTGGTGTTTTAGGGTTATGAAGGATGTTAAAAAGCAGACACAATACTCGAGAGTTCCTGCGAAGTCGGATTGGGAGCCATCTGAGTATATTACGAAAGTTGGAAACGGTCATACTTTTTGAGGTTAAAAACAAAACGAATAAAGATATTTTATAAACGCTCAAGTTTATTTAAAAGCTTCTCGGTGGCATCCAAATAACACGCATCGGCGTAGTCTTTGATGGGCTGGATGAGAGTTTGCGCGAGGGAGGTTTTGGTCTTCAAAGGCAAGTAGCTCTGGAGTGCACTTTGCGACTTACTTCAGCTACCTGGGAAGTCTACGATAAGTAAGAGTCCATTATCACCCCCAGGTTTTTGGCCTTATTTCCGAATTCTATCGGAACTCCTCATATGTTTTGATTGTAATAATGTATTGTTGAATGTATTTATATTTTTTTCAAATCGATTGGTGCCAAATAAATGAAAAAATACTCTGTTAAAAAAAATGCTTTTATTGTGCAAATTTGTTCTTTACTTTATCACAATCTTCCGCCTGTCCCAACACCCATTATGTCCTGTCACTGCTAAGGCCCACTGCACCTTGATGGATCCCCCGGGCATAAAAATTGAGAGCATCAAGTATCTGAAAGTATACAAAATACAACAGTAACAATAGATAAGATCGATTAGTAGTAATACAACTCAATAATTTTCAGAATCTTCAAAATGTATATCGTTAGCCTAAGTCCTTAAATTTTGGATCAAACTATTACCTACCTTAATTCTTGGATCAAAACCATTTCGTCGCTTGTTTAGGCAAAAGAGGCAAGACATATCTTCAGATAATGCCCGTGTGAGCCCTTGCAACCCCATGTCAGGAATAAGCGCCAAGCGGAAGTTTTGGCGCGAGTAGAATGGGCGTCGCCTCCGCTCTTCTTGTAGAGCTTCTTCAAGCATTAAAAAAGCAGCCATTGTATTGACTTTCTAAAAAACTTAAACTTTCGTCGACAGCACGATAACTATTTTGATGTCGTATCAACTGACATAACGATCCGTCCTAAGAAGTGCCAAACTCAACTTTTCGGACGGGCAAAAACACATCGGGAGTAGGGACAACTGTCAAATCGAGTTGTCATTCATTCTTCGTTCGGGCTCGAACTAATCGTCCGTCCGTCGGTGCTAGGGAGTAGGAAACGCCCGTAATTTCGGCCGAAACTACGGGTTTCGTGCTTAGAGAGTAGACCCCCAGATTCCTTATGGATTTTGTTCGTTCACCGTGTTTTTGTATGAAAGCAAGTAAGTGCATTGCATACAAATTACCTTAAAAAGTATGACACGAGAGCAGCGGTGGCGGCCCCGACTTACGTACGCATTACTTTGTGTAATTTATTTCATAGCTCTCAAAAACGGTGAAGGAAAACATCGTGAGGAAACCGGCATGTCCTAGAACCAACAATTCGAAGACATGTGACATCTACCAACCCGCACTGGGCCGGCGTGGTGGATTATAGCCCATTCCCTCTCTAGCGAGGAGGCCGTGTGTCCCAGCAGTGAGAACATTATAGGCTGATTATGCTATGGCACGATACAAATAGCATAGGTAGGTAAAGTTTGTAGGAGCTCGTGGCTAATTAATAGCAACCACTCTGGTCGATCTTCAGGTTAAGTAGTGCTTACCTAGGTTGGTCCGTGGAAGGGTGACCACCCGAGTGACATACTGAGTTTCCTCCGTGCCTCCGTAAGCAAGTTAAGCCGTTGGTCTCGGCTGTCATTTGTAGATCTTTGACAGTCGTTATAGGTAGTCATGACAGTAGCCCGAAAGTCTGACATCCAGTCTTACCAAGAGGTATCGTATTACCCAGTACTAACTGCGTTGTGGAGGTCAGATAGGCAGTCGCTCCATGAAAAATACTGGTATTCAGCTGACCCTAACATAGTTGGGGAAAGGCTAGGCAGATGATGAGGTAGGTATAGTTTATACATTCCGAATTTGTGATACCTACGTTTTTCTGTAAAAGGAAGTGTGTTATAATCTTAAAATTACAAACAAGCACTTTTTCTGATAAAGAAGTGAGACTTAAGAGTTCAACAGCTATTTTTAAGTTTTTTTTTGTTGTTTTGCATACTGATCAAGCGATGACTTTCGAGAATTTAAGGAAGGATACGCAACTGACCTTTGTAAGCTATTTTCACCAAAAGAGAGGGGTGTTATAAGTCTGAAGTGTGTATCTGTGTGTCTGTTTGTCTGTGGCATAGCTTCTGCACGGATGAACCGTTTTTTTAATCTTGTTTTTATCTCTTAAACAAATTGTCTGGTAGGTAGATGGTGACCCCACTGTTAGTACCGTGTAGGTAGTTTGGTATCTCCTTCGTACTTTTGTGAACCTATCCATCGATTAAAAGCTATAAATAATTCATTCCATAAATTCAATCCATAAATTAATAAGTAACTGCGTTCAAGTTAACTTATAAGTATTGATCGCTGTAAGAACTATGGTAATAAAACTCTGTTAGAGCAGAGGTTCTGACCAATTTATTCAATAAGCAACTTCCCCTGAGACTCGCGTGTGTCTACCAAGATAATATAGACTAATAGATACGGTCAAGGAGGGAAAATGCAAGCTAATTCTTTTCATAACAACATAATATCACGCCTCTAATCCCCGCAGGGTCCTTATAGTGTACCCACCAGTTATGCATAAGTCCCATGTAATAGGGGGCCAGCCTATTACCATTAAACTCATGACTCCGCGACTGCTAGTGAGAAATTCCTGCCGGAAAAAAACCCAATAATTCTTTTTGCCCGACCCTGCCGCCCCATGCCCATGCCCAGCAGTCGCGCTTGTGAATGCGAGACCAACGGAGCAGTCTAAATATTTAAATAAATAAGTACATCATTATTATGTAATTCGTGTACTCAAAGTACTGCCAGTTCAGCTCGTACGTTTGTTTATTTAAACAGTCAATAGAATATCGGTTAATAATCGTATAAGGTGACATTCCTTAGGTGTAGTTTAACAAAATAATTCGTTCTGTAGTGTAAAATACTTCTCGTCCTAGAATCGTATCCATAGTATGGCTATAGCAAAACCTAGGAACTATACTGCTTTCGTTACCTTATGAAGTTATGACTTACGTTCTTGGATCATCCACGTTATTTTTCTGCGCTTTTCACAATTTATTTAGAGTCAAGTGTTCCACAGTCTACAATACACACACTGCTTAAATGAATAATAATAATGGAAAATTCCTTTCAAGATAAGTAATTACTATGATTAAAAGTGCATTTAATTCGTCCATTGTTCGACAGTTATTGTTACTCTTTGGTAGGTATAAGTGCAAAAACCAGGTCGATTTCAAGCCTATACAGAAATTAAGTTGACCAAGTTTCTCACAATCGGTTATTCGGCTGTATGAGCCCGCAGTACCAGTTCAGTAACAGCCCTTATTTAGGACCACTACCTAATTTAAACCTTTCCTAGTCCTCTAGGTCATACTATGATTCATACCATTGTATGTGCTCCACGAACAATCCCCTAGCCTAGTATACATTTTTAGGCCTATGGGTCATATTATGATTCATGGCAATTCTTAGGTAGGTATCTGCTCCGCTAACAGTGAGTGTTTATATTTTTATTATTAAGCAAACCACTTGTGGTTTATTACTAGGTATTAGCGACACTCTCCATTAGACTAAACACTCAGTAGAGCTTAATTGCTAATGCCCACGTGTTGCCACCATATTTTATAGGCTAATAAATAGAAGGCACTAGCTTTTGACCTGGACTCCATCTACCACTGGTTAATTCTATTGGTTATCCTCCTTGTGGCCAGTCATGTGTAAAATCATTGTCTTCGTGAGTATCACATTTATGACGAAAATGATAATTTGTTAACACTTTCTTACAATCACAGATAAAGATGTCTGAACACAGCTGTGAGATAAAAATATAAATTATCATTAATGATGATGCGTCGTGCTTTGTTATCGAGAGGCATTTCCACGGCTGCTGCATATGCAGCGAATATTTTTTTAATTGCCGATGTAAAATTTCTTTGTGGGAGGGTTCAGAATGATGTACTGAATATATGGTAAGCGTTAGTGCGTCGGTGTCTTTTCCACCCTTTAACATAACACCCACACACAATATCATAACACCTACCAGATCACCCAAACCTGTAGAGAATTTTATTATTAAAGGCTCGCACCTACATCGTTAAACCACACATGAATGGCAACAATAAATAGCAATAAAAATATATTGGCTGTGTGGCTTTGTATGGTAAGATGCGGAAAAAGGTTTTCATGGTACGAATCCATGATGTAAATTTGTTTATTTTGTCAGGTAGGCAGGTACCCACCTATTTAGTAGCCAGTTCCATGATCTGTCAACTATCGCGATGAGAAAATAAAAAAAACTTTATGAACTAAAGTTAAGTTACTAAAAGAATAATGTGAATAAAAATACTGTCCATCAATATTCAAGCAAGGTTTTTTTTTTAAATCTAGGAACGTGTATCAGTCACCTCAATGTTTTGAATAAAAATCTATCTTGATGTTCTTAAAATAACCCTCAATTATGTTAATTACAGTTGGAACGGCCATTCATAAAGTTAATAATATGGAACTATCGATCATCTGAATTGGTAAACGTACCGGAACAGTTTTTCACGACACGTATAATGCAAGCATATGCCGCTCCAGTATTTCTAACACCAAACCAAACGAAAACAAACCTTATGTAAACGGATTAAGGCAATAAAAAAACACCAAATGTAAGTAATACTCGCGACATCCGTTGGTAGTTTCAAACAATTGCCATGTTTTCGCAATAAACATTATAAACTAACCTTTGTGTGCTGTTATAGAACATTGCAGCTTGCCTTTTCAGATCGTCCGAAACGGTATTGTCTTCATTCATTTTCACAAAACTGAATTCACTGGTTTTCGGCAACGGGGTCACTACACCATAAAACCGGGTAACTGGGATTTGAAATGAGACTTTAGAAGGAACAGTTTAAGGTTGAGTTTCGTTTGAGTGAAGGTTCAAAGGTGATTGTCGGTTGGTATTTGGAGGCCGGCAAGTCAGCGTTCGACGCCCGCGCCTCTCACTGTGAACTGACACGACAATCGACTTAGATCGCCCACTCACGCGGCCTGCACCCCCCACTTATGAGCCGGTCCATTGTTTCGTACGATACGGCACGGCAACCAATTACAAAAGTAATTTGAGAACAATAACTATGTTGTTAGAAGTAGCCTTATTTAGGTAAGCAAGGGAATTCCAACACCTACCCACTTTAAAAAAATATCAATGAGGTGTCCATGACACACATTTTAGTCTGTCTACTGTGAGTGTGCTGTGCAGTGTACTGTTCTCACTTTTATAGACTGCTGTATTAAATAATTTCAAGACTTGGCAGCCAGAATACAGGAGACAAGGAAGAATCTTTATTTAGCTTAGGTATTCCTACTAAGATAAACTTTGTTATTTCACCACCAAATAAACCAATGCATTGCTTCAATCTCTCACAGTGATACTCTGATATTAATTTAAGCAAAAATACAGGTTTATGTATTTTTTTAGTATATTTAAGAACTAAAAAAATAAGTTCTTTGACTTAATAATTAATTTCGTAGCCCTGTGCTTTTAAATATTTTCTTGAAAAATAATAATTCGAAATATTCAAATTCGTCTTCATACAATGGAAACAAACTTTAATCAGAGAACTGAGAGCAAGTAGTTATGTTAGCCATACAGTGATAAGTTGAACCACTGCACACTGCTACACTATCACTGCAAGAATTTGTTTGTAAAATGATTGTATGGTATGACACATTGTTTAACTTAAGCATGGTGTTGGTTTTAAGATATGAGACGGGAGAAAACTTGAAGGCATGGTGTACTCTGTATCATATTGAATATATTGTAAAAAAAAACTGTTGTAACTGTTGTTATTAACTAATTACTTTAGACTTAATATGATTGGCATGATGTGGATGTATTAAAGGTAGTATAGGCACACATTTTCTGTCCTTTGGGGTTTACCGACAGGATGTTATGGTTGTGTACTGTAGAAAATGATTTTGTTAACTGTTTACATTATATTACTATTCAATAAATTCCTAGCAACTCTAACTAATGTTATTGATTGAATTGCAAAGGAAACCACATAATAATTTATTTATTTGGTTATTTAATAGTTTATGTACACACTAAAAAAAAATATAGTAAATATTAAATATAGATAATTCCTTCAACCATAATTTTCAAAACTATTGAAAACAATTATTAAGTAGGTATCCAATATTGACTTAATGATTTATCAGACAAAATAAACATGCCTCATACTTGGAAAAATGTACATTAGGTAATCAAATATTTGTTTGCTGTGACAAAAACAAATTGAGCCCGAGGAAAAATACCTACACTTTCAAGTAATTAATTATTATATTTTCAGTCCGGTGCTTGGTAAATATGGTGAGTAATTAATTATACAGTTGCATGTCAAATATGTTATGTTGTATGAGTGTAAGGATGTTTTAAACTTTGTGCTAGCTTTTGCTCTGTGGCTTTAAACATGGAGAGCAGATATTATGCCATGGGAATGTGATATAGGGATAAAAAGTATCGGACCTGTGCCAAAATTAATTAAAAACCGTTCAGCCGCTAAAGCATGTTTCAGGTAATGTAAAGACAGACGGAGTTACTTTTGCATTTTTATTATTAGTGATGATGTTACAGTTGTTTACAGTGGATGATAGCTTTCCAATTAGAAAACTCAAAAGTGGCACATTAAAGTTGTATCTTAAGAATTTTACACTGCACTAAGCACTACTTTAAACCTTAAACCAGTTGGTCTAGAAGCACAAAAGTTTCTTACAATGATGGTTAGCACCGAGGTTTTTGAAAATTCATCCGTTAGAGAAGTTCAATTGGGGATGAATGTTTGTATGGAGTAGGTAGCTGGTAATTTTTTTCGGTAGTGATTTCCAACGGGCTCAAAGACTCGTTAAAATAAGTACTTCAACACGATTCAGTTATCAAGGCCTTGATAGGTGAAATCATATTTAAAAACACCAATTATTTAACCATGAACACACGTAAAGTAGAAACAACAATAGAACAAGTACACCCAATGAAATACAAGTTGCTTTGCATAGATATCCGGTCGGCAGTGTAGGTGACGTGTTTATTAAATGAGAATATCGCAAAATTAAATCGAATAATAGATTTTAAATCAACCATTCAACTAGAATTTCTACTCACTCATTTCCTTCCCATAATGGGGAGTACGTGTAGTTGTATTCTTGTTTATTCGCCATTTGTCACACAACTTTACACTCGTTCACTTCTCATAGACTTGTTATTAATAAAACACCGAGAAATTAAAAGAATTTGCAAATATTTACATCAACAAACAATTCGAAATTGGATCTATGACATTTTGACAGCAGAGTCTTGCTGTGTTGCCAGTCTAATAATTATTTTGATAACGTTATTTTTAACGTACCTATATGATTATTCCTTACTTTATTAATGGCACTAGGTTAGAAGGCCATCTTTCATCATCAATTATGCTTTTATTGGTTTAAATTAATACTTGAAATACAATATAATTTAATACAGCAGCAGCGAATAAGTAAAAATGAAATATCTTGAGCGCCTATTATGAGTAAAATCTCTTGTACAAAATTCACTTTGATAAGTTGTACTCATATTATTTCAGTAGGCACTTAAAATTTCAACTCAATAATGCAGTTTGACGAAGTGAAACTTTGATGCTTTTCAGCGTAAAAGTTTCAAGCTAAAAGTTTAAAGTTTACAGTCGCCAGCACATCAAGTTACCCGAAACTGTCAAATTTTACCAATCAACCTTGAGCCTAATTAAATGCTAGAAGAATAAAGTTTAAAGAAAATTTATTAAAGAAAGTCAGATTCTAGTAGCTTGATGTGGCGTATGTACATGTAAAGTCTGTCTAAAATCTCTCATCTAAAAGCTTGTAAGAGGCAGATCAAAATCAAGAGGCAGAGAGGATTAAACTCTTCATTTTTGAAGTACAAAGAAATTAAATAGAATTTGTAATTTATTTTCATAAGCAAGTCTTGTATCCTAAAACTACGTTGAATTAAGAAAGCAGAAACTATACCTCATCCTCATCAAAGGTAGTTACTACGCCAAAATTGATGAAAAACCGAGTGACCTCCTCATGACCTTATTGGATATCCCAAAGCTCATTGGAGGGGAAAGATTTTTGGTGGAAAAAATGACAAAATCAACAATATGTCCCATATGTGCCGGCCTATATATGGGTGACCTAATTTTTTCACAAGTTATTACCCAACTTATTATGGGGAGTCATGGCGTTGCATTCTTTAGGGATTTGGCTAAGCTGAGTGGATTTGGGCAGCCACTTTTTGTTGAAGAAGCGAATCAATTCACTTGTTTGAGAGACATTGATATTCGGATGCCACATAAAATATTTTATGGTCGATTTTATTGTTTTCTGGGGTAAGATTATAAGGGGTAGGATTTTTTTTACTATGTAAGAATAGACGACACATAAGCCCGTTTTCAGTAAAAGTAACCGACACATAGGTATTGCCTGTATTATTGCACTGTTGGAATTTCAAATTACGACGCAGAGCGGAGTGTTGAAAATCCAAGTATTAGCTTTTAATTAATTTAGGTGTTACCTTGTGTGAATTAAAGCTGGCAATATTGTCATGACAATGTAAGAAAAGCATAAACTACTAAGTACCTACTGAAGTTTGTTTGTGGTTACAACGGATCAGGGGGCCTAAAATGGCCTTGTGACAATAATTTTATGATTCATGTTGTTATCCTAATAAGATTCTGCTAAAGCAGCAGTTTTAGACCCCCAGAGAAGGACTCAAACGCAAAACTGTCCTTTGATCGCACTTTACAACGCTCTAAAATGTAAAACGATGTTCATGGTGGTTCATTAAGCCACTTTGACATCACAGGGTAGTGCTGACTGACAACCTCATTGCACAATTTTCAATCTGTCTGTCGAAAATGATGAATTGATGAAAGTGTCCCCGATGATCGTTCGTCACAGGAATGGCCGGGACCCAATTACATGGCAGTTATCCACTTACGTAGAGTGGTCAGTCGGTTTAGAAACTAGCAGAATTACAGAATACCAAATGTCAAGCTGTTGTAATGCCACTATGGACGCTCGATTGAAGTGTTGGGCAATTAGCAGACTTGGGCCCTAGGCTACTATGGTAGTTACGGAGATATTGGGAGTTAAAGTTCCAACTTTTCACACTTACTAAACTTAACCATCTGACCTCCACAACCCAGTTAGTGCTGGGTAATACGACACCCTGGTAAGACTAGTTGTCACTTTGGGGACTGTGAAAGATCTACAAATGACAGCCGGGACCAACGGCTTAACGTGCTATCCGAGGCATGGAGGAAATTCGGTATACACCATTATTTGTAGGTCGTTCTGGAGCCGAATACCATGAACTCGGTCATCGAACTCGAAACGATTGGGACTATTTTTTAAAAAAAATAACAATAAAAACAACACGAAAGAATAAATTTAATGTTTTTTTTTTAAATAAAAATAATGGTGATAAAGGGTGGTCTCTCATCCACAGACCAACCTAAGCAAGCGCGGCTTAACCTGAAGATCGACCCAAGCGGCTGTTATTATTTAGCCACGAGCTCCTCTTACTACACGAGCTAAGGTTCGAATCCAAGACCCACAAATTGTAGGTCAGCATATACTGCTGAGTCACCACTGCACTACACGGTGTAGGAAAACATCGTGAGGAAAACATCTCTTCGAATTATAGGTTCTAGGACTATAGCTTATGATTCGAAGAGATGTGACATCTGCCAACCCGCACTGGGCCCGCGTGGTGGATTATAGCCCATTCCTTCTCTAGAGAGGAGGCCGTGTGTCCCAGAGTGAGAACATTATAGACTGATTATGCTTATGCTATGGACCACTGCACTTTTTATTTGTGCAGTACACTATACTTAATTACTTAATAACATGTTACTTACATAAATTAAAACTACATTCAGTCTGGAACCACTTAACTAATAGAGACTTTTAATATAAACGAAAAGTTTACCCCAAATTAATTATCCTCTGTTTGACTTTTGACATTGTACGGTCTCACTACACCGAAACAAGGGTCACAAGTCCACAGATACAAAACGGGGTGGAAAGGACACCGACGCGAAAACGGTTACCACGTATTCAGTACATCATGTTGAGCCCTCCAACATAAAAATTTTACATCGGTTATTAAAAATATCTACTGTTTCCTTCAAGACACTTTTCTGTTTTCTACACGGTCAAAATGTATGGAATAGCAGATTTTTTTTAATAACCGATGAAAAATTTCTTTGTTGGGGGGCTCAGAATCATGTACTGAATTCGTGGTAACCGTTTTCACGTCGGTGTCCCTTCCACCCCGTATATACATAACAATTAATTAGTTCGTTTAGTATGGTGTCCGTTTTATTTAATTAATCTAGGCTGACTGTGTCTAGTTGGATAAAACTGTGTAGTTTAGATCAAAGTAAAATGTTTGTTAACGTTCTATTCGGAAAATTTGATAATATCTACGACTGCGCTGTACAGTGTAGCTACGTAGGTTCCTGGGTTTGTTTCAAGGGTCATCCCGCCTGTAATCCCCGTAGGGTTAGGCAGAGGTGTACCTCCCTGCGACAAATAAATATTTTTTTCCTTTTTTTTTCTTTCACATTTCGCCAGTTATGTTTTAAGTTCTATGTAATAGGGGGCGAGCCAATTGCCATTAACCGGGTACGAATCCAGACTCAATGGCTGCTACTGAGAAATTCCTGATGGAAAAACCTAATAACGCTAGAAACTAGACCAACGAGGCAGTAATAGTGTCATGGCAGCGCTTCAGAAGTTAAGATTGAAAATGTCTTACATAATCTTTTAAATATTTGCCTTTTAAAGACACCTGCTATTTACTTACCTCACTCGTGCTGTGTCGAGGTCATAAAATATCATGGTCATAATAAACGTTTTTTATTTTACTTATAGTTATACCATGGCACATGGCACACATGGGTACTTATAAAACGTCAAAAGGTTCGAATAAGTCATTTAAGTTTAAGGAAAAGAACAGATAGACACTCCATGGTTACTTTTTTAAAAACCATGGCGTTGCACGCTATTCCTAAAGTCTGTCTTTTCCTGTTTGATATCCAAATTAAAAAAAAAACTAGCAAAATACTTTCTAGCGGAAAATTCTAAGCAAAATAATGTGCCAGGCAAAATTCAACGTTTTCGCTTTCCAAATGACTTCCTACCATGTTGAAGATATCTTGACACCTCCATTTCGTCCATTATCTACCTGAATCTCACAATATCTCGTTATCTCTGCCATTTCTCCAGTATCGGATTACTGTCCATCATAATTGTGAGGTCATTCATCTTACAACCATTCAACAGTGCATGTTGGTGTCATATGTCCGGTTACTTTGGGGGCCATCAATCTCTTGTTATTTCTTGCTAGTTTTTGCCTGCGGTTTCTGTCGCGTAGAGGTCGGAAATAATCCCACCGGAACGTACTACTGGGATAAAAAGTATCCAAAGTATTATCACGGTCTATCCGTATTCAATTTAATCGAAATACACATTCACATGACATTCAGTGAGTGACAAAAAAAAAACACTTTCCCATCATATTAGTAAGAATAGCTTTCGACAACTTTAGAACCAAAGAAAATAAAATCTATGGAAAACTTTGACTTGATAAGCTTCTAAAGCTTCCATGACTATTTCAATACGATTTTTTTTAAACCCTCTTTTAACTGAACACGATAGGCTCACGGTGAAAGCAGGACAAAATGGACTCTATTCTCAAAGATTGACGGGTAGTAATAGATACAGATAAGTGAAAGAGAGGGAAGGGAGGCCTTTGCCCTGTAGTTGGACACAAATGGCTGATAATAATATTAGACCGAACTAAACAGGTTTACTCGAAGTCACCAACGGATAGTTTGGAAGTACGTTGGCACACTTTTGGGCTATCTATTTCCAAACATTTTCCAATTGAAGGTTAGATAAAAGCAAAAAGGTTTATCTTCCCTGTAATTCTTTTTCCCTCTATTTCCTTAAGCTTAAAACCACTTTACGAATCCTAAGGTATGTTTTTCCTGTATCTGCTAAACTGTTTATCTCATCGAAATCACGTTAGCAATAGGAATTTGAACCAAAATAAATGATTACCGGAAATTCACGTAGGTACGCTCCCCTATGATTTATACACCCTTTGAGCAAAGCAGGCTTTACAAAGACGAATATTTCCAAAGATAAAGCTCAAATCACGCGGAAAATGTTCATTTATCAACATAAATTCGATGCAATTTGTTATCGTGACTTGCGAATACCTTATTGATTCATGTATGAAAATTCCGGATTCATAGAACACATTAGCGGGTTACGCGGTTCAGACGTTATTGTCGTACCTGTATTTTCCATAAATAACTGCATAATGGGCAATTTGATAATATTTTTTCACGTCACGAAAGTAAAATTTTCCTTGGCAGAGTTCATTTGCAAACTGTGATAATAATTTAATTATCAAATCATTTATTTCTTTGCAAACATGAGTATAAAATTGGTACATAAAAGTTGTCATAGAAGTTAGATAAACATGTTCTTCCAGTACATGGGCATGCAAATCATAATCAATTTATTTTTCACGGTGATATTATCTAACAATGAAACAATGAAATTTAAATAAACCTTTTTGAACCGGTAAGCAATGTAAAATACTGTTAAGTTATGTTATTACAAAAAAGTTACTTACAATGAAACTAATTTTGTTAGTACGAACGTACCTACGTAGTGCTTTGTGGTTATTAACAGAAAATTCAAAAGAAAAGGATGTCCTAGTAGGTAATTAAATTAATACTAGAAACGGGATATTTACCATGAACACTGTCACTCGCAACTCGATTCTGTTCCCGACACACGAAACTGAGTGCAGAAAATGAACAAGAAAGAGGGTAGACCGATTTGTCTGCTCATAAACACCCACCCGCAATAACTTCAGTTTATCCGCGATCATGGTGCTTGCAACAGCGTCGAAATATCGGGAACTCAAAACAAACAGTGGACATGGTATATATCCCGTTTCTAGTGCTAATAATTATAATGTTAGTGACTGTCATGCAGTTTAAAAACTAATTGTAATTAAAGCCCGAAAAATACTAAAAGTTTGAAAGCTCTACCATCAAAATGGCAGATAAAAGCATTTAGTCATTCGGGAAGCAAAGCAATAAACCTAAATACTGCCTCGACCACATTGCTATGCAAGGGATCTAGGCGAGAAAATGGCTACTCAAATACTACGTGAAACAATTTCCTCTTGTTGTGTTTATTACCCAATATTGAATCTTGGCGCCAAAGTTTATCTACTAAGCTTCAGCCAAGTGCCTCATCATTTAATTATGTTAAAAGCTTTACTGAACTGACGCTAATTAATTCGGTACTTAAAGTTCACAAATGCGTTTATAAACACTGTTATTAACTAAAACTTGACTATTTGGAGTTGACCTACTTTTTTGGTAAGTCTACTTTTCTTGGGCAAATGATAGGCAGTAATCAAATTCTAATGAACAACCAAATCACAAATCTACATTTAAATAGAATAAAACATCCACTAGCTGAGGCCCGCGGCTTCGCCCGCGTTCATTTCGGGAATTGCCCACGGGATCTTTCCTACTTCTGGGATAATAAGTAATCTATGTGCTCTACCAGACTATAATCTATTTCTGTGCCAAGTTTCATCCGGACCTGTTCAGCCCTTCTAGCGTGATTGAGTAGCAAAAATCCATCCATCCAAACTTTCGCATAAGGGATAATATTTAATATCAATATCGCGTATCACGAGTCAACGCGAAAGTCGGGATTTCACATGTATTTACTGACTCGTCTACCTCAGAAAAATCCTACCTACTTACTAATAGGTAAATAATCCCGAGCCCCGCACGCCCTGGGCCTGCAGTCTCGACATTAGTAACGACACTGTCGCAAACTTGAGATCGCTAAATAATAACGAAAAAAATCGGTTGCAGTAACGATGCTTGCGACAAACGCAAGTCTCTACATCCAAGATAGCGCGCAAAGTCGTATATTATCTTGACATAAGAATGTCGGTACGCTAGCGAAAACTGTATTCATAGTTCAGTTTTTTTAAAGACAATTTTTTGGCTTTACAAAATCTCCCTGAATATGGGGAAAAATGGAGAACATGGGTCAATAAAAATAATTGGTTTTCTTGCAACTTAAACTGAGACTATACAAGCCTTATTTTGAAGGCACTATATTTCATAAAAACTCGTAAGTAGAGCTAAAACGTTTTTAAGAATTGAAATAAATAATTAAATATTTAACGAAATTAGAATTTGCCTCCTTGCAACATTGACTTAAGTGTCAAACTTGTCAAGTGTCAAGTCAATTGGTCTCGTTTGTTGTCATTGGAAACCAATATTTGTTGTGTTTGATTTCAATTGTATTTTCTCAAGCATTATTCATTGATAGCCAAGAGTACAGTACCTCCTCTGCTAACCTCTTTCTGGCTAAAGCTGTGACCCCACCGGATATACTTCTACATTCACATATATGTAGCTACGAAATGATACTGAAATTCGAAAAAAAGCCCGTGGTCGGTGACTCGGTGTGTTTGAAGAGATGGCTGAAATTCATATAGGAGCTCCGTGAACAATTCTCTAGTTATTCCGTCAAGATACAGAAATAAGCAAATTCAAGGGATTTTTCATTTTCACACTGATTTCGTGTGATGTGTCGAACCATACCAAAGCTATCGCAGGCAGCATGTAGTGAGCTGTTCACACTACAGAATACCTCCGAGGGGCTGCTGGGGACTACGGTAACGGAATGACGAAGAACAAGCAGAAAATCAAACTGAGTGAAATAGTGTAGTGTGTGTAATATTGATCAGAGTTTTTCAATACCATATATGTGTATTCGTTGTGTTCCAATATTTGATATTACCATATTATAGTTATAGGGGATACACAGCAGAGCTATCAGGAGTTTAAATGGCACAAAAGAAATGCTGGTGTGCAAGATAATTCCAAAATATTCAATAAAAAAGGTTTGAATCTTGTCAACCCATCTTCAAATCATAGAACCTTATAACTATAAGAAATAGAAGAAGCCATCTATTACATTCATGAATTTATTATCCAAACCTGTTAAGTGTAAAATGAAACTCTTTCAGAATAGATATAACTCCAACATGTCACTCGTAGAATTACCCGTACACAGAATCTAAATATTTACCTAATTTCTACCTCAGAAAGGATCCTATCATATAATATTTTTTTGTACCTTAAGGAAATGGTTAATTCAACAAAATTTTTACACCATGACAAGTTCCTCAAAAGTATTCATCTCATTTTTCCCATTTTAAAAATGCATTGTTAAATTAAATTGTTGACTTTCATGTTAGAAATTCAAATATTGCTAAATTTATTTTGTTTGAAGAAAGTATTTGTGTTTATCATTGTTTTTATTGATGCAGATATTTGTACCTATGCCGTGTTCAGTTGAATTAAATGTGTAAAATGTTTTGGTAATAATGATTGTATGTATGTAGATACCTATGTATATTCAAGTAGACAGTATTATTTTTCTTATTAAGATGATGTGAATTGATGTGTGTATTAGTTATTGAGTCTTGTTTAAAATGTTGACCATGATGTATTGTGATTTGTAATTTTCATGCCATTTTATTATGATGAGTATGACGGAATGTGTTCTGCATGACTGTAATGTCCTTTTTACTTCACATTTTATGCAAATAAAGATACTTAAGTAAATACGACTTTCATTACATGTGTTATACATTTACTTTTAAACAGTAAGTACATAACTAGATTAAAAAATAAGTGAGCGAGTGAGTGAATAAGATGATTCTGATTAATATTAATAAAGTTGAATATAGGAATCGATTATAGTTGTGTTTTTTTTATTTAAATGAATCCTCTTTCTACCAATGAAATGAATATCAGCGACGCCTATTCACACATAGGTCCGGAACCTATTTATAGGTTAGGTACGGCTTACGACCTTATAAAGGCCGTAAGCACGCATACTTCGCTACAGACAATAGACCTTCGAGTAATAAGCCCGTCCGGCATAATTTTTGTTAATAATCTCGTAAAAACCACCAATAAATTAGCTTACGATGCTACCGAATCACTTTGCGGGCTGTGTAAAATGGTCGCAAAGTATATTGCGAAAATCGGTAAGTTAGCGACAAAGATTGGTACAATACCGATGACAGTCGCAAACTTTGAGTGTCGAGACTACCAAATATTGTTAAATCCGGGTCGTTAAGACTTTGCGACCGAATTCGGTTGTTATGAGATCGCTATCTATGTCGAGACTGCAGGCCCAGGCGCAATACTGCGCGCCAAGCACCCGTCTACGTGAGTTTCGAAACCCTATTTGACTATGTTGGGGGATGTTTTAGGAAAAACTGTGTGTACGTGTCTCATAATTTTAATTGAAGAGTGAGTGTGTACACCAATTTTCGAGTCAACCGACCCAGATAATATTAAGTTTCACAGGGTGAAATGGGGGGTTGAATTTTCAACCTGGATTTCACCCTCTTAGGGGTGGAACTTCGAAAAACCCTTTCTTAGTGGATACTTCCACTTCGCAACAAATCTTCGATATCTTTAAGACCAGCGGTTTAGGCTGTGCGTTGATATACAATGTCAGTCAATCAGCCTGACCTTTGAATTTTATATTGGGGGATGATTTTGGAAAACTGTGATCACGTTTCTTATAATTTTAACTGAAGAGTATGTAGACTACGAGTATCAAGTCAATCGTCCCCGAGTATAAACAGTTTTACGGAAAATTCAACACCCCATTTCACCCTCTTAGGGGTAGAATTTCGAAAAACCATTTCTTAGTGGATACCTACTCTTTACAAAGAATAATCCTCCAAATTTCATTTCTCTAGGACCACCTGTTTGTGCTGTGTGTGGATAAATCAGTCAGTCAGTCAGTCGGTCAGTCAGTCAGGACTTTGAATTTTACATGATTGTGTAGATTAGGAAATAACGAAACAAACTTATAAAATATGTTCTGTGGATACCCACTGATTTAGTTTCAAAACACGACGAAAATCCCACTTTCATACCCACAACACAAAGTTCAGTTTCCGCTATAACTTCAAACATTACTGAGACGGTTTCAAAAGTCGGTCATTCTGAAATCAACTTAGTTAATATTCGATTAAAAAATATATTGGAAAAATGGATTTCGGAGTGCTGTAAATTACATGTTCAGTTGTGCTTGATTGTTTGACTCCGCGGAATAGGAATCGGTAGCGAAATCAATCATCAATGAGACGCGTCTTCTTCTTTTATCATCACTACATAATAAAAAACAAAGTCCTCCGCCACGTCAGTCTGTCTGTTCGCGATAAACTCAATAACTACTGCACCGACTTTCATGCTGTTTTCACCAATGGTTCTCGAGGAAGGTTTATACAGGGTGACATCGAATACATGCGACAAATTTAAATATACAATAATACGTGTTGTCAAGAAACTGTATAAAATATCAAATGTAAAATTAAAAAAAATATTTGACTATGAACGGCAACGTCTAATAACATGAGTACTCCACGACGCGCGACAATTATTGAGCACTGCGATGAGTCGGACGAGATTTTTTGATACTTTAATTTTTCTTATTTATTTTGCATATTAATTTTGCTGGAATAACGATAATTCGTACTTAAATAAAGATAATAACATCAATGGACCTTTTGATAACGATAATCGCGTATTTTTTTTTAACGATTTAGATTGTAGAAAAAACAGTTTATATTTACTATGTTACTGTAACTGAAGCTCCCATTTCATTTTGTCGCATTAATTCAAAGTCACCCTGTATAATTAGTCAAGTTTTTATGTACTCTTATATTGGCTAAAATATAATGATATTTGTTGGAGGTGTCGGAAAAAAATAAGAGGCTGAGAGCGTTCAACGAAAACGCTGCCCTTTGAGATCTAACAAAATGATTTATGGTGGAATTGTGTATCTTATATAGGTATAAGACAGAGACTACTTTTTGTCCCTGGAATAGGTTCCAATGGGTTGCGAAAACGGGATCAAAATTTCATGTTTACTTTTGGTCGCGATAACCGACATCCACGCGGGTGAAGCCGCGGGCATCAGCTAGTTAAAAATAAACAAACAGTTTCTTCGTTGGAAGAGTTTGACCGACTGACCTCTGAAACCCTTAGGGAAAAAGAGATTTTAATGTTGGGGTGAGATTTTGCCGTAGGTCAGTTAATTGCGTACCTAACAATTGAAGAGTAAGTGAGTAAAGCACGTTCCCTACTATTTTTAACTTGTGTCAAGTTTTGTTAACAAACAGCATATTTCCGTTCTTATGAGTTTCACAGTCAGAATTTGATTTAGTTCTTACAATAACGCAAAAGCCGTCAAACTTAAACCTTTATTTAAAAAGAAATAAATCGGTAACACAGTTCCCCATATGATAAATTTGACATCTGTACAGTTTTCCCAAAAAACTTCACAAAAATATTATGGAAACAGGCCAAAAATTCGATACACGCTCATGTCAAAAGTTATATCAGATGTGAACTTATGTAGTTGTTAGTCAGAGATAAGACCCAGCCTTTGTAGGAGAGGAAAATATTCGGACGAAATCGTATTAAAGTTTCGTATATATATTTTCGTGGAAGAGTACTGTATTATTATTCAGTTAAGGATTAGGTTTTTTCGTAAGAGGATTAAGGTGTTTATTTTGGGGAAGAATTGACTATAGCTAACATCTTACCTTTGGAAGCTACTTATAAGTGTCCAATCCTTATTAAGTTTCTTGGTAGCCATCAAATATCAAAATAGGGCGACAGCTGAAAGTTTCCCATGTTAGGTTATGGGAATATTACAGCTGTATGGGAAGCATTAGGGAAAATGTTATTTCTTTCAGTTACGAAGGAAAAAGTTCGTAAGTTATTTTCTATGTGAAAAAGGAATTTAAATGAAACCTTTTTACTTTGCACATTTCAGTATTATTACTGGCAGCCACAATGATTTAAAGAAAATAAGGTACGTAAAATAGGTTCGTCCCCTAATTGAATTGACGACACGGACGACACCGTTGGCGCAGTGACTGAGCAATTGACTGCTGCGCTGCGTGTCGCTTGTTCGATTCCCGCACAGAACAGATATGTGTATGGCCTACAGGTAGTTGTTCCAGGGCTGACTGTTTGTGTATGTGAGTTTAAATGTTTGTAAACGCACCCACGATACAGGAGAAATTCTCCTAGAGAGGGCAAAGTTAAAAAAAACGTAATTAAAATATTACTGTCAATTTGGCAAAATATGTGTGTGTACTATTGGATACATCTCTGCATAACCCTTTTCGTAGAGGCGTGATGCTACACTTGGTTGATAAAAAAAACCAAAGTTATTTATCTACGAACCTATTAAAAATTCCCTGTTTCAGTTTCACCCACCCTGGGAATTCTTATGATACGGATGAAAATGCATTAACAAGAACTGACCTCGCTGTTCAATTAATTATGGATGCATGCTAAACCGGTTAAACTGATTTCTCTTGAGGAAACGACTGACCGTTCCTCGGAGGAGTGTGGGTTGGCGCTTTTCTGTGCTATTTATTTGATACCCTATTCATTAGATTGCATAATTTATTTTTCAACAACAATGATCCTTCCGGATATTTGAAAATAACATAACGTCTGTAAACCCGAAAGGTTAGGCACAGGCAGAGGTTGCCAATAGTACACCCACATTTAACCACTGAGACATTTCTGATGGAAAAACCCAAAAACACTTTGCCCGACCTGGGAATCAAACCCAGGACCGCATGCTCAGCAGTTGTGCTTTCGACCACTAGACCAATCAGGCTGTCTTGTAGTTGAGAGTATCTTCGTATAACAACTATTATGCCAGTTTTCACTAACGCAAAGCGACACCTAAATGAATGTTTAAATAAAAGCGATATGTGTATATCAATTACATCACGTGTCCTAGATAAAAGCCTGCATCTAAGTGAATCAACTTGCAATATGTACGATATGAGCAACTTAGCGAGCACTCTACAGTTTCATATGAGCCTTGGAAAAGCAACCTTATGATAGCTGCACTATACTAAAAGTATATTATTCTGAAACTATGTAATACTAGCTTATGCCCGCGGCCTCGCTCGCGTTAAGTTCGCTAATTTGTCTCAAAAAAGAAAAGTCTTATATTATGTTAATCCAGGTTATAAACTGTTTGTGTGCCAATTTTCATTCAAATCGGTTCAGAAGTTTTTGCGTGAAGAGTGATTGAAGTGTGGGGTGAGGCACTGTGGATTGAGCTGTCCTACACTCTTTAACATTTATGTAAATGCGCTAATCCGTGAGCTCAATGGCACCGGAGTAGACTGCTCAATGATGTTCGATGTTCTAAAGCGGTAAAGACGACACTATTTAGGGCATACTGTCAGTCCTTTTGTACGTGTAGTCTGTGGACTAGCTACACGCATCGACCCGTCATTGCCCTGCGGGTCCAATATAACAATGCTTTCAGGTAGCTGATGGAATTGCCTCGCTTTTGCAGTGCGGCAGCGATGTTTGCTGAAGTTCAAGTGGACGGCTTTCATGCCGCTGATGCGAAGGGTGATGGGCAGTCCCAACAGCTACCTGAGTGTAATTGCAGAATACATCCATAGTCCTGTTTGGAGGCATTGGATAAGGTTGCATGTATTGTAGCAGCCTACAATACATGCAACCTTTTTTTTCGCTTGCTTTTTTTTCTTTTTTATGTGTCTGTAAGTTACTAACATAGCTTTAAGTATCTTGATTATCACTACTAACACTTTATGGACTGAAAAGTCTGAAATAAATGTTTTGAAATGAAAAATTAAATAATACGTTACAGGGTTTCTTGGGTTGTGGAATTGGTAAAATTCTCATTCGTAAGTACCCGTTGTATAATTTTTTGTAATTTTTCTGTGTATTTATTCTTCTGAGATATAATTTTACATTTTAAAATATTTTTGGAAACAAAAGTGTTGGATCACCTAGTTCCGGATGTGATCCCTCAGGGAGATTCCAAGCATAGCCCGCTCCACAGCTCGCTGAGCGACCTTGAATTTATGGACCATCCGTCCACGTTTCGGCCCCGTAAGCCATAACAGGCAGGACGCACTGATTGAAGGGCTTAGTCTTTAGGCTCTGTGGAATACGCGAAGAGAAGACTCGAAGAAGTTTCCCAAATGCTGCCCAGCCCTTCCTCTCAAAGTTGTTCTGACCAAACTGCAGAGTTTGCCCGAGATAAATATGTTCTCGAACAACCTCGAGAGGACTACCATTAACAGCAATAGGTCCTGGGGTGACGTGTTCGTTGAATATAACCTGGGTTTTATCCAAGTTCACCCTGAGACCAATGTGTATTGAAGAATCTACTAGGCCATCCATCTGATGCAGTCGCTGGAGCATCGAAGGTCGCTTCGTACCAATATTCTAATTGTTTTGTTGAGTGCCTGTACTTGTGCCAAAGTGATGGGTGGATTTTCACGTCGTTCCGTCATAAGCTCGAGACTCTCTTCCGAAAGTTTGAAATTCCTGCCCGTACGCAGCATTTTGCAAAAACGTGTCCCTTCCTCCCTGAAGATTACCACCATTTGGTTGAGCGCCAGGTCAATATCCTTACCAATACCTTTTAATACCTTTGTAATTGTTAATTAATAAATACAGCAAAAGGATTTGTAAATTAATAAGAAAACCTAAATTACCCGAAAAACCCGGGTACCCGGTTTTGGATAAAATCCGATACTGAAAAAATCCGGTGCCGAAAAATGGCCCGTTTTCGATGCCTTAGACTTAGCGAAAGACAAACATAGGTTACTTTATATTCTGGCAGTACTTTCCTGTGGGTTAATCTCCGATCTCAATGCAAGCCAAGCCCAGGAAAAAGCTAGTACTAGTATCATTTAGATGAGGATAATTAGAAAAATAATCTTCTTATCTATAGTATCTTACTAATATTATAAATGCGAAAGATTGTGAGGATGGATGGATAGATGGGCGGAAGTTTGTTACTCTTTCACGCGAAATCTACTGAACGGATTTGGATGAAATTTGGCACACAGATAGTTTATAACCTTTTTTTTTTTTTTTTTTTTTTTTTTTGTTGACGCTGGGAAAAAATGCATTACGCATACCCTCCCGTCGGGGGACGGAAGGGGTATGTGGGACTCCCCGGGCGAACCAGACCCGGTATACCCACTAAAACGACCCAGCGCATTCCCGCTTCGTCATAGTGGCGGGGGACTGGGAAACCGGCAAAGCCTTTACGTCCAGTCCTCCGCCGACGATTGCCCCGCAAGACAACCCCTCACACCCTCGCGGGTGTGGGGGGCCGGAATGACCCGCTAAGGTGACGGGTGCAATGCGGGCGAAGGCACCCCCGTGCCTGCCGCCCGCCGTCACCATGAGGAGGGAGGGCACGAAGCCTTCTCCCCCTTCCGCTGCGGAGCGGCGCAGCGAGAGGGTCGCCCCCCCCGCGCGAGCTCCGCCTCCTCCCTTTGCGAGCGAACTCGCAAAAGGAGGCTACCGCTGACCAGTGCCTCCCCGCCCCCCAGCACGGCGTCGACCACACCGGGAAGCGAGGGCCCGGTCCGACCACCGGCGGGCTCGGTGCGCCACCGGAAGCCGGACGCGCCCGGACCGGCCCCGCAAGACCGGACCGAGCGCGCCCAACGCCCGGCGGCACACCGAGCCCGCCCCGGCTCCTCCGCTGCGGAGCGGCGCAACGAGAGGGTCGCCCCCCCCGCGCGCGCTCCGCCTCCTCCCTTTGCGAGCGAACTCGCAAAAGGAGGCGACCGCTGACCAGACCTCCCCGAACCCCAGCATGGCACTCAACCACGCCGGGAAGCGAGAGGTCCGGTCCTACCACCGGCGGGCCCAGTGCGCCGCCGGACGCCGGGCGCGCCCGAGCCAGCCCTCCACAAGACCGGACCGAGCGCGCCCAACGCCCGGCGGCACACCGAGCCCGCCCTGGCTCCTCCACTGCGCCCTCTGCGACCCAGAGGGCCGCGTGGAGTCGCCCCACCGTGTCAGAATATTGGCCACGACAGTAACATTCCCCGAGGAATAAGAATCTCTTCCCATTCATCGGGGACGGATACTGCCGCGCCCAGGGTGCACCGTCCACAGCAGCTGCTGTTCCCTCCAGACGTATCGAGAAGGACCGGCAGCCACTGGGCCCCCTAGGAGGTTTTCTGACCTAGCACCCCACAGATAGTTTATAACCTGGATTAACACATATTATGATACCTTTTATTCCGGTAGTATGATCCCGTGGGACAATTATCAAACTCCACGCGGGCGAAATAAAAAGAAACGACACCAGACCGTTCGTCACGTTTTATTTTTAAGGCAAAGCTCACGTTTAGTCTAGTCCATTTTGTTTATCTACGTGACCAGTGCCTGGAGGCATGGGATATTTAATTATTTAGGCAAGTTAATATAATGTTTTATGTTCAGGGTTTTTTTAAAGTAGATGTGTCTGCCTTTTTGTTTAGATTAATAGTAACCCTTATTTCACGTGCTGTGACGCGACGCCGCGGCGCGGCTGCGTCGTGCCGCGCTACGACGTCGTGCCGTCACACGGTGGCCCGCGCCGTGATGTTGTGTCCAGGCCCTGAGGTTGATGTTATTACGATAGGAGTCGGTTATTTGGGGTCCCCATAATTAATCATAGAGGAATGTTTTGTCTTTAGAAGAAACTTCGGGGTTTTCTGTTATTCATAGACATAGGCCCGAAAGTCTGTCAACCAGTCGTACCATGGGATACAGTATTACCCAATAGTAACTGGGTTGTGGAGGTCAGATAGGCAGTCGCTCCACGTAAAATACTGGTATTCAGCTGCTTCCGGTAAAACTAGAAGCTGATCACGATAAAGCAGGGAAAAGGCTAGGTCTATGATGTTGAAACTAGATATTTTGAAAGGAAATCGTGTCTATATTATTTGATTCTCAAACTTTTCCGTTTAGTGGCTGTTACAAAAATTAATTTATACCTCACGGTTAGGTACGTAGTAGGTACATGTAGAGACTTACCTTTGTGGTCATTAGGAACTAACTCTGATGCGTTGTTAGTCAAACGGAAATAAGCAATATGGTAAGAAAAAAAAAAGAATGAGAATGAAAGAATAGTACCAGAATAAGAAAAGTTTAGGGACAGCTAGGCGTGCGTCAAAAGTGAATTACTTGTAAATATATGATTTTATTTGATATCCAAATAAGTTTTCGAATCTACCCCAAAACGCCTTTTATTTATACTCTAACGCATACTACTCACACACAATAATTATGCTGTCTTCTATATTTCTATGTTATTTTAATTTAATTCCTTGAAATTATAAATTGTAAATACTGGCGAATTCTTGTACGTAAATTTAAATTACATAAGTGGAGAGTCCTAATACAGGCATTTACTTGCTTATAAGGATACTTCAATTTAACTATGTAGCTATGTAGTACAAAACTTGTTATATAAAATAAACTATTTGTACAATACAGCAGATCATCACAGTGTCTTCAATTTTAAAGTTTAAAGCTTTTCATAAAGTACATCTATCATGAGAAACCTGCTATATTTATGGTAAGAAAGTATCAATAGCAACTTCACAAGTTTAAAGGATCGTTCACGTTTTTGTTCGGTAATATAATCATGGGGTTCCCTGCGTGTCTGCCATAGCAAACATCATTGAATAGCCCTTCAAACTCGTCTTTAGTTTATTCGCTGGTATCCTTCGGGACTTGACTCGAAATGCTTCTTTAGATGGCGTGTTCACAACTTTTAGGAAGCGACCTTTCACTCTAAATGCTTTTAAAGTAGAAATAATACAAATACATATAATTTATTTTCTTTCACAAGTTATGTATTATATCTAGTGGTTAAAGTTACCTTTTAGACAAAAATTGCCTGTGTTAGGCCACTTCGCTCTTCCGAAGCATAAAGTTATTATTATTCTTATTCTTTATTGCACACAAAATAATAAAGGATACAAATTGCAATAATGTACAATGGCGAGCTTAACCCAGAATTAAAGTTACGTAGTGTACCAACAATTTTGAATCTTATCATCTTAAGAAAACATTTCAAAGTAATTTTACAAAAATAGAAAGGTATGCCAAATTTTGAATTTGTTGAAAAATGAAACGTAAGTATTCAAATCATCGTTCTGTTTCTATCAAGGGTTTCAATAATAATAATATGGCTGAGTTAGCATGATGAAGATGGAATTGGCCTTAGGTACATTCGTCCATTTAAAGTCACATAATTATATTTGAACTACATAGAAGCACTATTGTCTTAGGCTGTATTTCAGTGCCAGAGCGACAAAATAACTTTTGTTTGCGCTGGTTGGTTAATCCAAAACACCCAACAATGGGCCGAAAACCTCTACCCGGTGACATTGATTATTATGCATTTTGTTAAAATGTTATTTTTACAATTGTACTTATTATAACTATGTGAACCTTTGTGAAGAGAGAAAATAAAGATATATTATTATTTTTGGGATGTGCTTTTGCTTCTCAGCTTACTGGTACTTCCAACTACATTTACGGGTCGAAACCAAAGTAAATGCAGCGTGTGGTGTGTTATGTTGAGAGTGTGTTGTGATGAGGACCTACTTCATTTTCATCTATTTGCATAAACTTTCTGACAATTCGACATGTATTTAAAATTGCAGCTTTTTGCAGGGTGATATAGAGCGTTTCTTTAAGATTTTGTAATTTGAGGCTATGAAGTAAATGATTCGGGATGACACCTGTTGTAGAGAGGACTATTGGGACCACGTAAACTTTTTCCTGGCGCCAAATTCTGGTTACTTCCTGTTTGAGTTCTCCGTATTTACTAATTTTTTCGGTGATTGTTTTTTGTATGTTGTGTGTGTTGGGAACTGCGATATCTATTAAGTAAGTGACTTTATTTATTTTATCTTGTAGTATTATATCCGGTCTATTATAGTGAATTGTCCTGTCGGTGAGAATGGCGCGGTCGTAGTAGAGTTTATGAGTATCATTTTCGAGGGTAACTTGTGGTGTGTAATTATAGTATGGAGTGTTTGTGTCTTGTATGAGTGAGTATTGGACTGCCAATCTTTGGTGAATAACATTTGCCACCTGATTGTGCCTATGTGTGTAGTCGGTCTGCGTGAGGGTTGTGCAAGCTCCTGTTATGTGCTGGATGGTTTCTGGTTGCGTGTGACACTTGCGACATTTATCATTTGTTACTGAAGGATCTTTGATAATAAATTTTCTGTATTATTATTATTATTGATGATCAATATGGAAGGTAACGAAATGGCAACCACCTAAACAAATCCTGTCCAAATTGATTACCCGGTAGTGGTCCCCAAATACAGCCTTATAAAATCAAGTAGTTTAGTAGATCCAAGTTACATTTCTATTACGTTGTATTATAAATAATTCTGGGAGTGGAGGCCAATTAGTGGCAAGTTAGTATCCCCATAAAAGTGAATAGCTACCCTATACCTCACCGGGGAATACATTAACAACCTTTATCGATATGTTAATTCGGCTAACGTTTTTCCTGATTGCAATTCGGGATTACAAAGCATGAATGAGCAAGAAGAGCCTCATGGCGACGAATAATCTATTCTTATACGTAGAATCAGATGAATCAGATGACTGGGTGTTGCACAACCAGTTTTGTGAAATATTTTTGTAAAGACACGAGATGAGAAGATTGCGACCAGTCTTACCTAAGGGTATCGTACCGGGTTGTGAAGTGGAGGTCAGTCCCTCCATGTAAAATATTGGTGTTCAATTGCATCGGGTTGAACTGGAAACCGACCCTAGTATAGGTGCATAAGGGCTAGGTAGATGATGATGATGGGTACACATTTGGGCTTAAACAAAGTGACATTCTAACAGCGTTAAACGAAAACCATAAGTTATCGAAAAGTTTAAGTCAGTCCTGTTGTTAGTTGTTGTAAAAAAGAAACACTATGAAATCGTGTCACTTGTTTAGGCCTTTTGAATTTGCGTTCCATCGTTTGGGAAACAGGATCAGATTATGGACCATTATGTGACAAACTTTTGTTACTTGAATTTGTTCAGGTTACCGGAATAGCTCAGTCTGAAGACAGTGTGCTTAAAGACTAATTTAAAATTAGCTTGGAAGCTGCTACTTATACAAACACATTTCAACTACCAAAAACCTACATAATTTTGTCATCCACCCAAATCTAACCTTCGCACTTACAAGTTACAACCCGCTTACCGTAATACGCGACCATAAGCCCCATTATGATTGTTCATTTTCCATGTATCGCCTACTTTGTATCGAGGCCGAACACATTTCGACCCCCATTAGGTTCGAGAGCGATTTCAGTTGGCCGTCGCGTCCATGGCTTAGAACGATCATGGCGAAAAAAACTTCTTCGCTTTGCTTCCGATTTTAGTTATTGGGAGAGAGAGATGGGTAATGTAGGAGAGAAAAAAGGGGTTGATTGGTTGATTCAATAATTTTGTCATCGAATGACAGGAGATTTATTTCTAATGATGAAATGTTGGAAAAATCAAAGACGAACTTATTGGCGAAATACAACCAAAAAGCTTATGTCAGTCCTGTCAAACATGAAATACTCTGTAAGGGCCAATTGGCTCTCTGGTATATACCACTTACAGAGCGTTCCTAAATCAACAACTTCATTGTCCAATCGTGAATATTTAAGCTCCTGGAAAGTTATTCTAGCAATATAAGTCCCATTCACGAGCCAAAGGAATTAAAATTGGGTGGAAACAACTTATCCAAATTATAAAAGCTTTATATTTTGCTTAGTAACATAAAGCACTTTGTAAAAGACAATTAGGCAGTTATTCCTTCCAAAGTTGAAGTCTCCGTTGACATAATAAAATTACTTTAAAAGACACACCTCCAAGCTTCCAAGTATCGATATTTAACTTCCACAAAAACATTTAAAAGTACACGAAAACTCAATTCACCCACAATCAACTTATACTAAGGAGAAAATCGTGTTTTAATTTACCTTTACTCCCTCTTTTATACCAGCTGTTGCTACGTGACAACGTCTTTTATCATAGAATAAAAAATAATAATAGAAGCTGGATACGAAGATCACTTATCGGGCGATGTGACGACGCTTCGGAGAGACCTCTAAAAAGAGAAAGGCTCGCTTTTCATAATTCAGGGATTGATTGCGTTGGCCACTCCACATCATCATCATCAGCTTATAGCAGTTCATTACAGCTGGACATTGTAAGGCTCCTTCAATAGCTCACTTAGCTGTAACTCGATTCTCGGTTACTCTCATCCAGCTGCTACTGACCACCCTCCGTAAAACTTCGCCGGTCTACCGCCAGTCGTTGTTACTTCGCGTTAGCATGAAAGTGTATGCATTGAACAGCCTTTCAAACGGGGTTATCGCTTCTATTCCCCGATTACTCTGTGCCTGTAACAAAGGGAGTATATTTTTATATACTTCCTCCATAGATGTGTGGGTTAAGGGTTTTTATGGACGTCTCCCGTGACGGCATGAGCTTGAGCGGACTTTGTAATGAAATAAATTCTGCTAAGAATATAAAGGAGAGCATGTTTTCAGAACATAATGAACAGCGGTTGCCATTTTAACCTCCATTGAACTGATCTTATATTTTCTATATTGTAGATAGGCTTGTGTGAGTCCTTGGCCTTATTATAGTTTGTGTACACTATAGTTACAGAGTCAATATCTACTGAAGTAATAAGAATATCTGAGTGCTACACTCTTAAGTATATTATTTTATTTTTGTTTCAATTAAGCCAGAAGGATAGGCAGACTTTGCCCGATCTGATAAATAAGCATGGTGTGCTGAGGTTTATATTATAGAGATAACAAAATATTTCTAGTTCTTGGAAATTTTACCCTCAATATACCATGGAGCTAATACACTCTCAGATCCTTAAATAAGGAAGGGGATAAAAAGCCCCTTGAAGATTAGTAAGTAGCCTAATCAAATATGGCGCGATCGCGCAAATGATCCCGCATTTACATATTCACTTAACTTTTTACTTGGGAGCAAGGAGTTTCCGCAATTTCCTTTGCAAGGACAGGACCTTGGTTGCAAGGAGAAGTTTGGCTGCTAATTAAAAGCTTCAAATCATTCCCCTTGTCGAGAATAGCTGCTGAGGGTTTAAGAAGAGATGGAAAGTCTATCTTTAATAATGTGTTAGTCGTTATGATTGTCCGCAATAAAAGCTAAAGCAGTAAGAATTAATGTTGGTTTTCATCTTATTATAAAGCTAATAATTTGTGAAAGTTAATATGACGGATGTAACTCAATATTGCCGACTTAGTAAGGCAGATTTAGGAGGAATTTTGATATTCCTGTATTTGGACGAGTATTTCGTAATAATGTAGAGTATTATGTAAGTCTTCGGCTTCTCCTATGTTAGGGCAGGCGTTAGCATTAGCCAATTATTCAGTAGGTATATTTACCTAATGTTTTTGTTCTTACGACAGGAAGAGGTTATTAACCTGTAGGTAGTGCTTTTCAGAGTTGGATATGCTAGCCACTTGAGAGCACATGAAAGAGCAGCACGTCAAAGCTCTCGACAAACACCCTAGAAAGCCATCGAATGCAGTCGCTGTGGCTGAAATCGGCTAGATGGTTTCATCATCATCATTAACCTACAGTGAGTAAGGTTGATACCTGACGTACTTCCTAGAGTGTGCTACACTGACCGCTATAACATAGCTACAAACAGAAACCACAATAGTCTGTTGATATGTGCACATAATAGTTATGAAGTCAGACAGTACTTCCAGTTAGAAACCAAAGATATCTTCGCCATATGTGAAGACATTCGATATTGACTATTTATTTCTCGCGTATCTCTAATTCTCCATGAATAGCTCTATTATTGCTTTTTATTACATCATCATCAAGCTGTTGCCTGCATCTCTTGATTACTTTCTTTCTAGTTTAATTTTAGAATGGTGGACAGAAATGTACAAAAAAATTCGTTTTCAAGTAGTTTTTTTCATACCTATGTTGTTCAACTTAGGCTTAACGTGCGAGAAATAAAACAATTACACTTTTATTGTACTGAAATGCAGAAACATAAAATTGAGAAATCAAATCAAATTAACATTTTCAAAGTCAAAAACAAAATGGCAAATCAAATTTTCACGCAACGTTAAATCGAAGAAGAAAAGAGTTGTAATCAACTAAAGACATTCAAAGCAAAATTGACGAAAACGACGCAAACCTCTTTTGACTTATCGTCATTTTGCAATAGACTTCAAAACAAGCTGTTAATGTCCTCTCTTGAACCGTATTCTAAGAGGAATGATCTTGAACGGTTATTGCACCAAACTCCCGGCAGATGTAGAAGGCATTAGTGTTAAGATTAGCGAGGTAAACTCTAAATTAACATACAATATTTATCTTTTCGTAATTATGCATAGGTTCCTAACCTTAGTCTAATTTAGGACGTTTTAAAGGATTTACCCTTTTAACTAAAAAAACCGGCCAAGTGCGAGTCGGACTCGCGCACGAAGGGTTCCGTACCATTATCTATAAAAACGGCAAAAAAAGTCATATCTGTTGTATGGGGGCTCCCATACAACAGATATGACTTTTTTTGCCCCTTAATATTTTTATTTTTAGTATTTGTTGTTATAGCGGCAATAGTAATACATCATTTGTGAAAATTTCAGCTTTCTAGCTATCACGGTTTATGAGATACAGCCTGGAGACAGACAGACAGACAGACAGACAGCGGAATCTTAGTAATAGGGCCCCGTTTTACCCTTTGGGTACGGAATCCTAAAAAAAAACTTCATAATTTATCACTCTTTAATTTCAATGAAAAATATTTTTCTCACAATAAAGTCACCGAAGTATTTTTTTACTAACAAGATTTCAGAGTCTCGAAGAGAAGAAATATTCGCAATAACGACGTAAACATATTTGACATTACATTTTTGTATAATTTTATATTTTATACAATGGGAAAACTTTTCTCAGACTTTTGCAAAGCAACACTATCAATCCACCATTAATACTTAAACATGCACTATGGCGCATCTGATTCAAGACAAATCCGTTGAAGATTTCACACTGTAATATAATGCGCCAAATGACGTCATTCAACATATAATTTTACCACAATCTTTACACATTTTCCGGTTGTTTTTCAAAACAGATGCTCGTAAAGCTTTTGTGAGTGTTTGTTTTATGTTGTGTAATGTATTGAAAATAGATATTTCGGGAAACGTGGGCGTAGTACGTATGAGTATCGTGCATAAATAAATCTTCAGAATCGTGAAGTTTTATTTATGTGTTCGTTGTCTTACATGGGCGAGAGTAGATTCATAGACTGCAATGAACGGATATAATCAATACTTTAATAACTACGATCGGTAAGTGAATTGGTTTAAGTAGGTTGTACTAGAGGCATCGTATTGTCTATGTCCATCCTGGAGCCTCCTGCACACAATCTCTTCGTACCAGAACACAGCAAATGCTGCAAGTATTTATGTATTACCGGAAGAACTCGTTGAACAAGTTCTTTTGCAAAGAGAAGTGTTTTTTCCCAACTACGTTACCGCCTTTTCAACCAATGTGTCCTGCCAACAATAATCTACGGTGCCGAGATCTGGACGCTCACAAAGGAGGTCCACCGAGTACGAGTGGCACAAAAGGCCATGGAGCGAGCCATGCTCGGCATAACCCTCTTAGATTGAGTGCGTAACAGCGAAATCCGCCGTCGGACGTAAGCATACGACGTCGGGGACCGGGCGGTGCGCCTCAAGTGGACCTGGGCAGGACATCTGGCTAGACGCATAGATGGCCGATGGAGCAAGGCTTTGAGTGGTGGCCAAGGTTTGACCGAAGAAACCAGAGCCGTCCTAAAGCTCGTTGGGTTGACGATATCGTCAAAGTCGCGGGAAACACCTAGATAAGGGACGCACAGAACCGGGAACTGTGGCAGAAAAAAGGGGAGGCCCTATAGCCAGCAGTGAGTGATTCCGGGCTGATATGATGATGATGACGTTAGGGTTAGCTCATAGTCCAGTCGGGTGCAGATGGATGTATACCAGTATTAATATGGAATCAGTAGTCCTATTAAGTCTCAACCAGTTACTGGACCACACGATAAGACGAAAGACACTTTGGTGAGATGAAAGATCAAAGACTGCATTTACATTGGATGATTTTGTATCTATCAATTCATCAATCTAGGCATTCGATTGATGTGTATCGAGAAATAACTAGCTAGTAAAAAGTTTATTATGGACACGTGCTGAATCTTGCAAATTTTCCGTCACGTTTTGACTGTAACGTGCTTAGAATTCCACGGGTAGCAGCTAGGGCTTTCAATACCGGTATTCCGGGATCCCGTAATAACGTGATCACGGATTTAATATGGGCTTTTGTCAATACCGGTATTGACGCCCCAATACCGTAATTACGGTATTACAAACATTAGACGTCCTAATCTTATTCTCTCACTTGTTGTCACCAGCACAAGCTTGATGATCACAAAACCTTACATCTGATAAAATACATACTAGATATTATCGTAAACTTGTACGTTTAAAATATAATAATAATAAACCTGCTCAGGTGGAGATTCATTAATGACTCTGCCCTGGAGTGTCCTGCGTGTCCTGTTGTTTGTTCACTACACAACTGATGGACGCTACTGAAAGCGCCAAACTAGTAGCTCAGTTGTGGGCTGATACAATTTAGATTGCCATTGATATGCTAAGAAGAATAATATAATAATGACACACGAAACGCTCAAAGAGACAGTGAGACAATGACTGATCATGAACATGGTAAGACGATAGAAGAACTTTCTACTTCATTGAATATGAGCAGTGAAAATGAAGACACGTCCAAACATAAACAATTAGTGAGGGAGATATCCAAATTGTCTAAAACCAAGAGTGCTACCTCAGCTACGAGCACCGTTTTTAAATCTATTATTATAATAGATTTTAAAAAAAAATTAAACGTCTAAAATTCAGAATTTTTTATTAAAACTTTTTTTATATTACCTATTGTGTTACTTTTACTTTTTTTTTATTTTTTTTTTATTACAAAATAGGCCTGCTCTTGACCTCGATCACGCCTGGTGGAAAGCGATGGATGAGGTCTATGATGAAACGAGCGTGCCCAGAAGATGCCTGTTCACTCTTGCTTTGAAGGCAGACGGGTTATATGTGGGAGGGAACACAGAAGCCGGCAGAGAGTTCCACACCTTGGCTGTGCGCATGATAAATGTGGAGGAGAAGCGCCGAGTACGACTTGTCGGGATATCAACCAAGTGTGGATGGTACGCCGCAGTACGTCTGCTAGTCCGGTGGTAAAAGGGTGATGGTGGAATCAGATCGTGGAGCTCCTGTGCACACTCTCCGAAGTACAGTCTGTAGAAGACCTATATACTTTTACATTTTATTATTTATTAGTTTGTCGGAATTTTTTATTATCGCCTCATTTATTTTGTTACTTGTTTAGTTTTAGATTGATTGTACTTTTTATTGCATAAATACAAGAATGTTTCTAAAATAAAAAATTGTAAAAAAAAATCTTCTTTTTTTCTATTTTATTCTTCTAATTTTTAATTTTATATGTGTTAAAGACCTGAAATAAATTAATTTAATTAATTTTAATTTAATTTAAAATGAACACCAACTGATTGCTAGCTAATTAAGCTATAAGTACTAACATTTCTACAAATATTTATAATTATGAAATTTCGATAATAATAAGAAGTTTTAAATTTTTTTCATAATGTACTTTACAAAGTCTATGAGAAATATCTTCTTGCAAAAAGACTCGATTAAGTTCAAGTTTTTATTACGTCCCTAATTCCTAATCCTACCTAAATAAATAATCAACCAATACCAAATTGTTATATAAGAGTAAAGAGAGCTATTTAAAGACTGATTGATGATGATTTGAAAACAAAAATTCGTATTTGAATGGTTTTATTAACGTCCTAATTAGGGCTTTCAATACCGGTATTCCGGGATCCCGTAATACCGTGATCACGGATTTAATATGGGCTTTTGTCAATACCGGTATTGACGCCCCAATACCGTGATTACGGTATTACAAACATTAGACGTCCTAATCTTATTCTCTCACTTGTTGTTGTCACCAGCACAAGCTTGATGATCACAAAACCTACATCTGATAAAATACATACTAGATATTATCGTAAACTTGCACGTTTAAAATATAATAATAATAAACCTGCTCAGGTGGAGATTCATTAATGACTCTGCCATTTTTTTTTTTTTTTTTTGGGGTGTGAGAAATCATCAAATGACTCCTCCCGCTCTGGGCGGAGCGGAAGGGAGTGTCAGACTCTTACTGACTAAAAAACACCCATGTTCCTTCATTGGCCCTTTATGTTCCAGGGCCGCGGTATCTCTTTCGAACAGTCCCGCAGCCCTGGCAGGCACCGGCCCTTGCGGGCCCCTCCCGTTTGCTGACATCTCTTTGAGGCGCGCGTGGAACACGAACGCGCCGTCGACACGGCCTGCCCGTCGTCATACGACGGACGGACGGCGAGCTAGCCCATTACTCGCCGTCCACAGGCCCGCGCCTACGGTGGCCGAGAGCCATCACGGCGTGGCCCCCGACGCCCGGTGCTTCTCCCGCGGCGGCTGGGACGTGAGGAGGTTCTCTCCCTCTCACGTTCCGCCGCCTCCTTCGCTAGCATGACTGCTTCGCAGAAGGAGGCGACGGCTTCCCATTCCCTCTCGCCCCGGACCATGGCTTGAACCAGGGCCGGGCGCGAGAGGTCACCGCCGCCAATCGCCGCTACGAGGACACGGCGGTGCTCCTCCCAAGCGGAGCAGACCTCGACGGTGTGCTCCACCGTGTCCTCCGGTCGATCCTCGCAATTTTAGCACCAGGGCGTTTCCTCCCGCCCGATTCGGTGCAGGTACCTCCCGAAGCACCCGTGTCCGGTGAGGACCTGCGTCAGGCGGAAGGTGAGAGCGCCGTGGCGCCTCCCTAGCCACTCCTCAAAGAGGGGACTTACCGCCACTATCGTGGCGTGCCCTGAACGGGGTTGCGATAGTCGCTCTCTCCATGTCGCCATGAGATCACGGCGGAGGTCTGTCCGCCGCGCGACAATATGCCGCGGCAGCGGAGTTACCCCCCAATGACTCTGCCCTGGAGTGTCCTGCGTGTCCTGTTGTTTGTTCACTACACAACTGATGGACGCTACTGAAACCGCCAAACTAGTAGCTCAGTTGTGGGCTGATACAATTTAGTTTGCCATCGATATGCTAAAAAGAAGAATATAATAATGACACACGAAACGCTCAAAGAGACAGTGAGACAATGACTGATCATGAACATGGTAAGACGATAGAAGAACTTTCTACTTCATTGAATATGAGCAGTGAAAATGAAGACACGTCCAAACAGAAACAATTAGTGAGGGAGATATCCAAATTGTCTAAAACCAAGAGTGCTACCTCAGCTACGAGCACCGTTTTTAAATCTATTATTATAATAGATTTAAAAAAAAAATTAAACGTCTAAAATTCAGAATTTCAGAACTTATATACTTTTACATTTTATTATTTATTTTTTTAATTTTATATGTGTTAAAGACCTGAAATAAATGAATTTAATTAATTTAATTTAAAATGAACACCAAATGATTGCTAGCTAATTAAGCTATAAGTACTTACATTTCTACAAATATTTATAATGATGAGATTTCGATAATAATAAGAAGTTTTAAATTTTTTACATAATGTACTTTACAAAGTCTATGAGAAATACCTTCCTGCAAAAAGACTCGATTAAGTTCAAGTTTTTATTACGTCCCTAATTCCTAATCCTACCTAAATAAATAATCAACCAATACCAAATTGTTATATAAGAGAGCTATTTAAAGACTGATTTGAAAATAAAAAATCGTATTTTAATGGTTTTATTAACGTCCTAATTGAACTTGCGTTCAATACCGGTATTAATACCGTGATCACGGTATTGACTTCCAATACCGGTATTGATACCGGTATTGAAAAAATCCGGTATTTGAAAGCCCTAGTAGCAGCTCTAGTACCTACTTGAGATCCTAAAATAAAGTCAGTGTGTTATTAACTGATAGAAAAGGAATGTTTGATGTTATCGAGTGTTTTGTTCATACTACAATGTAGTGTGTTGTATTGTATATCAGTCGGCGTCTGCAACTTCACTGGCTACGCATGGGGAGTATGCTTGGAATTAAAATAGAATTAAAGCAGAGTTAGTGAAGGAGCTGCAAAAAGACAAGAGTAAAAATATTATACAAGACTTACAGGCACCGAACTGGCAAAAAGAGGTTGAAATCTGGGATCCTACAAGCCAATGTTATTGTGTAACATTTAACAATCAAAGCAATTCTAACGAAAGTATAAATATATCCGACTGCCTCGTTAGTCTAGTGGTCGTAAACGTGACTGCTGAGCATGAGGTCTTGGGTTCAATTCCCGGGTCGTGCAAATTGTTATTGTGTATTTCCATCAGGAATTTCAGAAGCAGCCACGGCCTCTGGATTTGTGCCCGGTTGATGACAATAGGGTCGCCCCCTTTTTTATTACATGGGACTTAAATATATATGGCGAATGGCTATATTAGGTACACCTCTGCTTAACCCTTTGGATATGTAGGCGTGATATTATGTATGATGTTATCTATCTAAAGTAGCCGTAATCGGACTTCGTAGTGCATAGTACGTCGTAACTAATTTGTCTTTAGAAACACTGTTAGACTTGGAGAGGCACGAAATTCCTTTACAACTTTCGGGACTGGATTAAACTTGTCCTGTTTCTTATTAGTTTTTGTAAGGCCGTTGGCAATGTTGGGTAACGCGTAGTGTGTTGTTTATCAGTGAACTCGGTCATGTAATCAACGGTTTTCAGCCGAAATTCAGTATACAAGATGATATTGTTAATATAGGGGTACGTTTTATGGGTTTCATTAAAAGATATGAGGCTTTAAATCATAATTTAGAGTTTTTTTACTCTGAATATAATAGAATTTTGATACTACATTCAATGACATGGCTGAATATTTTTAATAAAAGTCTCATTTTTCTGAAACCTAATTATGTCTATCAAGACTGACAAACAGTCTAGTGAAGTGAGGCAGGCTAGAAAATTAAGACCGACTGGGCAAACTCAGCAAAAAAACCTTTTACTTACATAGAATGATAAAACTAGAGAATTCGAAATAATTTTCTAAGAACCATCATTGTTTTCTTCGAGAAAATTCTCAAAAAATAACAGACAAGTTTAATCTTAAAAGCTCTCAGCACTTAAAGAAACATAGCCCACACTTCGAAGTCAAGAATGGTCATACGTTCTATATTTTAGTTGCATAGTTCCACACTAGATGTCGTCATTTGAACACAAAAGTTCTGACTCAGTGAGCCCGAATGAACGAAGAATCTTCAAACTATTTGAGTTATGTGTAAGATTTCAGTACTTCATGATGAGGTTATAATCGTGGATAAAATGTATGACTTTCATTGTTATTTGAGTTCGTCATTTGTTTATATTTAGAACTCAATTATATTGCCTTGGAAAGATTGATCGGACATTAATCATTCAGGAAATATGTTTATGATTCAGTATATTAGGGATAAATGTGTTTTCAAAAGCTGTCACCGTCAATCTTAAACAGCCTAGGCTTATAATAATATTAAAGTATTGTTAAGACTTTCATAAATAAAGGTTATAGAAGATTTTTCTACAGATATTTTCTACATTTATTAAATAACACATCACAATGATAATAATATAATTTATGTATCAAGCCTGTCTAAGTTTCTTTCTTATTGTGTTTGAGTCTATTCCTATTTTACATTATCATGAATAAATAGATCGAACATAAATATACTCTCTATTGAATATTGATGAAGATCAGACGAAAAGAAACTGAATTATTGATAGTTTTCTAGTTAACTAGTGTATATTCGTGATTTTCAAGAACCAATGTTAATGTTAGAGTTCTCGTAAAACCTCGAGGAAAATTTTAAAGAATACATTCATTGGAAGTTTGGATCTAGCCAACTCGTTTTCTATTATTCATGCAGGAAACTAAAAAGAAAAAGAACACATACAAACTATATACATATTTCCCGAAAGACATAAGTTGTAGTAACTTTCATAGAACAACTTTTTTACAAGGTGAAAAACTTCGTGAGGTAATCGTCTTACCTAAAAATTTGTAGATATATTATATGGCACCCACCAACCTGCACTGGGCCCGCGTGATGGCTTATGGCCCATTTCCTCTCACAAAAAGTATTGCAGTAATGTGAACAGATGATTTTGTATTTGCTAGTTCCAAGATAAGGTAGGTAGGTAATATAAATGTAATAACGTCAAGTGCAATTATAGTTTTTTGTAATATCATCGAGCCGTGTTTCTAATATTTTTCCAATATTTTTCGGACAATCTATAAAGGAAAGTATTTCCGAACTGCAATATCTGAAATTAATGGCGAGAGTTTGGCCTTTGAAATTAGATATTCTCGGATTTTTTCTATACCAGTCGGCTTGACATAAAATATCAGCATTGTACAGATGCCAGTACATCAAGCTACTACAATCTGTTTAATTTATTTAATAGATTTTCAACTTTATCGCTAAAGGTTCAAGGTTGATTGAGAAAATTTGATAGTTTCGGGTAGCTTAATGTGCTGGCGTCTGTACAATAGGTACAACTCGTGTACACCGAAACCATCATCAGCCGAATTTCGCTCGTACGTACTTGACCCAACACCACAGAATGACAGCGTAATTAAAGAAATGTATTTATATCTCTCTAACAACAGGAATTCCGTACATGACAAATAATTTTCTTTCCCTTTCTTCGTGTGTCTAAGTAGCTAATTAGCTACCGATAGTATTTACGCTGTTGTCGATGTTCATGCATGACGCGTCTATTTATGTTACGTCATTGGTTTCCCTCGTCTATGTCCCAGGCTCCCAGCGTCCGAGATTCCCTTCCCAAACTTATGATCACATTTTGGAGATAGAGCGACATATAATAATAACATAGTTGAATCACGTACCCGTTTAGTAAGACTGATAAATTACTAAGATCACCGTAAAAATGATGCCCACATATTTTCATTTTTCTCTCTCTTTAGACATTATGTATAATACTTACTTAGTTTGGAATGCAGGCCATATTTTGGCAGAAATAGACAGTTCAGATATTTTAATGAACACCTAGTTTATTCAAATATTTCTTTTAGTATGGTACATTAGGGCGTTTTCAGGCACAAATTACCTACAAAAAAGCAGCCTTCATCCCTTTTTGTAACGCCTAGTCTAGCAGCTTTTTATAACCCTGGTCTAGTGGACTGGTCCCCTGTTTTTACGACTTGATATTAATATTTATATATTTTCACTAAGGGATACTTGCTTCTTGCCGTTTTTGCAACATCGGAGGATGTTTTAGATTCCTTTTGCCCTCAGAAATAAAGTCGTTATCAAACGTTATCTATCTTACTTTAAATGCAGTAAGTATTACATAACTACCAAATTTGAGCATAAAAAACACCATTGTGTTGTGTTGAAAACGAGATCCGATATTTTACGCTTCTGTAAAAGACACTCAACATCAATAATTTTCAAATATGACTTGTCTTGTTTACTCCGAGCAGAACCAATATATCTGCTTCCTAAATGCAACCGAAGTTAAACCGATTTACAAAATACATCAGAAACATTCCCACGATACATCACAAGGTATTTTATTGTTTAAAGGAATATATGAATCAGGTTCATATATTCCTTTAAACAATAAAATACCCGTTTCTTTGTTTGTTTATAATCATAAATTCTACATCAGTAGGTACTCGGTACTGAATCATACTGAACGGTTTTTGATTTATGGATTCGTTTCAGTACTTCAATGGTTCAGTTATTTATTGCCTGCTTCATGAAAATAGCTCTTTCGGATAAGTGAGCATGATTTGCTTCAGCTGTCGTGTTCGATGCATTTTGGCGCATAATTGAACCTCCTTTGTCAATGCCTTTGGTTTGTTGAGGATAGAGTTGTGACTAATGGGTTTAAAATACCCTTAACGAATGCGAAAGGACTCCTCGACATGAAATGTATGCTAAAATATTATGAAATAAACTTATTTTAAACTTAATTTTAAACTTAAAGGCTCTTTTTTTCCCCGTCATAGCAATCATTCTTTTGTTCTGGAACATATATGGGAAAGTTCTAGTTAAGGAGATGTTGGAGGTCAAAGTTCGTACTTTTCACAAGTTTTGTTTAAAATACTAGTTTTTAGGGTTCCGTACCTCAAAATGAAAAACAGAGCCCCTTACAGGATCACTCGCGTGCCTGTCTGTCCGTCTGTCATAGCTAATTTACTCCGAAACTACTGGATCGATTGAGTTGAAATTTGGTGTAGGTACTCAAAATTTTAAACGTGGAGGCCACTTTTGGGCGTAAATTAGAAAATGTAAAAGAAAAATGTTTTGCATATTAATTTTATAATAAATAGTTTTGAAGTTATTTAAGAAAATAGGCGTAAATTGACCCCCCCTTAACGTCAAAACTACAAGGCCGAATATTTTGAAAAAATACAAAAATAGTTCTTTGCCTAATTACAGGAAAACTTATAAGAAATGTTAGATTTAAAACTTACGGAATTTAGATAATTAACGTACGAAACCCTGTCCACGCGAGTCGAACTCGCACTTGTTCTTTGACTTTGACACCCATTCAATGCAAATTAATTACGTGGAATTAGCATATCGCACCGATTAGCATATCGCACCGGCTATTCTACCTCAGTCTGCGCTGCGTGCATAATATTTTTAAGGTGAAACTATACTTTAAATACTTCCCGTCTCTACTCAATGCATCCACCAGCACAGTTTTTAGAGTGTTTTAACTTGAGTTTTATCGTAAAAGGTGACTTTTCACCCCAAAAAAAGTCGTTTCCCAGCAATCATTTTTAGTAGGTTACTTTACACCTTGTATTAATTACCTATACGTCCAGGTTTCCTCATGATGTTTTCCTTCACCGATGTCAGTGTTGTCCAAGATAGACATATAAAGTAAACACGAATTAAAAAAGTCACATTATTACTGGCCTGGATTTGAACCCGTAACCTGGAGCACGAGAGCCAAGACCATAAAAAAAACTCATGCACACTCCACAGAGAGTGAAAACCTAGGAAGTAGGTAGAAATATTGAATTGGAAAATCCGTAATGTTCTTTAACGGATTTTATTTGATTCTGCAAACTCCACAAGCGAATGGAAACTAACTTTATAAAGTCTGACAGCATGTCTTGACGTTGAATCGAATCCCTTGGGTACGTGTTTATTTGCGAGGAGTTTTTTAATAACTTTGTAGCCTGCAAGAATCTCGACAAAGTGATAATCGATTTCAAAATGTTTCATATTTTTAAACTTACTACCTGGCGCAGGAGCAACCCGGCAGAGACCACTGCCATTTTGACAGTACAAGTACAGTTTCCAAACTACGGGTAAAATAACTTTGAATGGACTGTGCAACGACTGTCAATTCAAAACATTTTTAACTTTTTACTCCATCATTCAATGTTTTAAGCTTTCATGGTTTATAATTAATGGATATCTACCGTGATTTTCAACTATGTGAGTATCCGACGCTGTTGCAACCACCATGATCGCGGGATGTCATCCCACGATCATGACGCTTGTTATCGATGATAGTTACTAGACTTTGTCTAGGCCCTCTGGTGACCTGGAGAGAGAAAATTAACAATCAATGAATCAACTAAATGGCTACTTTTTATTTTTAAGAGATTTCAAAACAATTTTTGAAACATACTGTATTCATGAGAATGTAAAATTATTGTTTGGAAAACAAACTTTCGCACGATTCTTTTTTATGACCTCATAATAATATGTGGTAGGATCTCTTCATTTTCATTGCAACTAAATAAGAAATAATAATTCTATTCTTACGTATGTGTGCATGTATATTCTCAGCACGTAACTAGGAGGATAATCTCTGGAATGGATATTCAAATGCAAGTAAAGAACAGTAGGTAAACCTTACTCAAAACCTGAACAATGAACATAACATCACGCATGTAATCCCGGAAGGGTTAGGTAGAGGTGTAACTAATAGTACACCCACATTTCGCTGCTTATGTTTAAGTCCCGTGTAATAGGTGGTGAGCCTATTACCATCAACCAGGCACAAATCCAGACTCCGTGGCTGCTACTGAGAAATTCCTGATGGAGAAACCCAATAACAATTTGCCCGACCCGGGAATCGAATCCAGGTACTCGTGCCCAACAGTCGCATTATCAAATTAAATTTGTAACACTAGAACAGAGGCAGAGGAAGTTTACTGCTAAAGAAGGTCTAAGAAAAGAAGTTTCTTGTGAAACTACTGGTTGGTGTTTTTTTTACAGATTTTTCTTTACGTTTCTGTTACTATTTTCTGACACCAAAATGAAGCTTGGCTTAAGTCCTGGATGATGCAGGTGGTTGTGCAAGATGTTGGTTGTTGTATTTTTGCCATTTTCTGGGATTCGTGAGATACAATGTAATGATTACGTGTACACGAATAGTATACCTTCACCACGACATTAAATAGTGGCGTTGAATGTATCTCGTCTCGGCTTGTTAAGATCGATTCCCCTTTACCTACAAGCCATTTGTGTTCTGTAGAGTTCTGTACCTGAACGGTGACGGTCCGTCTGTCTGTCAGAGGGTTGTATCTCGTGATACGTAATAGGTAGACTGTTGAAATTTTCAGTTGACAACAAATTATAAAAATAAATTAAAATTTAAAGATGGCTCCCCTACTGGTACGATGGTACGGTGGGTTTTTTTATACTTCTATAAAAACATGAACCTTTTACACTTCGCTATCTTGTTATTCTATCCGAGCAAGTCGAGGCGCCATGCATGCACGTGTTGGAAATTATACCAAAGACTAGTCTGTTCCAGCCCTTACAGCGTAAAATGACTAGATGTCGGTGAGTCACTAGCTTGAGATACATCTTTGATTTAGATGCATCAGTGTGAGAATCGCGGGCGTGAAAAAATTTGTAGAGACATGTTACATCGGTACTACTTACAGATGTCCTTTTTTATTTTTGTGATGGGAAATCATCAAATGACCCCTCCCGCTCTGGGCGGAGCGGAAGGGAGTGTCAGACTTTTACTGACTAAAACCTATCCATGTTCCTTCTTTTGCCCTTTGTGTTCCAGGGCCGCGGTATCTCTTTCGAACAGTCCCACAGCCCTGGCAGACTTAAAGATATCCTATCATCATGTTTGTTTCAGCTGTTTCTTCTCTTAGTTGTCAAATAGGAAACACCGACCTCATCTAGTTAAACGAGTAAAAGGGTTTTAATAACCTACTTACAAAAATAAATATCATTAATTCATCATTATTTCATTTCATTTACATAACATCAGGCCTGTAATCCCCTAAGAGTTAGGCACCCATTAGTACACCCACATGTCGCCAGTTATGTTTAAGTTCCATGTAATAGGGGGCAAGCCTATTGCCATCAACTGGGCACAAATCCAGACTCCTAGGCTGCTACTGAGAAATTCTTTAAGGAAAAACTTAATAACACTTTGTTCGACCTGGGAATCGTACCCAGGGCCTCATGTTCAGCAGTCGCGCTTGCAACCACTAGACCAACGAGACAGTCCATTTCATTTATGCAATTCCGAAAAGATTTAAGAACTTTTGAGTGACGTATGACAAAGCGCGACCAGAGTACGAAAACCAACACAGAGAAAACTTCATACAAATGTGCCATGACAGGTGTACGACCAAACGCTGTACTACAAATCTTGTAATCGTCGCCTTTGTGGCGCGACGTTTGTACTGAAACACGAAGCTTATCGAAGCAAACCTTTTATCACGCCGTGATGGCTCTCGGCCACCGTAGGCGCGGGCCTGTGGACGGCGAGTAATGGGCTAGCTCGCCGTCCGTCCGTCGTATGACGACGGGCAGGCCGTGTCGACGGCGCGTTCGTGTTCCACGCGCGCCTCAAAGAGATGTCAGCAAACGGGAGGGGCCCGCAAGGGCCGGTGCCTGCCAGGGCTGCGGGACTGTTCGAAAGAGATACCGCGGCCCTGGAACATAAAGGGCCAATGAAGGAACATGGGTGTTTTTTAGTCAGTAAGAGTCTGACACTCCCTTCCGCTCCGCCCAGAGCGGGAGGAGTCATTTGATGATTTCTCACCCCCCAAAAAAAAAAAAAAAAAAAAGCAAACCTTTTATGGTGAAACTGTATGTCTAATTACAATATTTTTTGGTTCAGTACATGTACTGACATGTTAAAAATAGAGTGAGATAGATATTATGTGTACATTATTTTTCTTCCATACTAGCACGAACTGAACCCGAAAAGCTCATGTCGTTTTGAAAACCCAGTCAAAGCAGGTCAGGTCAAGACATAATTAAGTATCGTAAATCGTCAGGGGCCTCCACGATTTACGCATTTAATTATGTGGCCCAAGTGCCTCTAATGTCCAAGAGTCAATACATTCGCTGGACATGCGAGTTGGTTGTTGATTCTACTAAAAGATATTTAGATGTAGGTACTTACGAAATTTGGGCATAAGTAAAAGTTTTAACTGACATGGTCTCTAACATTATCATTACCCCGAGAACGTATTTACCATATTAATAACAATTTGTAATATCCATGTTGTAATATCCCGTTTTCTGTGTTAATTATATTGGGCTTAAATGCCAACTGACCATCATCATTTCTCGTCACATTCTAGTATGATGTGTCAAAATTGGCAATTATTTTATGTAATTTTGTTTTAATGCCTCACTGAGACCATGGGATCACATTTTTCTATGACATCTCTTCTGATACCCTCTCTCTATGACATTTCAAATCTCGCGATATATTTCTCGTTTGCAGCCCGTAGGCACAGTATAAATATATACAGTATTGTGACTCGGCCCTGTCCTTGTAATAATTACCTACAGCCGGGCGGTACGTACGCACGCGCTAGGGCTGCCGCGCCTACAGTACCTACTTTAATTTCATCTACTTAGTTAAGTTTCTGGCTAGTTTTGTGATTGTAAATATTATATTTTTTATTAAAAAAAATGAAATCTGTTGTGAATTAAATAGGAAAGTTCAATCAAAATAACATTTGTATATTTTGATCTAGATATATTTTTGCCTCAACTGAGACGTACGGAAAGCTTTTTATATTATTAAATTTAATTTTATAAAAAATCCGGATTCCAATAAAAGGTTTAATTAAAAACACTTTTGGAAAACATCGATAAGGACGGGAAAAGGGAATATCTTTCACTTGGTTAATATATTTTAGCTTGGTTAACATATTTAGTAAATACTTGTACTTATTTCAATCAAATATTCACAAATCGCACGCTTACTGTTTACAAAACCATCACTACGTTCGTCAGTGCGGCGCATTCGTGACTAGTAGCGAGCTTAGTGCATGCCTAACTTGAGGCGTGTAGGTATGACTCGCGTTCCGACCGTTTGTATGAAGATACACTACTGTAGATATTATTACCGTGCCGTAGGTGCACAACACGATCTTGTTTGTTTGTTTGACAAATAATTGCGACGATGTTTTCAAACAAACTGTTTCCAGGTAAAGCAGAAAATTGTACAAATTTTATAAGTTAAATAAAGCTTTGTTTTTGCAACGTGTGGAAAAAGAGCTCAGTAACTATGTGCAATTAATGTAGGTACGTAAACTACCTATCTACTTTCTATTATTTCGAATTTTGATTCTTAAGGCGCAGTGTTACCTCAATATTCCCAAAAATTGATCTTAGATAGTCAAGTATGACGTAATGCAATGAAAATATTTAACGCAAGAAATACAGTGGTTAGAGAAGGGTTTAAAAAAAATTAACCGAACAGAATAATAAATAATAGTTTGGCATTCCCAATAAAAATGGGAAGTTGCGGCACAAAAAATAAACTTTGGCGTCGATGATCTCTGTATTTCCAGCGATAACAGCAGTTTTGTTTAAAGAATTTAATAGAGTTAGCATTTTTTTTAAACTTTAACTAAACAATTATTTAATTTAATGTCTATATTTTGAATAATCAAAAGAAAACCTGTAAAATGAATGCCCATTCGTAGCTTAGTCACATGTCAACACAAATACATGACGACGTCAGCGACGGCGGAGCGATAGGAACGTCATCATCTAGGTTCGGTGGTAAAGGGTCCATTTCGTAGGTGTCGTTGAAGTACACGAATAACACGAAATGTTAATATAACCTCACTTTTAATCACAATATAACTATCGACAATATTAGGTGATAATAATTTAATTAGGCAAACCGACAGTTTCGTTTTGGAGAAGTGACTTGGTCCGCGTCTCGATGCGAAGTCTTCGTTTTACAATCTTCACTTCCCAAAACGACTCTGTCCACGTGCCGCCATTACAAAATAACGTCACAGCGTTTGCCCCACTACTACAATAATCAAAAGAGCAACTTTTATTAAAAACGATATTGCTATTCACGACACGGCCAGCCTGACGAGTTACACGTCCTCGTGTGTATCTGTAACAAGATAAACAACTTTGAAGCATTTTTTGAGAACTCGGCCAACCTGACCGTAACTTTTAATCACAGTAGCTAGTCAATACTCATGCCTCAACAAGCAAACACTTAAATCAAAAACTTCAAAATCATTTTAACAACTTAAACACAAAAAGTTCCTCCAAGTCTCATAATTATCAAATCTCAAAAAGAAAACACACCACTCATGGCCCGGCTGCTACAAGCAGCTAGTGTCAATACATTATTGGCACCAGTATCGTCATCACCTCATGTGATACGACCAACACTTCATAGAGTCCGCGACTCTGAGGTCAAAACATGACCGTACAAATAGTCTCCTTCAAAACTCGGGTCCCCGCCGCACCACTAGCTGCCCATCGCGCTCTGAACAACTCCACCATGAGTTGCAGTTACGACTACAGACTAGTGCGTGCAGTGCGACCAAATAGGTATGGTACACCACTAGCTGCCCATCGCGCTCTGAACAACTCCACAATGAGTTGCAGTTACGACTACAGACTAGTGCGTGCACCGCGACCAAAAAGCTATGATATGTGTTCTATTTGCTGGTGGAGGCACCCTCCTCACCATCTTCAACATTAACCAAATCTAACCCATCAGGTAGATTACTTGGAGGAATCTTTCGGACGCGATCGTGGGCGTACTTATAAGTTCTATTACCAGTCAAAGACTTCAGTAGGTAACGATCACCATCTAATAATTCTACAATTTTAAATTTCGTCTGATTTCTTTCTTCATTTTCAATTAAAAGATAATCATTAATAGCTAATTTAGAAACCTGAACCTTATTTCGGTCAAATCGATTTTTATCATAATTTGCATTCTTTTCAGTATTCTGTGTCGCGTGCTCTCTAATCTCATCCAAATTAACGTCAATGACATCATCAGCGGTTACTAAACCAAGCGGTCGTGCTACCCTTCCTATCATCAGCTCTAGAGGGCTAGATTTAGTCACCCTATTAATAGTAGAGTTCATAGCCAGCTGAACCTCCTAATGCGTCCTGCCAAGAGCGATCATGACTAGTCTCTACAGCTGTCAACATACTCTTCTGGGTACTCATTACCCTTTCGACCTGACCAATTTGCGCGACTGCCTCCAGTAGCTATCAAGTGCAACATCTTGATCTGCTATTATGCGTTTCGGTGCACCAAACAAAGCTATACGGAACTTAATAGCACAAATGCTACTGTTAGTGTCGATGTTAAGAGAGTGACGAAGAAGTACAAATTTGGTAAACGCATCTATGATGACAAACACGTACTCCTTGATGTCGTTCTTACCAGATAATTTACCAGAAGCGTCAATATGAATTGTGTGCCATGGGATATTGACCTTGGGAATTGGGTGAAGTTCTGCCTGAACTTTACCCGAGTGGGACCTAGTGGGGCTTCGCTACTTTACAAGTGATGCAATTGTCCACAAATTTTCTTACATATTTCGACATACCTGCGAACCAATAGTGCTCGTAAATCGTTTCGAGAGTTTTCTCCCATCCCAAATGCATGACGGACTCATGAACGTTATTAATTACAGACCACCTAAGCGACCTAGGTACAATAGGTAGACATCGAGTGCGACCGCTACGCTGTAATTTGTGATACAGGATGTTTTTACGAACTTCATAAGTTTTGCGAGTTTCTTCAGGAAAAACTTCATTACGAAGATCAGAAACAATCTTACTGATCTCTTCGTCCTTTTCCTGTTCAGCTTGCAACCAGTTACTAGTAAGCTCAGCTAAATTGACACGCTTTTGTTCTACACGAGTGAAAGCTACTTTAGGTGTAAGGGGGGGATTTCTAGACAAAAAGTCTACATGGGTCATCCTACTGCCTTCACGATAAACAATGTCAAACTCAAATGACTGCATGTAGGCCCACCAACGATGAACTCGTGGCGACAATTCAGTTTTGCTTTTAAAAGCTTTAACAGAACTGCAGTCTGTCACCACGGTAAACTTCCGACCTAACAAATAATGTCGAAAATGTTTTATGGCGTTAAAGACAGCTAATGTTTATAGTTCAAATGAATGAAACTTTGATTCGACTGGGGACGTACGACGACTATCTATAATAAGCAACCAAATGTTGTTTCCCGTTAAGCTTTTGAATAAAAATGCCACTATATCCTTCTTAACAAGCAACACTGGACTAGAAAAAGGCGAACAACTTGGCCTAATAATACCTGCTTCCTCCAATTCACGAACTTTAGCAGTAACAACTTCGCGTTCACTGGCACTAAGCCTATAAGGGCGACGGTTAACCGTTCGACTAGGATCTACAAGCCTAATTTGCAACTGTCCTGTCGTAACACGGGATCTAAAAACACCACTAGAAAACGAAGATGAATATTCTGACATCATCATCTCCCTAGCCTTTTCCCAACTATGTTGGGGTCGGCTTCCGGTCTAACCGGATGCAGCTGAATACCAGTATTTTACATGGAGCGACTGCCTATCTGACCTCCACAACCCAGTTAGCGCTAGGTAATACGATACCCCTTGGTAAGACTGGTTGTCAGACTTTCGGGTCACTGACTACCTGTAACGACTGTCAAAGATCTACAAATGACAGCCGGGACCAACGGATTAACGTGCTTTCCGAGGCACGGAGGAAATTCGGTATGTAATGGGTGGATGGACCCATCCACGGACCAACCTAGGCAAGGATGGCTTAACCTAAAGATCGACCCGAGCGGCTGTTCTTATTTATCCACGAGCTCCTCTGATGAATATTCTGACAAAAGGTCAATTAACTGGGAATGAAATTCTGGCAGAACATCTGTGACAACTTTAACGAAATCGATTTGATAATTAAAACCATTCTTGAGCTTATTTGAAACATCACATAACCTAACAACCTTATCACGGTACAAAACAACACTATTAGAAGACATACTGACGTTAAATCCCTGACCTAAAATCTCACGGCCAATTAAAATATCATTTTTAAGACAACTATCCGGTACAACATGAAATAATATCTCTAATCGTAAATCATTAATCATAACCTCAGATAAAATTTGTAGGGTACTTTGCACACTACCATGACCAATCCCGGTTAAATTCACAATATTATTTACACGCTTGCCACTAAACTTTGAGGCAACACAATCTTTGATGAGAGAGCATTCGGCACCAGAATCATAATAAAATGGGTACGACTCACCAGATTGCTGCAACTGACCACAAACACCTGCCAGTTGGCAGTTGGCGCCGCTTCCGCTGCTATGGGCCGCATGGCCCGCAGAGGATGCACCGTCCGCGCTCGTATTGCCACGTTGACAATTAGATGCGATATGCCCGCTTGTACCACAACGAAAACAAATTACTTGTTTGCTGGTTCCAGGCGAGGCTATCGAAGTCAGTTGTCCTTTATTGATATTGGCTGACACTGACTCACACACACAGACACTGGTTTTGTAGACTTCGCACGGCAATCAACTGCATCATATTCCGCTGCTGGATCTCGAACATTGTGCGCCAGTGAGATTCAGATCCCAATTCTGATGACGACGTCAGCGACGGCGGAGCGATAGGAACGTCATCATCTAGGTTCGGTGGTAAAGGGTCCATTTCGTAGGTGTCGTTGAAGTACACGAATAACACGAAATGTTAATATAACCTCACTTTTAATCACAATATAACTATCGACAATATTAGGTGATAATAATTTAATTAGGCAAACCGACAGTTTCGTTTTGGAGAAGTGACTTGGTCCGCGTCTCGATGCGAAGTCTTCGTTTTACAATCTTCACTTCCCAAAACGACTCTGTCCACGTGCCGCCATTACAAAATAACGTCACAGCGTTTGCCCCACTACTACAATAATCAAAAGAGCAACTTTTATTAAAAACGATATTGCTATTCACGACATACATATTATTTTCAATTTTCAACCTTATTCACGCTCCATAGTAGCGACAAATAGTTTATGCGATCTAGTAGCGATTAAAATCGTAGTCAGTCCGCGCCTTAATTGATTTTTCTATGATTGATTCCCTCATGATGAAGTACAAAATCAACCTATTTCAAGAATTCAGTAATTTCAATTTCACCTTGCATAAACGACGTGTTTCTTACTTACTTTTCTTAGCCTTGTGTTTCAAGGCCTGCCATCGAAGAAAGCTGTTTAAAAGTCAACAACTAAGTCCTATAATGCATCGCATTGTTTTATAAGAAGCAGCGAAACAATAGTCCGGGAAAAAAGCACTTTGAGTTTCAAAGTACTTTCATTTTCTTGTGAAAGGGAAACTTCCCACGCTTTGCACCATGAGGGTTAAGTATTATGGTGTCCCTTAGTTACGGCCTTGGGCCCCATTATCGCCCACTCATTTTAATATTAGGACTATTGTACTACATTGCGGGTCCAGTTAATGGGATAGGTATTAGGATTGTAGACTTGATGTCGCCGGGTTGTGCCTTTAAGCCACTTCATTTTGTTGAGAAGATTGAAGATTGATCTAAGAAATAAAAGATTTGGAATAGCTTCTTGACCGTCTCATGTTACAAGTGGACCTTACGGACTAGTCATAAGGTTCATAAGTGTGCACTTCTGTCAATTTATCTGTGCAGGCGGAAAAACACAGAACTGAAATAAATGTACTAAGTTTGACATTTCGATGCATTTTTTCTTGAAAAGCAGCGCCACCTTGATTGCATACTTAAAGTGGTCATATTGTACAAGTCGCTGTAACTGGGCTGATTACGTCATTTTTTAATCGGGATGCATGATGAGAAGGAACGGTTATCTGTCGGTAACACAGAGTCTATTCGATCTGCTCATTGAAACCGAGTTCAAGAGCTAACAGGCAGTATCTAACTTGCTATGGAATGTTAACACTGACAGCATTTGAACTTCTTTTAGAGTGGCTGATCGGGTTCAGTTTGATTTAAAAAAACAGATCCTTTCACCATGACTATGACTCAAACTAAACAAAGATCCATTTTATATGATTAATGAAATGATAATTTTAAGGTTCTTATTAAGCTTGATAATGTTATTTAATTTTATTCATAAGCAAATTATTCAAACTAATAGTATTATGCGTAGTAGTTACAAAGCAAAATAAAACTTTATTAACAACACGGTACTTCAACAACAGTATATTTTAGTAAGTAAATCATTGCTTGATTTATTATTACCTCTTTGATTATAATGCAATGCAAGCAAAAAATGTATTGAGCTAGTTAATACGTATAATGGACCTCTCCATCACTTTCAAAATGAATAAAAGCTAGGTTTAACATTACAAAGTATACAGAACTGTCTCGGTTTTACAATTTCTTATACAAGCAGGTTGTCTTTTTGTTTCATTTGACTTCTTTGGTTTAAAGTTTGCAGCTGCCAAGACATTGCACTGGTACCTGTTACCTATCTCGTAGTTTGATTTGCACAAAGTTATGAAAGCTAAAAAGGCGTCTTTCGCGATGATTTCGGCGATTTTTTTTTCCTCACTCACAATAAAAAAAGGTCGCGTACTCATGGCGTACTCCCAGTTGGACGCACGCGGTATTCAACACAACCAAAACTAAACTCTTTCTTCTCATTATACCGAAGCTATGCTACGGGAATGCTATGAGGCCCTTTTTTTTTCGAATGGGAAATCATCAAATGACTCCTCCCGCTCTGGGCGGAGCGGAAGGGAGTGTCAGACTTTTACTGACTAAAAACCATCCATGTTCCTTCTTTTGCCCTTTATATTCCAGGGCCGCGGTATCTCTTTCGAAAAGTCCCGCAGTCCTGGCAGGCATCGGCCCTTGCGGGCCCCTCCTGTTTGCTGACACAAACGAACACGAACGCGCCGTCGACACGGCCTGTCGTCATAAAGACGGACGGACGGCGAGCTAGCCCATTACTCACCGTCCACAGGCCCGCGCCTACGGTGGCCGAGAGCCACCACGTGGCCCCCGACATGCTATGAGGCCCTGAAAAAGCGTATTCTGTGAAAAAAATCGACTAACTATTACCTACACGGTTATAAACAAAGCCCCCTTTGTGGACGGATCCCTACAAAGTACCAGAATAGAACCTTTACTTCTTTATACATAGAGTACACAATCGGACACATAGCCGTATTTCAAATAATGTTAAACTACTATTGTAGAATAAAATTATTGCGTAAAATGCTTTTAGTCTGCGCTGTAATCCACTTGAAGTATGAAAATTTCACCGGAACGATTTCCTTATCTTTATTAACACTGCAGTACGATGCATCCAATTTGTGAGGTATTATTAGAAAGCAGGACCAACGAAGTGCACATTATGGCCAAACAGAATAAGGAGAAGTGCAGGTGTAAACAAATTGTGAATGGAAGTTATTCAGGGATTTATACTGAACTTGTAAATGCGAATAAAACTTTGTCGGTGTGTCTGTTATCTTTGTCGGATTTCAATGGCGTAATCCAAGTCTTCGATTTCTTGGCTCTAGGACATGCCGGTTTCCTCACGATGTTTTCAGTGGTGATGAAATAAATTAACCAAAGTTATGCGCCTGCCTGGGTTCGAATTCGAACCCACGTCTTACTGTTCGTAAAGTCGCGGCCGCCACCAAAGGGCGACCGCTACTCTCATAAATCGGTTACATTTTTGGTTGCTATTGTTGATCGAAGCATTTTTGTTTTTTTTATGCAGTCGCTCTCGCAGTGGGCAGAGGTGTTTTTATCCCGTTAGTTCGTTCCTGCGGCTCAATTTTCGCGGGCGGAGTTGCGGGTAAAAACTAGTAATGTTATAATTATACGATGCGGCTAATTTATTTACTGCTTTTGTTTCAGATTGGAGAATGTTTATCATAAGGCTATTAGGAAGCGAAATAAATTCTCAATGGTGAAGGTTAATTTTCAAGGTCTACCTTTGTATGGTGAGTCAGAAGTGAGGTTATAACTTCCAGAACTTATACAGACTTGAAACGTGAGTATAATTATAGGTACTAGTAGCTGCCCCATTGAATTGATCATAATCTCTCGGTCCATTTTCAAATGCAGGTATTCAGCTGCATCCGGTTAGACTGGAAGCAGACTCAAACATAGTTGGCACTACATAGTAATGACACGGTTGGCGCAGTGGCTGAGCGATTGGCTGCTGCGCTGCGTGTTGCGGGTACGACTCCCGCATGGTACAAATATTTGTATGTACTACAGGTAGTAGTTCCGGGTTTAACGTTGAAACGTTTTTTTTTATGTTTAATGGGCCTACTCTTGACCTCAATCTATCATCATCGTCCTGAGAGACAGAGATGAGGTCGACGATGGAACGAGCTAACCCAAAAGAAGCCTATTAACTCGCGACTTAAATAGATTGGGGTCATATGAACTTGGAAACACCGACGAGGGCAGGGAATTCCACTCCTTGGCTGTGCGCATAATAAACGATGTAGCAAAGCGCTTCGAAACAACGAAACGAAACGTTTTTTTTTTTTAAAGAATAAGAAAAAAAAAGTTTGAAAAGGCTAGGCAGATGATGATGTCTCAGTTTATGTTCGTCATGATCATAATTTTACTCGACAGACATAGCTGGCCTCTCTCACTTCATCAATTCATTAGCGATTAGTTAGAATTGTCATTTTGCACTGAAGTTTATGATGAGTACCTAAATAAAGCACTTTCACTTTAACGGGATTCGTGAGATTTCACAAAAAAGGTTAAAGGCAGGTAACCTTTACTGGCCTGAACTCTGGATTTTTGCAATAAGCTTGGTCTCTTACAAGCAACTAAAGAAATGTGGTTAGGTATAATGGGTGTAAAAGTACCCTTAACGAAGCCGAAAGGCACTTGCTCTCCCCGTCAGAGTGATCATTTTTTTTGTTCTAGACCTGGAGAACCTACTAGTTCCGTAGATATTGGGGGTCAAAAGTCAAAATTTTTACGAACAAGTTTTTAATATAATAAATTCCATTTATAATTTATATTAAATTCCTTCACGACCTTACTATTCAACGCATCCATCAGCACAATGTTCTGAGTGCGTTACATTGAGTCCTACCGTAAAACGTGATTTTTTACTCAAAAAAAAGTTCCCCAGCAATAATTTTTGCGTAACTACTAAGTTTGATGTCCAGAATGTTTGGTTGACGGCTTCGGCTTCGTGAAGGGTCCTTTTACACCCTGTAGGTATTGTCCTGTACCTAACCAGACCTCTGCCGACCCCTTCGAGAAATACAGGCGTGATAGTATGTTCACTTTATTGATTTAAGCCTTCTGTCTTCCCTACACAGCAACATTGATGTGGCAGCTACAAGTGCGATACGATTGATGCAAATATTGCCTCCACATTTCCAGCGAATGTACGATACTAACGTTGAACACTCAATTCTGAGAACTAGGTTTATTTTGTACCAGTGACAGACTGGCGGTTGTTTGATGTTTTTAATGGAAGCAATATTTTGATACAATATTTGGAAAACAAGATTGAACTTTATTCGACGGAAACGTATGTACATGGTAGTATCGCCAGTTTTCGGGGGTCAGGCAAAGTGCTATTAGGTTTTCCTATCAGGAATTTCTCAGTAGCAACCACGAAGTCTGGATATTTGCCCGGTTGATGGTAAAAGACTCGCTATGTATAAGACCCATGTAATATCGGTATTACAAGGGTCTTAAACATAGCTGGCAAAATGTGGGTGTACTATTAGGTACACCTCTGCCTAATCCTCGAGGAATATTGGCGTGATTTTATATGTTATGTTTTTTAAACTTGTTTGGGTGTTCATTGTAGACTACAACTGCCTTGCACCATAATTAATTGAAACTTATTTCCGTTTTCACTTCACACAACGCATCTTAATGAAAGCCTAAATATTAACTCTGTTGTAATTTCAGGTCTCAACGCCGAGCCGAGCCTTGGAAATCCAATAATCTGTCTTAGTTGTATCTTGTTTTGCCTAATGTTACTAAAAATTGCACTTACTGAGAATGTGCTTACGAATCGAATATTCGATTTTTATATAACACGGATGTCATGTATCAATTTGCTTGGGAGTTCTTTACAAAGACACTGTCATTTCTAAACTTTTATATTGTCTGAACAATAAAGCTTTATTTTGAGAATGAATATCCAAGAACTAGTATAAAAAATAGTATCACACAAAATAGTATCTTTAAGTCTAAAAATATCAAATAAAGGCCAAAGAGAGTTTATGTTTTCTGAAATGAAATGGAGTTGGACATCAGGATGAGCGAAAAGCGATGTCGCAGTGAAAACTACCGTCAGAATCGCAGCATTGTTCGCGAGTTTACAGGTATTTTGTTCATGGACAAAGGAAATGGAAATTCTGAACAAAACTCACTGATTAACCATCTCAACTACCCAACGGTCTCGACTCTGATGAATTGACTTTAACAGCAGATTATTAATTGAGGCTGAACAAGGATTTCTGAACTCTCCGTTAAAAGTTCAATTAAATTGAAAACTGAGAGCTCTGCAAGGGTGGCCTGACGGTAACGGAAGTGGTTTATGAATTATAGTTTGAGGGTTCGGACACCCGGCAGACACTTTACTCCGTATTAATTTATTGACCAATGTTTTCACAGTGAAGGAACACATTGAATGAAAATCGGCATGTCCTAGAACTGAAAACTCGAAGAAATGTGTCATCTACCGAACCGCACTGGGCTCGCGTATTGAAACAGCCCGCCATACATACATCGTCTATGGCTGGCTTTAAATTGGAACCAATTAAGTGTAAACGTCATTTTAGCTTAAGTGTTTTCAGCCATTCGTATGCCTTCTGCCCTGACTGGAGGTTTAGTAATAAGGCGAGTACAGGATTGCCTCGCTCAGCAGACGAAATACTCCAAGGTTGACTGACCTATTCAAATATTCCCATGCTCTTATTTTGCTTTCCTTTCCTACCAAGTGAAAACCCTTAGGGCCAGTTCACACGGCGCGTTGCGTTGCGTCGTCGCAACGCAATGTGCTACACTATGATTATTCGTATATAAAATGACGCAGCGACAGCGCTACGTCGACGCAACGCTGACGCAACGCGCCGTGTGGACCGGCTCTTACTGCTTATGGCTTCAATCTGTTATGTACGAAACTTTTCTTATTCTTTTATAGTTTATCAACGGTAGTCTAAACTTTACCTGGAAAAAACACGGCGATCTATCCAAAGTTTTCGCAGCCATTTTTTCGTCCAACTTTTCTCTTCATACAATGCTCTGAATATGTATGGATTTCTGTTCACTCACAATGTTATGTTACCCTAGAAAAGCTTTGGACTGACAATGTATTTTTTTCTTGTTTTCATACAGTTTTTTACCTTACTTAGGATCAAGAAGGAAATCGTCGAGGAAAAAGGTAATTTAGGAAACTATTTTCTTGTTTTATTTTTGACCTAGATACAAATGGACACAGGTAACTTATTAACCTATTATTTGGTTCTTTTCTAAGATAACAACCATCGAAAATATGTATAAAAAACCGACCATTCGTATAAGCTTGAAGGTACTTTGTTATTAAACTACATATTTACGGTTTTCATCAAGACATTGCTTCTTGCTAAATTTCATGATTCTAGGTCAACGGGAAGTACAGTCTATAAATTTTGATTCCCTTGAGAGTGTCGACATAATATACGTTTTTCGCGGTATAAACGGCGGTATCTTTTTTTACGTTAACTTAGAAGTTTGATTTTTTACACAGCTTCAACGGGCTGTAGACTTGAGTATATGGCTTTAATTTCAACTCGATATCTCCACGCGTTCCTGAGATAAAGAGTATTTACAGAGAGACGGACGGACAGGCAGACAGACAGACGGACGGATAAGCCGACAGACAGACCGACAACAATGTGATCCTATAAGGGTTCCTTTTTTTGCTTTTGAGGTACGGAATCCTAAAAAGGAAAGTATTTTATTTAGAGCACGCACAGGAAATACAAACAATAAAAAACAAGCTCTTAAACTAACTCGGCTGGCTGGCTGTAGTTTGAAGCAGTAAACGGTGGGCCTTTAGGGAGACTATCTTATGGAACTTTGATATTGGAAAAGTGCTTATTGAAATCCTAATAGGAATTTCTCCTGTATCGTGAGTTTGTTTACAAACATTTAAGCTCACATATACAAACAGATACAAATATTTCGATCGACCCCGCGACACGCAGCGCAGCAATCAATCGCTCAGCCACTTACGACCAAAGAAAACACAGAAACGGACAGTAAAAACTTTTGGTAAAACTAGATTAGTACAGTAGGCCGCGGTTCAGTCACTTTGAACTTGAGCTGGCCAGCATAGAGCGGAATTTCAGTAGAATAAGAGGCCTCAAATAACTGATATTGCTGACTGACATGCTGTCTACTATACCTACTGATGTTATCACTATGGAGGTAAAAATATTTCATGTAACACTGTAATTTCCCTAGCTACAGAATGCAATTTATGTTAGACACTACATTGATTAATCAAGTAGTTGTGCAAAATTGCATTATGATATCTCTAAGAAACAGCCATAATACTTAAAGCAATTAGAGGAAGTTCGTTACAGTTTGGGTCACTTAAACCAGTAAAATATTTGCTTAGGGAAAGCTTAGCTGGACATCTGCCGTCTTCTGAATATCATTAACCATTAACTACAACGTTCCGACGAGGTTTATCACAAATTAAATTCTTGTTTTATATTTGTGCGTCATTTTATTACGTAAGACATCGTTTAAATGGCGTTGATCTGAACGATATTTTGCAGTATAGTTTTGGAATCAGTTGGCAGTTCTATATTGCATTTGTTTTTAAGCGTACGGAAATTGAGTAACTAACTTATGATACCAACTTTTTACCACAAAACATTTTTACAGGACAGCGCCGTGTGAACGGCCGCTAAGGGCCAAAAATACACTATCACACTATGAAAATATTAGTTTATATGAAAATATATTCTAATTTTGATAGTACCTTTTGAGAACAGGTCCATAAATAAGGGAGTGTGCAGGACTGCTGAAGATTGATGTAGGTAGATCTGAATTTAAGAACAAAATGCATCTTCAGAACTAAATGAAATTGTTTAGGTAATGTTACTATTAATTGAATAGTTACGAGTAGGTTTTGAGAAAGTAATTGCCGGTTTCTGAATAGACTAATTGTTAAGATTTGTCAAACTCTACATAAGTTTAAAATTTTGAATTTCGAGTGCTGAATTACAGCGAAGACATCCGCTTTGGGTTTACTCAAATACACTAATCAGGAATTGGCAGTATGAATACTGTTGTTATACTTTTACAAAAGGATTGTTAATTACAAGTAGCAGTAATTACTCATCAGTAAACATTTTTATCGGCTTTTTAATTACCCATTTACCTCTAATGTTGTTTTTGAAATAGTTATAGCAATTCCAACTCAGTTAGTTCTAACAGGTACACCAATTAACATTTTATGTACAGTGTGATGTCGTAAAAATGAACCACATAAAAATGTTTTGATAGATACTGTGCATATGTATGGTATGCATATGTGGGTATAGGTGGCTATAGATAGCTATTGCCGCGACTCATAAATGAAAGACGTATCAGATATTCATTCGTTCTAGGAAAATTACTTTTTTATGTCTAGACTCTAGACCGACGTTGTCAGCTGTGACAGCTCACCTTTTCTTACTTATTCCTAATGGGTAAATAATGTAGTAAAACTTCTCAGACGGATTTGCTCTCACCAGACTTGCAATTAGATTGACGTACGCCCACGTATGCATGTTTCTAAGATAAGAGCAAAATTATATTTGGTTGAAATCGACCGGTGTTACCTACACTTTGCCAATATGAATAGGCTCTACACACTAACACACACACAACTAATGAATATCTGATACGTCTTTCATTTATGACTCGCGGCGATACCTATCTATGGCAACCTATACCCATTGAAATGTTAACATACATATTAAACAACATGCCATTAATATGCACAGTATCTGTCAAAATATTTTAATTTATTATTTATTTATTTATTTTACTATTTTTTTTTTTATTTTTTTTATTTTTTTTTTTATTATTATTTTTTTTTTTTTATGTCGTTGGAATAATTTATTTAATTTACATAGTGTGGATACCTTCTCTTATGTCCATTTCTTTGGCAAGCCCTACAGCCTATACGGCTGGACGGTTTTTGACATATGAGGTGTCGTTGAATTCGTCACAATTGTGGAAGTGACATAGACTATATAAAAAATAAAAAAAAAAGATGGAAGCCGGCGAGGCAAAGAATATAAAATTGTCAAAATGGAAGCTCCCACTTTTGTTTCATTTAAAATGTGCTTGTTTTTTGCTTTGCAGTTCATTATTTTTAGGCAGTCGGGTTTTTTTGTTTTTTTTTTACCCTTGAATTCTACTGTGTTTATTTACTCTACATTTACTACACGTGGTTTTAGGGATCATATTTGAAATTAAGACAAGGACCTAACTTTGTAACCTTAAGATATTTATTTAGGACAGAATTTGAGCTACGAGAGAACTTGAAAACTGCTTGATAACTTATTTTGTGTAACATACCCAGTTAGTTTAGGTAAGTAAAGTAAATAAGTTTTCAATAACGTAATTTGTTAGGTACATCATGGTTCTATTCCCCGAAGGGTAAAACAGAGGTGTACCTACGAGCCTATTGCCATCAACCGGGCACAAATCTAGGCAATTTTTGACAAGTATCTCGATGTAATTTCGAAAATTGCTGTACATTGATGTACAGGCGGTCGCTCCATGTAAAATGCTGAAATTCAGCTGCATCTAACCAGGATGCAGCTGAATTTCCGGTAGCCAACCATTTGCTCGATCGTGTACTTTTGTTACAAGTAACTAATAATAGAAGCCAGGCCTCATGGTCTAACGGTGGAGCACACCGTGGAGGTCTGCTCCACCCGGGCGGAGCACCGCCGTGTCCTCGTAGCGGCGATTGGCGGCGGCGACCTCTCGCGTCCGGCCCTGGTTCAAGCCATGGTCCGGGGTGAGAGGGAATGGGAAGCCGTCACCCCCTTCTGCGAATGCATCATCATGAGTCATGCTAGCGAAGGAGGTGGCGGAACGTGAGAGGGAGAGAACCTCACGTCCTAGTCGCCGCCACGTGGTGGCTCTCGGCCACCGTAGGCGCGGGCCTGTGGACGGTGAGTAATGGGCTAGCTCGCCGTCCATCCGTCTTATGACGACAGGCCGTGTCGATGGCGAGTTCGTGTTCCACGCGCGCCTCAAAGAGATGTCAGCAAACAGGAGGGGCCCACAAGGGCCGATGCCTGCCAGGGCTGCGGGACTGTTCGAAAGAGATATCGCGGCCCTGGAACACAAAGAGCAAAAGAAGGAACATGGATGGGTTTTAGTCAGTAAAAGTCTGACACTCCCTTCCGCTCCGCCCAGAGCGGGAGGAGTTATTTGATGATTTCCCATCACAAAAAAGAGGGCTCATGCTCCATAAAACAACCACTGCAAAGGAGTTCCCTGATCTGAAAGCTACCTACTCAATAAATTATGAATCATCAATGACTTGAAGTCAAGGAAGGAAGGAAATAAACACATAAACTGGAACATTATCATTATCATGCGATTATAAAAGAACCAATGACGGAATCGCAAGGCTACTTTTGATAAAAAAATTAAAATATATAAAATACGCCCCGCATGCTCTTATCTCACACGATTCGCGTAAATTGTACGCGGAATATCCTCGCGGATAAAAATAATTTTATTTCATTCATTATACAAAGAGCAATGTCCGTTTTCCTGCACATTACTCGGAAACTGATGAACACTTGTTCAGGAATGTTTTGTCTGGACGACTTTTAGCTCAGTCGTCTGAATGCAAATATTATTTTGGGAAATTGACATCATTCGCCGCTATTTGATATACAGGGTGGAAGGGACACCAACGCTAAAATGGCTATCACGTGTTCAGTACATCGATTTGAATAGAAATTTATCGTCGGTTATTTAAAAAAAACAGCTGCTTAATTCCTACAAAACTGCAATACTTACACGGTCAAAATGTATGGAACAAGTTAAATGTTCTATGTTGTTCTATGTTAGGGATTTTGGTTTCCGCACTTAGTCCCTAAAGTGGACCATTGTGCGTGAGCCATGGTGGCCGTTACTTCAACCAGCCCACCTCCCTCCAGAAGTGGATCATACTTCCCGGTCTTCTCAGGGCATCCGCAAGAGATCTTGGTATCCCAAAAGTCTCCTCGCGGATCTGGGTGACGCCAGTGCACTCGAGGAGTACGTGCGCTACCGTTTCCTCCGCCTCCATGCACGCCCTGCACAAGGGACTGTCAGTGATAACTAGGGTGTGGAAGTGTTTGTTTAGTGATCAGTGTCCAGTGATGGTCCTCGCCACCAGTCGCAGGCTATTTCTGTCCAGACACAGAAGGCGCTTGGTCAACTTTCTATCCGGGAATGGCATAGCTTCCTTGGATTGCCTACACCCTGGTGTCGAGGTCCACCACTTCTCCGCTTGTGTTTGAGTGTGATCCTTTAATAAACTTCTTAGCTGCTTGAAGGGAATGATCACAATGGGTTCGGGTCCGAAGGCTTTTGTGCTGGATCCTCTTCTGGCGAGTTCATTAGCTACATCGTTACCAAGTGATCTACTGTGTCCTTTGACCCATTGTAGTGTCACCGTGTTGCGGTTTAGTACCGTAACTCGTTCTAGGGCATTTTGGAATTCTAGTATTAGTCTCGACGTGATCTGGTTTCTCTTTAAGGATTGGAGGACTGAGGCACTGTCGGAAAGTATACGAATAAGGGTATCCGTAACTTTTCTGGCCTCTATGGTATGTGCTGCTTGGATAATGCCTACGCACTCCGCTTGATATACAGAGTTGAGCATTCCCAGGGGTCTGGATATTTTGATGTTTAGGTCGTCGGAGAAGACTCCGACACCTGCCCCATCGTCGGTTTTCCATCCATCTGTGTAGATCCTTAGCTCTTTTGGACCTGAGTAGTCACACATCTCCGCTGTGAGCTCTATGTTGTAGTGCTTTTGGAAGCAGTGGGTCTTCAGGGTTCTGTCGCAGGGTGATGTCATCATGAGCTGTTGTTTCATTGCATCGTCTGTTATGCGCGTATGTTTCATTCTGGAATCCTTACTTAGGGTGCCGGATACTTCGAGCCTGAAGGTCGCTAGGGCCGCCTCCTCTCTTACGACGAGGTGTAGAGGTGGTAATCCCAGCATTACCTGGTCATGTCATGGTCACTAACATTAGCATTAACACTAGACTAGTGTTAATAATAATGTATGAAACAACTTTTTATTTTTTTAGCCTCAACTGTCCCACTCCATGGCAAAGCCCTCTCAGCGTTCCGTTTTTTTTTAAATGACCGATGAAAAATTTCTATGTGCCCCCCCCCCCCCCCCCCCCCCCGCCTAACATTGAAATTTTTCAGGTCCAGAATGATGTTCTGAATACGTGGTAACAGTTTTAGTGTCGGTGTCCTTTCACCTTGTATAAAGCCAAGAATGCGATAACTCATACCCATCATTTCATCAATCAGAAGTTGTAAGATTTTTGCACACTTTTCGCAAGATGACTGACGTTGTCTTTGTCTCTTAACAACCAGTTATTTATCCTGAACCAAAAAGCACAAACTCGAAGTTTATGCTAAACCTACACATTTATTAATGTTAAACTCTATATTATTACACCAAGTCTTGTTAGTGTAATAATATGATTATGTATAGAATATGGTCTTGATTTTATGATGGATTGCTGAAACAGAGTCCCGGGAGGCACAAGAAGCGTTGCCTAGATGGATTGAATATTCAAAGACGGATAACAACCTGACCATTAAGGTTGAAAGTATAATAAAAGCTTGATAAAATTTTGATAATTTTGATGTTCACTAAACTTTTAAGGAAGACAGCAAAATAATTTATGCATAACCAGTAAACTGTCTATTAGTTAAGCTCCAACTGATTGATTAAGACAGGTGTAGATGAATCTTGGAATTTTATTTACTCATTTAGGATTTTAAACAAATTATGTACACAAATCATGAGAAATAAATAATGGACGACAAAAGTATCACGTAGGTGTACTCCTTCACTTATAGGAAACCAAAGCATGCATAATTGAATTCAGAACTAAGCTAACAAAGTTATAATACGAGAAAAGTTATTGAAGTATAAGAGAAGCGAAATAATCTTCACTGTACCTAAGTAAGTGATTGTAAGAGTGGCCTCCAAAACAAAGGTTCAACTGTTTTAGACTAACCGACACACTTACATATATATCTACCCTATGTAGAATAGACACATCTCTATATACTTATACAAAGTGACATTTATTTTATTTTCATCATCTTCGACATCTTGAGAGGAGGAGGCGGAGATCAGTCAAATAATAACAGCCGCTCGGGACGATCTGTGGGATAAGCCGTGCCTCGTAAAGCACGTTAAGCTGTTTGGTGGTCCCGGCTGTCATTTGTAGATCTTTGACAGTCGTTATCGTTACAGGTAGTCAGTGGCCCGAAAGTCTGACCGTATCATACCAGTTTTACCAAGGGGTGTCGTATTACCTAGTACTAACTGAGTTGTGGAGGTCAGATAGACAGTCACTCCATGTACTATATAGGTATTCAGCTGCATCTAGTTAGACTGGAAGTCGACCCCAACATAGTCGAGAAAAGGCTAGGCAGATGACGACGATGTTCGACATCTTGCCATAGAATACTATCTAGAACCTGTAATTTTATCTTTTGTTTATGCAGTGGTCATGCTACACGTGTTCATGGGGAAGTGGTGATTAAAAGAATTCTCAAACACATTTATATTTTTTTAAAGTTCTTAAGCTGACCAAGATCATACGCTGGCCTATTTACCCCAACAGCAGCCTCATGGATATAAGAATATTGCTACAATTACTTACTGTTCACTTCTGACCAGTTCGTCTGGGAATAGAACATCGACCACATGTCCAATTTGCTTTAACAAACAATAAAGGACACGAAATAAAAACCTCCACCTTTCTCGCTCAGCCTAACTCTTTGAATACAAGTGATTTTGTTTAAGACCATCTTTTGCCCGCGGCTTCACCTGCGTGTAAGTCGGAAATTATTCCACGGGATCATGCTACCGGGATGGAAAGTAATCTATGTCCTCACCTAGGTCATGAACTCAACGCGTGCCAAATTGTATCTAAATCGCAGGGATTTGGATGCAATTTGGACGCCTTGGATGAAAATGAATTATGGAGAAACAGCGTACCTAATGTCCTTTTGTGCGTTTCCACCTGCACTTTAGGCCGATGCAAATACTAACGCTATCAAGGAGGCAGAGTTCTGAGAGACGAAAGGGAAGGTAAGAGACAGACATACCGACAGATGGACAGACTTACTTTCGCATTTGTAATATAAGTATGAAGTATGAATATCCATATAAGGCGACACATCTGACATCAAAGGTTTTATTCTTCAGAAATAAAAAGAAAATGGGACTTTTTTACAAGAATAAAATTATACAAGGTATAATGCCAACGTATAATGAGAAGGCCGGGATTTTGAACTTCGAACCTTATTGGCTCGTCCAAACGCAATTCTTTATTCACACAATTTTCTTTGATCTGTCCCTTTTTTGTAAAAATGTTGTAAAGTAATACAATAAAGGCTCTTTCGTGGTGCTGTGTGAGTTAAGTATCAATTGAGAAGCTGGAGATAGTCATTCTTATGGTAATTGAGGTTTTAGATGAACCCGTGATGATGTTAATGGGGGCGAGTGTTTAACATCAGGGTGGGGCGGAACACATTGCGAAAATGACTTTCGTACATTTTGTATGGACCATCGCACACCAGGCGCGGTGCACTGATGAACTTTTTTGTGCGATGCGACTCGATGCTGTTTGTACCATGTTGTACCATGACCCCTTCCTCTCACAGATATCAGGTCTGTATCCCAGCAGTAGGAACGATTTATGCCTGATAATACCTAGAGCAATTGGTAACTTTTAACAAGTATAACATAACATCACGCCTGTAATCCCCGAAGGGTTAGGCAGAGGTGTACCTAATAGTAGTATACTCACATTATCACTACGTAATAGTATACTCACATTTCGCCAGTTATGTTTAAGTCCCTTGTAGTAGAGGGCGAGTTTATAACACAAATAAATTTCGTAAAAATTTAAATTATATTCCTGCTAAAAAAATTAATAACGCTTTGCCCAACCTGGGAATCGTCTATCAGGACTTCATGCTCAGTAGTCGCGCTTGCGACCAATAGGCTAACGTGGTAGTCAGGTCAGTTTTAACGACAAGTTTTCACTTATATGATGCCCTTATCCTTATCCCAAAGTCCTAAGCTAAGGAACACTACTGAATATAAACCCTTACTTGAGATAGAAACTGGAATCCTGAAACCTAAGCTAATCCTTGTAACCTTGTTACGTTTGGTGTTATCTCAAGTTAGTTAAGATAACAGTATCAACTACTGTATAACAAATAAGTACATAATCTAAATAACGGAGACTGTTTAGAAATTAGTAGTGCTGTCTGTGTAGTTAGTGTGTTCAGTACCTACTTTTGTGTCTAGAGCTTGACCAGGGAAGTACTGGTGTAATACCAGTACTTCTCTGGTCAAGCTCGCATTAGGAGTATAGTGGACCTCGTGCTCGTGCCCTTTTTTATGATGGGAAATCATCTAATGACTCCTCCCGCTCTGGGCACAGCGGAAGGGAGTGTCAGACTTTTACTGACTAAAACCCATCCATGTTCCTTCTTTTAAGTTCCAGGGCTGCGGTATCTCTTTCGAACAGTCCCGCAGCCCTGGCGTGCTTAGTCACCCTAAGGTTGAAAATCACTCGCACGTCATAAAACGCTAAGAAGGCCTAAGCATGGCAAGCATCGGTCGCTAATCGCATAATCATTTCGCAGTCCCATACTTTCATTCATTCACATTCATCATCATCATTCGTTCATCATTTAATTTTTGACTTTTCCAACGTACGTATAGCTGTTAGAAGTTCATTTTGTTTAGGCCCTAAAGTCATAAGTCTAAATGTGGGAATTATTGTCATAAGGGTTATGAGGTCGACTTTGCGTATTTCTAAGGCCGAATATCATAGCTGCGTTATTATTAATATTGTTTTAGAGTTTACATTGCGTTGTCTTTTGAGGTTTAAGAAGGGTCTTATAGTGACTGTCACGAATCTGTTTTTTTCAAACGTCTCAATATTTTTCTCTCTTCGACCGTCTAAGCTAAATCTTTTTGTTCAACTCTTTACATATTAAAATAAATGTTATTTACCTTTCTGATCCCAAAAAGCTTAGTATTTAGCCCTTCCAGTAACACGGGTTTTATTTAAAGATAGCTATTTTAAGTTATCTCTCTAAGGGATAAAGCTATCCTAGATTTTAAAATAACATCTTGCAACTATTCCATTCGTCTTCTGCAGTTCTCCCTAGAGGCGGAGGTCAATAATCTCGTGATAAAAGTAGAATGACGTTCAATTTGAAAAATCGGACTTTAACAATTTTGCACTTTAACGCGATGGAAATAACTCGATGAAACTGTTGGAAATAAAATCAGAAAGTGGTAAAAGTGGTGGTGGTTTGGTAATGGTAAATAACGACGTCTAAAGGCAGTTGAAACAATGGCCATATTTCTAAAATTATTATTATGTGCAAATGATACGATATTGCTCAAAATATTAAAAAAATATCGAAGGCACAAGCAAGAGAGATGATAGACGCTACTGAAAGTGCCTAACTCATCGCCAAATTTGAGGCTGAATCAATTTAGATAATCTAAATTAGATTGCCATCGACACGCTAACAAGAAGATTGATGATCTGAATAAGAAGCCGATACCTAAAGCATTGATGTTCAAGCATTGTTAGAAGATGAATAATAATTCGGTGAACGAAATCTTTAGAATTTCCTAACATAGTAAAGGTTATAAGTTGACAACAAACCAAATCCAATAAAGCTTTTATAGCGAATAAAATCTAGGGAAGCGCTAAATTCTCGGGTCAAGCCATAAGTCTTATCCTGAATTTTGCATAGACACGCATAGTTTTATGTGTCCCAGTAAAGATAAGAGGAACAGTAATAAAATGGTAAGAAAAGCTTATTACAAGAATAGCACTAAAATCGAAGATTTTAACACTACCTCCATAGGTAAGCACATAAATCCGAGGCCATGTGCTTTCATGGGCCTCGGACGCGTCTGGGACCACGTGGTGGCTCTCGGCCACCGTAGGCGCGGGCCTGTGGACGCTGAGTAATGGGCTAGCTCGCCGTCCCGTCTTATGACGACAGGCCGTGTCAGCGGCGCGTTCGTGTTCCACGCGCGCCTCAAAGAGAAGTCAGCAAACAGGAGGGGCCCGCAAGGGCCTGCCAGGGCTGCGGGACTGCTCAAAAGAGATACCGCGGCCCTGGAACACAAAGGGCAAAAGAAGGAACATGGATGGGTTTTAGTCAGTAAAAGTCTGACACTCCCTTCCCTTCCTTCCGCCCAGAGCGGGAGGAGTCATTTGATGATTTCTCATCCCAAAAAAAAGGTAAGCACATAAAAGTTTTAGACTTTATTTCTGTAGCTCATAATGTTCTTTCTTTTCAAGAAAATTTAATTACGTCAAAACTTTATTATCTTCAAAATTCGAACAAAACAGAGAATAGGATTCCATTATGATTATGCTTCATATAAATCTATGTGTCTGGCACCTATCACTCACACTACATACATGAGTACCTACCTACCTACATTTGATGTCTTCAAAAGTACATTGTAGGATATAATTTTATTTTGTACAACGGCAATGTTTTTCAATTCAATCCAAGATTTATTCGGTAGACTTTTTACGACGTTCGATTCCAGCTTATTATTTACGAGTTTATTACTCTTCCATTATATTCACGCCACAGAAACAATACCAAATATCGTAAATTTTATGCCACGAAGGTCAAATGTTTGGATATAAATACTCCTTTTTTTTGATGGATTGTGGTTGTACTAATTTACGACCAAAACAATGAAAACGTAGCCGAAAAGTCTGAAATTCAATCAATTATTTGAAAACAAGAACATTGGAAATATTTCCTACAGTATTCAAAAGGAATCTTATTGATATTCAGTGTGGGCGGAGTTGGAAGAAATAAAACATTTTGTATCAAAAACTTGTTTGGGCAAATAAATATTTATACTGAAAACATTTCTGGCATAATTTTATAATGTTGCCTCAGCATTTTCCAAATAAATGAGACCTATACCCATTAGTATGTAGACCTCTTCAGGTAGTCTACTCAACCAATCAATTGTCAGTATATTTTCAGTATTTTCACCGTTTTAATAGAAAGTTTAAAATAAATACTATTAAGTAAAACCTGTTCCGGTGAAGATTGAAGAAATGTGAAATTTTTCTACAAATGCTGGGACACTTAATATCGTGTCTTGCGAGTCCTGTTGTCTGCACGTTACAGGAACTAATGGACTTTATAGAACGTCCCTAACTCGTCGCTAAAATCTGGTTTCTATTGAGATTGCCATCAATACCCTAAGAAGAAGAAAATTAGTAACTTTTAACACCTCAAAAGGCGATGATAAGCCATACAAATATTTTAAAGGAAAATGTAGGCTTTCAGAAAACGTTTTAATCCAATTTTTCACGTGAAGAACTTATTCAGAACAGTTAGGGGAGACGAAAATGGGAAAAATGCCTCCGTTTTCCACCTGAACGATTAATAAATCAAAACGTTTGATTTACAATCGGGGAACTTCGTAAATCCCGATCTTCTGTCGGTTTTTCCTTAAAAGTTTTACAGGAAAATTCGAATGCAGTTTACTGTGATTATGCAAAGTATGTTATAATTTATCGGATTTGTTTAAGTGTTTTTCTGTTGCTGTGGAAACTTGGGTCTATTGACAAGAAAGCTGTGAATATGTGTTTAAATAATCGAATCTGGCATACCTCTAGCAACTGGCTTATTTATTTAATTCCCGCTTTTGTCTTCGTCTTGTCGTGTCTCAAGGGATCATACTACCGGAATTTAAGTTCATAATTATCCCGTGTGTATCTCAAGAGGAGCTCGTGGCTAAATAATAACAGCTCGGGGTCGATCTTCAGGTTAAGCCGTGCTTGCTAAGGTTGGTCCGTGGATGGGTGACCAGACCTTAAATACCGAGTTTCGGTATTGACAGTCGTTAAGTAGTCATTATCCCGAAAGTCTGACAACCAGTCTTACCAAGTGTCAAATTAAATACTGGTATTCAGCTGCATTCCGACCCCAACGTAGTTGGGAAAAGACTAGGCAGATGATCCCGTGTGTATGGAAACGTGCAGTCGTTCAGGCATGAAAAGGTACCTAACAGTCTTACAGTTCCTTTTGCATTTATGCTTTTAAGTAAGTATGGGAATATGAGTGATGGCTTTCAACTCATACCTTCCACAAAAAAATACCGAATTTACGTACTCCCAAATTATACCAACATCACAAAACAAACTTCTTTTAGCACAACACAATACACGTCATCTGTCATTAGGGTATTGACCTCCACTACGGTTTCTTTAACAAAATAGTGCGAACATGAATAGACCTCTGATTAATGTTACTCATCTACTTGATGTCGCTCACGTTCTATTACCTTGATTATAAGTACCTAAATAGTACCTACATACAGCGGTCAAGTGGGAGTTTGACGTTGGAAAAAAGGATTCATACTAAAAAGTGTTTGAACGAACAGCATCGTTAGTGCACTTAATGCAGAATCTATAAATAAAAAAGTTACTAGAACTATCTACTTACTTAAAGTAGATAGTTCTAGTAACTTTTTTTGTGCTGAAACCTTGCCTAGTAACCGTCTACAGGTTTGGTATGGACTAATTGCGGACACGATGCAAGACACTGACACCTCCATACAAATAATTACTGAGGTGTATCTATCAATGGCATCGTCCCGTGTCCGCAGCCGGTCCACACTTCGTCTGGAGTTCGAGAGAGTATCCGTTATTTGGTTCTGTCTAAACTTGAATTACTTTCTTTACGAAAGTAGCTATTAGTAAGCGTTAAAAATAGGTTCTAACAGTGATCTTAGAACAACCAGTAATTAGTAAAACTGAAACTTTCTAACAACTGTCGAGTCACATAACTCCGGGCTGTCAAAACTTAAATTATGTTCTGAAAGAACTAGGCAACATCGAAAATGAGTTTTTATAAAGGTTCCAAAAGAAGGTCGGTAAAGAACTTTGAACAGATGAATGGCCAAGTAATGACTTTAAGTTAAAATACTTGCTCGTTTTAACTAACACTAGGCGAGTTTAAAGTAAACGTGTAAATAAAAACGCTATTTTAGATTTTCAAAAGTCGGCTCAGCGTTGAAAGTTGGAATTCCAACAGCGCATTGATGTTTAAGCATTTGTTACTTAGATGTCGCTTATATTACTATTGATGAAAATGAGCATTGGCTTTTATTACTTTACGGAACTCTATTGACTAATGTGTCGTGTCTCAATAGATATACATATACATACCTACAGTTCTCCAATAATGTGATTATTGACCTGTGGTTTAACGTGCCCTTAAGCATTGGTTATTGTCCTTCAGAAGTACCTGTGGTGTGGAAGTATCTTTTTTGTACATAACACTAACGGTACATAATTACAAACTTGCTCCCGGTGACTGTGATGTTGAACTTATAACTAAACATAGTTTGGCATGTAGAATTATGATGAAGAATTACAGAGTTTTGATTAAAAATATCTTGCAATGTAAAGAAATACAAAATTCCACTGCAGCTACTTATTGTCAGGGAAATTCGATGACCAGTTTGACTTAATATGTACTAACAGGTAGGTAGTATGTTTATTTAATACTGAACCTCGTATCAGGCTACTTACAGCCTGATATAGACATGTTTAAGAGTTAGCGAGGATTTATTCTACGGCCTCTTACTAAAGTCCCGTTTTGCCACATTACCCTCTTTTTAGGAACACCTTTTCTTCCAATAGGATCTTTATAAGATTAATTGAACCAATCCCGATAGCTTACCGGGTCGTCAACCCCGAAACTCTAATCAGCCAATGTTCTTTCCCGGGAAAAAATGGCGGAAATGTCAAAGAATTGGGAACAAAGCAAACGTTTTAAGCAGGTAAGTGAATTTCGACAAGTGGTTAGCAAATATCTGTTATCACTGTTCTGGCCGACTCATATGTTAATTTGATAGGCGCCTACGTACATGCTGATAAGATAGCCGTGTCAGATGCACTGTCAAATCTATATTGAGGTGTCATGGCGGATTCCATACGTAACAAGTGTTAAAAGCTTCTGGTGCCGGGCGGTAACAATACTGTTGAGATACAGTTACTTGTCTTTAGGAAAGAAAGAGAGAACTGAGTCTTCATTAGAAAGAACTGGAAACGGGACCGAAATAGGAATGACTGAGAGAGATATCACGAAATTGTTAGATTAGTTCTGCCAAGTAAGAAAAAGTTAGAAGACCTACTCGTACAACATTTATTGATGGAATGTGCCCAATATGAGTCCAGTAGAAATCATTTAGTAAGGTCCCTGAACTTGAACAGAACTGATGTAGGCATGTTTCATAAAATTCTATCACAACCAAATGGCGATAATGCGAAGGGTTTGTTTAAATTCATGGCCCACGTCTTGTAAACGTATGTAAATTGTAAGTAAGTAAATTGCTTAGGATACGATGGGACTTAAATACGCTATGCGTAAAAGCCCCATAAAAAAAGATGTATAAATATTTCGTTTTGCACTGGTTTGGTCTAAAAATTTATCGCTCAAATGAGTAGGTTTTCGTTTCAGGTTCTATCCAACCAAAATATTTGCCTATAGGGGTAAATTGGCTTTTCAAATACACTTTTACCGTCTCTAGATTTCTCACTGGGGCCACCAAAATGTAAAACAGATATTCAACAGTCTCTTTTGAACTAGAAAATTATGCGTGTTTATTTGATTGTGTAAAAATCGAGAACTGCTGAACAAACTGATACACGTGGACTTGTGGGACAAGTAGAATAAAATTTAGAAATACTGAGTTGCGTTACGAAACATCGTCTCGTGTGACAAAAAAGCCTGGACAATGTGGACTGGGCTGATGTATTTAGGCATATTTCTTTATTACTAATAAAAAATCCTTTCATCTTTATACATGGACTTCCATTTTGTTAGGCTTTTATCGCATAGCCTCACATATTATTAAAAGTTTCTCCAACTTTACGACTTTCTGTTAGATACTAAAACTTAACTCATTTTCTGAATGCAGTTTACACGTCTCATAACAACGGAATGGACTGTAAAAATATGAAATGGTACAAAATTGCAATGATGTCTTGTAAAATGGTTCAAATAAAAGACGAGATGAAAAGCTGTTGTTTATTTGAACGTAAAATTGATTTGAAGGTGCTGTCGCAAATTGAAACTTTTTTGTTTACTCAATGTAATTCTAAGGAAAGCCTTAACAATAAAGTTGTCACGTTTTGTTGACATCCAGTACATTTGGCTGGTTTCTTGAGCCGTTAGGCAATGAGACGTGGGAGCATTCAAGGAAATTGCGTGCTTAACTGATATGCAAAAGAGAATATTTTATCGTATCTATTACGTAGTCCATAGTTTTTACATTGTTTTTCACATTCGGTTTGTTTGTCTGGTTCTGAGTCGGAGAAAATTCGATGATGACGTACATTTTGTCTTACGGTCCAGCATTTGACCGCTTTTCTTTTCTTTTCTTATTCTTTAGATGTCTGCAGTCTATATAGCTTATTTCCTAAGAAGCGTTGGAAGGCATCATTCAAGGTGGACCGATATCCTGCTGATGACCGCGAAAACCATTGGATGTGAGAAACACGGTACTGGGCGATGTGACAATGCTTCTAGTAGTGGACGTCTTTCGGGATAAAAGACGATTATGGCGATAGCTTGTTTAGCTTCTGTTGGTAGCTATAAAAAGACTGACGTCGTGATAGAACTAATTTGAACAGTGTTTCTAATGTTGCACACATCAAGACAGCGGATAATTAACAATCTACACAAACAAAACATACCGTTTTGCGATTGATGGCGCTTTCAGCGCTTGTCATTTCAACTTGAGTGCTACGCACTTATACTTCATGTACCTATTAGCCATAAAATTTCATGCATCACTTCGTTCATAATGTTCATAGTTTTAACCCACTAATAGAGAAAGTCATAATTATATGGAACTTAGTCAATGAGCGGTTGCAATTAATGTAGTAAATCATAATAATATTGTAAACTTCTCAGGAGGTAATACATCGTAATAACTTTGGTTACCGCGACCGCATTGGTTTCATGACGATTTTCATTATTTTAAGGTCGGACTTACAATCACAATCCAATGGATTTGTCGACGGCATTATTATTGCAATGAACATTGTTGAATTGTCATTGCAAAACTTATTTTTTTAGAAAACTTTTTTCTAGTTCCATCTGACACAATCGTTCTCAAAGGTACAATTAAACGAATTTATTGAGTCTATGAACTGTTTCAGACCAATTTAGAACTTTCACGTATCCTGGACCTTAAGATTTATTAGCTCCCTACGACAAGTAAAGACTATGCGGTTGTTTTCATGTCTTTTTACTTCGTTTGGAAAAATACTTGAAGCTGAAAAATTTTTTGCAGTATTGTTAGATGAATAAAAGAAAAGAAGGAAACTCATACTATGTCGGTATTTATAGTTATTATAAATGCTATAATAACTTTAAGTAGTATAACTTCGCCTTCAATTATTGTGTCAACACTAACGAATACACATGAGAAAATAATGGAGGTTTTAAAACTAGCTGTCAGCAAAGAAGGCTAGCCAGGTATAAGGTTCCCATTACCTACTCCCAGGCAAAACAATGTCCATTTTACGGCTAATTATATCCAAAGGCTGATGAGTACTTTCGTTTACTACCTAACAAGGTATAATGAGTATTTCGTCCCACATAAGTCTCATCTAGACAAGTCTGAAATAATAAGACGTCACTATCCATGCGTCATAATATACCCGAACGCTTTTAACATATGAAAGGACCCTAAACCCACGCGTTTATAGCCACAGTCCACCGAAGCTGCATAAGATCTCCAAATAAAACCTTTTGACTCGGAAAACCCACGCATTTTCGGAAGCTAGTTATTTTTGTACTGGCATACAACGCGTAGAAGACTGATGAACAATTAGTCAATGTTAGCTAAGTATATCCGTACCTGATTAATTGGTTCCCCAATTCGCCTGACTGTCTACCTAGTTGTACAGATTGTTTTTATTTATAGACGAGTAGATTTTAAATCGTATTTTGTGGAGTTTCGATTTTCTTCGGTGACGATATTCAAGAATATATTCCAGGATGTAGTAATACACCCGGGCTAAGTTGTTTATTTGGTGAAACTGTAATGAAAAACCATGATAAAATATTAGGAGTGCCATTACGAGTGAAAATAATTAGCTACGCGTTGAACTACAAACTCTGCTGACTAATTTTGAATAATTAAATTTAAATAGTACTTACCCAGTACATACCTACACAATTACGCAGTAGTGGTCGTCATCATCTAATGTTCTATTCTCATCGACTTACCGTCGGACCGATGATAATCGCCCGGCCCACACGGGCTCAAAAGACTTCAAAAGGTTATAAAGGTCATCACATAATGTTATCGCACACATTTGTCTGCCACATAATCTTCTCCCCAAGATTTATCTTCCTTACTTCCCGCTTGACTGTCTCATAGCTACTGAGATACATCGTTGAAGAGATTAATGAATTTCGGAGTTCAAAGGACGATCTTTTTGTTCGATGATTCCGTAAATTAGACGGGTGTTAATATTGTCTATCTACATCTATCATGTTGGTAGTAAGGTTAAAAATAGCAAAACAATTTAGCGTCAAAACAGCTCAAAAAAAAGTCTCATCTGGAGACTTCTGGAAGATTTACAAATTCCTAGAAGCAATACTTTACTTCCATGTAAGCCTCCAAGCTTGGCTTGCCCTTATAATCTTTTACTCTTCAAGGAGTTAGGGTTTCTGAACAGTGTGCTTGCCTCGCGGGCTTGCCATATTTTTGGCCCCTAGGCCACTGATTATTCCTACTTAGGTCACAAGCAAGACTGTTGCCTATAATTATCATTTGAAAAGAAAACCTCAGAAGAATTTGTTATCAACGGTTTTGTTTTGCGAGATACGTGCATCTCAACAAAGCAACTTTGGATTAATAGTGAATGCTATTTATTACTGCAAATTGATTTTAAAATTATTTTCACGTGTCAAAAGCTGCCGACTCCCTCATTGGTGCAGTGGTAAATATACTTAAGTCGGCAAAGCGTTATTGGGTTTTTCCATAAGGGGTTCCGCAGTAGCAGCCGCGCAGTCTGGATTTGGGCCCGAGTGGTATCAGGCTACATAGGGCCCCTCAGATATCGAGTAGAGAAATAATGTTGGGCGGGTCAAAAAAAAACCGTTTTCTTCTAAGAATGTTTAAATCTTCAGATAGAAAAATAATGAGTCTCGATAGGGCCGTTTGGGGAAACGTAATGTTGGATAGGGACATAGCTATAAATTTATTCTTAAAATCCACCTTAAAAATATGAATAAAGATTAAGACGAAAGTAACTTTATAGGCCTTTTGACAGAAACAAGTTACTTACGTCCTAAAAACTTAATAGCACTTCTGTATTCAGTGAGGTTATGGGCAATAAAAGTCACTAACTACAGATTTTTACAAACTCAGAAATTACTTGGGCTTTTATCACGATTATTATGAAGTTATAAATTAAAATATTCGTTGGATTACTGTTATTGATGCATATATCATGTGTTTTATTATCATTGGGAAAGTTATGATGTGTTGGTGAATGTTGTTTGTTGATAAATTGATTTTGTTGTTGTTGATGCGATTCGATGTGTGTTTGTTAGAAAATGTGAGGCGGGTCAGTGGTTTTTCGGTTCGTTTCGGTCGGGTCAATATTTATAGGGAAATTGATTTCGCGGTGCAAGCATCCGTAAGGACATTTGAGGTGCGGTCGAACTACTTGTTAGGGAAGACGATATCGTATGTATGATCTCTTTACTAAAACTAGGTAATTGACCTGTTATTCATTCATTTCAAATAAAAAATGTGTGTTCTAATGCCTATTGGATAGTACAAAAAGGTACTTTTAAAAATGTGTTCTTGTTAGAAAATGTCACCAGGTGGCGCTGAAGTAATAACTCTGTGTTATATAAAGTTATTTGAGCCAAATAATTTATACTACACGAGTTCTAGTTAGTTTGCTAGATACGAGGCTTACATATAATTATGTAGGTAACTACTTCTAACAATTATTTGTCTCACGAGACATAATTATAAACACTTATCTATATAACACAGCTGTCAATGAATATTAAGATTGATAGCGAAACTTATGTATTTTCCCTTATGCTATAATTAATCTCACTGGCCACTGAAACTCGAGACAGTAGTTCCCAAGTACCTATGTAAGAGCTAACTTGCCGGAATATAATGTACTAGCTTTTGCCCGCAGCTTCGCTCGCGTTAGTTTAGAATTTGACTACAATCAATTTGGGTTTGGACTCTGCTTGAAATTATATAATTCAATCATCATTTGAAAGACACGTGGCGCCATCTACTATCATAAGAACGTTATTGTGGTTTTCCTCGGGAACATTACTTTTTTCCAGGATGATAGGTAACCTATGTCCGTTGTATATAAATATAGTAAGGAAAGGATGTTACCCCGAAGATTAGGCAGAGGTATAGGTAACTGTAGTACACCCATATTTCGCCCGTTTTGTTTAAGCCCCATGTAAAACCTGGCGAGGCTATTGCCATAAGCCGGACACAAATCTAGACTGCTGTTGATAAATTCACGATGAAACACCCAATAATAGTTTTCCAGACCTAGAAACCGAAATCAGGATCTCATACTCAGCATTAACACGAACGGCCACTAGACCTACGAAGCGGTTAACCTAACCTAATTGATGTTACTATTCATCATCATCTGCCTAGCCTTTTCCCAACTGTATTGGGGTCCAACTATTATACTACCTAATTATCGAATGGACTTGCTTGTTTTGTGGCTGAGTCAGCGCTCGACCAGACAGACCTAAAAAGATGCCATCCCTTCATAAAGAACGAAGACGTGCAGATCGGCCGCACTTGGTGAGGTCCGCTAGGCATGGTAGGCTGATACCATTTGTCGGATGTGCTCAAATGTAGGTACACGGTAGTAGTAGAAACCGAACAAATGGTATTAATCCGTAGAAGTCTAAATATAACCCTCCGTTCTCCCCAGATGAAAGGCGAGGGTTTCTGAAATTGGTTCCTTAAAAAATCAATCGAACTAGTACAACGGCATTATCAAGCTGTTTTAAGCAACAAAAACGAGCAAGAGAACCAAAATTAATGTTCTGCAAAGTCGGTGGCTTACTCCACAATATGTCTGCCACGGGACTCGTTTTAAAGGGATTTTGTCGTCTACTTTTATTTACGTCAGGCGTAGAATGGCTATTTACAGACGATGATACGACACGCGATATTGCGCTATAACTTGACCAATGCAACTGAACGCGCTCTATGTTCTGTGTTAAGGGTTTTGGTTTCCAAACTTAGTCCTTAAAGTGAACCATTGTGCGTGAGCCTTGGAGGCAGTTACTCCAACCAGCCCACCTCCCTCCAGAAGCAGATCAAAGTTCCCGGTCTTTTCAGGACATCCGCAAGGGATCTTGGTGTTCCAAGAGTCTCCTCGCGGATCTGGGTGATGCTGGTGCACTCGACTCAACTGAACGCGTACATGAGCTGTTAGTGTTTATAATCCACAGCAACGAAGACACTGATAGTTCTGGAACCTACTGACCCTTCACAGTTACTTTGTTTTACTTCTAGTTAGGAAGCGCCAGGGTAGCCCGCGAAATTCTAATTTAATTACGTTTTTTCAATTTACAGGTTACACTTTGTGTTAAACAAAAAACTTGAATAAAATAAGAATCATCGAAATCAGTGCACAATTAGCAAAGATGTCACTGAACAAATACACAAATAAAAAACATTCAGACGAATGACAACCTCCTCCTTTTGGAAGTCGGTTAAAAAGAAAAATATTCCCGTGTTTAAATTGTTATCAATCCCAAGTTTTATAATTAATTGTTAACTGGAAATGGCGAAGGGCTCGCCCCCATCACATGGGATTTAATTTCGTCATTGTCAAACTGTGTGTGTAATGTTAACCAACACTTTTGTGCATGTTTCGGGGAATGTGAAACATGACAGCTATTGTTTTTTTGTTTTTGTGACCCACTTTTATTCTGCCCCGGCTAACGTGCGATAGAGCTATTAATGTATGAATGAGTAAACCAGCAGGTATGATGTATGTGTAAAAGTTTTCACACTTATATAAACACTACGTTACCCGCACGACTAGCATTACTGTCTCATAATAAATGTTACCCGTTATCGGCTGATATGTAAAAAAAAATCCATTAAAATAATAAAATAACACTGTCAGTCTGTTGCTTCTTTGCCTTAAATACTTTGGATGTGATTTATATGGATAGGGATTGACCATGATCATGGTTAGAACAAATACACTTTTACCCGGTAAAACGTTCCCGTAGGCGGATGTCAGTAATTATACTGACATCCCGCTTAAGCTGCAGGCTAGCTCGTAAATTCTTAATGCGGTGTTGGTCTGTAATCATAACCAAAATTATTGCAAGTCAAAGGATGTTAACCAGTTTCATAGGTTTGCTCGTTGTAAAATAAACAGATTGATTGCCTTCAAGTAGTTGCGGAAGTCGGTAACAACAAAACTTTTGGCAAAAGACATCAAATCATAAACTCTTCCGATTACTTCATCAAATTTTGCGAAAGTTAACACCACTAGTAGTAGCTATTTTCAGAAAGGAGGCGCATGCTTTTAAGACTTCAATATGTAATGAAAATTCGATAATGTTTATAAACAGAATATCTTAAATAAACATTATTATTTATAAATTCAGTTGCTTTTTTCAACAAGTTCGCTCCTAAGACCACTGACTAACATTTGAATTTTCTATTTTTAATATTAGGCTATTTTATGGCTTTAATCCTTTGCTGTTTCTTCAACCTACGAAGACAAAGTGCGGAGAAAACAGCAAATTAAATTAAAGTTTTATAATGATTAATGACAAAAATACTTTTCGTTCTGTTATTTTATTTATTCGTGTAAGTGTATTGGTGGAAGGAGTAGGGAGGCCTTTGCCCAGTAGTGGGACCATACCTACAGGCAAAAAAGGAGGGGTTGATTACAATTTCCCAGACAATCTACATTCAAAGCTGTTACTAATTTGCGTATGAAAACTCTTACGCCTTTGGATTAGGGCCCTGCAAGACCCTATATGCAGTTTGCGGAACGACGACGTAAAGTTTTAATTGAGGTATAGTCATAACCATCATCTGCCTAACCATCTCCCACCTATGTTGGGGTCGGCTTCCAGTTTAACCGGGTGCAGCTGAATACCAGTATTTTAAATGGAGCGACTGCCTGACCTCCACAACCAAGTTTATGGGTAAATCGATACCCCTTGGTAAGACTAGTTGTCAGACTTTTGGGTCACTGACTACAGGTCAAGTATAGTCAAGTCAATAAGTTATTTATTGATAGTAATAAATCTGAGATTAACAACCTAACACACTTTCATATAATAATATGTACAAATCAGGATGTAAATAAAAAGCTCTCAATAAATTATAACACAAGTGCTACTTACCAATAATTCAGGAAGTTGTCAGTTTGTTGATAATTACATAGTACACCCGTATGGTGTTTGTTTAACTATATCTTGCTATATAATCAATTTCTAGGCTATAAAATATAACATTATTTGCTTCAATCTTGTTTCGTTAAAAAGTTACTGTTCTTTTTTTAAGTTAGGAGCACATACAGTCACTTGACACCGAAGGCGATAGCAACCTTATTATAACAAAAGTAAATATCATTTTGATTTTGACAGTGACAAATCAAAGACAAAATGAGTATGAAAGAAAAATATACATAGTGCAAGTGATCATCACATAAACGGTGCCACCTGTTCAGTACATTATTTATTTAAACTTCATGTACAACAGTGGTACATAGGTGGACATAATGCCACAAGCCATTCTCTACCAGTCATCTTTTGGGTTAAATAGGACAGCATTATGAAAGAATATAAAATTTTGTTAACATTAAATTGCTATACATAAAAATGTATTTTCTGTTATATAGCAATTTGTCATCGGCTAATAAAACTTTAAAAAATCCAATTAGTCGCTAGCCAAAACGTCGAGATTACCTGACGTTACACTTGAGTAACTGAGTAGACGCGGGCAACCTTAGGGTATCATCAAGTCATAATATACCTAATAAACTATTTGTGATATCGACCTGCACTGGCTGGCTACCTGGCTTATATCCCAGTAGTTAGAATAGTATGTGCTGATTATGCTATTTGGGTCTTGTTGAGCAAATTCTCTCCTAAACCAAGTTAGGTCCAACGAAGGATCCCAGTCCCACACCAAACTAATACTGTCAGAATTATTTAAAAGCTGAATTAATACCAAGCGCCACACACATAATGGTTTCCTCAAAGGTTGGAAGGGATGGGAAAAGATACAACAAGATAGAACCAATCGAAGTTGACAAATTCCCCAGGTTCGGCAACCATTCTTCTATCATTGGGCCTTTAGTTAAGAAGATAATTAAAACTTTCGAAGGAAATCGTTGAAGTTATTTTCTATTTCAGTAAGCTCGGATCATGATATCTTAGTGGTCTCAGCACAAACACTTTGAGCAAACGTAACGTTAACTCTAAGGATTTAAGAAATATTCATACGTTTATGTAGCTACACGTACTAATTGTGCTTGACGTAAAAGAAAAAAAAGTATTTTTTAAAGGGTCTTGGTTAAAATGGACGTAAGTCCAACAGAATTAAAATATATCTCAAATCATAGCTTTTACTATGTACTCCAATCATACTATTGCGATAAATACCAAAGTCGCCGGAGACTAGAGCTATGACTAAATGAAACTGTTGCAATTTCCTGTTTATTTAAAAATTATAAGCTACTTTATGAGATATATTTCAATTCTGTTGGTCTTACGCTCAGATTTCATTGAAAACTGCCCATGGCCGTTTCTTTTTAGGGTTCCATATCTGAAGAGTAACCAACGTTGGTTATTCTTCAGGTACGGACGGGCGGACGGACAGCGGAGGCTTAGTAATAGACTCTAAGCCTCCGCTGTTCGTCCGTCCGTCTGACTGTGTATCTCATGATCCGTAATGATGATAATGATGATGTGTATTTCTGTTGCCGTTATTACAACAAATAATAAAAATAAATTAAAAATGAAAGGGGGCTCTCTTATTACGATGGTACGGAACCGGCTGGCCGGTTTTTTGTTTAAAAAATCGTGCAAATATTCAATCCGTTTACGTCACCCTTTCGTGCTTCTGGATTGTGAATTACGTTTGTATATCCAAACTAAAGACGCAATTTATGAAAAAGCCTTGTGCGAAAACTTCTCAGAACATTCAACGAAACAAAGTAATCGTTTCCGAAAGTTTTACAAATGTAGTGCGAAAACTTTAATGAAATTTTAAAAACAGTACAATGAAACAAGTAAACTTACAAAGTAACAGTAACAAGCAATATTTTACGAGCAAAATAAAGTTCAACAAACAGAGATCAAGAACACAGAATTAAAAGTACACAGGTGGAACGCCATGAATTCCATTAGAATAAATGAATGAAAATAAACAACGTCTTAAAACCGTCCCTGTTTAATTAAATCCTGCGGAGAATTCCCACTTTTGAGTGCTTTGTGTGCAAGCGAAAATAAACCCAAACGAAAAATCGTTGCGGTAGGTAAAGGAAATGCAATCTTATTTATGAAAGAATGTTGACGTTTAAAGTGGGCACTTAACCTGGATACGCCGCGGGACAGTTAAAGGAATCGAAATTCGAAAGGAATAGGACGACCGTTAGGGTTCTGATTTTAAAACGTTCATTCAATCTAAGTCTAATCTTCCCTAATTGACTGGCACGCAACGGTTGCAAAAAAGATGGGATAGCGTTTGATAGAGTGACGAACCGGGAGCGTTCCTCGCTCATTTCACTTGTCGACTAACTGCGGTTGCGAGCGAACGCGCCCGCAGCCCCCGCAGATTCCCGCGCTCGGAAACTTTACAAATATTAAAAAAAAAGTAAAATGAAAATGTGTCAAAACGACGTGACTTAGAATGGCCAAAGAGTATAAGGCAGAATATTTTTTTTTGGACTTTTAATTAATTTTGTTGTTTTTTTTTTTTGCTTCATTGTGAAGTTTTAAAATTGTTATTTGTTTGTTTATTTGTGAGTTTGAACTGACAATGTTGCTATGAACAGTGAATACAACAGTTTCGAAGTCAAGGCAGCAAAGTGTAAGTAATTATAATTATGTATTTAATTTACTAAGAACATTGCAGTTTAAACCTTTATGATCAGTTTTATATTACCTGAGCTCCTTGAGTTATAAAGTTGTTGTTTTAATATGCGGTAATTTTAAAATACACTTAGGAAGGTGGAAAATAAAATAAAATTTTGTCCTTTAAAATAATTATCTTTTTTTAAAACTTTTTATTTAGCTCTCCAACAATTTAAAACTTTGTTTTTGAGACGGTTACGACAAATCACAAAATAAGTCAAATGTTATTGTAAATCAACTTTTAAAATACAACCAAACCACAAAATATTTTACATTGTTAAATGAATAAACATGAAAAAAGCTTTCATTTAAAAATAAACACGTCGTCGTATTGAGCGCACATAAAATCACTTTGATATTTACGGGTTAATAAGTGTGTTACTGTCTTTTATTCATGTTTATTTTATTTAATGCTTATTTATTCTCTTTTTGATGCTTAGTTATGAGTCTTCCGAAGTTTAAGGACGAAGTTTCATTAAGTAGGTAATAACTTAATTTTCTCTTTGGCACATTCTCGTTACAGTTCGGAAAACTTTCGACTTAATTGTAGTTATTATAATTGTTAGTTATGACGACACATTGTTGCTATATTGGTTTTTACTGTTATCAAGTCCGTATTGTTTTTCGGAGTTTAAAGGAAATCATAATTTTTATTTTACATTAAAAAACTAATGACCTTTTACCATTCTATTATTAAATAAATTAAAGTCCTGTTATTAAAAAAAAACAAAAACATAGAAATAGAAGTGTAAATGCTTTGTTAGCAGAAATACAACTGTAAAAATAAATCGGGTTCTGAACGCAAACATGTACTTTGAGCACTGATTTCCTTTCTACACTTTCCTGAAGTGTTCACTTTCAAATATTTTTTTTCAGTTAACAGAGTTTTCAGAGCTTACTGAACCAGTGGCAATGATGAATATGTAGAGAGTTCTAAGTCAAAATAAGTTGTAATCAAATATGAAGTAGTTCAGGAATTTATTGAAAAAAAAAAACAATCGTACCAGCTCAAAAAATCAAAAAATGTGTTTAAAAAAATAAAAAAATTAAATGTTCTCTTGTCACTCTTTTCAGGATCTTTTCTTGTTATGTGTGAAAAAATCCTGAAAAATTACCCGTTTTTTTGACATTCTTTCAGTGTAAATAAATCGCGTTTAAACATTACTTTTGCATTCAAATATTGCAACCAGACTCTGCTTTGCATCATCATGAAACCGTCCCTATAATCCCTTAACAATGATAGCTGGCAATTTAATGTTTTCATTTAATAGAATAGGAGTATAATTTCACTAAACACGACCCATGTTTACGCACCAGATTACAAGAGGTAGGTAAACAATGAATTGAAGTGTTTATATCTCTATTTATATGTTCTTTGGTTTAGTCTATCTTTGTTTTATTTCTGGAAGAAAGAATTTACGTTCTCACAGTTTAATATATTATTGTATTAAGAGCTGTGGAGGATAAATGGATTGTGATCAATATATCAAATGGGGAGCATTTAAAAAAAAATGTTTTTACTAATAGATTGAATATGTATGGTGGAAGCTTCTACACGTAAAGGTCGCTTCGGGGAATTGCTGTAATTGAAAACCGTATAGTTCGATTTATACAAATAATTAGTAGTAGTTAGTAGTTTAATAGTATTAATCAATCGCACTATATTTATACTATCTACATATTTTTAATTCGTGATGTGGACTGTGACGGTGGACGGAGGACAATCATCATCTGCCTAGCTTTTGCCCAGACGATATGGTGAATAAAATTTTTGAGAATGATTGTATACGCGGCTATAAGAGTAGAGGAAGACTAAAGAAACGGTGAATGGACAGTATGAAAATGATATGGCTAGAAAGGAGGTGACTGCTGAGATGACGAGTAATAAGTATGGAAGAAGTCATGCTACAACCCCTAATTAATTAAAGGAGGTATTAGTTTACAAGTGCCACGGAAAATCAGTGGTTTTTAACATGAACAATTAATGAAAATATGCAAAAATGGTTTCATAATTTTTTTTTTATATTTCAATTTAAATATTAATAATATTTACTTCACTTAGCAAACTAACACATACATGCCAAATAAATATAGAGCAGTATTTATTATGTTTATTAAATGGATGCATGTTATATTTTGAATCAGTGTAAGATGAAAACGACTTCCATCGAATAAATAGTTAGTTGGATTATTTTCGTGTTTTCAGAAAATATTGTCTTTCTCTTGTTGATATAGCGGTCGCAAGCACGACTGCTGTACATGAGGTTCTGGGTTCAATTCCCAGTGGGCAGTGTTTTTGGGTTTTTCATGAGGAATTTTTCAGTAGCAGCCACCTAGTCAGGACTTATGCCCCGTTGATGGCAATAGGCTCGCCCCCTATTACATGAGACTTCGAAATGTTAGCTACACTTATATGCCTTCTGCCTAATCGTTCGGAAGTAACAGGCATGTTGTTATTAGTTATGCTGTTATAAATAAGATATTCCCAAATGAATAACGCACTTCTATTCGTTAGTTTTGCGACAGTTAATTGCGTGACTTTGCTAATTAGGGCCCTTGCGGACTCGGCGGTTATTTTGTGGAACTACATAACTGGTGTATTGTTGTGTGTGCTGTATGTATCACACATAAGAATACACTAATTCGTCCCGAAGAAGTTATTAGAAGAAGATAATTATTGAAGATTTTTAAAATATTCAATTAGATTATTTTCATAAATAATCATAAATTCATGAAAATATTATCTTCTTCTGTATCAATACAAATAATTTGTCGCATGTACGTAACGATCATCACTTATGAACGGCTCGACCGACTTGGACGTCAGGATGGAGGAATCTTGGCCAAGTCACTCTCATAGGAACCTTACGTATGAAAGAGACTTGACCAAGATTATGTCTGGACTTTAATAGACACAGTGACCTCTGAGTTTGTTTCAGCTGTTTCTCCTCAGAGTGGTCAGGTGCGAAAAACTATTTAAAGAAAATGTTCATATTTTTTTGTAAGCGCACTTCTCATTCCGTCATTAGTGCAAACTTGGGCTGGTCGGGGCCTAAGCTAGCAGAGTAACTTTAAAAAATTACCGAGCATTTTTTTAATAGTGTCGAAGAACGTCGCGCCTCAACTTTAGATAGAGCAATCAGTGTTATTAAAATCAAATTAAATGAGAAAAAATAAATTGTTTCATCAAAGTGCTATGTTGTAACATAAGTTATTTTTATTTCGTATTTCATATCGCCATTCTACAATCTTTATACTGGCGTTTATATTTAATTGTGACTTGTGACTTCGTACAATGATAAACGACTACGATTTTGTAATTTATGTAATAAATCGATAACGTTGGTTGTAATGATTATGGGTTATTTTTTTTTTAATGTTGTTTCATTCATGATTTTGTTGGAGCTGAGATTTCATTCAGCAATTTTTCTGAATAGCATAATCAGCTTTTAATGTTCCCACTGCTGGGACACACGACCTCCTCTCTAGAGAGGGAATGGGCTATAATCCACCACGCGGGCCCAGTGCGAGTTGGTAGATGGAATCTCGAATATAAATAATATTGAATATTCTTCGAATTTTTGGTTCTAGGACATGCCGGTTTCCTCACGATGTTTTCCTTCACCGTTTTTTAGCGCAGTGGTGATAAAATAAATTACACAAAGTAATGCGCCTTTCTGGGTTCGAACCCACGTCTTACTGTTCGTAAGTCGGGACCGCCACCACTGGGCCACTGCTGCTCTCTATATTCTGAATATGGTATAGTATGTAGTTAGTTTTTTTTTTTTTAATTAAATGGCCCTACTCTTGACCTCAATTTTGTCCTAAGGACAGAGATCAGGTGGACGATGGAGCGAGCTAACCCAAAAGAAGCCTATAAACTCGCGACTTAAATAGACTAAGATTAAGATATTGGCTAAGACTGTTTTTTTGTCACTGGATAAGTAGTAAATGGACCTAGAAAAGAGAGTTTGATAGATTATTTGGTGCCTGTTTGTCTGTGTGTTTTAAAATTTCCCTATCTTTCTATTTTTATTGACTATTTTTAAATTATCCCGTATGGCTATCAGCGTCCGCCTTATGCCAGCTATGAGTGTGCATTACAAATGGGTAGCACCCATCTATTTACCAGTAGGGGAGCGCTTATTGGAAATGCCATTTTTAGAACTAGGTTTACGGGCTATCTTGACTATGAAAGGAAGAGGGATTCTTATCAGCAGAATCTTTGAGTTTCAGAATTATCTATAAAGGATTTCGTGGCAAAACAGTTAGCTGACAAACATTGCATAAAAAAATCCAATTTCATTGTAGGCATGTAAATTTTGAACAACGACTTGTTATAGACCCAAAGATACTCGTACATAGACATAGGTACATACCATAAGATACTTTGTATACCTATCATAATATTGAATGATAATGTAGGTATATCAATTGTTTATTGTTATTGGTTACGTAGTGAGAAGCGATCCACCAAGCTATTTTTAGTTTCAAATTATCATCTGATTGCTTTTTGTCTCGAGCAAATAAAATGAAGTAGTACCTGTGTAGGTATGTATATCGCCTGGATGCTACTGTGATCAACTATTTTGTGTGGGTCGTTTTATTTGATTATTTATATTACTAGTCTACACTAGGTTGTTTTGTTATAATTTTGTAGGTATTTTTCCTCATCCTAACTAATTTAATACTACAATTTATAAGAAATGAGTTTCTTTGTTTGTCACGCCTCCACGTGTTAACGGCTGAACAGATTTGGCTGACCCTGATTTGGGTAAGAACAATTAAGGTATTTTTTTTTTATCACGGTACGACGCAGCGACTTTCCACTGGGATAATTTCCGATCTCCACACGAACGAAAACGCGGCATAAGTAAGTTTCTTCCCAGATGAGCCGCTGCACAAGGAACTCCTACACTACTCTCTCAGTAAGGCGATTCAAATACGACACCGCTCGTCCGCGCTGTCGGGCGGAGACAACGAAGCAAATGTATTGGCGGTGGCAAGTTTTACACGACCGCGCGGACGAGCGCCGTCGTGTAAAACTTGCCTTAATTGCAAAAATAATAAAAGGGAAGTAAGTAATTAACAATATTTATAACGACAACAAGCTCGCTTTGGGTCCATTATGTTGATAATGTTGCGGTCTCACTACATTAGGTAAACTGGTCAGGGTGAGGTGGACGCGAAATTTTCCTTGTTCTTCATAATTATTGTTCGCAAACCTTGTTCACTTTGAGAATATTCTGTTTTGAAGAACCGCCTGTATGTGGTAATGGGGACCGGTTCAAATTCAGTTTGCGAAATTGAGAAGGATAATATGGAGGTTTGATGGTACGCTGTGAGCCAGAATCAAGATTAAACAAATTGAGGTCAACTCCAGCAATTGCGGCTATAGGTATACTTGTCTATTTGCTGTTTTTTTCTCCTCAGCAAAGTAGTCGCAACAACATCATCATCATATCAGCCCGGAACCAGCCACTGCTGGGTATAGGCCTCCCCTTTCTTCTGCCACACTTCCCGGTTCTGTGCGTCCCTTATCCAGGTGTTTTCCGCGACTTTGACGATATCGTCGAACGAGCTTTAGGACGGCCCTGGTTTCTTTGGCCAAACCTTTGGTCGCAACTAGGGCATACTATCCGGATATCCGAATTATCCGGATATCCGCAATTTAAAATATTTGGATATCAACTGCATTAGTATTCGGATAATACGAATAAAACGGATAATTTTTGGTTTATTATTTTTACGTATTGTTACATAAAATATATTTTTTTGCACAATTATTCGGGTATTTTTTGAAAATGGTAACACTGAACTGAATCCTGCCGCCATGTCGTGGACGCTTCGTCCGTCATTAGTTGCGGCTCTGAGTAAAATTTGTACGGACGTGTTCGTTTATGTAGTGTTGTGTGTGGACTTAGAAACTCTATGCCGAGTACAAATGGCACTCTTCGATAGAGGAGGTCCAAGAAGCCATCATCTAAGGCAAATATATGACTTTCTTATGACCATTCCTCCAACTACGTGGAATCTGAAGGGCGTTTTCGTCAACGGGCTACTTGTGCAATAAATTGAGGACATCTCTAAACGACTCGACATTAGATAGCTTGAGTTTTAAAAACTCAAAACTCAAAAAAAAGATTACATCTTATTATCAAAGACAGAAAAAATAATATTACTTAAACTGTTTAAATTTTTTATTAGATATAGGTATGACTTGATTTTATTTTTTATCATTCGTTTTTTATTTTATTTAAGAACTAAGTCCAGGCACTTGTCAGCAAATAATGTTACTCTGTTTGGTTACCTTAGAATTCTGGGTTATTCACCAACTCGACACAACAGACCGGACACACGTGTGTCCAGTTGGTGAAACTGAAAATTAGTATCACTTATTATTTCGTCATCTGGGCACGCCAAGATTTTTATTCGTGTCCACATAGTGAAACTTAAATTAAATAACTTTTATGTTTTCGCCAACTGGACACATGTTCGCATTTTACCCGAATTCAAGATAAAGTACAGTCAAGCACATAAATGTTTTGTGTCAAAATCATCATCGGCAACATTGTAATAAAAGTACCTACAGGTAATCAAAAAAAGTAACATTAGCTAAGTATACTTTTCTTCACATTAAAAAAATTTGTGTGAAATAGAAGCTAATAAGGTTTTTCAAGTAAAAAAGTGAGGCAGCTTTTTCATGAAATCGAGGCGATTATTAACCTGACTGTACCCTTTTTTGCAAATAAACTGGGTGTGTCCACTTGGCGAAAACATAAAAATGATTTAATTTAAGTTTCGCTATGTGGACACGTGTAAAAATTTTGGCGTGTCCAGATGACGAAATAATAATTGTACTAATTCTGATTTTCACCAACTGGACACACGTGTGTCCAGTATCTTGTGTCGAGTTGGTGAATAACCCAGAATTCTAAGGTACTTTGAAACACTTAGGTAGAGGCATTAGAGGTTACAAATTTTACAGAGAATTATAGATTTGATCTCATTATGACAACTACCATTTATTATTTCATAGTTCTGATTTTAAGATTTTTTACTAATGTAAGTAAGTACTTCTAATTTATAAAAATTGTTACAAGATGTAACTTATAATAAAATAATAATAAAAACGTTTAATTCAGATACAATCCATATAGCATAATAATAATTAAATAGCCAGCTTAAAAAAAATAATAATAATAAAAATAACAAAATAAAATAATTCAATTAATGGCATAGACAATAGAAATGAAGATATTTACACTTTTTTTTTAGACATGTTTATGTGTGCAATTGTGACTTGTTTTGTTGCCTACTTAGATTTGATTATTTTATTTTTGCCATGGTTCGTTAGATTGATTACTGAATATACATAGATGATTTACGATATTGTGGTTAATTTATTTTTATCACTCTTTTCCAAATTATCCGTATTATCCGGATTTATCCGGATAACGTTATCCAAGTATCCGAATTATCCGAATAGGTAGTAAAATGAGCGGATAATTTCATGCCCTAGTCGCAACAAAGATAAATTAACTTGTTGAAGCTTAATCTTATCGGTTAAATGAAATCATTCGTGGGACCACCGCCAAATAAACACATAGCAAAATGATCGAAACATGAACACATAATACCACGCCAGTAATCACGGAAGGGTTAGGCAGAGGTGTACCTAATAGTACCTACACCCACATTTCGCCAGTTATGTTTAAGGTGCATGTAATGGGGGGCGAGTCTATTGTCATCAACCGGACACGAATCTAGACTCCGTGGCTGCTACGGAGAAATTCCTGATGGAAAAACCCAATCATACTTTGCCCGACCCGGGAATCGAACCCAGAACCTCATCCTCAGCAATTGTGACCTGGACCAACAAGTCAAACGTTCATGTTCTCATAAGTCATTATTTAGTTTTAATTAAAACTTAGCAAATAATTTAACATACACTATGTGGAGGGAAGACAATATGGAATAGTTGTTTTTTGCAAGAGGCTAGAAATAGGTACGTTTTGCTAAGGCTAGAAGTAATAAGACAAAACTTCTCTCCATTCCCTAATCAATTATCAAGGTTCTACCAGACCATCCACTTACCAGCTTCTGTAGGTGTGAATAACTAAACAAGATAAGGTTGATGGCGTCACTCGATAACAAACCAACACCGAAAGTGCACCCATTGATTTATCGAATTCATGGAAAAAACAATTGTGTTTAACAGCTTTAGATTAGTGTAAAAGTGCGGCGGTCCACTGCAAAGGTTTTATATATTTTATACCTGTTGATAAACCAGTAAGTGAAAACTGTTTGAAGATAAAAAGTAATGAAACAGAGAGGATAAGTAATACTAGGTGTAAAAACACCCATTCTGTAGGTGCGTTGGTCATCTCCCAGTTAAATTGAGCACTTAGGTACATTTTGACACAAGTGCGGAAACTTTCTCATTGCAACCGAGGCCGAATTCGCACCAGAGCCATAGGCGATGGTGCTATAGAGCTGAGAACTACAGTGACAAATGGCTACGTGAATCAAACGACATTTTTCAATACACTTACGAAGAAATAAAATAACAGACTGAAACTATGTTTTTTCTTTTTACTTTTACACCTACGAAGAGTCTAAGAGACTTACACAATTAGTGAGTTGACTGATTTTATTACCAACGCATATTTACTTATACCGTGTATAATACAGGACACACACTGCCCCAGATACATACACACGCATACATACACACACACAAACACACTCACTCACACAAACCACAGCACACACCACAAACATACACGCACATACTCCTCTTGTTTATCTTATCTTTTTTTTGTGTATACCTTATAAAAGTTAGTTTTTATTTTTTATTTATGTTATTTTTGTATAGATTTCTTCTATTTTAATCAAAATAAATTATGTAAAGAACTACCTAGTTGGTTCGGAGGAAGGTACGAGTGCCAAAGCACTCGTTTGACATTTAAGTGCACATTCATTCTAAGAAATTAGTATATAAGGAGATTTACTATACCCATTTAAACCAGAAATAAAGATTTTAATATATTTTTTCTCTATTTTTTTTCCCCTCTGTAGGAATTTATCCTGTATCGTGAGTGCGTTTACTAACATTTACACTAACATTCACAAACAGACAGACCCGTAACATATACCTGTAGGCCATACACACAATTGTTCCGTGCGTAATCGAACCCGCGAAACGCAGAGCAGCAGCTAGTGGCGCAGTGGCTGCGCCAACCGTGCCGTCAATTAACAAATCAACAAAACACGAGTATCTTTAATACTGTCAATCATCTTACGACTGATGATAATAACTACACGGTAAAAGAAAACGCTAATGATATTATACCTCTCAAAAATATACCGACGCTAACATCTTGAAACCCCAATAAAGATCTCCTTAATAACCCAATCTTGAAAGAAGTCAATCTCGATAATAAACAAGACAATTCTGCACGAACACGTATAAAGAAATCACAAATTGCATTAGCATAAACCTGCGCGTATCTCTGTATAATTAATTTTGGATACACTTTATATGCAATACCGTTCGTATAGGTCCGTGTCTCACCGTTAAAGCGACGGTATCAACTGTTTTCTCGCTCAAGAAACAAACAAAAGATTTTCGGTTCCGTGTAACCTACCTCGATGATGGATAACTGTTTAGGCCAGCGCGTACTCGTTTGTCGCAGTGACAAGAGCTATCGAAGAGGAAACTCGCTTGGCGATGCTCTCTTAGCGGACTGAACACTCGCAAAGGAGTCTCTCAAAACTCTCATTTAGCACATACGCATACCAGCGAGAAATCACCCGTCGCCTTTCTGCTCTCGCTGCTCTTTGCTCGTCAACCCTTCTTTGGTTATAATCTTCCCACGTCTGGGAACCTAGGCCTCATCTCTATGAGAGGGAATGGGCTGTTATCCACCAAGAGGGCCAGTGTGGGTTAGTAGATGGCACATGTCTTCGGAGTTTTGGGTCTAGGACATGCCAGAATATTCCGCACGATGTTAATCTTCACTGTTTTAAGAACTCGCTAATCGCTAGCAGTAGGACAAGCGCCCAATACCAAAGGAATGTAATTCAATCAGAGGTGAAACGCGTCGCCGATGTGCGATTCGATATTTTGGTTTTCAATCTTGCTTCCATTTTTTTCTTGATTATGTTGTAAGTCTAATTAGGTTTTTGGAGTTTTGGGTATGGGTTAAATTGCCCGGGCCTGTGTAATAGAACCAAAGCGACAAGCCTAGATATTATTTTTTTTAAAACGGTTCCTCTCACTAGGAATTTCTCCTATATCGCGGATGCGTTTACAAACACTTCTTAAACTCGCATACAGCTCAGACTCGGAACAACTACCTGTAGGCCATACAAGTATTAGTTCCGTGTGGGAATCGAACCCGCGACACGCAACACAGCAGCCAATCGCTCAACCACTGTGCCAACCGTGCCGTCAAAATACTAGTGATGATGGAAAAGTCAAAACCATTGGATATGAGCTACTGAAAGTTAATGTAAATCCCGTTGAAAGTCGTTGTAGAAATGCGAAACGAAAGTGATTAGGTACCACTTGTCATGCCTCATTTGGTCCAGTCAAGTGCTATTATTTTTTTCCTAATGGAATTTCTGGATTGCTAATCACACATTAGAATACGGGTTGTCTGCCTAACCCTTCGTAAATCTGGCGTGATTCTTTTCTCTAAGCTAGTTCTTGGTGTGAGTTCAGGCATAAATTAATTAGGCACAAGACTGCAAATGACATTTGAAGATATAATCAAAGAATTTCTTTAAAGCTTTATATTTTAATAATTACTGGAATTTCGATTATCAGCTTCAACGATCATAAGAACTGTCATAATTACTTGACTTTGGCTGATTATTATCTTATCAAAAACGTTTTTTCCCATAGATTCGCTCTCGTTGTGGCCGGAAATTATATCGCGGAAATATTTCAAACATAGCCTATGACAGTCGGAGATAATTTAGCTTCCCATTTGTGAAAAAGTATTCGGAATCAGATTAGCAGTTCCGAAGATGACCTCCTAACTTACAAAGTTTACTCTTCAGATTATTAGTACAGTTTTTTTTGTGTGAAATATAAGAATGTACTTGAGGATATTAATGAACAGATGAAGTTGGCAATGACTGATCGTTTCGGGGCAACGAACAAGAACGAGTCACGGATCCTTACCCTTTGCACGTCAAATGCATAGAGAAAATGGAAAATTTTCAGAGGCAACAAAATCAAAAAAGTTGGACGATACATGACACAGAGTATTGATGAAATCACATGATTGTAGAAAGATTTTTGACAAAAATTATGAAAGGTTAGGCTTAGAGAAAGGTTAAGATTAGGTCTGTTCTTCGTAAAAAACAGAAAGAAATGATCGAGCTGTGCGTGTTACTACGTTACATCCAGTCTATGCCATGTCTCTTCAATATGTATCGCGCCTCAGAAACCGAAATTGATACCATAATTCTCGCCTACCCATATTTGTTCGTGGCTACATGCAATTTGATCCAGCTGTTATCCCATCATATTATCTTTTATATCTCACATGACTCAAAATTGTTTTAGATTTGTTTAAATTGATCGTAAAATTGTTTCTACGAAGAACGAGGAAGTTCGCTCAATGGATCGTAATTGACGCTTGAGACGAATGGTTGTAAATCATTGAAAAGTATCTCGCGGTCGTGTGGTGTTATAAACTGTGCAGGGGTAGGCGGTGTGTCTAGTATCTTCCTTTTCTTTCTATTACTAACATTAGTTACAAACAAAATTCTTATTACTAACAACTTTGCCTTGCCTATGGACTTTTTTGTCTGAAATAAATGATTTTTATTTTATTATAAATTGATTTTTCTTTAGTTTTTAAACCGACTTCAAAAAAGGAGGAGGTTTCTCAATTCGACCGTATATATTTTTTTTTTTTTTTTTTTTTATGTGTGTTCGCGGATAACTTCGTCGTTTATGAACCGATTTTGATAATTTTTTTTTTGTTGGAAATGACATACTTCAAGGGTGGTACCATGATAAGGAAACCGGGATCTGATGATGGCATCCTAGAGAAATTGAGGGGAGCTTTCAAAAATTGTAGTGGCGACTAGTGCGTTTGTAAATTTTTTGATTAAGTATTTTAAAGCACTGTAATTTAAAGAAGGTCTGGAGTCGCTCTGATGATGGAACCGAAAGACAGTCGAGGGAACTCCTCAACGGTTTACAGCAGTCACCTTGTGTTTGGGTTTGATTAATTTGTATTGATGAGAAATTTACACCTAGATGGGTTGTGACTGTCATAAGGGGTCTGATGATGAAGACGAAGGACAGTTAAGGGAACTCCTCAACTGTTTACAGTAGCTAGCTTGCGTTTGGACTTAATTCATGTAATTGATCAAAACTTTGCACCCATCTGGGTTACAAGTGCCATTACAGGTCTTATGATGAAAAATATTTCTATGGAATATTGCAACTAAAAATAAATAAAATAAAAAAACTTTTTTGCAAAAAATAAAACCGACTCCAAAAACACAAAAAAAGTGAAAAATAATTTTAGCTTCAGAAGTCGGTGACAAAAAAACTGAATCAAATAAACAAAAGTCACCGACATCTGAAGCTAAAATTATTTTTCACTTTTTTTGTGTTTTTTGTTATAGACAATTAAGCTGTGTCTATAATAGTGGTTTCCATGGAGGAAATCACATAACAATATTGTTTGGTTTGTACTTAGTATTGCGTAATAATTATTTTGGACTGGTGTCCGTACTCATCCAAATAATGGGTCTAAAAATACCCTTAACAAAGCCGAAAGGCACTTGTTCTCCCCCCCCCCCATATTTCGTTTTTTTTTGTTTGGTACCATAGATACAGAGATATTGAAGTTCCAACTTTTTCACGAATGTTGTAACTTTAAATACCTCCATGGCCCCTGCACCACAGTATAAATATATACAGTATTGTGACTCGGCCCTGTTCTTGAAATAATTACCTACAGCCGGGCGGTACGTACGCACGCGATAGGGCTGCTGCGCCTACAGTACCTACTTTAATTTCATCTACTTAGTTAAGTTTCTGGCTAGTTTTGTGATTGTAAATATTATATTTTTTATTAAAAAAAATGAAATTTATTTTGAATGAAATAGGAAGGTTCAATCAAAGTACAAATTGTGTATTTTTATTAGTACATCTAGATATATTTTCGCCTCGACTGAGACGTACGGAAAGCTTTATACATTATTAAATTTAATTGTATAAAAAATCCGCATTCGGATAAAAAGTTTAATTAGAAATACTTTTAGAAAACATGGACTAGGAGGAGAAAAGGGAATATCATATATCATATTGAGTCCTACCAACCGTGATTGTCAAAAAAATATCGTTTGCCAGCAATGATTTTGGCGCAGAGTTACTCATTTGGTGTACAAAATGCTTGGTTAACGGCCTCGTGAAGGGTCTGTTTACACGGCGCTGCATGCATTATTATATTTAAATATGTTTTTTGTAGTAGTAGTATTTTGGGTGTTTTATTTTGGAAGCATTTAAACCCAAATGCTAACGGCCGACGGGGTAACTATCCGTACCTTTTTGTAATAAATAAATTTTAATACTATTGTTGAATTCTGTAACTGTTCCAGTAGGATCACTATAATTATTGAATTTCTCTTAAAGCTTGACACCCACTGCTAAAATAGTAAACGCTGTTGTCTAACAATCTGTTCTAACTATAGTAGGTACTATAGAAGTCATGTCAGTCTTTGCTTTCATTTGGCAATGAGATTCGTATCGTATTCAGTAGAGTATTTCATTTTAAGTTGTATTTTCTTAGCCTTATATTCTAAAATACTATTCATGAATCTTGATTAAAGATAGATCAGAGTCTGGATAATAGCAAAACTGGTAGATTCAGCGAATTGATTAGCATTTTGTTCTAAAATATGGGCGTTTACATGCAAGTAGCAACCGATTATCTGCGTTACTTCGAATGAAACCTTTTTGACAACTTTAAATATTAGCAGTAAAATAATTATAAGAATTCTAATTGGTAGACTCGAATTCAAAACTTTGATACTGAGTAAGTCAGAACAAGCAGTTGACTTTTCACTTCTTAATGATAAATATCGCAACTTATTTTGTTTGGCAGTATAAATATTTCAAAAACTTATATCTTTAAGAGTAACTTGAGTAATAATTCAAGAATGTTACGCGATAACATTAATCAAACAAGCATATCTTTTTGTCACAAGTTTGTAAATATTTTATCGAGTCCCATCTCCGCATAAAAGGGTTAGGTTCTCAAAATATTCCTTCTTTATTTGTACCAAAAAACAAAGCGTGTACAGGAAGTTGATTCCCTGAAATATTTTTTGTTATGATTGCATGAGTTCAGAATGTTTGGCAGTATGTAGTGGGTACTGAAAGTGAGAGAAAGGCCTTTTAGTCATTCTTCACTTGAAAGGATTTAGGTCGTGGGTGGCTATCGTAAGATTGATCGTAGCAAGAATAATCTCTTTAAAGTAGAAGTTCTGTGTTATTCTTCGAGAGGCATAAAGACAGTAGTTTCATGACGTAGTGGTATAATGACGTACATAAAAGGTCATTTTTAATAAATGAAATATACCTTACCACAGAGAGTAAAACCTCCTGTTATTGCTGCATAAAACATGAAGATAGGTTAATACTTATAGTTATTTTTCTTCGTCTTTACGTGTAAATTTAACTCAAATTGTGCCAGACCAGTATCTAGCCACCGGCATAGCTCTAATTACATATGTACAAATCCAGACAAGACAGAAAACTTTCCCAGTTCTCGACACTATTTTTAGGGATAGTGCATTTTTTTAAAACGATAATCTTATTTGTTAATCAAACAAAGAATTAAACTAGTTTGGGACGTTGTGAACCATAGCAGCAACTAAATTCCTCTCCGAATAACTAAGTTACACTTCAGTAACTTTCCCAATATCATATTAATTAGTTTATCTTCCAATAATTATTTAAAATTAATCTACGACTGTAATGTTCAAGGCAACTTATGATTACTTACTTTGAATAAACTTATCTAAGTGGTTTTAGAGTTATTTAATCACGAGATAACTTGATCTTATGGCTATATTTGTATTTTGGTAAAGTAAAATAAGTGTTGCTAAGCCGAACTCACAGAACAGAAATTAGTTAAGTTACAGTTAGTTAATAGAGAATTCGCCATTTAAAGACGGCCAGTAAAACGTGTTGCCAGGCGGTTGAAAAAAGTTTTAAAGGATGTCCATTTTTCCTCGCGATGTGTATCGATCATCTGTATTTCAATGGTGTTTTATGTCCAATGAAACGAGAGGTGACCATGTTGTTGTAAATCCAGACTCCTTGCTATTCCTGAGAATTCCCTATTGGAAAAACTAAATAGTATTTTAAACGACCCAAAAATCAACCGTACGTCTTTTGCGACCACAATACCAACGATTCAGTCAATTAAATATTCTACAAATAGCAGTAGACCGTACAAATCTGAGATCAAGACACTTCTGCCAGACGATTCTTATCTTGTAGTTCATTGTTTTCGTTTCCTCAGTTATCCGATCATGTGAACGTTCCAATAAGATTAGCTATTTCTTTCTTGTTCTTGGCACTATCTGTACAATTATTTTGGTCAAAACTTGCACCATACATTGTTCCGGGATTTTGTTTGATGACTTAGTAGAGGATTTGATGAAGAGTTATTGTACGCTAGGATTCGTAGGAATTGAAAAATTGGTTTATCCAATAAGCCAATTGGCATGTAAAGTCATACTTAGATTTTTTAAGTCAAGGGTCTGCATCGTGGTCAACCAATTTAGGCAAGTTTGAGTCCGTACTATTAAGGGGTCGTATCCGATTTCAATGACCTTAAATATACTTAATGTGCATCGGCAGGTCAACGGCTTTGAAGAGAGGAGAAGGCCGTAGTTAGATTTAAAACGTGATGACCTTAAAGCTAGACCACCTACAGCTATACCATATAGTGTCCTCAATGGTGTTCTGACATGTCTGCTTTATATAATAATAATCATCATTTATTTGGAGCAACCAGACTCATAGTGTTAGTAACAAAGTACTTACAAACTATGTTAGTAATACACACAAGACAAAAACAAAATCAAACACAGAATCAGATTGTGACATCATTGTCGCAAGGTGACAGGCCCAGCTGAAACCTTGCAGCAGTGGTTCACAACCTCACAGTCAAGCCTACTTGCTACCATAGACAGGATGCCGTTGACGCTGCCCCGCACCCTCCGGACCAAGGATGCGCACCGTTTCCGCTTCACTGTGTAAAAACAGTCCAGTTATGCTCGGAGATTTTCGGCCAAATTTGGATATGCTAGCCACTTCAGAGCACATGAAAGAGCAGCACACCAAAGACGACAATCACCCTAGAAAGCCATCGAATGCAGTCGCTGTGGCTGAAATCGGCTAGATGCCATCATCCTCATCATCATCACCATCATACTTAATGCGTAAAGACACGCGCACGTGCTCACTGTTAGTAAAAATGGGCCGTAATTACTCATCTGTTAGGCCACATTTCAGTAGCTCACTGCGTATTTTTAGACCATTAGAATCTAGTTTCAGTCACGCCAAGTGTAGCTTAGCGTGGGAGGGAATATAAATTTTTATAATAATAAAATAATATGTGTTTACGCACAAGTAATTTTGTTGCCACCTATAATTAACCTTTAAAACCTAAATTCGATTAGTTTCGGTATGGTAAAGGTTAAAACTAAGTGTTTCGATAAATCATGTACATTATGAAGTTATTAGAAATCATTACACTCATCAATGGTCTTTGTTTAATTTTATGACGACGTCAAGTTAACATCGGTAACACTTAGCTACCTTTTTGAATAGGGTGATTATTAAGTTATAGTTAGATAAATAAGCAATTAAAATAATCCTGTCCAACTAATATTATAAATGGAAAAGTTTGTGAAGATGGATGAATGGATGGATGGATGGATGTTTGTTACTCTTTCACGCAAAAAACTACTGGACGGATTTGGATGAAATTTTGCAGACAGATAGTTTATAACCTGAATTAACACATGGGATACCTTCTATCCCGATAGTAAGATCGCGTGGGACAATATCGAAATTCACGCGGGTGAAGCCGCAGGCTTGAGCTAGTCATTCATAAAACATAAAGTATTTGGGCCGTGAAGTGAATTTCAAATAATAATTATTTCTACGATATTCAGTTTACTCACGATGCTTTTATTCACTATCTTGAGGAGTGGTGATAAAATCATTTTAATCTACAAATCGTAAGTAGGGGCTGGCACAGTTACACATTTTGACATTTATGTTGAAGTCCCATTTAATAAGGGCAAGCCTATTGCCATCCACCGGGCACAAATCCAAACTCCGTGACAGCTACTGAGAAATTCTGAATGGACCCAATAACACTTTACCCAACCTGGGGATCGGACCTCATACTCAGCAGTCACGCTTCAACACCAACTAACTACACCTAATTAGACTAATTAACTGGAATAACGAGGCATTCGAGGCTGATACCACTGGGTCGCCAATCGCCATACTTAAGAAAGATTCTCACACAGGAATGAGTGCTATTATAATACACTACTCTACAAAGCCACTATTTAAGTTACGAGTGTTTTTATTACACTGAAAGAAAAAGGTTTTACTGCTACTTAGCTTTAGAGGCTCAATTTTCTGAGAACTAGTGCTACAACATTTTTATTTCTTAAAAATAAACTCCATTAAAAGTAACTAACATTTACGTGAACACATTTTATGACAGGTCTGTACATTTGTTCTGTCGCTGATAAATTGCCGAGCACTTTCAGACATTCGATTCTGGTTTTCAGTAGGTTTATCTACCTTCTCTCAGGCGAGAAATATGAGTTTTCAGTTAAACGAAATAAGTTCTTTTGAAAGTGAAACGGTGGTGTAACCAGATAGCGACACCAGTTGCTTGAAAAGGCAAGTGTACTTATAGCTGTAAGGATATTCAGAAACAGTTAGGTATGTTAGTTAAACCAATAACAGTTAGCCTGACCTGGGAATCGAACCCAAGATCGTATTCTCAGCCTTTTAAACCTTTCAGAGAAAGCAGCCGTCATGTAATTTCGCGTATTATAGAGGGTGGAAGAGACACTGACACACAAACGGTTACGACGCGATGACTCCTCTTCTGCGTTGCGTTATGGAACGCATACGCATGATTTTGCAGTATGCAGTAACCGTTGAGTTGCATATTGTTTCTGAAAATACATAAACGAATGTACTACTTCAATATTAGTTCTTAAACTGTCATGGTCACTAACATTATAATTAACACTAGAAACGGGATATTTACCATGTCCACTGTTTGTTTGTCTTCAGTTTATCCGTGAGCATGGTGCTTGCAACAGCGCCGAAATATCGGAAACTCAAAACAAACAGTGGATATATGGTAAATATTCCGTTTCTAGTGTTAATTATAATATTACGTCAATATTAAATTAAATTTATATTATTTCGACCTATACTTTCTTTAATCATCACCATCTTCCTGCCCTTGTCCCATTTTAAATTCTATTCAATTCAATTGAACAACATCACACATCATTCATCTTATTTATTTTTTATTTTTACTTGTAGTCGGCGCAACACGATTTCTTCTTCCATTCTGCCCTGTCAGACGTCACGGCATCTTTTCCTTCTGTTTATTTATTTGTCTATACTTTGTTTAATATCCACGACTTGAATATCAGCCAAATACCAGTTAGCCACACTCGACTCTGTTGAGCGCAGAGCCAGGAGGCTCATTGGTGACGATAAGCTGGTTAGTACCAAGCTTCATAGCCTGGTCCACTAGCGCAAGGTTGCATGTCTGTCGGTCTTTTACAGGCCGTACTTCGGTGAATGTGCCCAAGAGCTCCACGAGATCATTCCACCATCTCCCTTCTTCCATCGGGAGTCCAGACGTACTGCGGGTTATCATCCATTCCTTGTCGTTGTTCCACACATTCGCACCAAGCGCTATGCTACATCGTTTATTATGCAAGGAGTGAAATTCCCTGCCTTCGTCGGTGTTCAAGTTCATATGACCCCAATCTATTTAAGTCACGAGTTAATAGGCTTGTTTTGGGTTAGCTCGTTCCATCGTCGACCTCATCTCTGTTCTCAGGACTAGATTGAGGTCAAGAGTAGGTCCATTTAATATAAAAAAACACACAATGACAGACTCAAAAGCTTCTAGAATAAAAACACCACTAAAACTAATTGTCACACACGAACAAAATAGAGTATAGGACACATAAAAGTTTATTTATATTTATGTCATTCAATTGTAATACTAGTCATCCATCACTTTCCGCAAGGATAACGCTTGTACGCCCATCGAATCGACAATTTATGTACCTACAGCCGAAAATTCGATTGATATCTTCAAAAGGCCACCCGTATATTATTGTGTGGGTGTTGTGAAATACGACCTATACACGGTGTTACCATGAATTTCAGCAATCCATTACATTGTGTTCTAGACCTCCAGCGTAACGTAAAGCGCTTGTTCCATACGAAATTAAAAATTCTGTCATTGTCTTTGTAATAAAAATGATTGGAACAGCGGTTTTTTTGTTATAATCGACGACGTATGGTTTTCTCTCTGGTGGTTTTAGAATCATTACGTTTTCGCGTCGAAGTCCTTACACCTCGTATTTAACAAGTACCATAGGGCAGATGAAAGCCGTCATCTAATTGATATGCTGGTACAGTATGGAGGTATAAAGTTAGAACATGTTTATTTGGGACAAGCAAAACACGCACAGTAGGTACTTGCTGGTAAAACGGGGGCTGAAAACGAACAGGGAGAGAGTTACAAAAAAAATCTCTTTGGTCTCAACCACTAATTTGCGTTTCAAAGGCCGCTGGAGTCTTAAGGCAAGCGCGCTCAGTCGTCGACTACATAAACTAAAAATTGAGAATGATTGGGGATGCTATAAAACTTTATAGCACTGAGCCATACACTATATCTAACCATTTGTGTGTAAGAAACCTTATCGGGAGAAGTATGCATAAATAAACTAACGCCTTTTTCCGATTGGGTTAGGCAGAAACTATAAAACACCACCATCTACGATCCCTACATACTTCTTTCGCCTCGTCGACGTTCAATATACTCGTATCTGGTCATACACGCACGCCGTTTGCGAGTACGACACGACGTTTTTGACCGGCAGAACTATGTGCACCTTTGAAAGTGTTTCATTAGTTTTGTAAATAAATACTACTATTCCAGTAACACACGAAATAAACTTAACCCACCGGAGCGTAACCCGTCAGTTCGCGCTAGTTTCGCGACAACGCACGATCGCCATCATTCTGCCCCGACAACGCATTCCCGTTTCACGAACCATTGATCGTGTTAATTCGTTCACCCCCTTCTGTTCTGTTATTGTTTACTTTTCATTCGTTCACTCGTTTATCCTGTAGTGTGTCAACTGGGATGTTCGTATTGATAGCATTCGATTGTGTTACGATTCTATTTCTGGTAGATTGGATTTCGGAATTGTTATTTTTAGAACTTTTAATTAGGTCTACCTGTTTGGTCACGAGCTACATGTTCAAGCGACAGCGCCTGCCCGCCTGTGACAAAAACTCGACTTGCGACTCGACGGTACTCGCGCTTAGTATATAAATGACGCATGCGCGTGACATTTGTCGCAGGTCGCGTCGCACGTCGCATTGAAGGTCGTAAACGGGCTTGTGTTTGCCTTTTATTATAACTGAACTGAAATAGCGTATTCACTTACCTTCATAATCAATCATGAAGTTTACAAGAAAGTTTCATGATAAAGAATTGTTGAACATTTTTTGTGTTCACTGTTCATGCTTCCGGCTAAATTGCAACCGATTTTTTAATAATATTACCAGGGTTAAACAATCTCTAATCTATACATATAATAAAACTGTAGAAAAGTCGTTTTTGTACATCGAAAAAAATTCCAAAAAAAATAGCCAGGGTGTTAAAGGACAACCAATAGAACCCATTTCCAGCATTTTTCGAATTTTTGTCTGTTTGTCTGTTTGTCTGTGTATTTGTTCGGGCATCACGTAAAATGTACAAAAGCAATGTAGATAACTTTTATACACAACGATTGAGCGTAACTTGGAGTAACATTTAGTTTTTGTTGCATTGCAATCGGTTCAGTCTATCAAAAGATATTTGAATTTAAAGTGTTACAGAAGTAAAATTAGGGTTATGTGCAGTTGGTCTCACAACTTCCCGTAACTTTTATACACAACAATATGTGCGTAAATTGAAATAATTGAACATTAAATTTTTTGTTTCATCGTAATCAGTTCACACCTTATAAATAGAAAGAAAGAAAAATGTAAATTAATAAAATTATAATAGTGTTTCCGAAGTAACATATTAAAACAGCGCCATCTATCGAACTCAGACTGGACTATATCTAGACATCAACTGCGTGCAGCATTGAATATAGATATTCGATAGATGGCATTGTGCGTGTGACGTTATTTTCTGATTGAGGCATGTTCAACTAAATACTGATGGAGAAATTCCTGACCTATAGGGTACGTGAAATTTGTCACAACAGGTCCTTATTGGCTATTAAAGAGATAGTTATAAGTATACCAGGGAACCCGATCAGTCAATACGGTTTGCCCACACCGACAGTCGATGGGGAACGTATTAACAGAGAGTACGTATCAGAAATTAGTTATCATCCCGTGGAACTGGCAGAAATTTTTACAAAATGGCTGCGCAAAGACAGAGAATCAGCGCCAGACGTTTGATAGGGTATGCTGCAGTGTAGAAAACGCCTCGGGTGAAATCCTGTTTTTAGACGCACCGGGCGGAACAGGTAAAACTTTCCTAACCAAAGTTATTTTGGCTCGAATAAGGAACTTTGGGAGTATGAAGAACAGAGTGTAAAGCTCTTCAACCCCCATTGAAAAGGGAGGATCCTCCGACCAGACGGGTGTTATATCTGGTGGGCTACTGCCCTACAGTTGTTGTCGGGTTCTTCTATATAGTCTTAAGTCGCGAATAACTTTACTTGCGCGATGCAGAATTTAGATATATTTAGATTTTTAGTTTATCCTCTGCGTCATAGATGGCGCTGTAGTACTTTTTGTAGTGCCGCTACAGAACCAAAATAAAATTTCCCTTGCTATCGCCTCTTCAGGGATAGCAGCCACATTATTGCCTGGAGGAAAAACGGCACACACAACATTTATAATTCCTATCGACTTAGACCACACGGAAATCCCGGTTTGCAACATATCGCGAAATAGCGATAAAGCAAGGGTTTTATGCGATTGTGTTTTAATTTTTTGGGACGAGTGCACTATGGCAAACCGCAAAGCTGTAGAAGCAGTGAATAGAACTTTACAGGACATAAGGCAAAATGACCGGCCGATGGGAGCCATCACGGTGCTGTTCTGCGGTGATTTTCGGCAGACACTCCCGATAGTACCCCGAGGAACGAGAGCCGGAGAAATTGCTGCCTGTCTGAAGAGTTCTGTTTTATGGCGCAATATATCATCTACACACCTGAGTGTACATATGCGTGCACAGTTGCGAGGCTGCGAAAATGCACAGGAGTTTCCCAATTTATTCTTACAAATAGGCGATGGCACATACCCCGTACAAGAATATCAAAATTATTTTGGTTAATAATCTCTGTTCTTGCGTTACATCACAACAGGAGCTAATTTCTTCTGTGTACGGAGATTCCACAAACATGGGAAATCAAGCCGGTTCTAGGCTATGTCAGCGAGCTATTTTGACTCCTCGCAATGTCCAAGCTACGGCAATTAATTTAAAAATATTGATTCATGTGTCCGGGAATAGTAGAGAATACACCTCTATAAATACAGTTATGGAAGAAGATGACGCCACGCACTACCCGGTAGAATTTTTGGATTCCCTCAACACACCCGGACTTCCAGCCCACAAAATAGTTTTAAAAATCGGTGTACCAATAATTCTCCTCAGAAATTGATGTCCTCCAAACTTTGTAACGGCACGGCTCAAAGTCACAAATCTGCAGCAAAACATAATCGAAGCTGAAATATTAACCGGTTGCGGCGCTGGTGATATTGTTTTTATTCCAAGAATACCTATAATTCCTAACAACTTTCCTTTCTCTTTCAAACGAGTGCAATTCCCAGTCAGTCTCTGTTTTGCCATGACGATTAATAAAGCTCAGGGCCAGACATTATCCGTTGCGGGGGTGGACCTAAGTATTGGATGCTTTTCCCATGGTCAACTATACGTAGCTCTTTCTCGCGTAAACAACCCCAATAACCTTTTTGTGTACGCTCCAGATGGTTCCACAGCTAATGTTGTTTATAAAGAAGCACTAGCATAAATAAAAAAAAATGATTTGTATCGGAATCCTCCAACAGCGCTTCGCACAAAAAAATACATTGTTAAGTTCCGACATGCACGCGAACGAAGTCGCGGGCACAGCTAGTTTGAAATAATAATGAGCCACCAGTTGGGTTTTAGTTCCAAAGCTGTTGAAATCACGGAAATCGACAATCTTCCGAACCTCAAAACTTTCCTAAACTTAGTCCAACCAAGAGATATTTTTTAACTGAAACTTTGCCAAAGGACATCAGCCCCCAAACTTATAAAGACCTCTTCCTTACGGCTGGGATTATCATAAAATACGGTTCTTGAACTATGGTAAGCTCGGATGTCAGATATTGAACACGTTCCTGTTATTGTAGCATTGGAGCAGTCATTGTCCTTCTGGACAATGAATACCCTGTGACATAAGTCTTGGGAAATTGAAGGCTTCTTCGTTGTTTAGTTGTCGTAAGCGCTACGGCTGAGTGTGTGGTTCGAGGCTCGGGTTGGAAAAGTGATAATGGATTTTTGTATCCGGCATTTCTCAGTTGCAGCCACGGAGTCTGAATTTATGCCCGATTGACAGCAATAGGCTCGCCCCTATTACATGAGATTTAAACATAACTGACGAAATGTGGGTGTTCTATTAGTTACACCTCTGCCTAACCCTTCGGGGTTTATAGGCGTGATATTATGTTAGGAATTTCTCAGTAGCATTCCGGAGTCTGGATGTTTTATTTTACCTACTTGGGACTTAAACATAACTGATGCCATGTGGGTCTATGTTCTATGGTCATGGCGTAACTTCAAAAAAGTTCGTGTCACAGGCAACATCAGTCTGTGACGTAATTTTGCTCTGGTTCATTAAACCCCCTGTGACGTAAGTTTTCGGTCACAGGCAACTGTGTAGGTATTTTAAATGAGGAATAAGAGGAATGTTGACGGAATAGGGTAGATTTGGATTCAATGTGCGCTTGTGTTTTGCTGCATAGCAATAGGGTCCACGCTATTGCTATGCTAACGTACTACTGGAATAAAAGTATCCTATGTCGTAACTCATGTCATGGTCGACCATTGTGTCTTTCATAGAAATTCGTTAACTCTTAACAGACATACAGACTTAATTTCGCATGTTTAATTAGTATGGATGCATGAAAATGAGATCAACGACACGTGTAATGTTTCGTAGAAACGTGGCCAGAGGAAAAGTTTGTTTTATAAAAAAGTATTGAGTTTCTGAGGAAAAGCGTCGTGCCAATAGCGTGAAATATATCAGCAAAAAAACTGTGTTAAACTCAGAACTACCAGGAAAATATCAAATTGAATTTACGCCTTAATGGCTGAACGGATGTCAATGATATTTGCCATACAGGTAGACCATGAAATAGGTTAGGTTAGTTTCATCTCAGCATTATAGTCCCTATGAGATAAAGATAATTTTCGATTTCTAAAGAGTTTATAAAGCTAGCGTGTAATACGTATATACATACAGTATATTTAAGTGATAAATATGGTTTAGAGATTCTGAAAACCAACCTTTCTAAAATGAACTGGAAAAATAAACACAATTGACTTAGCTCCAAGCACATGAGGAAGAAACCTCAAGTAATTTCTGGTCCTCTGTTCCATAAAGATGTACACAACCCCCAATATAATGGTAGGTCCAGCTCATAACTGTGCATACGTAATGTCTGACCCATCGGCCACCGTATGGGAGGCCCGCAATGACCTAATTCGCTTTGCTGACTTTTACTGCTATGTGGATGATACGCCGATAGTGGTTTGTTTTTGTCTCATTTATTTGTTTGGATGTTTGTTTACTTTTCTTTGTTTTGTTATAGTCTGTAGATATTGATTACTTTATTGCGTTGCATTTTATTTTTTTATACCTATATTTAGAGTTCACTGGTGCGTTATTTTATTTGCACGTTAATAAGCCCGATGTTGAGCTTAAAACAAGTCTTTGTGAGGATTTTTCAAATAAACAATTTTTACGTATCACGAGTTTGGAAGTCGTATCGTGCTTAATAATAATAATAATATCTTGGGACAACCAACACACCGCCATCTGATCCCAAACTAGGCAGAGCCTGTACTATGGCAACCAGACAACTGATAAACATACTTATATATTTCTAAATACATACATATTATAGATAAATTACACCCAGATACAGAACAAATAATCGTACTCATCGTACAAAGATTTGTCCTGGGTGGGAATCGAACCCACGACCTCCGTCCTAGCAGTCAGGGTCACTGACCACTAGACCAACAGGCCTTAATGTTTTTTTAATGTTTCATGAATGTTATCACTCTGAAGCCAAATTGCCAATACGTTATAATTAAGTTAATTCATCAAAGATTTTATTATAAATTGATATTTCATTAAAAAAAAACAACCTAATAAATCTTACTCATCAATGTTCTCAATTCAGCGTGAAATCTGGGGGTCTAAAATGGCCGCTTTAGCAGAATCATAATAGGATAATAATATGAATTACGTTTAAATTCGTAAAATGGTCACAAGGACAATTCATAATAGTAGGTACGACTTTTTTTTTTGGGGATGGGTAATCATCAAATGACTCCTCCCGCTCTGGGCGGAGCGGAAGGGAGTGTCAGACTTTTACTGACTAAAAACCATCTATGTTCCTTTTTTGCCCTTTATGTTCCAGGGCCGCTATCGCTTTCGAACAGTCCTGCAGCCCATAGTAGGTAGGTACGTCTATGATCATTTTAAGAATTTAAACGTAATTAATATTATTAACCTATTATGATTCTGCTAAAGCGGCCATTTTAGACCCACAGATGTTTTCTAACGAGCGTCATTCGACTTTCCACTCTCTATTCACCTATATTTTGCACTAGGTTTATCCAACTCGAAACACAACCTTTTCTACAAAATTCTCCAAATCCAGCAACAGAAACACTCAACTATTTTACCGTAGTCTTCACGGTTACTGTTTTCAAATTTCTTCCAAACGTTATACAGAATTGTTCCCGCAGGAAATTCGGAAAGAGAAATGAATTCTTGTTATCCATCTTATTATTTCTTGAATCGTAAACTTAAAAAAGATTTCCTGTTTGTAATAACCTTGTTTAATAACACTAAAAACGTTTCATTATTTACATCTGGCGTTTTGGTAAATATTTAGAAGGTAAAGAGTTAATTTTGAGCAACCGTTTTTAGCAAAGAATAGGTTGTAACCTCTTTTCTACCGTGTTTCGCAAGAGACTAATGCGGGCCCGATACCCAAATGAATGCCTAAATAAAAGATCAGTTGAAATTCCAACAGACTGCTTTTTTGTCCTAGTGGTCGCAAGCCAGTCTGCATCAAATCTTAGGTTGGATTCCCGGGTCGGGCAAAGTTTTATTGGGTTTTTTCATTAGGAACTTCTCAGCAGCGGTCACAGAGTCCGAACTGGTGCCCGGTTTATGGCAATAGGCTCGTTTTCTATTACCTGATTGAAACTGGTGAAATGTAGGTCTGACCAAATCACATAGAATTAAAGTTTGCAAGTGAAATATGCCAGCCAACTGTCGATATCCAACACCATTCCACCAGCGCATTAATTAAATCATTTTTCACTTTTGATTCATTTTGTGTTCAGACGTTTTAATTGGCGTGGTCGTTTCGATTCAGCTGCAACCAGTGAGACTGGAAGCCGTCTCCAACATAGATGGGAAAAGGCTAGGCAGATGATGTCGGTCGTTTCAATTGGAAAACATACTAATGAAAGGGTGAACAAAAAATATGCGTCTGATATCGGTTTTGGTGTAAGTGATAACATACATAAGGCTGAGTTCACACAAACCCTTTGTGGTTGGTGTCCGGCTTATCGTGTTGTATAACCTAATGGGTAGTTTCATATTTAATGCAACCCTTCGCATATACGCAGCTTATGTATGTCGTGGGTGTGACTATGGATTAAGAAGGTCAAAAAGGCTGGATACTCTAAGCCACGCTAATTCCCTACTTAATTTAAATCCTAAGCGACTGTATTACATGCTACGTTAGTCCCTTTATTTTCAGATTATTTTAAACACGAACCACACAAGTTGTAGAGTAAATTGTGTATGTTCTTCCGAAATCATGGTCCTTAAAAAATTAAAAACAATTGAACATTCATACGTAAGCTGTACCCTTCATCTTGTTCCCACGAAATCTACGATTCTCCCTTCACGTTCATAAATATTTTATTCTGTTCAAGACGCACGCCGCCCCTGTTGAAAAAAGCATTGAATAAGATGACAAAAATAATAGCTATATTTTATTTGATCCTATGTATTATATTACATAATAAGTTTGAAATATCAAATAAAAATCGAGTTGTAAACCACGAAAACCAAATTCCATCATCCGACACAACTAGACGAAGTAACTATGTTATCATAACATTAGATGGTTTAATCTTCGCAACTTGGGAGTGTAGCACATGTGTTAATAACTTGAAACGCTCATGATTAATCGGTCGGCCATTTATCAAATACATCATGTTAATGTTTACTTCCGGTACTATTGATTTTGTAGTACTGATGAAGCATCAGGATTTAGTCATAATATTGGAAATGGTTATGAAATTCATCATCTGCCTAGCTAGCCTTTTACCAACCATGTTAGGGTCGGCTTTCAGTCTAACCGGATGCAGCTGAATATCAGTATTCTACATGGAGCGACTGCCTATCTAACCTCCACAACCCATTCAATACTGGGTAATACGATATCCCTTGGTAAGAGTGGTTGTCAGAATTTCTGGCTACTGGCTACCTGTAACAACTGTCAAAGATGTACAAATGACAGTCGGGACCAACGGCTTAGCGTGCTTTCCGAGTCACGGAGGAATATCGGTATGTAAAGGGTGGTCACCCATCCACGGACCAACCTAGGTAAGCGCAACTTATCCTGAAGATCGACCCGAGCGTCTGTTATTATTTAGACACGACCTTCTCAAGTGCTTACGAAATTACGGTTAGATATTAGAAAGAAGTACAATACTATTTGACCAACTACCTTGCTGACTTGCAAATATTTAATTTCGGCGATAAAGGTATTATCTTATACGGAGTATTCAAAATAAAGTAGAGCAGTAATACTTTATGTGGCCCACCTGGACCCCCCAAGGGTAGCCATAGCCATGCTAGAGGTCTGTGACAGGGAAAAATAAAATTATGGGCGTGTGGGTTGTAAATAGGAGTCCCACAAGAGTGGATCGCATTTAGGCAGGCCATCAACAAAATGTAGGTTTCCCCAAGTAGTGATAGTGTACCTGTAGACTTTAGCTCATAATTTCATCCAAGCATTTTACAAATAAAACCTACTTTTACAGTGAGAGAACATTTTCTCTTCCGAGAACTTGAGGACGTATAAAATAAAAGTGAAATTGAGTCAATTAAACTAAGTACGCGAAAAAGGTCCGACCGTTTTTCTCAATTAGAAACATCTACGGCTTGATGTAATGAGTACTAATGAATATAATTCTAATGATTCCTCTCTTCCCAGCTGGGCAAAGGCCTCCCTCCATTCCTTCCAACATACATTTCGCAATTCTGTGCTACTTCGTTCCTATTCTCAAGGAAGACATCCAGTTCGTCCCGCCTGATTTGAAAACTGTTGCAACCAATAAAAGTAAGTACATAATTTGTAATGAGTGTAGAAGAATGAGGTGACAGGATAATGTTGTTTTATTAATTGATCGTTTAAAGTAAGCTTCGGGGATTAATAAATTAGCTAAACTGTTATTACTTTTAAATAATTTAATCAATTACTTGTAGATAAAGTTTATTTCTTACTTAGTTAATTAAATAGGTTGTTAGTGAGATTAAGCTGTCATGGGTAGTAACTACTAATCTATTCCAACAAAAATGATTATGTACAAACTTGGTATTATAATTTGAAGGTTTGTACTTGCAGAAAAAATCCCTATACTCAAGATTTCAAAATCTACAATACACATAAGCACCGAAACGAAATAACCCCACATCACTTTCCCTATAATTAAAGAAATGCCATTCGATTGACCTTGTTGTACTCAATCGGTTTTACTTCACGCGAAAATCTAAGCCGCGTCCTTCGATCCGGATTCGTCCTTCAATCAAGGATGTATCCTTGACTTTTCGGCAGGCAAGCTAAAAGACTAGTGGCAAGATTTATTGGGGAGTGGAAAAGTAGAATTATAAGGTTTTAACATGGTAGTGGGGTATGTTGACCTTTGTTTTACATGGAAAACGTTTCAGCGAGAATTCGCTGATGCATGTAGTGTTCGGAGGACCAAAATAATAGGTATATTTTAGTAGTTCATTGGTTCTACGAGTCTATTAAAATGACCGAGAAACGAGTTTAACAAATAATGGAGAATTGATTGCCCATATAGATATTTTGGACGATTTAAGTAAGTATTTTGCTGATAAAAATCAGAATGTATTTGTGAGTATAATGTGATTGTGTTAATCACAAAGAATTCGCGAGAAAGGGTCTCGCGAATTCTTTGTGATTTGAGAAGAGGAAAATGATTGCAATATTGACCGCGGTTTTGTTGTGCTTGTATTATTATGTGAAAATCTCGATTTATTTCTTAGAATTTATTTTTACAATTTTTTTTAAAAAGCCGGCAGTACTTTTATAGTTTTACTGTTTACATTTATGTTTTACTTAGTTAATCATATATACCTAAACACCATGAAAAAACGAACTGTAAAGTTAATCATTTTCTATTATTATGCATGTGTCAAAATAATTACACTTTCCCGGAATTCCAGTCTATTGATCTTCATTTGTCAACATAGATTTACGTTTCCAATTTGTACCCTACAAAAGCCTTCATTTTTGGTTCCCTTATAAAGTTGATCGTGGAAGCTTTGAATCGGACTCATTTATTTCACCATGATTCTTTCTCAAGGGATTTTTGTGGTCAATTTCGTTATCTAAATTGGGAAGGCTAAAAATAGAATAAGTTTTTTTATTCTGTTTCATTCCAGTTTATAGGAACCTGGTGTTTGATAGTAGCAATCACAAAATTAAATATTGACAGATAGATAAGATTATGAAATTTAAAAAAAGCAAAAACAAGGATCATTTTTCTGTCTGCAGCGTTTTTTTTTTAATTTGCGCTCCTACGACTAAATAACGCTGTTCTAGACCAAAATAATTCAAAAACTTGGTAGAAGAAATCAAATTACTGTGTCGCTCAGCACATAATCTGATAGTGGCACGTTTCAAGTTATTTTTAACGGAGCCACGTGTCACATTGACCCTTCTATTGCACCATAAAATAAAATCTGCTTGAGGCGTGGAGTCAAACTGCGTTTTAACAGCTTATAGCTTTTTAACAGATGATAGAAATGGTTAAGACGGTTTTCTGATGAATTTTTTCGGATTAAAATTCAGGGGTTTGTTTGGATACTAAAGCTTTCGTAAACGTTGTGCAATTTTTTATTGTTTTTAAAATTGTAAAACATTTGTGTTCTTTGCCATTTAGCAAAGACGCCAGATCTCGCCATGAGGCAAACCGATTTGTAAGCTTTTACTTTTCATTTACACTAATAAGCAGTTTGTAGTTTGTCCTCACTCTTAATCAAACTATTTCATTCATAAGATCGAGAATCGTTTTTTTCTTAGACTTGATAATTCGGTTATAAAGTCTAAGAGCCGAAGACAGCTACGTGAAATTACTTTCAGCTGTATACTAAATAATGACTAATGCACGTGTCAATTCAAAATTAAAGGCTGGTTTTCATTATCTGTGTAGCCTTTTTTCAACTATGTTGGTGTCTGTTCCAGTCTTACTAGATGCAGCTAAATATCTATATTTTACAGCGAGCGATTGCCTATCCGTTCTTCAAAACCCAATTAGCACTGGGTAACACGATACCCCTTGGTAAGACTGGTTGTCAGACTTTCGGCCCATTGACTACTGTAAGGACTGTCAAAACGGCTTAATGTGCTTTGCGAGGCACAGAGGAAACTCGGTATGTAATGGGTGGTGATCCACGTACCAACCCAGGTTAGCACGGCTTAACCTAAAATCGACCCGAGCTGTTATTGTTCAGCCACAAGCTCCTCGTTATTAAAGGCTGGTTATAAGCTAAGCTAATGGGTTTCCAAACCAGATGCGACAGTATGAACAGCCGGTAATAAAATCGAGAATTATTAAAAATCCAATTAACTGATTCATGATTTCATGAAGGAAATGAAATTTCAAATTAACTTTTATTACGGTCCTTGGTATAATTTCGACACCGCTTTCCTGAGTGAAGTCATATTACTCCAACATCTGTTGCTCCAATATGTCATTGAAATATTGGTACACTCACGAGCACCAATATATTCACACTCAGCATAATCAGCCTATAATGTTACCACAGCTGGGTCTCTCTGTGAGAAGCATGGCCTAAGTTCGGGTTGGTATATGTCACATGTCTTCGATGTTTTGGTTCTAGGTCACGCCGGTTTTTTCAAAATGTTTTCCTTCACCGTTTTGATAGAAGTAACAAACCACTGTTTTCATAATGTAAACTAAGCAACTTTGAAAAGTGATTTTCTCCTACAGTATAGATTGCAATTTAATTTTGTTACAAACATTTTTTTTTAACTCATATTATTATGAAATTCCAAATTACAGCCTTTGGGATTTGGGAAAGTCTATATAAAGCATGGAGAACAAGCCAAAAGAGAGGCCTATTCCCAGCAGTGGGTGAAGTCGCGCTGTTGATGATGATGATGAAGTGTATACATATTAGTGCTTGTGACTGTACACTCATTTGACATGGTATAAATATGTTGATCCAGTCATCTGACATGGTATAAACAATTGCTCCGGATATCCGCTGTTGGCGCAGACTCAAAGAGAACTTTGTTTATTTGGTATTTAGCATTAATATTGCATTTCGGTATTCGTTATTGGGTTTATATATTTCCTTTGATTTTAACGGGTAATAGGGAGATTATGTGAATGGGATTAGAATGTAATCGGACGTTATTTATGAGTTTGTTCTAACCCGATGTTTAGGGGGACTTATTGGTATGAAGTAACGATTAGGTAACTTATTCATTTCAGAAATTTTATTTTTAACCTAAGCTAACACCAGACCTGCAGTCACGCTATAACCGAAGGGTTAGACAGAGGTGTACCTAATACACCTATTTCAGTTTGTTATAATAGGTGTAACAAGACCCTTAACGAAGCCGAAAGGCACTTGTCCTCCACGTCATTCATGGTCGAAGTTCAAAGTTTTTTTTTTAACTACATTTTTTTTTTTTGGGTAGGTCATCTCGCAATTCAACGTAGGAGGTTGGCTACTGCTTAACCGGGCAAGTCCTGTGGATGCCTTGAGTGTAAGGCCTCCAGCCAGGGGTTTAACTACATGTTTATAATGTCAGATTTATACTTTAAACACCTCCACGACCCCCGTAGTATTCATTCCACCCATCAGCACAATTTTTTGAGTGCGTCACATTGAGTCCTACCGTAAATCGTGATTTGTTACCCAAAAAAAAAGTAATTATATTAATAATATTTTTTGCGTAAATTTACTTAGTTTGATGTACATAATGCTTGGTTGATGGCTCGGAACGGTCCGTTTACACCCTGTATTAAGTCGTTGTTTCAGTTAAGTCTCATGAAAAGAGAGCAAACCTACCTAATTCAGCACAACTACTACTGACTAGTACTGAGAAATTCCTGATTGAAAAACCTTCTTTTTATGATATTTAAAAGATCTCTGATTTTTTGGTTTCGTCTCCGCCCCGAATAGCAGAATAACTATTAAAATATCAGAATAATTGTGCGGAAAATTATGATAAAGTTCTAGAACTGGTATTTTAACACCTTGAATTCATGACAGCCTGGTACTTTTTACAGAAAATTATGATTGAGATCCAGAACTGTTAAAATACCACCTTGAATGCATGCGAGCCTGGTAGGTCGGTGGTAGGTGGGTGGTAGGTGGTAGGTAGGTGGTAGGTGGGTGGTAGGTGGTAGGTAGGTGGTAGGTGGGTGGTAGGTAGGTGGGTGGTAGGTGGTAGGTAGGTGGTAGGTGGGTGGTAGGTGGTAGGTAGGTGGTAGGTAGGTGGTAGGTAGGTGGTAGGTCGGTGGTAGGTGGGTGGTAGGTAGGTGGTAGGTAGTTGGTAGTAGGTAGGAAAAGATGCATTGCAACGCATGCCGGGCACAGCTAGTTAAGAATAAACCATCGATACCTTGTCAAATCATCATATTCATCCAAAACATAAAGCGGGGAAAGCGGAAGCGAATAAAGAATCCCGGTATGCCGATAACCGGCACCGCTAAGCTCTTCAATATCCTGCGTTTAGTGGTTTTGATTTACTTTATTTCCCTAAAGACTATTACTTCGGGAACTGTAGTGTGGTTGCAATTTTCCGGTGCTTGGAGGAAAATCTGTTGTTTATCTGCTCTGTTTTATCTATACTATCTATACTAATATTATAAAGAGGTAAAGTTTGTGAGGTTGTAGGGGGTAATCTCTGGATCTACTGAACCGATTTGGAAAATTCTTTTACTAATAAAAAACCACGATATTTGTGAATGTCATAGGCTATATAATTAACCTGAAAAAATAAAAGACTTTTACGTGGTAGTCGGATTTGTAAAGTAAGTCGGAGAAACAACTTTTGAAAATGTTTACCGCCCAAAGAAGTGGGCACGGATCAGCTAGTTATTGACAAAAAAGCGCGTGGCAATGTTTGTTTTAAGTTTTTTATAGAATTGGAACTTATTGCTTCAGAACAAAAATATATTTCATTATTTAGTTAGGTAGTTAAGAAGCTCGTGGCTAAATAATAACCGCATCTGTCGATCTTTAAGGTTAAGCAGTGCTTGCCTGGGTCGGTCCGTGGATGGGTGAACATCCATTACATATCCATTTTCCTCCGTGTTTAGGAAATCCGGGCTGTTGTAGATCTTCGACAGTTGTTACAGGTAGTTAGTGACTACTCCCAGTCTTACCGAGGGGTATCGGATTACCAAATAATTACTGGGTTGTAGAGGTCAGATGGGCAGTCGCCCCATGTAAAATAGTGGTATTCAGCTGCATACTGATAGACAAGAAGCTGACCACAACATAGTTGGGAAAAGGCTAGGTACATGATGACTTCGGTAGTACCTTTTACCAAACTGTAGAATAATGAGTACAAGTTGAGTTCTAAAATAATACCGCACGAGAGATATTAGGTATTTTTGATAAAACACTCAGCGGTTTTTTGCGGTTTCGGGAGGTGCTGTTTAGGGTAGACTAGTATTACGGCTTCATCGTGGTCGTCGTCTGTCTGTCTGTCTGTCTGTCCGTTGGTCCGTCCCTTTGTCACTGTATAAACTGATTACATTTTCATTAATTTTATTGACACATTATCATCACGCTTGTAATCTCGGAAGGGTTAGGCAGAGGTGTACCTAATAGTACACCCACATTTCGCCAGTTATGTTTAAGGTCCATGAAAAAGAGAGCAGGCCTATTGCCATCAACCGGGCAGAAATCCAGACTGATACTGAAAAATCCCTGATGGGAAAACCCAATAACACCCGACCCGAGAATCGAACACAGGATCTCATGCTCAGCAGTTGCGTTTACAAGACCAACGAGGCCGTCAAGTCGAGGAAGGCAATGTTATTGAGTTCATAGAAAAGTCAGCCAATTGTTACGTGGTATCGCGCATTTTAATATTCAGGTTAAAAAGGTATTAAGTTGTGATACTTTTATGGCACAATAACACTAGATAATAATATGTACTAGTGATAACAATGATTATAGGTAGGTGAAGAGTACTATTATTAAGTAGAACAGATAAATTGAAAAGGGTACGGGCTTTTTCCCGTGTTTGTGTACAATAGCTTATCGCTAATAGTTTATTAGGTACTTTTATATAACTAGCTTTTGCTCGCAGCTTCGCTCGCGTTAATTTAGAATTTGACAACCTAGCGGTGTGTTATAATATACGCTTTACGACCTATTCTCATACCAACCAAATAATACATAAAAAAAATCATAAGGAGTGCCACCACAAACACCGTGACACCAGATTTTAATCGGTATAGTTATTATGCTAGGTAGTTTTAAGTCAAGCTTATGAATATTATTAGTAGGTAATTCATTAAAATCGCCATAAAACATGCTTTCAACTAAAATAAAACAAAACGGATTTTTTTCCATCTTAACTAAAACACTCCAAAACATTATTACGCTACATCAAAAGATTTCAATTTACCTCAGACACCCAAAAACTTGGGGTCAAGAAAGACCCATTTACATGGCAGAATATATTTCCCGGAGATACTTCGTGGAAATGAGACCTTTCTGGGAGGCCACTTGATTATAATAATGAGACGGGCGTATTAGGCTAGATCCTTACAAGAATAATTATGGATGCCTTTTAGTCTGGTGTTTTCTTTTGAGGAAAATGCTTTTTGTAGTAGTTGAGCTTGTTCTTGATGTGTTTATCGTCTGTATCTTGGCTTGAAGGTTAGAAAAGTAGTCATCATCATCATCTGCCCAGCCTTTTTCCAACTATGATGGGGTTAGCTTTCAGTCTAACCGGATGCAGACTAACACTAGTATTTTACATGGGAGACTGCACTACAATTTGGTTAGGCAAAGGCAATGGCATACTTATTTTTTAAACGTTACCCCACACTAAGAATTTCTCCTGTGTCGTAGGCGCGTTTACAAACATTGAAACGCATATACACAGCAGCCAAACCCGGAACAACTACCTGTGGGACCTATTGGTCCGTGAGGGGATCGAACCCGCGATATGCAGCGCAGCAGCCAGTCGCTCAGCCACTGCGCCAACCGTGTCGTCAACTTCTCTTTGTGACTGTGTGCCCAAGTGTAGTCATGCTCTTTCTTAGACTGAACAACGTTAACGCAAATAATAAGCATGGAGTTACAAAGTTGCTGTCAGGTTTCTTAGAAGCATCCTGGTGTCTGGGTTGGTGATAAGAAGCTAGCATATCACATGAAACTTATAGCATAACTAGTTATTACCTGAGGCTTCGTCCGTAGACCGTATGCACGACGCCCAATCAAGCTTTAGTAAAAAATTCATTCGTATTTGTTCAAACGTTTAGGCGTGAATGGAAACAGAAAGGCAGACGGACAAACGGTTGAATTTCTAATAATAAGGTACAAATAGGGATTGGATAAAGTAGTCTTACTGTTAAGTTATGAAAATGAGAATATCTCCAACGATGTAGCCTTCAGTCAAAAATTAATTACAAGGCACTTTGAATAAGTCTAGACATTCCTAAGCCACCCTTTTATCCACCTTCTTATGTAATAACAATTATTGCCATTTAATCATTTCTTGAATAAAAATGTTTCTTATTTTTTTATAAATTTAGTAAATTGAGCTTTAATGGTTAAGTACCTACTCTACTAATTCTGAATAATTTTGTCCCTAGTAACTAACTTAAGATCTTTTTAGAGACTTGATATTACTCCCGAGATAAGTAAAAGTAAAGATATTCATAGGTCCAATTTATATTTGAATAACGTTGGGTTAGCTGACGCACTACTATTTGTAATAGGTTGATTTCTGATTGGGTTTTAGAAATGGGAGTTATAAATTGTAATGTTTACGTGGTCAGCATGTTCATTGTTCACCTCCAACAGCCTGGTGATGAATCTTAGCGGTAAAATCAAAACGATCAAAGGAGGAATTGCACGACTACTTATCATTCGTTAAACAGCCATGCTTTGGTTGCGAACGTTTGGCCGAAACCACAACGATTTTCATTTTGTCCATTTTAAATCCTTAAACTGTCATGGTCACTAACACTATAATCAACACTAGAAACGGGATATTTACTATGTCCACTGTTTGTTTTGAGTTCCCGATATTTTCTTCAGTTTATCCGTGATCATGGTGCTTGCAACAGGGCCGAAATATCGGGAACTAAAAACAAACAGCGGACAAGGTAAATATCCCGTTTCTAGTGTTAATTATAAATCCTTAAATAATCATTTACACACATTTTGACATTCAAAAGTGCCGTAATGGTCTAATTGAAATAAATGCTTTGAGTTTGAGTTAGACACATAATTGTCATAAATTCATAAAATCAATCATGATAACCACCTTACTTGGTCTATTGTTATCTTATCACCTTGTTTGGTTTATTTACTTCGATAAACATAACTACTATGACAGTACAAAAACTCAATAAACACAATAATTTTGACAAACTTCTATCATTGCTATTGCTGTCATTTCGTAAAATTCTCGTTAAATCTCAATAGTGATTAGTTGTACTAATTAAAATGAAAACAATTGTTCCATTGACATCTGTCACTAGGAATATAGTAAATAACAGGGGTAAATCAGCTTCAGCTGTTCATATACAAGCCAAGGTTTGCCCAAGTTGAGAATAATTTAATTGAGTTAGAAGAGTGTGTGGAGACTGGAGAATGTATTTAGTAGTCTCTTGTTTTGTTAGAAATGCAATACGTGCTTATATTTATCATGCTGGCAAGAAACTGTTAGTTAAATGTTAAAAAAAAAAATGGATTAAAATGAAGAAAATGTCTCCAGTTGTTGGTTGATCCATCCAAATTGAAAGTAAAAAGTGAATTGTTTATCACCTTTACGTCTAGCACCTTTCTCTAGCACGTTTTTATCTTCATGTCTATTACCTTTACAGACTTATAATGGTAAATCAGTGTAATCTAAATTCTATTAAGATTAAAGGACGTACCTATTTCAAAATGATGTTTTGTTATTGTTAGCGACGCGCTCATGTCTTTAGATTCATAGTTTGTATGTACATGTATAACCTAAGTATAGATGTTTGGGCCACTGGACCCCCACCCAAGACGCTGGCAGTTGAGTCCGTACGAGCACTACAAGCGGGTGCGCTTGTACGTGTTTACCTAGTTTGTTAATTTATTCGTGCCTTTTTCAAATTATAAGTTTTCTAATGCAGTTTCTCGTTTAACTTTGCCGATTACCACCTACAGTAATGTATCTTTCAAAACTAGATTTGACTATCTTTCACATCTTCCTAGTGTTTCTCTTAGTTTCAAAGACAACAATATGTCAAATATTCTAGAAGCTGAGGGTCTGAATTCTGACCACATTTTTATTTCAAGACAAACCCGACTTCATCTATTTTTCTTAACCCTACATGTAAAATGTATAATGGCACGTTTTCGGATGAATTGTATAAGCTTTTAGTAGTAGTGTTGAATAAGTTAACCCTCCTAAGTACAAATTGGTCATCGATCACGACGATCACGCAAGCCGGGTTAATAATAAATTTCAAAGGCACACCGCTGAGAACTGAGGGAATTAGAAGCACCTGTTCTGTTCACTATATTATGATTTAAGCGTTTAGTAAAGCTTACGTTCACTAGCTGCAGCGTCGGTTTAATCCTATATGCCTTCAATATAACGCAAATGGCATTCAGGATTGTATACCGCATTGACAAATAAGTTGGCGTTGCAAGTCACCTGTAAGTATTTGAGGGAATTTTAAGACTTGGTCACAAATTCCACCTATTTGCTTCCTGCACATCCAAACACGGATCGATTTAATACTAAAATGTTTTTTGTATCTGTTGAACTGCCCCATTAGTCGATTGAGTACGACTGCTGAATGTGAAGTCCTGAGTTTGATCCCGAGGTCCGACAAAGGGTCATAAGGAATTTCACAGAAGTGTTTTAGATCTTGGAAGTAGTGGTATATGTATAATAGTTCTTTGCCTCGGAAAGTACGTTAAGGATTTGGTCCAGCGCCTGAACTATCTTCGGTTGTATCAGATTGCCGTCAGTGCTGGAATATGAGAGCGAAGAGAGTGTGCACCGAGTGTGTTTACGCATTTTGTGCACTTGGTCTACTACTGTCTTATTATAGGGCGGAAATACGGACTCGTAAAATTCATGTTTGTTGGCAATACTATTTTGTCACATGATTTGTTTGCGAAAAAAACTTTTCTGCCAAAACAAAATATTCTAAATATCTACGGGCGGAAGTTTTAGACATGAAAAGCCGCTGACAGTCTGTTGACATCCTAGTTACTTTTCTTTTTGTTTTATTACAAAATGGGCCTGCTCTTGACCTCGATCACGCCTGATGGAAAGCGATGGATGAGGTCTATGATAAAACGAGCGATGTTTAATTATTTAATCTTCAAATGACCGACTAGTCGTATTCCGTCATCCGGGTCAATTTCCATCGTTTAATCCTGAACATTAACAGCTCGTTAATTGACTGTAGCATCATTTAGCAATTCAATATTAAAAACGTAAACAAGATGATTAGGAAAACATATGCGTCATCCATTTTTTTAGGGTTCCGTACCTCAAAAGAAAAAACGGAACCCTTTTTATGATCACTCGCATGTCTGTCTGTCTGTCCGTCTGACACAGCCAATTTACTCCGAAACTACTAGACCCATTGACTTGAAATTTCGTAAAAATATGTAAATCGGTGACCCTAATACGGTCGTGTAACGTAAATTAATGAATTTTAAACATAGGGGCCACTTTTGGGAAGTAAATTAGAAAATTTTTTTTTTTTTTTTTTTTTTCCTTGTTAATAAGAACAATGTTCTTAATAATTAATTACGATCTAGCCTATAAGACTAATAAGCAATTTAACTCTAACTTAATATGTTACGTGATAAATATGTTACAACTAAGAATAGTGTCCATATTCACTTTAAACAGCCCGCAGCACTTTCTTAGAGTCTGATAAGTTTTATAATAAAAACACTATGTTCATGTGTTATAAATACAGCAAAACATTGTTACTATTATTCATTCACTTCATACACTACACTAATTCAAAGGGTTTGGTTCTTTTTAGCCTACGCACTAAGTCTGTGTTGTCTAGTAGCTGAATCGCCTCAACATTCACGTGTCGATGAAGTCTATGTTCGTGGGCTTCAGCATATTTTTGTATGATGGTGGTGACGAATTCCATTTTAAGGTCACGGTGAAGGTCGTCATTTCTTATGTACCAGGGTGCATTCACAGCATCCCTGAGTACTTTATTTTGAAATTGCTGTATTATTTTGATGTTGCTTTGTTTAGCACAGCCCCAGAGTTGGATACCGTACGTCCAAATTGGCATCAATATATGCTTGTATAGGGTTATTTTATTATGTATTGATAAACAGGATTTCTTTCCAAGTAACCAATACATACTTTTGTAACGTATGTCGAGTTCCTGTCTTTTCTTTTTAATATGAGCTTTCCAACGCAACTTAGCGTCAAGAGTTATGCCAAGATATTTGGCTGTGTTAGCATAAGGCACTTGCATGCCATTTATGTAGATTGGGTGATAGTCCAGGTGTTTGTTTGTGAAGTCAATGTGAATTGATTTTGACTCATTCAGTTTGATCTTCCATTTTTGTGTCCAGTCATAAACTTTGTTCACAGCTTGTTGAACTTTTTGTACTGCTTCTCTGTGGCTTGAACCGGTAGCCATAATTGCTGTATCATCTGCAAAGGTCGCAATGGTGTTGTTTTCTAGTTTTGGGATGTCGCATGTGTATAACAAGTACAAAATTGGGCCAAGCACACTTCCTTGAGGTACTCCGGCTTTTATAGCTTTAAGCTCAGAATATGTGTCCTCTTGTCGTATTCTAAACATTCTATTGCTTATATATGACTCTAATATATCTGAAAATTCTGGTAGCATGCGTCTGAGCTTGAATATTAGTCCTGTATGCCAGACTTTATCAAAAGCTTGCGCGACATCTAAGAACACAGTGGCGCAGACTTCCTTATTTTCAAGTGTTTTTTCTATGATGTTAGTTATTCTATGTACCTGGTCTATTGTTGAGTGTTTTTCCCTAAAGCCAAATTGGTGATTTGGAATAAGGTCTTTATCTTCTATTATTGGTTTCAACCGTTTCAATAACAGTTTTTCAAATAGTTTTGACAACACGGGCAACAAGGAAATAGGTCTATATGACGATGCTTCATGGGGTGGTTTCCCAGGCTTTGCAATCATAATGACTTCAGCAATCTTCCATGGCGCAGGCACATGTTTTAAAATAAATGCAGCATTGATAAGTTTGGTCAGCTTTACTATGGCTTTGCGAGGGAGGTGTTTTAAAATTTCCCCTGTTATGAGGTCGTAACCCGGAGATTTTTTAGAGCTGATGTTATTTTGAATTTCTCGTGTTACTTCCTTAGGAGTCACAAGCTTAATTCTATGGTTTTGTGATATTTCTTCACTCTCAAGTACTTCTGTCGAGCTTTCATTTGGTTGGAAAGTTTGTTCTAGGTGCTGTGCAAACCTTGATGCTTTTTGGTCATTGCTTATGGCCCATTTTCCGTCACTATCTCTGATGGGCGGTATTTGTTTAATAGGCCTTTTTAGATTTTTTGTGGCTTTCCAAAGGGAGTAGTCCGTTTTTTTGTCACCAGTTAGCTGCAGAAGGTTGGTATTTAGGGATTCATCCTCAAACTGCATAATTTTCCTCCTTAACCGTTTGGTTAAGTTATTAAGTAAAGTTTTATCTCGCGGGCACCTTGTTTGCTGCCACTGCTTCCTCTGTTTCCTTTTCTCAGATAGTAAATCCACAATTTCCTTAGGATATATAAACCCCTTATATTTACGTTTTAATTGTGGTGTGTTGTTCCACGCACATTGTTGGATGTTAACAATATATTTGTTTACTTCTGAGTCAAGCTGATCTGGCGTTTTTATTCGAGTTTGAAGGTCGATAATATTATCTAAATCAAGGGAAAAGCTTTCCCAATCTGTAAACTTGTTAACCAGGGTTGGGTGGCTTTCTTTTAATAAGATTTTCTGACTAAGCATTAACATAATCGAGGAGTGGTCAGAGTTCATATGAAAACCTTCCTCCAAACTGACATAATTCGTGGATATATTTTTGCATATAAAAAAATCTATAAGGTCCGGTATTTTCTGGTGGTCTGTAGGCCAGTACGTTGGTTTACCTGTGCTCATAACTTCTGCATGTGTATCTGTAACTGCGCTTAAAAGCTGCCTTCCCTTAGTTGTAGTAAGTCTTGATCCCCAATGCGTATGCTTAGCATTAAAATCGCCGCCTAAGATAAATCTCTGGCCTAATAATTCAAAGAGATGTAAATATTGCTCTTTTCTTATCACGTGCCGTGGAGGACAGTAAATTGATGCAATGGACACGTGACAATATTTGGTTTTAACAGATACTGCCACGACTTGGATGTCTTGTTCTTCATATTTACACTGCACATAATGACTAATGTTCTCTTTGATTATAACCGCGCTACCTCCTCTGGCAGAGTTGTCAGGGTGGAGCGAATTATACACCATGTATCCTTTAAATTTGATAAAAGATTGCTTAGTGAAGTGCGTTTCGGAAACTAAACACACGTCTATATTTTAAACTTTTTGTACTTGCTTCGGCAGTACATATACTAAATTAGAAAATGAAAAAAAAAGTTTTGCAAACTATATCGTGTTACATATCAAATGAAAAGCATCTCAAATATAGTTTTTATAATTTTAAGATAAATAGTTTTGAAGTTATTTAAGAAAATAGGCGAAAATTACCATTCCCCCTCCCCCTTTAACTCCGAAACTAAAAAGAGACGAAAATTAAAAAAAAAAATAGTTCTTTGCTTATAATAGATTACAGAAAAACCTGTACAAAATCTTAAATTTAAAACAACTTACGGAATTGAGATAATTAACGTACGGAACCCTCTCCACGCGAGTCGAACTCACACTTGTCCGGTTTTTTGCTTTTGTCTGAGACTATATAACATATTTTTCGCATAGGTACGTGATTGGGTAGTCGCGACGTCTCAATATTTTGTTACATAAATTCAGTTGAGCAGAAGAACAGGTTCAACTTCCCTAATACAAGCAAAATTGTGGTAATAGATCATGTCATTCAGATTGATTGAGTGTAGTAAAATATGTCTCGACAAGATTGTTTTCAGGTAGACATGTCTTTGTTTTTCTGGTATTAAGTATAGTCACTACCAGAAAATGAGCTGATTGACATTTTCATCTTGCATGAGATCAAGTAGGTACTGGATATCCCTACCTATAATACCTGTCTTTAGAATTTTACTGCCATCGTTAATGCGAAAGTTCGTGAGGATGGATGTATGTATGGATTTTATTACTCATTCACGCAAAAACTACTGAACGGTTTTGGCTGAAATTTGGAAGACAGATAGTTTATGACCTGTAACATAAAGGATACTTTCCATCCGGTTGTTCTATCCCATGGGATAGTCACCGAACTCAACGCGGGTGAAGCCGAGGGCATAAGCTAGTGTATCATATTCCTTCAATATTCATGGACGGTCGAATTTGAGAAATTAGTAAGTGGATTTAAACAGGTTTGGAAGACGAGGCCGACATAATTTTCTTAGATAAGGGAAGTCATATCATAGTTTCACCCATAGAACGTATCTCTTGATGAACCTGTGTCGGTCCATCCATCAAACACCCAGAATGATAAGTAACATTAATAAAAAACTACCACGCCTGTCCAGAAATATAAAATCTATGTTTATCCAGACTTGCAACTATGACGTTCAGGTTTACTATGAGTTTATTTAACTTCTCACAAATTGTCACTGGCCAGTTGGTTTGAGTGACGTGAATGCAGGCTGGATAAAAAAAGTGTTGTCGGTAGGTACTAAAGATTAACAGTGCAGCAAATATTGTTCTTTACGTCAGTCTATTTTAAAATATGAATCTTAAGCTTCCGCCATCTTTGAAAGTTGTTCTTTTTTTAAATAGCTCTTAGAGTGTAGGCTTACAGTCCTTTCAGTTATTTTGGCTCTGATTTTGCATCGCTGTCAAAATCATTTTGATCTTTAGATATTATCGTTGCTACAAGGTTGTTGTGACAAGTCTGTTAAAATGACAGTGAACTGCGTGTGCACTCTGTTTTACACCATTTCTAATTTTAACCAATAACCTTAAAAATAGGAACCCGTCATCGTCCTGCACTTTATAAAATTCACAACCCCAGTTACCAATCCTACGTCATCTCACAAGGACATCCCCACGTCAGCACTCAGGGAAAAAGCATACTGTTACACTATCCAACCCCCCTTACAAGTCCCTTTAGTATAATACGTACATTTGGGGACTCTCACACGTAGACCGGTGGCAGTATGGCACTTGGATGGTTATATGCCATTTATCAAAAGTGATTCAGCTTTTAATGCCAGCTGACAGTAAGGAGAAAATGGCTCGCAGTTGGAATGTTGATAGTTTTAGGAAAGTTCCGGGTTACTGATATTTGAATGGGACCTTATTGTTGTAGGTAGTTACTTGCAAACGTAGAATTTTTAAACACCAATACTTATTCTATATTTTATCCATTCGTGCGTTATTAGCTCGGGGACCAGTGATCAGATTTACGTGAATACTACCTTATTTCATAATAGTAATAATAGGCCTGTATGAAAATTAATTGAAAATTGTGAATAGACTATGTTAGAACGTCCTTGCGATGTCCTAACTTTGCTGTAACACAATTCTAAACTACGAAAAAGGTTGTAAAGAGGTTGAATAGTATTTTACACGTGACCAGATCTACTTACTAGATAAATTACTAAAGTACTAGTGTAGTCATCGATACTCTTCAAAGGAAACACAACAGCATTGATAACAAAGAGAGATAATTCTAAAATACAGAAGTTAGTTTCGTAAACTTAGCTCAATGAAAACAAAATGTTTCAACAAAGCAACTCGAGTAATTGATACCATCTCTCTTCTTGCATTTCAGTCATTTAAACAACTCCGGATAAATTAAGAATTCATGAACTTTAAGAAAATGTCTCCACGGGAAATGACATTTTTTTTTTTTTGTTTGATGGGCCTACTCTTGACCTCAATCTAGTCCTGAGGACAGAGATGAGGTCGACGATGGAACGAGCTAACCCAATAGGGTCATATGAATTTGGGAACACCGACGAAGGCAGGGAATTCCATTCCTTGGCTGTGCGCATAATAAACGATGTAGCAAAGCGCTTCGTGCGAATGTGTGGAACATCGACAAGGAATGGGTGATATACAAACACAGAGCAAAATTTTCTCGTTGGTCGTAACCGCTGCTGCTGAATATGAGGTCCTGGCGACCCCTGAACCGTAACAGTATTTAACAAAAGGTTATCGAGTTTTCTCTTTACAAATTGCCCAACACAGAGCCTGGATTAGTACCCGATTAACGGCAGTAAGTTCGTCCCATATTACATGACACTCAAACATAACCAGCGAAATGTAGGTTTACTGTAGGTCACCTCTGTCTAACCTTTGAGGATAACAGGCACGATGATAAATGAATGGTATTGTTTTTGGTTGTTTCAGGTTGAGCAGTTGTAAGAGTGGTTACCGATAATGAGCAGTTTTACCCCATGAAGCCACATTCTGCAACAAATCGTAAGTTTTTATATCATCTTCAATTTCTCTTGCTTGTTAATGTGAAATTCTAATGATTTACGCGACGAAAAAAAATCAACATCAACTTCCGTGTTTCTTTGAAGACTGCTAAACAACATCCATTAGTAAAAACATTATTATAATCTGTCTAGGAAATTAAAGTATTCGTAAAATGGCGAATATGAGATTCAAATATATCGTTCATTTCTTTATTTCCTGGTTTTTCATGAAAATTCCGTTTCATGATAAATGGTTTTCATACGCAAAAATTAATTGACAAGCCCAAACATATGGGAGGTGACGTCAAATTTGGTTGGTGATAATTTGTCGTGCGAGGAAACGGTGTGTAGGAAGTGATGCTAGAAATAGGTAGGTATAGTAAAATTTTTACGCTAACATTACGCACGATAAAAATATTGTAGAAAATTGAGTTTTTTTTTATGTGATCTTGAAAATTGTGGCTAGGTACTTTCATAATTTTAGTAAACACATTCAAAAAATTTGATAGATAAGGATAGAAATAATAAGAACTTTTTGCATTTACTTATGTACATTTTGTATCTACCTATCTAACAATCAAGTTTGGTCCAGAATTACAAGTTCTCCCTGAAGTATATGATTTGATCTACTCCGAAATGATCGAAGAATTCTTTCACTAACTTCTTAATTTCTGTATTATTTGGGAATTGGAAAACTAAGATTGTGTTTGGCAGAAGACCTTGAAAGTTTGTGTCTTAGCGGACTGGCCAGAATGGATGAAGTGACTTTTTTGTAAAATGGTCTGATATGGATAAAAGAGAGTAGGTCGTCAGTGTCACTATCTTTTACGATCATTCCAACTGGTAGGTAACATACATAACATCACGCCTGTAATCCCCGAAGGGTTAGGCAGAGGTGTACCTAATATTACACCCACATTTCGCCCGTTATGTTTAAGTCCCATGTAATAGGGGGCGAGCCTATTGCCATCAACCGGGCATCTAGACTCCGTAGCTGTTCCTGATGGAACAACCCGTAGTACTGTGCCCGACCTGGGAATCGAACCCAGGACGTCGAGCTCAGTAGTCACACTTGCGACTACTGGACCAAAGAGGTAGTCAAACCGATAGGTATATAGGATGAATTGTTGACGCTACTACGACACTGAACGATCTCTCCAGAACCTTTACTCGTACAAGAGACAAGAAACAGGCGGTCACGAAAAACTGCTGAATATTTTAATAACTATTTTGCATCACTTAGGTACCTACTGTAATGTAACATCATAAATTTATTCAGTAAAGTTAATATTGCAGTACATTTTATGTATTTACGAGTAAGTCACTCACACGCGAACGTATAACTTTAGTTAAGCTAGACGCTCATATATCTAAGTGACTGACTTACCGTAATGGTTCCAACACGTCACATATTATACGAAATTAGTGCAGAAAAGCATTGTGTGAGAAATTTCATATACCTAGGACCATTTTGAGCTAAGCTTTCGAGCAATTTGTTATCAAAATGCCTGTCGAGAAAGCTTAGTGAGCATATTAGGAATTTTCCTAACTTACAAGGTGAAATACACAGTTTCGCAATGGCATACATAAAAAAAAAATGTTTACCTATTAGCTCATACAGAACAATAACTGAGGCCTTAAATTCATTTGAGCTCATCACATGATAGTCCGGTTGAGCAGTATCGCTACCTTAGCGAGTTAAATAATAATTACGTATTAAATATTATTAGACCATAATCCCAGCAAGTTTATACTAAAACATCACACAGCTGTAGCGATGCTGCCTAGCCAGCAGCCTACTTACAACCACCTATTTGTTCAATGTAATGTCATCGAGCACAGTTTTGGTGATCCACAATTTAAATCTGCAAAACCGTTGTACGTGGCGCCTTCAGTACATGTTGGATAGAAACCCGGGTGCATAAATTTTCTACAAACATTGGCAGTATTCGATTTTTAGAGTAGGTAGCTTGTTTTGATGAGACAGCTGGAAACAGTCAAGTTAAATGGCCAAAAGTGTCAGTGTTCCACTTGGTGGCGCCCCCTTTACTATTATCAGAAAACCTTCAACCTTACTCAAATTGGAAATATTGGCAAAAATCTATACCATGGCCTGAATAATACACATTATATAAGACATCCTTTTTTATCCCGTTAGTAGGCTCCAACCTCCACGTGGACGAAGCCATAAACAAAAGCTAGTAAACTTGATAGAGCTACTCAAAATTCAGCTCAGCCTACACTCCCGCAAAAAATTGTGTTGTTTTAGTAGCGAGTTATACTAAAACAACACAAAATTTTTCAACGCCAGCCATACGAGCAGTTCTCTTTTATCTTCGCAGATAAACAAAAACGGGGCTATGAATAACGGGTACGTACTCCAAATGTTGAGCGCTCCTGACGATGACAGAAACTTTCTCATATTGCAGCCATAAATCCGTAGTGATAACGCAAAGGTTGGCAGCGAATGGGACCGATTCTGGCCAGTTTTGTGTTTTATTGGTGCTTTAGTGTTTGACACCCCTGGCATTTGAAGGTGCAAATTGAGGTGATTAGTCAAAAATGTGTTTGTTTTGTTGAACGTTTTATTCACCTGAAAAGATTAAGAGCACTAATAGGTAACCAAGGTTTGGTTTTGAGATGTAAATAGGAATTACATCAATATTTTCACTTGCAATTATCTTCTGTTGGATAAGCACCCAGTGATGTGCCGCTTTAGGTGATTTTCACTTCACTAAACATAAAACACTTACACTACTAACCTTTTTTTACATTTTCTTTTTCTTTTACTCCTTTGTCAAAGACATAACACAGCTTCATATGTACGAGTATTTCTATAAATTAGAAGCTCCTACCTATAAAACAGGTAACCGAATGTTTTCGTTTAATTTCCGTCATATTTTTGCACGGAATTTCCTTCAGTACGCACAAAAATTTAAATGTCCCGAATAAATTATAAAAAATCTGTGTTTCCGACATGAAAGGGGCAGTTATCATGAATGCGGATTATTGCAAGTTGTTAAACGGATTTATTACCACCTGAGGGTGATCATATTAGTACCCCGTGAAAGGTAATGTTAGGGTCTAACTGGGGTAAAATTTCAGATAAACCAAGTTACATTATAAATCTATTGAAAACATGGCTAAGCAGTATCGTGCATTTGGAAACTATATTAGTTTTATACGAATAACTAGATAGATAGATATATTTAGGTACTCTTTCGAACTTAAGACGCAATAGTTAGTTAGTAACAGTCAATCAATAATTTAGCACCCCATGATTCCTAATAGTTATTGTTATAATAATTGTATTATTGTCATAATCATGAATCAAACTGATACTAATTCCAAGTCATTTTTTTCTTATTCCAACGGAATAATTATGTTCTTTACTGTTCTCATAACATTCTATTCTTTATATAGCAGTGATAGCCTAGTGGTGTGACCGTCGGACTGCCAAGTCATAGGTCTCGAGTTCGAACCCAAGGCACGCCTTTGATTTTTCGGATTCATGTGTGTATTGTATAATTATCACTTGCTTCGGTGAAGGAAAACATCGTGAGGAAACCAGCATGCCTGAGAGATATTTCTTGACTTCATGTAAAGCCAAGCCAGAGGCATCATAAATACTCTGATACTAGGTTAGGCACTAACCACACGACAAAGAAAGAGACTATTCTCTTTTCTACATATCAATAGGAAATATTTTGTTTAAAAGTGTAGCGGTACTACAAAAAGTACTACAGCAACATAGAACAAAAAAAAAGTACTACAGCGCCATCTATGATGCAGAGATAAACTAAAACATCGAAATACGTCTAAATTCTACATCGCGCAAGTATAGTTATTTGCGACTTAAGACTATATACAAGAACCCGACAATAACTGTCGGGCAGTAGCCCACCAGACAATAACACCCGTCTGGTCGGAGGATCCTCCCTTTTCTATGAAGGATAAAGAACTTTACACCCTGTTCTCCATACCCCCAAAAAAGAAAGCGGCCAAAAATGTTCTAACTTTATTTGGTTAATAAAATACTTACATATCAGGAGTTTCACACAGGTAATCGTTGAAAAACACGTCCAGCCTTGAAAATCCCGCGTCTTCCTGAAAAACACCAGATCACGCACAATATTATTGTACGTAAATTGTTCATAATCATAACGCATCTGTATTTATTACGTAAACATCAATATACACTGCCATGGAAACCGCCACAGTAACTTTTTTACCAAGAGGGTCGGTTTCAACACTTTGTCAGACATAATGACGTGATTTTAATTAAAATCTGTTCAGGACGCATTTCATTTTATTTAACGTACAAGTTAAAATAACTGAGAAATGTAGTGGGAGAATTTATGCCTGCAAAAGCTGTCCTGGCTTGAAGTAACGCTTAACCTTATTTAGGATACCCAGCTTTTTTGCCGCTGTTTGAGCTTTCGACTTAATGTAGGCACCGAAGTTGAGATTCGCACTCAACTTCGTACCAAGAAGCTCGAGGCTGTCGGTAACTGGTACAGATGTACCTACCCCGGAAAGTAGGAGCCAGATTGAACGGACTCCTTTTGGCGGTGAACTTTATCGATAAAGCATTAGATTGAAGTTTGATTTGATTAAATTTGACAGTTTCGGGTAGATTGATTTGCTGTCGTCTGTACTTGCTATTCAAAGCAGCTTCATTTATGTGACGGCTGGTGGTTTCGAATTCACTACACTCTCTGCTCATAATAGATTTCACCATAAATTAGAAAATAATACGTATAACTCACTGAATTCCTTATGCACCAAAGACATTTAAATATTTACGAGTAATAGACGGGACAAGACGAAGAAAATTGTAATCCAATACTTGTTACTACTTTGTAATAAGTCGGTCGGTCTAGTGTCAATAGCCCATTTGTCAGGTAGCATTCGTGTGTCAACATCGGAAATGTTCGGGATCAAATTTTTTGCATGAAAATATTCCTAATTTCCGCTCTACTATTATTTTTATCTCTTTGGTTAACACAAACGTTCAGTGTTCTTCTCATCGGCGAGTGCCATCACTTCATCAGTGACAGTAACAGATGCTGTCATAGAAGGCTTCAAAATGGAGCAGTAAGCAACTTGCTCCAATATTATGTTTTTCATAACAAGATATAACTAGCTTATGCCCGCGGCTTCATCCGTGTAAGTTCGGTAATTGTCCCACGGGATCGCACTACCGGGATAAAAAGTATCCTATGTGTTAATACAGGTTATAAACTATCTGTGTGCCAAATTTCATCCAAATCCGGTTAGTAGTTTTTGCGTGAAAGAGTAACAAACATCCATCCATCCATACTTACAAACTTTCGCATTTATAATAGGATAACCGTTTTATTTTATTGTTCGGTCTAAACTGAACCGCTTGGCTACAGTAGCTTTATAACATTAATTAACAATGGAATAGCCACGAAAAATTAATATTATTTTACTAGTGCCTAATTAGTAGGCAAAACTTTTTGTAAAATGAACCCATTTCGAAATAATTTAATTAGACTGGGTAAACTTGTGTCTAAAACATAAATTACCCAAACAATAGGAATTCTAACGTTTTTTGTGAACTTTATTTTAGGTAATTATTATAACAAATTGACATAGTTTTAGGCACGATAGGATTTTCTATGTTTTCTATAAAAAAAATTGGCTATTTAAAGTTAATTGTTACGGACTGGTCTTTATTGTAGGTATAAATTATGTGTTTATGTACGTATGCATGTTTATGTAGGTAAGTACACCCATGATTACGCTTGTAAAGTAAATATTTCAACAAAGGCTTTTCGTCATGTATATTTTTAGTCTTAATTAGTTAGCACTCAACTTTTAGGCGTTTAATTTGACTTATAAATTATTTTTTTCCTGTATGGTTTTGCCCAGCTCAATAAAATCAAATAAGATATATATCACCTCCGTAATTAGTCATTTCCAGCCAATAGGGAAAAAAAGATGACATTTTATTTTACCTACTTTCTTAAAATAAACGTAGGTCCCACTTATGTGAGGTATATTTATTAGGTGAGGTCAGAATAATCACCCTCTTTGTTCTTCAGACCAATCGACGCTGTAACACGTCAACTTCATATGAAGTAGGGTCAGACAAACAAGCGTCCCACTCGTAACACATCTGTTTACTGAGCCTTCGTATCACACACTCGGACCGCTCCCATTTTTTTAGCTCTTAGCCTTTGAACTAAGAAAACAACCATGAATAAATAATATAATAGAAATTAAATTACTTTATGTTTAAAAATAATTTATGGAAAATATTCCGTAGATATTTAAAGTATGAATATAATATAATTCTGATCTGAATAAAATATTGATTTATGCCTTTGTTACAAAAAAGAAGATGATTGATCACCCTTACTTTCAAGTTTAAGTATCTGAATAATTCACTTAGACCCCAGCAATTAGGTCCTTGCAGCTTAAATTCAATGCCTGTGTTTTAAAAAAGAAAATCGATACTATTTTGGGTATTTTTTAGACGAAGCAGTCAAATAAAGATGCTCAAGTTGTCAAATGAAAACCTATTTGACTATAATGTTAAACGTAATCTTTCTTTTGAAAAACCAAGCGTGTATACGGTTTTTTTAAAATCATTTAACACTTATAAAAGGTGCTTTTGAATGAGATTGTTCAGAATAATATCATGCATGACTAGGCATATCACGCGATTGCTCTCACACAGTTATACGATAATGTAAAACCTCTTAAAGTGTTTTTTGTTTTGTGTAAATTGAATTTTATTGATAGTAATCGATGTAACAAAAAAAAATGATGATTTTTATTGAGGTTTTCTTAAAAGGATCATAAGAATCTTTAGTGGGCACATGGATATATTATGTGATTTTCGTGAGATCTAGGTTACCAATTGCAGATTGTAGCATTGTAACAAAGAGTCAGAGGGTTGCACAAGTGGCAAACGCTTTCCAAGTGTTTTGAATTTTTTCAGTATTTCTACAACAACATTTCAATTGTAAACTGTTGAATTTTAATAAAAAATCAATAGGCACTTTGGACAAATTTATGGTTGCATTGTATTATTAAGGGCTTGCATCTCAACCCGGAGACCTAAAAACCTAAAATACATCACACCCACATACAGTTTAAAATACACAAAACCTTCCATAAAATTCGTGTTCAGGCATTCGTTCCGAGACTTTCGGAACGGATCCCGAAAATCCGACGACATCATTCGTCGGGTCGAAAACATTCAAATTTCGAAGTAGTGACGTGCAAGCCGAGTTCAATTACGGTTTACGAATACTACACGATAAAACGTTTCGGTTTCACGGCCAATGTTACGTTAGGACCTCGATACATGGACACGACGAGCTTGATATGGAGATTATTTGGGGCAACATTTTGTTACATGCTTAGATTCGTTTTTTTTTTGCCAAAGTTCTGAAAAAAGGTCTAGTTTCTTGTACTTCTGACAAGCAGTTTGTTTTGAATTCGGATTTTGAGCCTTGTTGTTTGTTATTCCTTTGAGTGCCACCTTTACTGTATCGAAGTATTGGGTAAAATTACCAATATTTTGTCTATTGGACATACATCTAAAACATCGTGTCTGATCATTCAATTTAAATGTTTAATAGAGACAAGGCACAGTTAATACTGCTTAGTGCGTACTACTTTGTTTTCGTTCGTTCGATTCCACGATCTTGAATTTAACCCTTGGCCACCTAACGTGTATTCTAGTAACACATCCACCTAACGTCGGTCATGGTGACCGATTGCGTATAAGTACTATTAAGAAGGTGAAAATGTCATAATTTGGTAAAAATCAAAAGTACATCATATTTTTCAGTTTTTATTTTAAATTGTTTTAATAAACTCTTCAAATTAACACTTTTTATTTTTTTATTATTATTTATGAAAGTTGACTAACAAATATTTTAACAAAATATAGGTGTTTTAATTGAGCTGAGCTCTAAGCAATAACAATAAATAAAACTACTTAGTTTTTAATTATTTTACTAACTTAAATATGTAACTTCTTATATTAAACTATCATTGGCATAATCAAATCACAATCATTACAAAATTACAGCCTCCAAACATTTACAATTTCTCTACAATTTCTCGGTCTAATGGTACATCTTTTACGTCAATGCAATCTTCATTTGGTATTTCCGGCACGTCCCTTTGATCCTCTGAATCTGAATCACACTCTTCCAACCATCTACTGATATTTTGATCATGGACAGACATAATAAACCTAAAAAACAGCAAGAAAACGTTAACACAAAAAGTAACGTAACATCCTAACGTCGGTCACCATGACCGCAAACGAAATATATTTACCTGAATTTTTTCACTACGCGCACGTATTGCTTGGTCCAGCGCAGAGCGCAAACTGGAGAGGGAGGGGAAAAAGTACATGGAGTCACAGGCGTGTGGCCCGCGTAGAAACGGAAATATTTGAAAAAATATATCGCGTGGAGTCACTGTGACCGACGCTAGGTGGTTAAGGGTTAAAATAAGAATACAAAGTCGACTCCAAGGAGTTACGACACTAAAGAGGCAAGTTCCGTTTTTAAATGTAAATCGAAAACGCGAATGGGCGATAACTTTACTCGTGAGCGTATGAGACGCAAATGTGAACACGACCTTATAAAATGTGTGTTTTATTTGCACTTCTTATCAACGACCGAAAGAATGTTCGTACCACCCCGTCTCAATACATTTCTGTAATCTGTTTTATTTCTGGCTGGATGTGAACATTGTGAACAAGTGGTATCAAAGAAAAAAAATATTAAAATCGATTTAAGTAAATTGAATCGCAATTGGTGTTTTAGTCGACTTTTCTTTGATTGTTATTCCGTTTATATTAAATAACTCCAACTTCCTAACTTTGACGAACTTGTCTGTCCCGATAAATTGGGTCCCTTATCCCGATTATTGGTTCATATTTTTTCATCAATAAAGCTCCATTTTTGGAATATTTTTAATAAACGCCTTTTCCTCCTGGGGGAAATCGAATTAGGGGTCCAATACCAAAGTATAGATCTAATTTCATTTGGTGACCTCATATATTTTGTCGAAATAATTTACTTTAAGAGTTACTTGGTGTTTGTATTACTCGTGGAGTAGTAGTACAAAATAAGCGGCCAGACTTTTGAAAAATAGAATGGGAGAGTGGGCTATCAATAGTTAATGAGCAACGTCTATTGACTGACAATCGACGAATAATCTTTGGGATGTAGAGAAGATTGATAAATTAATCACAATGTTGAAACAGACATGGAACGCAAATAAAGATATGAATATGAAAAAAATACTTATTAAATAGCTTTTGGCCACAACTCGCCTGTTGTAAAGATGATGCGGCCTATGGTGGAGCACGCTTGCCTAGAAGAAACCCACTCATTGGAACTTTGAAGAGATCTAGATAATGGTCGGGAAACAGAGAAGCCGAATGCCTAAATGTGCCTTAATGCCTATGGCATTAAGTCCGCCTCTGTACTCTGTGCTTGAAGTGTTAAATAAATAAAGAAATAAGCCGGCAGTGAATTCCACAGACTGGTGGTTCGCGTAAATGTGCGAAGCGCTTTGTTCGTGGAACTTCAACCACATAACGTTGACGCTTTGCCGTAACTCTGCTCGTTCGATGATAAAGTGGGGATGGAGGAATTAGATTCTTGTTTGCTTTTTGTAGATGCTCGTTTTTAATGTAATCTGTTTTAGCCAGGGCGCTTAGACGACCTACAGAGTACCTAATTGCGTACCACTTCAATCGCAATATCTTTCATTTTGATATTTCAACTAAGTATAGTGCGACTGCGATCGTTGGTCTAGTGGGCATGAGGTTCTGGGTTCGATTTCCGGGTCGGGTAAAGTGTGATTGGGTTTCTTCATCAGGAATTTGTGCCCGGTTGATGGTAATAGGCTCGCCCCCTATTACATGGGACTTAAACATAACTGGCGAAATGTGGGTGTACTAATGGGTACGCCTCTGCCTTACCCTTCGGTATTACAGGCGTCATGTTATGTTATAGTGCGTTAGTTAAGCAGTCAAACGTTATCCACATGAGAAGGACCCTCCAAACTTCAGATTGCGATAGAAAATATTTAAAGTAGGGTTTTGACTGTTAGATGTTATGATTTCAACAACATATTTTTCCGTGCAAGTTTTAGTTGTATGGACATCTAAAAACATAACCATCATCATTATTCACACTGTCAAGTCTCTGCACAAAATACAACTTTTTACTCGACGATAAATAATTCACATTTCCTGAGCGTACCTTCGTAATTTCCGTTTAATTTCGTGTTTAACGTTAAATCGGTAATGTGCTGGTATTGTGTACTAAGTAGGTGGAACATAATATGAGCGTCTTCCTTTGTATGTGTTGTTTTATCTTCAGAATGATGGAACAAAGGCGATTATAAAGATAAATGGCGGCAGCAGCAGTGTTGACTAATTTGCACAAAGAGACATTCAAATGTAGAAAGTACCCCAATGAGTTTCAGAGTTATTGTAGGTAAACAAAAGTCTGTATGACAAATGGGGATGATGATATAGCTCGGTGACTAATTATATTGTGAAAATGAGATGGCAATCGTAAATTTATCGTCAACATCTTACTTCATTGTCTAATGTTATCTGTTTGTTTTTCTCTTTTATTCTAGTTGTCATCCGTCCTTATTTCTATTCAATAGACTTTCTTTCATATCACCCCTCCAGAATAAATCTATCTCTTGCAGTCTCTCAATGAAAAACCGAAATAAAATCGTAATCGAAAAAACATTTCACACAAAAACATGTGCAATTAAAAAATAAAAATAGTGTATCTGGTTCACAACACTACAGACTAGTGATATAGTGCTGCCAACAAATAAATTATGAACGTCTGTTTCCCAAGTGACGTCACATGGAGTGGAATGTAGGCGCCGGCGCCGATCGGAACGTCGAGTGCTTTCATGTGATTTGACTGCCAAAAACTATTGTATTTTTTTCGCCAGATTATTATGGACAGATTCGGACGTGTTAATGGTAACAGGATCAAAATATTCACCTTGAAATGGAAGTAATGGTGAATGAACTTGAACTGATAGTATTACTCTTACTGCTGTTGAGGTGGTTTGGAGTTCGTATTAATATACATAATGTATGTTAGTATTTTCTAGGTATTTTATCATCATATTCCTGCCCTTGTCCCATTCTACTTGGGGTTAGCGCAACACCTCATCTATCTTCCCCCGTCAAAAGTCACGGCATCATTTACTCCTTATTCTTTCATATCATTCCTCAAACATTCCATTCATCTTTTATTAGGTCCTCCTCTCACTCTCCATCCTTCAAAAAATTCTAGGTCCTTTGTATCTTACAATAAAAAAACTTTTTGCAAAAAATAAAACCGACTTCAAAAACACAAAAAAAAAGTGAAAAATAATTTTAGCTTCAGAAGTCTGTGATTTGTTTGATTCAGTTTTTTGTCACCGACTTCTGAAGCTAAAATTATTTTTCACTTTTTTTTTGTGTTTTTGAAGTCGGTTTTATTTTTTGCAAAAAGTTTTTTTATTTTTTCATTTTTAGTTGCAATATCTTATACAAATATTCTATGCTTTTATTTTACATTGTTAACAATACATTTCATGGCACCAATCACGGCAGATTTGCTGTCTATTATTGAAGAGTTCCATTGTATATCTCCGAAGATCAGCATCAGATCTTCACCAAATTTAAATGGGACCACTTCGTAATAAACCCCTTTCGAACAAAAAAAGAATTTTGCAGATCCGTCCATATATGACGGAGTTATGCCCGAACATACCTACATAAAAAAAAAAAATATATATATACTTAAACATCCGAATTGATAACCTCCTCCTTTTTGAAGTCGGTTAAAAAGGGGTATTATCGATTAATCCAACACAAAGTGCGAGAGCGGTAGTCCCGATCAGACTATGTCACATCTGCTGGAGTGACCTGAATGACCTGCACCCTTAACGATCCTAGCAAGGCTTCGGCCGCCGTAATTATTGTGGCCGCCTGCTGGGTCCAAATTGAGTACTTACAATACATCCATACGTATAGTCGACATGAAAAAAGAATCTGTTAAATATTAAAAAGATCAAAGTAATTCAAGGAAAAGTAATACGATTTTAAATATTGAGAGTCAAATGAAAACTATTATTCATTGCAAATGAAAATACGGAAATTCAACGGAAATGTTTTTTAACACTGCACTATAGTTGTCAGAGAGTAAAAATAAAACTTTTATCGCACTTTATAAATTTCGCACCACTTGACAGATGTAAACTAGAAATATTTCCAGACTACACTCTGTCATATTTATTTGATCTCTAGCTTATTTATTATTTTAATTTGTCTGATGGTTATTTCATATGATGATGTATTCATGGACGTTTAAACTACGTGTTTACTACATGTCCGGTGTCACATCAAAGGTACAAGTTTTATATTTGACATTACATAACTTTTTGAAGTTCATTTGCAAAAACTGACCTTTGGTACGCAAATAATTTAAATACGGTGTAGACATGCATGTTGTGAAATATTATATTTTTCGTGATAACTTTAATTTTAATATCAAGAAAGAGTCGTATTTAAATATGGACGACCTTTATCACGTAATCGCTTTGAGTTATATCTTATTGTGCAGTTCATATTTCTTAAATGTGTTCGAAATATAGGGTAGCCAGTTTCTCTTGGTCCTTGATGGTGTCACTACATACTCACATTTTTGCACACTCCTGAAACTCGGGTCTCCTCTTTGCGTGAAGGAGCGAACCCTAAACAGTCACGCGAGTCCAGTGCTGATTGGTGAAAACCACCAAATAGTAATGCATTACGTCAATTTCATTGAATTTTATTTATCAATGTCATAAAACATTACAACACAATATAAAAAACAAGTGAAGTATCATTGCTATGAAAAGAAACATGAGTAAAACCCATCCCAGTTTGATTTGTGTTCATCCCAAACGAGTCATTAAACGATGGAATGCTTTCAGTTCCCAACCGGTTATCACCAATCACTTTAAAAACTAAAACCATTCAAATTATTTTTTTCAGTGCAGTTGCTCGATATAAAACACTGGTTCATCTGCATGATGATGCGTTTTTATTACCAAGTCTCAAGATTTTCTGGTCGCCCTATAATTTGGTCGAAGTTTTGTTGTACTTTGGCATTTGGATTCATTTCATAAGTTTAAGGCCAATGTCAGTACTGTGTAATTTATTCTCCATTAATCTACTTTTTTTCGGACTTTTTATGGTTTAAGAATATTTGCGGGCGACGTAATACTTAAGTTATTTTTGAATATTTGCATTTCGTAACTAAGTTTAATTGTGATTTTGATTGGTATAGTTGGAAACAGCTTGTTATTACTTTTAACTAGTTTTAACGGGTGATTGACATTTGGGTAGTCATATCTTAACGTAACTTTATTTATTTCTTTGAACTTTATAGGTGGACTTAATGCTACAATCAAATTTTGTTACACAATCAAAAGAGACTGTCTAATACATTATATAAAGTTGATCATATTTTAACACTAAAAAACAGTTCACGAAGGCCTTCTTGATTGGTAAACATAAAGAGACCAAATTCCTTTATTTTAACCTAAAAAAAAAAAAAACCTATATATATACTTACGTCGTTTTACTAAATGAACGATTCCATCAAATTTTATCGGCCCCGTAATGAAATTAAAATATTAATAATACGATGTCTCATGAAAATTGCCCGTGGATTACCAACATAAATTACTTTTTCACGGAAAAGTAGAACGACATTTCTTTGATAAGTGATTTAATGTAGACACGTGTTTTTTTTTCATTTATCTACCGATTTATTTGATTCTGAGTCTTCGGATTTAGGACCACAAACAAGTCTTGTAATAATTCTGCTCTTTTTTTTAAAAGTATTTCCAAGGATGTTCTTACCCGTTCCTCACCATACAGATCTACGTTTTGGAACTTTCTGACTAAAACAAAATATAAAACCGGCCAAGTGCGAGTCGGACTCGCGCATCGTAGTAGGGGAGCCCCCTTTAATTTTTATTATTTGTTGTTATAGCGGCAACAGAAATACACATTTTGTGAAAATTTCAACTGTCTACCTATTACGGATCATGAGATACAGCCCCCTGACAGACAGACAGACGGACAGCCGAGGCTTAGTAATAGGGTACTCTTTAGGTACGGAACCCTAAAAAGTGCCTGTCATCATCATCATCATTTCAGCCGAAAGACGTCCACTACAGGACATAGGCCTCCTCCAAGTGTCGCCACATTGACCGGTCCCGTGTGACTTGCATCAAGCGGATCCCCGCAATCTTCACCAGGTCATCGGTCCACCTTCCGGCGGCCTTCCAACGCAACGTCTTCCGGTTCGCGGTCGCCAATTCAGAACGTTTCGACCCCATCGGCCATCCGTTTTGCGAGCAATGTGCCCTGCCCACTGCCACCAAAACGTTTGTAACCTTGATTCTCTTGTGGATGTCCTCATTTCTGATTTGAAAAGTGCCTGTTAAAAGTTTTATTGAAATAAATGCTTTGAGTTCGAGTTTATTCGTTTTCATTAAAAAATTTGATGCTACAAAGTTCAGTGTGCTAACGCAATCAAATATAACCTTGCACTTGTCTCGCATCTGACTTACTGCAAAAGGTCAGTAACAAAGTACACTATACTAAAAAGAGCAAAACATTATTAAGTGCGTGATAAATATTTTTTTTATATTATCTCGAAGCATCTGTTTATTTCTTTAAAGAATTTTATTTATTGTAAATAAAAAAAGTCAGTATCGACTGTTTGACGGTTCAGATGGTGGGACCACTCGGGTCAAGTTAGTATAAAAATAAAAAGACGTAATACACAAAAGTATGCATCATACATTCTTCTCTGAATACTATTTTTATACGTAGCACGTGTACCTATATCCTGGATCTATTTTTGTTATATAAGTGTTTTATATATTTTGAACGCCTAACATTTATCGCTTCTCTTAAAATAAATACACGGAAATGTTTTGATAGGTTTAATGGATTCTAATGCTGTTTATTATTGTTTTGTTTTTGCTCTAAAGTTTCTTTACATGCTACACCTGTGTATGGGCTGCAAGCTGCAATTCATAGTTATTTATGTCGAAACCTAGGCATAACTTGTCTGAAAGTTTTTCTTCGTCACATTTGTTATTGATCGAGTGTTATTTATTAAACTAAAATACCCTTATGCATCTTATAATAACAACAACCTCTAGGTGCAAACAAAGCTCCCAATTATTAACATTTATTTAGACGCCCATTTACTTACGTACCTCAGTTTGAAAGCACAAACTAAGACCTTTTTGCAGAGAAACAGAAAACTACAAACATTGACGATGCATTACCACTGATGGTAACCTTCTCTCTTCTTGAGCACAAACGGAAATTGCTTGTAATCAAAAGAGAAAACTCAAATACACATCGTAAGATTTCCCAGACGGTTAGGGTTGCCACACGCATCCTCCGCTCGACATGATTTTTTGATAAAATCGTCTTTAGGTGGATAAACGTCCAGGCAGGTGGGTTACTTTGTGTAATTTATTACATCACCGCTTTCTTCTTTCCAACGTGAGGGAACTGTCATGTCCTAGAACCAAAAATTTCTGCAAACGCGGTCCGCGTATTGGATTATAGCCCACTCTTGCTTAGAGAGACCTGTGTTCCACCAGTGGTAGCATTATAATGTAATGGTGGTTGATTACTTAATTCAGCGATGGTAGATGCCAACCTTTTTCCGATCAGCTCGAACCGAATGAAAGCCAACGATCAACAGATGGTGCTGAATCGAATCTACCTGAACAAGACGTAGCAAGCGCCCCTGAGAAATTACTTATCATTGTTTACATGGCCAAGATTTTCTCCATTAACTGGGCTTGTGCGTTCAAGGGTTTAAGGATGCCTGACCCCAAATTAATATTAAGCCGCATTGTGCTTCGTTAAGTGGCGAATAAGGAAAATTACCAGGGTTGCCAGTTAAGGGAAAAGGAATTTTTAGGTTGGCAATGTTATATCTTAAGTGTTTAGGAGTTTCAATATTTGCTGACGTTTTCATTTATTTGATGCTGATTCGATTCGTTGACGAGCTATTGTTTTATATTTTTCAAGACTGGCATTGTGTTTGAGTGATTGAGTGAAGCCAGGATTCTCAGAAGAAGTATACAAGAATGACGTAAAACGTAATTTATAAATAAATTTTAAATATTCAATCAGATCGGCTGTTAATAATAATTGTAGTTCTGATTCGAGTAGCTATGTACGTTCTGATTGCTTTTTATTTAATCACATTCCTGTATTTCCCATAGGGATAAATTTTTATAAGGTCATACGTTTCTCCTCTTGATATTTTATTAGAATTAAACAATCAGGAAATAAGTTACGAGGAGTGAAGAGGAAACAGGATCAACCCTAGGAATCCGTACCAATCTGTGAAATGTTATGATTAATTTAATTGAACTCGTATTAAAAAAGATTGAAAATTAGTATATTCATCTTGTTCTGTCATTGCTTGTTGCAATACTTACCAAGTGTTTTGTAACAATGCTTGCGCTGCCCTAGCGTTAAGTATGTGAAGTTTGAATAGATTAAGAGGTCAGCGTATACTTTTGATGTTACTACTGACGTGTGTCAGTAGTCGAACATAATTAATTAACGATTTTTTTTCAGCCTGTGATATATTTTTGGAATATTCACATGGTATGGAATATTTTCTGAAATGTCCCATGTCAAAAACATTTTAATAACTAATTCAAATTGAAATGACATGCCCGTGTTATTTTAATTTACACAAAACAGATAAAGAAATAAGCTCTTTTCATCCGCAATCTGAATTTGATTCACGCTTTCGTTCACTAATTACTCCTTAATTGGACTGAATGAAAACGTGCTTCTATTTTCAAATACTTTAAATTAACTCAAAAGGTGGGAGACATTGTGTTAATTATAAAAGAGTTTGCAATTTTTCGTCACTTTTAGGTGAATTTATTTATACAAAAAAGTTCGTATACTTAGGCACTATATTTAAGTAACAAAGAAAAAAATTCAATAAATTTAAGGCTTTCAAAAATATAAGAATTTTATTAATGGTCCTGTCCAATTATTGAACGACTTATAATGTCACCAACGCCTTTGACGTCAGTTAGGTGTCTAATGATCGTTTTCGCCACAGATTATAGATACACCTAGATAACGCAAGTATCTCGATCCGTATGAAAATCAAGCGTGCCATTTTTAGACCACCAACTATGACGTCAAAAGCACATAAAACAAGTTACTACACAAAATAGAATACGTTTTTGTTCTTTAAATGTCTATAACTTCAACAACTTTCTTCTTTCTTTCTTTCAACAACTTTCTTTCTTTAAATGTCTATAACTGGCTACTGTCTGGCTAGCTGGTGGCTACTGTCAAGCAAGCTAATTTGTTTAAAACAACAAAACGCTAATTTGTTTAAAACAACAAAACGTTGTTGTTTTTAACAAATTAGCTTGCTGCGACAGCAGCCACGATAAGCATAAATTGCTTAAGCCGGGCACATGAAGTAGGCTCTTGCTTTAATAAGGTATATCTATATTTGTGGTTTTCATTAACATTAGTCGATATCTAAATGAATGCCTTAGTAAAAGCTCTCTGTAGGATTTTAGAGATTCAGAGCTGCGTCAAGAGTTTAAAATCGATCAGTGAGATTTTGATCTAAGCTAAGTTTTAGTGAAAACTGGCGTAAGTTTTTGATGAAACATTTTTGTTTGTATAGTTTTCGTTATTTGGCCACCCACTAAGTTTCATAAATAGCTGGTATGTCATAAACCTACTGCGAGTAACAATAGATAATTATGTTACACTAACGTGTCAACTATGCACGTGAACTAACAGAGTAGTAGCTCGTATAGGTTGCACTTTATACATTATAAGTCTTGTACTGGTGCCATAAGTATTAGGGACCGTCTTCTTACTGCATGAACAATGTTAGTTTCAAAAAACAAAAGTGCTAATTGGAATAAGTTCAGAGGGCCTTTACAAACGGAAATCGCTTTAAAAGCGTTTCCTATTTTGAACACGCTTTTATTAGTTTTACCTATAAATATGGAAAAAATCTTAGAAGTTAAATTTGATCCACTTCCTGGTTTCCGATTGAGCTGAAATTTTGCATACTGCTTAGTTTGAAATACGTCTGTGTGAGTATATAGCGCACTAAAATACAAGGCGATGTGCCTACCCTTATCATAATAAAACTATGTGTTCCCTTACCTTAATAATGATGCAATAATGTTAAGAAAACTAAAGAGATGTGTCCACGAGAACACTGCCGACAAACTGTACTGCAGTTTGACAGAAGATATGTGAAATACTCACCTATGTAACTTTTGTTGAAAAAAAGTTTAAAAAAAACTCGCTTCAGAGTTACGTCATTTTCTATATTATTGCAATTTGTGTGTTTATTTTTTAATTTTGTGTGCAATAAAGAATAAGAAGGAAAATAATAATTCACGAGCAAAAAGTAATGATCGATTAACAATCAAAGAGTCATCATTCTCCTGCCCTTATCCCAATTTATTTCGCGGGCCTGTGGACGGTGAGTAATGGGACAGGCCGTGTCGACGGCGCGTTCGTGTTCCACGCGCGCCTCAAAGAGATGTCAACAAACGGGAGGGGCCCGCAAGGGCCGATGCCTGCCAGGGCTGCGGGACTGTTCGAAAGAGATACCGCGGCCCTGGAACATAAAGGGCCAAAGAAGGAACATGGGTGGTTTTTAGTCAGTAAGAGTCTGACACTCCCTTCCGCTCCGCCCAGAGCGGGAGGGGTCATTTGATGATTTCACACCCTCGAAAAAAAAAACCCAATTTATTTAGGGTCGTCGTTCCATACTTCTCTACTACTCGTAATCTCATCAGATTAACAATCAAAGATTATTAATAAATATTAATAAAAATCTTTTATTTTCAAACAATAATGATTCTTAAAGTGTTAGGATAAACAATTGCTTAATAATTTATTCGAAAACGATGTTATATCTTTAAACTGTGTATTAAAATCAAATAACCAATAGGCACAGACGATACAATACTAATCCAATCAACTCAAACATTGCTAAATCATGCACAAATAATACTCCAAGTTTGAGCCTAAATCAAATGAGGTTTGATAGGTAACGACAGGTTTAATACTCTTTTGTTCGTTTTTAATATGAATAGGTAACCCTAAATAAAAACACGCTGTCGATTATCAACTTTCAGCGCTGAGTCGATAGTTGAAGTTCCAACAATTCAATAATATTAAGGCATTTCATTTATATGAAGTTTAGATGTAAGTGAAAATGGGAATTACATTCTCTGATACTAAAACACTTGAAACATTTGTATTAAAACTTAGATATTGAATTGTAATCGTCTAAACTGCCGTAATGGATATTCAGATTTGGGTAATATTTCTAAAAATGACTTTGGTTCATTAATCTTGCGTTTAAAGTAAGTATAGAACGTTTACCCGTGTAAACATTTTATGGGATGATGATTTAATCTAACATCTGGCACCACTTTGTAGGTAGGTATACGTAGGCTCGAGGGAAACCATTGAGTATAATGAATTTTGTCAAAAAGGTTACCTATTCGGAAAAAAACACTTAAATTACTTTTCTGTTCGGTCCTGGAACTGGCACGGTATCGGTAGGCTGAAAGCCAGTGATAAAAAACCAGTATAAGCTGGCCTCTTATTTTATTGAGACTTAGTACTAAACTAGACTGCTGCGTATTATATCAGTCCTCAATCTATCATTCAAAGTTACACCACATTATGCTTCTCAAGGAACGTATTTCCACACGTGTCCTAAAGCAAAAATAAAAACAAAACATCCCTACGTATATTAAACTTCCAACCTTCAAATTACTATACGGTTAACTGACTGGTGCAAATTTAGTTTGTATGCAGTGGAAATACTCTGAAGCACAAGCATATTGACTGGCCACACACATAATTGAAAAAAGAGAGAACAAAAAAAAGATTAGTTTGAAAACGGAATTGTGGCGACCGATATCGGCCACCAAGTTTTAAAACTGTTCTAGTTTTAAAGCTACTACCGCATTGTTGGTATTGGAAGAAGTTTCAAGCGGCCTAACGTTTTGTATCAAATAAAGCGCTCCAAAGCATGAACAAAATGCTTCAGCGCTTAATTGGATAATACAGAAGGTAGGTATGTCGTATTTGTGATTCCTTACTACTAGTAATTGTGCTCGTCGAGGCTTTGGAGCCTACAGCGCGGCGGCTTGAAATGACTTAGAAGCTCCACAAAAGGTAGGTACGTAATGAATACTAGTAGGTATGTAACTTTTAAGCTGATAGAAAGCAAAAAGCAGAAACCATATTATTAAATCCATGTTATGGACAGTTATATAATTTTTTGTTTAACAGCAAAAGTAGACAATCATATTGTCATACAAACATTATTGTATATGATAGTTGTAAGCTGAATAAATACATAAATAAAATAATAGAAATAATTTTAGTTATAAATAGCACCCTGTTTCAAGGGTGCAAATCTAAACCTCACATAGTGCATGTGGGATTTGGCTTTACTCATAATGTAAGTTATGCGAATATTTTCCATAAGAGTATTAGTTTCTCTTTAGAGTCATGACAGCTGATATTTGTATCCTTGTATAATCATGGAATGCCATGGTTTTTTAGAACTTAAAAAAAATAAGCCTCTAGTGCATTCAATTTAAATGTTCTAATTTTAAATTCTACTTACACATAAAGTCTAAGTGCTTAGCCTCCTAAAGAAGAGCTTAAGAGAGCAGTGGTAGGGGGATTACTATTTACTAAAATTTTACTGGAAAAGGCTTTCAGTGCGTCTCTTACTGTTGCGGATCGAGTATTTTAATTGTGGAACGTGAATGAAACTTGTTTGCGATCTCTTTGTTGAGCTGGAACTTTTTGAGTCTTTTTTTATTCGGTTAGAAATGAATTTTTTCGAAAAGGATCTTTGAGAGAGAGACAAAGCCGGATATATAGATGGGCAGTAAATCTTTTGAGGCATGTATATTTAGCAAAATGTAATTAAATAATAATTATTATTCTAAGCCTAGTTGTCCCATTACAAACGCCTCCTTTTCCTCTTCCCACTTTTCTTCATCTAATGCTTGCTTTAATGTACGCCAGTCCTTTAAAAATGAGTCGAGCTCTTCCCACCATAGCTTTACCGCGTTGGGTTAAGTTGCTGTTTATTTTTAGTTAGAGAACGACAGGAAATTGTCTTTTCTTTTTACCAATAATATTATTTAAACACGCATCGATATGTTTGTAAACAAGAGGTCCCTTAAATATCAAAATAAATCCATTACTAAACGTTTGTGCTATTATAAAATGGTCCTTGCGTACAGAGTTGTTAAGAACCAAAACAAATTGATCAACAATTTCAATCAATTGTATAATAAATTGTAATTTCATGTTATGAACCAATACTGTCGTCTTCCAATTACTCGTGAATCGTTATTGGTTTTTGAAATTACGATTCCTGGCGAAATGTCATTTTTAAAACCTTTTCTTTCATTCTTTCGAATAATAAATTGCTTTTTTATGCCAATATCAGATGGGATTGTTTTATTTTTAACCGACTTCTAGAAAAGGAGGAGGTTATGTACTCCACCAGAATTTTTTTTTCATGTACATCCGAGTTCTCCGTGAATACTGGTCCGACTTCAGTGATTCTGTTTTTATTCGGTAGATAAAACTCGCGCGGTGGTCCCATACAAATTAACTGTCCTCGGTACATTATGAGTTATCCTCGTTAGATTATGTACAATATTTTTCGTCCTCTATGTGGATTATGTGCTAAAAACGTCTAGTTTATTAGTAGTGTTTAGTAATTTCAAATTGATACTTGACAAGGATTTGTGTGAGATACCACAACTGACAAAGGTAAAATAAAAACATTTTTGCAAAAAAAAATAACCGACTTCCCAACAAAAAACAAGTTTACTTTCGGAAGTCGGTGGCAAAAAAGTCAATAAAATAAACGTCAAACCCAAAAGTCACACTTTTCTCAAGTTCCAACTACTTATTTTAGAACTGGCTTCCAATGTAACTGGATTACTGGATACACCTAGGTACCTGAGTATTTCACATGGAGTGACTACCTATCTAACCTCCACAAATCAGTTTCTGGTTAACACGATACACCTTTGGAAGGACTGGTTGTCAGATTTTCGAATTTCTGAAAACCAAACCCGCCTGACAAGGATCTACAAATGACAGCCTGGACCAACGGACTCTGTACAACCAGTCTAATACTCGTTGTTAAACTTTCAGTCTTATGAGCTGTCCAAGATGTCCGAAATTTCGGCTTTGCTGAAACAATGTGTGTGTGCATTTATAATAAAATACCAAGACATTTCAAAGCTTTAAATACATAATTATTTAAAATTAAATTTCATAAGTGGTACTCGAGTGTAGTTTTTATAGTTTTGAAAGAATTTATAGATAAAAATGTTGTTGTTTTAACCATTGTTGTTGCTTAACTTGTCTTTAAAATTTTGCATGCTATGTTTTATCCTAGCTAAACATGCTTGTGCCTCAATTTGTATTTAACACCCTTGTATACCATGTTTTACGCAAATAAATATTATAATTAAATAAATAAATATTCTAATAACAAAAGTACCAAAGGCGAAGTTAATCCTCCCCGTTAGTCTTACAAATCTTATTTATTCAGATTTGTAAGACCAACCTTGACTTTACTTGCATTATGCAGAAAACGAATTCCTTCACTATAATCCGAGAGCTCGCTTCACCGACATGCATCGCCCCGCGGCGCCGCCTGCGGTTTCGCAATTAATACCCGCAGAGTTTCAACGTCATATGACATCATAATATGTTTAAACGGTTATTGTCTGTTTCTCGGTGCCTTGTGCTTTTGGGAAGCATACGTGAGGTACAAGATGATACTTGGTAAAATTTGGGAAACTTATATAATAATTAAAATGCTAGTTTGCTAAAACATAAAACCGTGTTACCTACAAAGCTGAAGTATTTTGTTTACAGAGATCGGCAGTGGATAAGAATGGTCCTTATCTACTTTGAAGTTGTAAAGGTGGTCCTTTAGAACTGTTTGATTCCCAAGTTCTCATTAGCCAAATAGATTTCACTTTATCGAAACGAATACCGCCACATTTCACGAAACAAAATTAGACTCACAATGTTATTAAAGCACCAAGATCTTTTAGGTTTTTATCTGTCATTGCTACCAAACTACGTGGGTTGGCAATCACGTGTTAATAGATCGTTCATTTGTTTATGTTATATTACCTATTCCCAAATGTCCTTGCGAACCAATAACAGTTTCATGGCGTCTTAATCAATCGATTAATGTCGCGTTTACGGTTGTCACAGAATAGTTCCGAAATAAACGGAGAATAGTTAGGGTCCGGTCAATGTGGCGACACTTAGGGGAAAAGATGATGATGATGATGAGCTGGGTCCGCTCTGTATAACGAGCGAAAACGCACGACTACGCACGACTCGCACGACTGCGAGTGCAAGCGCACTTGCAACTGACATTCGGTTGAGTGCGATCACTCAAAAGCGTCTTTGTGTAAACAATTCATATGAAGAAGAAGTCTTTTCCCTCATCAATGGATTAAAGGAGAATTGTGCTGTAGGAATCGACCATATATCCGGCAAGATCCTAAAGAGATACATAAACTTTCTTACGTCTCCTATTGCCCACGTCTGCAAACTTGCTGTAACGACAGGTGTTTTCCCTAGGGCATTTAAACTGGCGCTTATTAAACCTATACACAAGGGAGGGGAGAAAGACTGTGTCGATAACTACCGCCCTATCTCCATCTTACCTATTTTGTCTAAGATCCTGGAACGGCTTATAAACCGACGACTAACAAATTACCTAGAAACAAACAATCTTCTTTCGCCTGCCCAATTTGGTTTTCGTTGCAATAAATCAACCAATGACGCGGTACATGAACTTTTGCAATCCATTATTACCAAACTAGACCAAAGGAATAAATGCTTAACACTGTTCCTTGATCTTGCAAAAGCCTTCGACACAGTCTCTATCCCACACCTACTCAAAAAGCTAGAAAGGCTTGGTGTAAGAGGTATCCCCCTAAAATTAATGAGGGACTACCTAACTGAAAGAAAACAAAGAGTCCGGATCGACCATGGGTTGAGCAGTGAGGCGCTTGTCGAATATGGTGTGCCTCAGGGCAGCATACTCGGCCCCACACTGTTTTTGATTTATATCAATGACCTCTGCCAACTTCAGCTCCATGGTGGCAAAATTGTTACGTTCGCTGATGACACCGCCCTCTTTTTTAGTGGACAGAGCTGGGCGGATGTTTTTCATATTGCTCAAAAGGGTTTTAACCAAGTTTGCGATTGGCTACGATTAAACATATTAACTTTGAATATTAACAAAACTAAATATGTCACGTTTGCTCACAGGTCAAATCAACTGCCTCCACCCTATTTTAGTATTGCCTGTCATGCTTGTGTTCCGGGCACCTCCTTATGCTCTTGTCCCACTCTCCAAAGAGTTAATGACATCAAATACCTTGGTATTGTTATTGACCAATTTCTGACCTTCAAACCGCATATAAAAGCCCTGGTAGCCCGTTTGCGTAAACTAATCTACATCTTCAAAACTCTTAGATATGCAGCAGACAGACGGGTTACTAAGATGGTCTACGACGCCTTATGTCAATCCCTTATCGACTATTGTATTACTTCCTGGGGAGGTGCCGCCAAGACTCACCTAATTGATGTCGAGAGGGCACAGCGCGCTATTCTCAAAGTTGGCGCCGGGCTTCCTTATTTATTCCCTACTGTAGACCTTTTTAAAGAGTGGGATGTGCTTACTGTAAGACAGTCCTTCGTGTTGCGTACAGTGCTGAAGGAACACTCCCTGTTGCAATACAATCCGAATCTCCAAAAGGATAAGCGCCGAAAAGGCAGGGTATGCCAAACACAAGCGTGCAACCTTTCTCACTCCCATAATTTCTTCACCTTTCTCGGACCATTCCTATATAATAAAATAAATAAAATTCTTAATATATATCCTCAAACGAAATATAAATGTAAAACGTCAGTCACTGCATATTTGAAAACACTAGACTACCAGGAAACAGAAAAACTGTTGATCCCGCTCAGATAGACAATCTCTGTTAATCAACCATTCGTTCCGCTGCTTTTACAAACCTTTGTACTCTAACCGCAGTCTTCCTTCAATCATGCTCGCCCCAAATATACTACTAACCATCCTCGCACTACAGTCACTCAAGCAACCTACTACCCATACACGCCTAATCACATTTTGTACATACACACTCTCCAGCTACTCACACGCGTTCCTATATGTCCACAATAATTTTGTATTTTTTTTTTTTTTTTTCTTGTGTTTTAAGTTAGTTTCCTGCACTCTTCTTGCTATGCAATAACTATTACAGTAAAAAGTAGGAAGTAGCAGGAGAATAGCTGCGGGAGGGCCCTGGTGACTTGTAATACAGGTTTGTATAGAGACCTACTTCAAGCACCAGTCTCTCACAAAGTTAATTCCGTTTTCATGTTCCACTGTAATCCTAGCATTAAGTAACTTGTGTAGAGAAAATAAATGATATATTATTATTCTTATTATATTATAATTCGTCCATAATTTTCCCACGCTGGCCGGATTGGTAGAAGTCACAATACATGTCTTCGAATTTTTCACCGTTCTGAGATGTAATTCAATCGACAATTCGAAAAAAGGTGAGGTAATTGGAAAGTATTTCGAAGTTAATGGAACTTTAACAGGTTGCTTGGGGTTTACTAGGAAGACTATATACCTAAGTCTTCGACCTCGAGGACGCTGTGCTAATATGGGGGGAGGAGGACCTCATTTTTTCTGACTTATTTCACTTTTTTGCTTAAATCTCTCTCTTCCGTGCCTGGTTTAATAATCGCACCAGTAAATTTCCCAACAAGAGACTAATAAATAATTGCTAGTTTATCGCCTAGGGGACGTTATTAGTTAATGGTTTCCTTTAATTGTTATTTACATTCAATCTTTTATTGTTCTGCGGTCTTTTGTGATCGTATCTGCGTTGGGAGGGAGAGATGGTTCGGTTTCAGTAACTAAGTGGATATTTATGGACTGAATATATTTGCTCCGCGGTTTCACTCAAGGGATATAGCGTGATGTTAGGTAACTTTCAACCGTCCTCAAAAATTGGGCTATCATTGGCTAATTTTTCATGGTAGTTCCAGAGATAGCGCTCTTGAATAAGTGTTTAAAAGCGTCCTAGTAATCAAACTATTCGACCATAGACGTAACACCACACTGCGATCCAGAACACAAAAGCAACACTGACGTTGCTCAAAAAGCTGCTGATCTGAAATGGGACTGCGTTTTCCACAAATGCCGAAGTCCGATGATCTGTGGACCAAAATAACCACGACGTGGAGCCCTGACACAGCCAGAAGGCGCGGCAGACCTCTCCAGAGATGGACAGTATCAACGACCAGTGGTCCACATTAGCCCTAGATCGAATGATTTGGGAGTCATGGGTAGAGAACCCTTTGCCCAGCAGTGGGATGGCTCAGGCTAACAGTAACGGTTGCAGAAATGAACGAAATAAAACTCAAACTCAAACTCAAAGCATTTATTTCAACTAGACCATTACGGCACTTTTGAATGTCAAAAAAAAAACAAAAAGAAGCGACAAGCAGAAAAGATCTTCCTACTATTATGCAGGCAACAAACACTCTCTATCTCAATCTGTCAATCTGTATAACAAATTACCAGCAGAATTAAAGAATATCCAGAATTTTTAAAAATAAACTCAAAACCCACTGCATTGACGAATTTTATAATGACAAAAATCTTAAAAACAGTACTTAAATTAAATAACTGTATCCATTTTTCTTTGACTTGTTACAAATATTGTTTTTTTATACTTAATATTTTGACAATAAGTGTATTTTTGTAGTATTTTGCTAGGGACTTAGTTCGTATCAGTATGACTATTAATGTTTGTAAAGTTAGTTTTAATTTTGGATATACTTTCTAACTTCGGATGGGTGAGGAACGAGGTTACTTATTTATTTTAATTGTTTATGTTGCTTCTTTTTGTGTGTGTGCAAATATTTCGACACATTTTTTTTTTTTAAATGAAATAAAAATAACTTGAACCTTAAAACTTTTGATTACGAGATAATTGGTTACTAGAGTAATGAAATAACTATTAAACCACAAAGTTTACAACTTGAAGAACCATCTATAACAGTAAGTTTTTTAATTTAAAACTTCGGTTTCAATAGTAATTTCCAATTCTATTTTGGGTACCGTAAAAAGATGAGCAAATAATAGATTATGTTGTACTCAATTAACTTTTTATCAGCACTTAGAGCTAAAATTAATTTCTATCTATTCAGGCAGAAATCGAGACGACCGAACAATAAAATATATAGCACTTTTGTTACTATGTTTTTAAATTTTTTTACTGTTTGCTAACCAGTTTAATTACGCTGCTATATTTGAGTTTCAATTTGGTATATTAATTAAATTTCACAGCAGCAATATATTGTGTTGAACGCTATGCACGCCTTATTAATTCTCATGTGCATTCGTCCTTTAGATATTACGACGTTTCTAGTATACTCTCAAGTGTAATATATGTGATAATATCATATATATTACACTTGAGAGTATGTTAAATGTATGTTAAATAAATTAATAAAAGCTTTGTTAAGTAAAGTATATTTATAATTGATGACATGCTGAGTATAGTTTCAATTGCAACCATTACTTTAAAAAAAGTTTCTTATTTATGTCCGATTCATAAGTAAAGCAAACATTTTCGTGTGTAATAAAATACATTATATCCCTGTTACTGTTAAAATTCGTAATCTTATGATTATTCTCGTTTCCGAATAATGATGGCTCTAAAAATACGAAAAACCTCGTTCGGAATACTATGCTGTATATTTTTAGCCCCATGTCATTAACCCCACAATATTGTGTCTCCGAACACTTGTATTTACATTTATATGTTTTGGAAACGTCTGCATTCTTAGAATAACATACATATTTGTTGGGTACTCCCTTTAAGTGCTGAAAACTAGACGCAAAAATAGGTTCCAGTTGTCTGTGTTGTCGTTAAAATTTGCATTTGTTTTAGTGTTGAGCACTAAGCTTGAGAAAGTGTTACTTTGTTTAAATGTAATGGGTATCTTTAAGAAAAAAAACATAGCTATTTGTAGAGGAGTTTTTTTAATTATTCAAAGTAATTTTTGAGGTAAGTTGTCACCGCCTGAAAAAAAATTAACGTCGGGCAAGGCCCATGCGATTCAAGAAGAACTGGATCGTGGTTACGGGCAGCCACGAGAAGTGGAATAAATGGCTTTCGCTCAGCAGAGCTATGAAGAAAATAGTACATACATACATAAATTCACGCCTTTTTTCATAGGGGTAGGAATTAAGTAGGAAGGAATGTTGAAATTAGAAAACTGTTATAAATTGAAAAATCAATTTATTGAAAATAAAAATAATTAATTCAGGATGCAGCGCTGAATGTAAACCTTTATCTTTTTCACCAATCGCTGCCACGTCGTCGTCACAAGAATTATAACTAAACTTTGCAGCATCCAGATTCAGATATGAAAATACTTAATCTAAAAACTTTTACGTCATTCTGAAAGCTCGTTAACAAAAGAACTTGAAATAAATATGTTTAATAAACGTCGAGGAGCACAACAATTACGAACAAGTATAAACAAGCAGGGATTACTGTACTGAATCTTCATCACAGTTAATTTTACAAATTGCGTCAAACTTTTCTTTAGATAAATCTACAAGATACAGATGAAATTAAACTACGTCTGGAAAGTAATATGCTATTAATTATTTAAGAGAAAGCAGATTCTTTGTTTGGGGTAGAAGACGTCACGGATAGCCTTAAAATCAGAGATCCAGTCCTGCCAAGGGAGAAGTACCACTGGATAACCCCAGTAAGTTAGATATCATACAGTTAGCCAGCCGCGTTCGGTTATGCTGGAAACAAAGCCTTACATGGTAGGGATACCCAAGGCAGGTTAATATATTTGAAGCAGAAGAAAATAATAATGGCGCCTGTTGATGACCTGTGATGATATCGAGATCGTAATTACTTATAAACGAGTAGTTCAAATCAATTGATATAATATTATCTAATTCATAATCTTAACTTCAAATAAAAGCTTTGTGTATTTATATAATTTATAATCTTCAAAAACTAAACCTTAATACTATTTGGGAATTTTTAGTATTTCTATATCCTCAAATTACTTTTTAGAACACTCCTAGAAGATGGAAAGTTCATTAAAACATACTTAATCATTTCTATAATAATATACCTTCATATAAACACCAGAAGCTTTCCTTCCAATTCCCTTATAAGCTTCCATAAAATCGTTAACCCGCTTATCAGAAAGGGTAACAACCTTATTGGAGTGCTTTGTTTACTCTCTCTTGAACCGTGGCATTGATGTAAGTGGTAATTAACCCTGATTTCCGAGCAAAGGGACGTGGGCGGACATTAACACCCATATTTATTCTATTAGCAGAACTATTAACGACACTCTTCTACATCGTTTTACGTAAGACTGACAATTGAGTTCCTCCCCCTCTTTTTGACTAACTTGTTTGTCTAGCCAGCTTAAGCACTACTGCTGAGTATGAGGTCTTGGGTTTAATTCCCAGTTGAAGCAAAGTGTTATTGCGCTTTTGTATTAGCATTTTTTTATTAGTGCTCAAAATCTGGATTATTGCCGATTGATGGCAATAGACTCGCCGCTATTACAATATGGCACTTAAACATTACTGGTGAAATGTGGGTACACCTCAGCATATCCCTGTATTACAAGCGAGATGTTGTGTTATGTAGCTGAACGATTAACGACACCCTTCTACATCGTTTAACGTTAGGATTTTGTCAGACCTTTTGGTCCTTAAAACTCCTTATTCTCCAACGAGCAACTTTATTTGTCAAATAGTTACCCGAACAATCCCGAAGGGTATTGCAGCTATTGTTGCGTATAAAAGGGAAAATATATTTTACTTTCCCTACAAAACACCCGTCGCCACAATAGACTTTATCTTGTTTACATTTACATGTTTACCACCAGAAAATTTTGGAGATCCTTGAAGATTAGAACCGTTTTACTCTACCTTACGTAATTCCTCTTCTTCAAGTGAACCCAAGGTCGTCTTCACCGCAACTTGAAGAAGCTCGTATTTCACAAAAGACGACGCAATATTTCATGCAAGGCCCGTACCTTAAGTAAATGGCCGTGAAGTCATAATATGAGTGAAACTTGGGACCAGGTTTACGAAGGCAGGCCAAGTTAATTAGGTGGAATGTCTTAGGAACAGAAAGCTCTCCGGGGAAGGAAGGGATTAGGAAACTAAGCTCTGTTTTTCCGGGCGATATAAAATGTCTATTAAAACATATGTGAAGGGGATCGTCCAGGGGTCCTGTGGTCCGGATGTATCTTAATCGGGGTCGTTCCGATGGTAGTTTGATCGCTTTTGGTCCAGAAGATTCTTGGTCCATGTTCTCATTGGTACATCTGGAATGTTTTTTATTATTGTAGTTAATCAATATTCTCTTTTATAGTTGTCTTTGCGTGTCTACGGAGAAGGTAGGTTTGTAGTTGTAGTTTAGATTGTTGGCTCAGATTTATAAGATGACGAGAAATGTCAATAAAACACGGCCCAGAATAGATAAATATTATCCCCACATTTTGATATTTCATAAAGTTTTGACATTAACAGTTAATCTTAATGTTAAGCTTAGCTGTAAAGTCATCAAACATCCTTATCACACCAAATAAAACGTGGAAACAAATAAACCTCAGACATTTTATATAACGTTTAACTTTTTACGATACCATAAAATTATAAATACATTTTGAGATAAAAAGCTTCATGCATCGTTTTTCAAATTTCTTTGTAGGCAGAACTTCACTGTTTTTTTTTTTTTATTTCCCCTGGCGAGCAGTTGACAGAATACCTTGTAACTGGGGAATAAAGAGACAAGAAAAACGATGATGTCGTATTTTTAAAGGTCGAATATTTTATTGACACCTTTCTGCATTTCTTCGACGTGAGTATCATTATCCTGGGACTGTTTTCAAATGTTTTTTCGGAAAAGTCAATAATGAAAAAAATATGTATGTTTGTAGTGTGTAGTAATTGAATTAAAATGATTGATTCATTCTGGAAAACAAAATGGCTGGCAGTTTGTGGCTTTCACATTGACATAATTCATGATGACAATTTGTGAAATATAATTATTACAATGTCAAATGGCTCATGAGTTCATGACTGACGAACGAATGATTTCCTTTTCCTGTAATAAACCTAAATATAAATTAAGTCATTTTTAGTAATGATAAACTTTAAAAGCAAATTAATCCCTTCAACTGATTTATAGCCAATTATTATTAAGAACAAGTAACAGTAACCCACTAATTGGTACGAAAACTGCATAACGGTTATATAGCTTATGTAATAAATTATCTGAAGGTTTAAGGCGGTAACAAAGTCCCAAGGGTGCAACAAATCGTAAGATTATTTGAAGCGTTGGAAGTTTAACGAAGGTTGCAGCGTCTTAATAGTCAGCCAGTATGTGTAGATATATGCGTTTGTATAACTATGTTATCTAACCATATACTGTAGACGGTGGAAAATGAGCTTATGGCGGATGTGACAAAAATGACGTACAGGTTAAATTAAGCTCGTCGCTGTAAAAAAAATGAAATTTTTGAACGGGAATCGCATGTAACTCACTCTTATTATATTATTCCGTTTATTCATTTTTAAACATATTATTTACATTTTTAAATATTCAAATATAAAAAAAAAACATTTAAAAATATAAAAAAAATAGTAGCCCACCAGCATCGGGAACAGGGTCCGAGCTACCGGTGGTCAGGGCTCTTGAGCGAGGAACCTCCTAACAATACGCGCCGTGTCCAGAAGTACTGCTTTCTGAATCAAGCCCCTGATCCAGCTGCCAATCGAAAACCTCTTCATTATATTATTATTATTACGTTATTATGAATGGAGAGAGGAAGACAATGAATTGTGTGAGGAATGATAATGAAAGAAAAAGGAGTAAAAGATAGCGCGTAAATACCACCCCAAGTAACATGGGACAAGGATAGGAAGATGCTGAAGATGAAACGGGAAACTATTGATAGTTTAAATCAGTGTATTGTTACTGGTCTATGTGGCTACAAGGTGGTGACTGGTGACTCAGGGTAATCATTTCGTTACCCTTACTTAAATGTATTCCGTTGCCCAGGTATGGGCGTAAAGCTTCAGTTAAAACCTCTGATACTGTTGGCTCATCATCATCCCAATGCTGGGCAAAGGTTCTCTACCCTGGTCGTTGGTTTTGTCTAGGTCGTCCCACCATCGAGGGATACTATGTCACTTTTTGGCTGAGCCTGGACAAAACCTCTGACAGAGATGTCAATCCTATTTTCAGTAGCCACACAAAACATGACATTTTACACTACCTACGGTTTCTTTTCTACTTAATCACGTTGCAACAACCGCTATTTTAAAAGTTGGATTTTTCAGACGTTAACGTATCGGAGTATTACTCAGTGTTGCACTTATTTATTGCCTAGCCGACTAGTGTGGATACCAGGGGCTGAAATCTAGATCAGCCAGTGAATTAAAATAGTTTTGATTTAATTTATAAGCTTATTTTTATTTTATTGGCTGCATAAAATTTGATGATTTGTTTCTATTATGTTTATCATGGTTGATTCATGTGTTAAAACAAGAAGTCACGAAAATTTATATATTTTCTATGCTTTCTTGGAACAGTTTTTGGTGATCATGTTGGTGACACTTGGGTTTTGTTTCGAAGACTTTATTGAACCAGTTGTTATAAAGAACAACATCTCATAAACTCTTTTAAGTTTCTATCTGTGGGGCGAAAGATGGTTTTAGTGGTTTTATCAAGGTAATGAATAATCCAATGAAACTCGTTTGTAAAGATTACTGGTCACTTGGTATTGAGCCATATTTGTCTATGAAAAGTATCTAACACGCATAGCAACCTTTTTGCCAAATTCCATCAAAATCGGTTAAGTAGTTTAGCCTTGACAGAGGGAACCGACAGACTCACGCTGTTATTAATATTGCTCTACTCCCAACAAACAATTAATCTCCTCAAAATTTCGAATAAAATATTCTAACGGGACAGTGTAGTAGTGTATATTATTGTAAACGAAGCATTAATATCTTTACGAGCGGTGGTAGGAAGATAAATATTAAAAATGGCGACTAAAATAAAGTTTGTTCTAATTTCAAATCCCGGTCAGCACGGAGTGAGTTATTGATTTCTATCCGAATGATCATCAGAATTGTTATGATTTTATGAGTTATCTTGATGATTATTATGAGTCATTTTTCAGATGAGTGGTTTTGGAAGTAACTAATCTTATTAATGGGTGGAACGAGGCTACCAATACTGATGATGATTCTAGTTCTTCCCAAAACTTCTTCACCATGAATGACCATGATTATAAATAATTATAATCAATAAGTAAATTCTGTTTTTAAACTGGAAGATCTTTTCTTAAATTATCATCATCATTCTCCAGCCCTTATGCAAATTCACTTGAGGTCGGCGCAGCATGTCTTCTTCCATACTTCTCTATTTCCCGTCATCTCACCAGACACCTCTTTTGTAGCCATATCATTCTTAATACAGAGGAAAAGAAAGGGTATCATTATTTTTTTTCTTCTTGACCAAATCATATCTCAAATGTTTTCCCATAGATACGTCGAATAACCTTTTAAAAGGTGACATCATTAATTTAGTTAACCCACTTGCGCACGAAAATATAATTTTCAGATGAACTATAAAGTTCAAAGAAAAGGTTGCATTGCAAATGCGCTTAGCAACTACCGACACCGGTATAAAAGTATTATTAAATCAAACCAAAGGGCGACCTAAAAATATCGGCGATCAAAAAGGGCCAAGTTCATGCGGTCACGGTATAATTAGGAAGGTAGGGCAAGTTCAACGACTTGGCGGTGGATTTAGAAGCCAATGTGGGTTTGTATCAAGAGTTTCGGTGAAAGAGTTGAAGCTGGTGAATGACCTTCAGTAGTTTGTAAAGAATGCAAGTAGAAGTCTAGACCCGTAAATATTTTCTGAAAGCTGAAAGGAAATTGAAGACTTATCAGTTAATCTACCCGTGTGCAGTCCACCGTGGTAATGCCTTGAGCTGGGCTTGCAAAGTGCGGGGTATCTATGGAATAGAAAAGGAATAGCCTAAATTTGCTTATATATTTTTTTACTGCTAGCGTTTTGATACCTAACAATTCAAAAGCCTTCATTCGAAGATCAGTTTTTGAGAGAGCTTCTTCGTTCATGTACCTATTTATGTTTTGACAGAGGAATTGTGCTAAAAATTACTTAGTAAAAATATTTAAATTTAATGATTCCATAGGCTCTACAGACTTATTTTCTTTAAGGTGAATTAAAATAAGAACAATGTCAATTTCATAATTTAAAATAAATAACAAAGACAGTTGGATATCAGATTTGGGGCCTTACATAAAACATGTTTTAACATTAATTGACATCGAGATATTGTTGTTATAAAGAAAAAGTTGGATAGATGTAGCATTTCTAAAGCCATTTTGTCCTTCATATAAAAACTTCATAAAATTTTGAGAAAAGAGAGCGTCAATTTTTGTTTTTCGACAAATAAACCGATTTTTCACCATGAAAAAAGAAATGGCAACAATTGTTGACAGCCCCTTAGAAAAGTAGTTCATTTATCAATCGACAATAGTCTTTAGATATAATGGGGCGCAGAAAAATAACCGAATTAATTGGTTTCTTATTAGAAATAGTGCCAACATGTTTTTAAAAGGGTCATTTATGAAAACATGACAGATAGACGCGCTGACATTAGGCTGCCAGACACATACATTGGCGCCGAAATGATTTTTTTTTAAATTATGCCCCGCATCTGACGTCAAAACGGAATTTGTTTCGTTATGATACTCTTTATCTAGAAAACAGATCGTTAGTTTAAAGAAATAACTATGTTTCATAAAAAATATGTAAAAATAAGGTATTAGATAAGAAAATTAAATGTTAGGCAGATTTCCAACTACATACTATACTACATTCATATTTGTACGAAATGCCTGACTAACAAGTGACTGTAATCAAAGTGGCTTAGGATGTCAATTTAGTTAACAATTAATTGAAATACTAATCAATAAAATTGTTACATAGCAGGAGCTAGATATAAAAATCATCAATAAATTGCATCTTTTCAATACCAACTGTAAATAACATCATCACACTCAAATTCCAGGCACGTCACACTTTCATACACTGAAAAATTCACACCTACCATCTTGCAAAATCCCTAGCGAGTCCAATTTTCAATATATGATGGTAATAATTCACACTAACATATATACGTATAGACACGTTTTTTTCAAGACATTCACCTTATCAAAGAATAAAGTGAAAGATACGGCTCTCGATTTAATATCATATAAGATAATAAGATGTTTTTACTCCATATTTTTTTGAAGTCATCCCAGTCAGTCCCCTTTTATTTTTCTTTCAATTAATGTATTTCACAAGTAGATGAATTAAAATTAATACGTCTTTAAAATAATGAGTGTTATGTGTATTTAAGATGTATAATAAAATAATATTTATTTTTAATGGCTCATTCCTCTTTCACACATTATATATGTTTCCCTAGAGGCGCAGGCCACCTTAATTTATCGAGTAATTTTATAAATACCATGAAATTTGGGGCGAGCCTATATCCCTAATATAGCTTTAACTTTAATAACTTTTAAGCAATCCGAAAAAACTATATTGTTTACAAATTCTGTTTCTTTGTTTACAGGTTGATGTATTCCTGTCTGCAGTAGGTATGTACACCTCATGAATATTTATTTTAATATGTTTTTATTTTATTTTCCTTTCAAGCAACGCACCTGTCATGTTAACTTTCCATCCCTCGTGGTGCTTGGCTGGCAAAGAATGCCTTTTGTATCTTTTCTTGAGTAAAAATGTTTAAATAAATAAAAATGAATAGTTTTTACTTAGAGCTATAAAAAAGCGCTTCCAACAAACTTTGAGGTATTCGTATTGCTTGTTACAACATTTAATAAACCTACGAACTTTATGTAAAGTTTATTCTTCTGTAAGTTGTAAGTATAGCAAATCCACACGGGAATTTACACGAAAGTAATTAACTTTATGAATATCGTACAACGAATTTCTAGCCTCCCACATCTGAAAACTGGCGTGATTATCATCAAAAACTAAACGTAGTTAGTTAATTTTAATGCTTCAATCAAAATTCGAATATGTTCTTCATTTAAAAAAAAACATTTGAAGATGGTACGAAGAAAAAAGACCTGTGAAAGTATTTTTTCTTCGTACCATCATAGAGCACAGCTGTGCCAGCAATACTTTTTTCATACGAAAGGAAGGTCGATGAGAAATGGACTATTTTACAGAACTTAATGTTCGTACGCTTCAAGAGAAATAACATACGTGAATTTTGAAACGTAGACTATTAAATAAAATATTACTATCACGCGATTACAATGATCTAGTGAATTGAAAAAGTGATACTTAATAGTGTTATTACAAGAATAGGTCTCATGTCGTTTTGATATTATGACTTTATTTTTTTAGTATTACATTTCAGTCTTTTTTTTCAGTCGCGTGTAATGGATGCAATTTAAGAATTAGCATAATATTGCGTGTCTATACAAAAGAATAAAATTGAAGTCTCTGTTTGTAATATCAAAATAACAGCTCTTTACTGAATGCAATGAAAGTTTATACGGTACTTTTATAACAAAAACACATTTTTTTGAAATTTATGTCTGTCTGTTTGTTCCGGCTAATCTCCGAAACGGCTGGACCGATTTTGACGGGACTTTACTGGCAGATAGCTGATGTTATAACAGTGTTCTGTTAGCATGGGCTACTTTTATTTTAGAAAAAAAATTAGGGATCCGTGAAAAAAATTAAAACCCTTGAAATTGTTAACAAAATCTGATTCAAAGCGAAGTAAGACTTTCACGCGGACAGCAGCTAGTTACTGTCATCATCATCATCTGCTTAGCCTTTTCCCAACTATGTTGGGGTCGGTTTCTAGTCTAACCGGATGCAGCTGAATACCAGTATTTTACAGATAGTTACTGTATAAAGTATTCTATTTAGTTAATGTTTACAGTTTTTTATAATTTTCATTTACAAAAGCGTAACATAACATCACGCCAGAGATGTACCTGTAGCATCCTATACTGCCGTCTTAACGAAAAGTGCAATAACTAGGTTAAACCTGATTTCGAGAAAAACGCGGTTAAAGATTTTTTTTTAATTTTGTTTGTATCTCCATCACTATACATGGTATCAAGTTGAAAGTTTCACTACATGATACATAACAATGTAGAGAATAATACGTGATACTTGAATGTTTGTTCCCGCATTTATTCCCGCTATAAAAAACAATAAATACTATAATGTTAAGTATTATTACTATTTAGAAAGAATGTTTACTAGTCATAACCGCAATAAGTAACCTATTTATTGCACTAATGGTTAGGAAACCAACATGATGCATTTTTAAGTAGCAATGAATATTTTTTTATGAACTATTTCCTAACCAAAAATGTCTTAAGTTTCTTATTTATAGTGGTTTTCATTAGTAAGAGACAAGTTTAAAACGACAAAGTTGTAATTTGTTACTTATTAGAAAAACAGAGGTATTAAATTTTGTGTCAAATATGAATTAATAGAAGCTTTCAAAACTTTATTTTTCTTCCTCTCACCGAAACTGTGTTCGGTAAAGGCAAGTCTACTCATTATATCTGTGTTCAGATGTGTTTTAAAAAAAAAAGTGAAATCAGTTATAGGTAATTTCATATAAAAAAATATATTTATATTAAATCGTTCTTATTTCAAACTAAAAAAGTAGGTACAATTATAATTAGGAGGAATCATTTTGCTATCTTACTTATTAATTCTGATCTATTACCCATCATGTAAAATCAACGGTTACTACACTTAAAAACACACATTTCAAAATTAAATTCATTTGTTAAATGTCTTAATAGTAGTTAAAGTACACAATTGTAAATATTAAAAATAAATTAAAAACAGAGTTATCTACTTTTTTTATTTTAAGGAACAATTGGATCAATGTTTTAATCAGTCTGATATAACACTTAAAAGTAATTAAATATTTTTAGTCTAGGCGGCGTAAGGGCAAGAAGTCCAAACTTTCGGAGGAGATTCTGGAGCTTATGACGGAACGACGTGAAAACCTACCCGTCACTTCGTCAGAACTACAGGCACTCAATAAAAGAATTAAGCAAAATCGGGGGTCGAAAGTGTTCGTCCAATCACTTGGAGGAGGCCTGACGAAGTTGACCAAATCTAGTGGGGATATCGTCGTTTCGAAGCCGGAGATTCTTTCGGAAGTCGAAAACTGCCAATTGTACGCATCGCATGCATCTCGACCTGGTCCCGATAATGAGGTTTCCAGAGCCACCTTAACCCGCCATTTCACAGAAAACCTGTCAGAAGTCAGCCAAGACAAAATCGAGGCGGCTCTTAGACAGCTTAAGAATGGAAAAGCCCCTGGCGAGGATGGGATAACGACTGAGCTCCTGAAAGTAGGAGGACGTCCTGTATTAAGGGAGCTTCGGGAGCTTTTCAACTCGGTACCGTTCTCTGGGAGAACTCGAGAACGTGAGGAAGGAGTGTGTGTGTGTGTCGTTCTTTTCTTTAAAAAGGGGAACACTACTAAAGAATTACAGAAACATTTCTTAATTTCTTAGCCACGTGTATAAGCTGTTCTCAAGAGTCGTCACGAATCGTCTAGCGCAAAGGCTCGACGACTTCCAGCCACCGGAGCAGGCCGGATAACGAGGAGGATATAGCACCATAGACCACATCCACACAGTGCGGCAGATTATACAGAAGTCCGAAGAGTATAATCGGCCGCTGTGTCTTGCATTTGTAGACTATGAGAAGGCTTTTGACTCGGTCGAGACCTGGTCAGTTCTGGAGTCTCTGCAGCGATGCCAAGTCGACTGGCGATACATCCAAGTGTTGAGAAATCTTTACGAGAACGCCACAATGACTGTCCAAACTAAAAACCAGCAAACGGAGCATATCCCATTGCGTCGCGGGGTGAGGCAAGGGGACGTAATGACATCGTCATACTGGCTGAATCGCTGCACGACTTGCAGCAGATGCTGGATGGCCTAGTTGATTCTTCAATACGCATTGGTCTCAGGGTGAACTTGGACAAAACCCAGGTTATGTTCAACGAACACGTCACCCCAGGACCTATTGTTGTCAATGGCGGTCCTCTCGAGGTTGTTCGAGAACATGTTTACCTCGGGCAAACTCTGCAGTTTGTTAAGAACAACTTGGAGAGGGAGGCTAATAGAAGAATCCAACTGGGCTAGGCAGCGTTTGGGAAGCTTCGCCGGGTCTTCTCGTCGCGTATTCCATAGAGCCTAAAGACTAAGATCTCTTCAATCAGTGCGTCCTGCCTGTTATGACTTACGGAGCTACAACGTGGACACTGTCGGTACGGCTAGTCCATAAATTTAAGGTGGCTCAGCGAGCTATGGAACGGGCTATGCTTGGAGTTTCTCTGAGGGATCGCATCGAGGTGATTCGACAGAAAACCAGATTTGTCGACATAGTCCACAGAATAAGTAAGCTGAAGTGGCAATGGGCCGGTCATATTAGCTGCAGGACCTCTATATATTTTACTCCCCTCGTACCTCCCCTTGGAGCTAGTTATAAACGCAATAAATGGTGAATTTATTGCAGTTTATTTCGCGTAGGTATACTGTATTCGTTTAATCTTCCTACAAATAAATGCAATAACTCTACTTACTACATCAATTTTAGTATTCATCCCAAAATTAGTAATAAGATCCCTTAACATAACTGCAATAATTCTAGCTTATTGTACTTTTAACTTGTAAATGAGAATCACAGTAACGAAATATGGTAATTATAAATGCAATAACTCTACTTATTGCAGAAATAGTTAGTACATTATTAAATAGCGTAAATAAGGTTCCGTAGCATATCTGCAATAACTCAAACTTATTGCACTTATAACTGGTAAATGAATAGTACAAATAACGAACTATGCTAATTATAAATGTACTAACTATACTTATTGCAGATATAGTTAGTAAAACTACCTAATAGTGTAAGTAAGTTATTCATATATATAGTTATTTCGGTCTTGATAATTATGTAAATCATAAAGCACCGACCTAGATATTGCAGTTATGCTTAGTATTAAAACCAGCTACGTCATAGATACGTAAAAAGTGTCTAAAAAGAATATATAGATCTCATTCTGCAGATTCCGAATATGTACTTAACTCAATTTGGGGATTTGGGGCAAAACTCGAGTTATTGCACTTTTCGTAAGGACGGCAGTATAGTACACCCACATACATACACTACTGATAAGAGTACCTTTAACTAAATTATCTATCCGGAATTTGGGACTACCTTATCTAATTTTAGAAACGTTTGTGTAATACCTACATACATTATGTATACACTTACCTACATAATGGTCTCTGTAATAGTCACCGGCAATATTTTTCTATATTCATTATTCAAGTGTTTGGTGTTTCAAAAGCTAGTTTATAACTTCGAATATTACGACCTAAATAGAATCATCGATTGTTCTGGAAATATGTAGAAGAACCGTCGCTTCGGCCTAATGACGATATATTGAAAAGAATATAGAACTGATCTCTCCTCTCTGTCCCTGATATTAGGAGGTGTAACAAATCAGTAGAGAATGAAGCGAACAAGAACTAGGATCATTGACCCAAAGATGTGAAAAAAGGGCCAAGCGTTCTCAAAGTAATCAGAATCTCAACGACTCTTGTTAATCAAAGTCCAAGAAAATACAAGAGCACTTTCTCGCAATTTGTTTTTTTCTCTCGAAAAAGTATTTACTCACTTCTATGTTGTAATAGTATGAAAGGCAGTTTTCGTATTTGTCTGTGTAGCCAACCCGCACTGGGTCTACGTGGTGGATTCAAGCCTTCCCACAGAGAGGAGGCATGTCTCCCAGCAGTGGGAACACTATTGACTGATGTCACATTTAGATGCTGGTTTCACCATCATTTAGAGGACTTGTTTCTTAAGGTTACTGTGTGTATATCACAATATTTTGTAAAATCGTTAAAAGCATGCGAAGCAGGTACGAATCGCTAGTGTTAAACAAAGTAAAATTCTCGATAGTAACTTAAATAGGTGATTTGATTATTCCGCTGCCGCCGCGCGGGTGCCATCGGTAAATTACTTTGTAAACATTTAATTAATACTGAAGTAACATAAAGGGTTTTGCCATTTGTTACCAGGCCGTATTGAAACTACTATGGCTATAACTATGGTTATTACTTGTAGAAGTCGCCAATTAAAATTACTTAAATATAGTTCTTCAAAGATGACTTTTATAAAATAAAGATTTTTTTTGAAAAGGTTTGTTAGATATTTCTTTATTTATACTTAATAGTAGATCTGACCTTATCGATAGGAAAATACCCGAAAAATAGATATCGATGTAGGAGCCGTGAAGGGTTTTTTTGGTGTGGAGAAATCCTCTCGTGTACCCACCGTCTGAGGAAAACGGAGGCTTATGTTGGGACTGGCTTAAAAACCTTCGAATCCTACCGCTACTATTACTCTGGCTGGGGCTCAGGAAATACTCGTACATTAATGCCCACCCCCGACTGGTATCAGCCCGTCAAGTTCATCCGCACATAATGTACCTACTTACATATCGTAATGTGGGAAGCAGACACCTCACATCTTACAATCTTCATCTTATAGTTCAAGTTTTCTCTTAACCCTTTCACGACCACGTATCGTTTAACTTATCATATTCCCCGGCGATTTAATATCTTCGATTTATCATTTTTACGTGTCATAATCCTAATTAGTCGAAATACCATTTAGTTTAGTATCGAATGGCCATAAATCTGAATAAATGACGCCAATTAACAGTCATTTGATCCTAGTTTCGTTAATTACTTAACTTTGAATCTGAGTTCTGTTTAGTATCTAAATAAATAATAATTATAAACTGATATGCGGCGCTATTATTTAAAGATTAATTAGTCCGATGGTTATTAGATTTTACGAAGTCGTTGGTATTAAGTTTAATAAACTTTTTCGTTTGTGTTTAATTTTATTTTAACAGCCTTCATCTTAAATTTTGTTTCAAAAGTACTGGGGATACGGACTTTTTTCAACATATTTTTAACACAACCTAATATCACGCCTGTAAATAACCAGTTATGTTTAAGTCCCATGTTATAGGGGGCGAGCCTATTGCCATCAATCGGACACAAATCCAGTCTCCGTGTTACATATTTTTGTTTATATTATAGTGAAGTAGTGGTTTAAATCCATATTCAATTCTCGATGACCTTATTAAATCTCATGGAATAGAAGAGAACTTATTGCTTTTCACTGATAAATTATTAACCACAAAGAACTTGACCTCTTTTAGATAAAGCCTGCAAGCAAATGATTTCCTTGTCTGAAAGTGGCACCGGTGACCGAGAATTTGTGTGCATTCCTGAGTCATCATATCATATGGGTATGTGATGCAAAATAATGAGGGACATATATTTGTCGTGAAGAAAGTTTCGGGTGTAAAAATGTGAAAGTCAATATAAGAAGACCGAAGAATACAAGAACACCGAAACAAGGATTCAGGATTATGTGCATAGTGATATCTGGGCAGAAGGAGGTGAATTCTTAGGAGCTGGATAGATGGCTGATATTGTTAAATGGAATAACCTTGAAACATTGCTCCCGCCTCAAATCCTGATAGATAATGATGATCTTTGTGGTTTTTAGACTACAACAGTTATGTTTAGAGTTCCTATTAGGCAACACTGTAAATCAAGTAACAAACGGGATTCTAACTTACAACGCCAAATCCCACATCAGATCGATCCCTTAGTTAGCCGTTGGGCAGATAATAATATTATGTCCAACAGTCCAGTTGATTGATTTATTAAGGGTAATTATGATTGATATACCCGTGTTAGTAACCCTTGTTTACACGTAGAGGCTATAGATGACTGTTACGAACTAATATGTTAACATTATTTTGAACCCAACATCACTCGAGCTTGCTCGAGCTAGATTAAATCTAAACTGGATTCTTGAGATTAATTAAGATGTAATGAAAAAGTCTAAGAGAGTAAGTATCATGAAAATAAACAAAAGTAAAAGCATCATTACTGAGTCTTTTCGATATAAAAAGAAACACTAATGCTATTATGAACTTACTCAACTTTAGTTTAATTACGTGCAATCTAAAACTGTTTACAAAAGATTTATAGTCTACAAAGAATTTTATTTTTGTTTCAAGTATCAACTATGTTTTTGCTTATTTTTTGTAAGACTAAAAAATTCTTCATAAATAAAAATCATCTTAGTACACATTTTTATTTTCTTTATGTGGCGGCTCAAAATTCAGCAACACGAAAACCGTTTGTTAAAAATTATCTTGATATCAATATGATGAATAACGCGAATCTTCAATTAATTAAATGTTATTGCGAAGAAATGATTGAATCAAGCTGTCCACTTAATTCTTTTATGCTTGTGATTTATCTTTTAAGATAACGCAGATCATATCGTGTTACATGAGATGGGTCGCAAGTTATAATGTGGCTACCCGAAGTGGTAATATTGTTTTAGCAATGCGTATTTTGATCACTGTATGAACTTTTGAATCTTTAAAATTAAGATTGAATAAGCCAGTTGTAATTTTTATTGATACAAAAAAAAAAAACGTTTGCTAAACCGGTTTTATGGAATTATCAGTTTCGAAGGAAATTGTTTACATGGTCATAATATAAACCGAATGGATCCCATCGTTCGCTTCGAATATTTCACCATAGACATTTTTTTTTGTCAAGAATATTTTGCACTGCCCAAAAAATTAACCAACGTACACAAAATCACAACCAATTCACTCACTCCACCACAAAAGTTATAATTAAAATTTTATGCGTCCAACATACGACCATAGACTTTGACTGCTCTATTACCCGTAATTGGTTCCGATGATACGACCAGGCCAAGTGCTAGGCTACATTGTGATTTGATTGGGCATAAAAGCCAGTTCACACCTACGAGTCATAAAAGGTAAGGAAAAAATACGCGCAATAAACTCTGGTGTATGTTACGAGCGGTAGCGTTAATGGATTTGGTAATGGTTTGGGTGATTTGTGGTTAATCTTGATACTTTGGGATTATATTATGGCGTCTTTCAGAAATAATATCCCGATGCCACCAGCTGTATCTTAAACACCATTATAATAACGGTTGATTGTATACTAGTGCGCTGCTGGAACACGGAGAGTTCGGCTAAGCTAAGGTTTATTCACTTAGTTTTTTGAATGATTCCTAACAAAATAAGGATTGTATTTCCAAATAAATGATTATATTGTCTTATAATGCATTCCGCATTAGTAGATTCGCAAAAGTATGATAACAGCTACTGCTAGGCAGACTTTAGTTTGCTTGGTGCTCCTCTCACGACACTTGGAAAAACTTGAATAGTGATATTATAAGGTTTGACCGAACACGAAATATTCTAGTTCTAGGACATGAAATCTTTTCTTATTGACAGTGGTGATGGAGTATTAAAAAGAGTTAAAAGAAGAACAATCATTTTTGACCTGTTATTGTGACTGGTTATTGCTCAGATTTTCATTTATAACCCAGCATACGTACGATAAACATAAACTTCATTTTGAGCCAAGTTTATCTACATGATCGAAATAGCCAAGCAATTTCACGGCTACAAACGAAACGACAGCCTATTACCCGCTATCGCCTATATCTTGCTCCCCTTTATTGAAAGCTTTTACGATGCGTCAGCGGGTTACTGTGTCGTTACGTCAAAGAAATTGATCACTCCCAATGTCCTGACTTGACACGGCGGTTATTAGAAGGTCAAGTTATAAAAATATTTTTATTTGATCTTCACTGAATGCAAAGTATTAAAACAGTTGCTCCGCCTACACGATGCCTAAAACTCGTCAACAATACGTCATATTGGAAAATAGATAGCGTTTTGTTATTGTTGTTTTAACTTTATTTTGAATGGGGGAAAAACCAACAATTGGAAACAAGTAAAAACCATGATAGTTAATCGACTTTGCAAACTTGAATGAATTGTAAATAGAATAAAAAAAATTAATGAACTATTTAAAAAAATTGTCTATAATTTCGTGTACAATTAATTGTGCTACCCATCACTTGAAAGTCCAAAAAAGTAGCCATAGTGCAAAAGTAGGCATCGTGCTACGAAATTGAAAGGAGTATGGATTAGTAGTAAGGATTTTGATTTATTCATTTATAGTAGGTAGCGCTCAGTTGTTTCTGCCTAGCCTCATGGGAAAAAAATGTGATACAGTCATTTGAAAAAAACTTTCTGCAAAAAAAACCGATTTCCAAAAAGACACTAAAAAAGTCTAAAATAACTTTACTTTCGGAATTCGGTGACTTTTGGAAGTCGGCTTTTTTTCTCAGAAAGTTTTTTATTTTCCTTTTTTAGTTTAAGTAAACCATTTTCACGAAACATTTTTTTATCATCATGTCGTCAACATAGACCAAGAAGAAAAAAATACGTATTATAGGAAAAAAAACCAAATTACTGAACTGATTTTGATGAAATCAGTTTAGTAATTTACTGAACTGATTTTGATGAAATCAGTTTAGTAATTTAGTTTATTTCCCATCGAGAAGTATATCCTTTCAAATAAAATTTTTTTTTCAAATCGGTTTATAAATGACGGAGTTACGAGGTAACAAACAATAAAAATACAGCCGAATTGAGAACCTCCTCCTTTTTGAAGAAAGTGGGTTAAATACAGATAAAGATCATTTTTAAACTTATGTATGTATTACAGACATGTCATCATTGTTTTTACTTAACAACAACCCTTCAATTCTTGAAAAAAAGAACATGATGAAAGAATTAAAGTATCGAATCTCCTCGACGGAAACTTGTCGAAAGTTTCAGTGGTAAGCTTGTTTCGAACAAAGTGCTACTCCAATAAGTAGTTTTAAAGTATTAACTAGGTTAGTAAGAAGAGATAAATGTGCTTTATTTACTGACAAATTGAGGAATCTGTTATCTGAGACGATAAGCCTGTTTTCAAACTAATTTGGAGATTGTCATGTTTTCAGAATAGGCATTTATTATCAACCCAAGTATAATTTTCACAGCTATATTATATTCTTGAAGTGTGAACTTACCGATATCCTGAAAGCAGAGATAATGTGACAATACATGTTTTGTTTTTAATTTTCTATCACACTAAAGCTACCCACCCTAAAGGTACTGAAAAGTTTATGTCACTCCTGTTGAAAATTATTATAGATACGAGACTTGGCCTTGAGGTAAGATTCAAACGGTTTAAAACGATTTCAGACTTTTGAAGTTTGACATGCCGAACTTTTTTTTTTAACAGCTGGCCATACTAGGAATTTCTCCTGAATCGTGGGTGCGTTTACAAACATTTAAACTCACATACACAAACAGCTAGACCCGAAACAACTACCTGTGTAGGTCATACAAATAACTGTTCCGTGCTGGGATCGAACCCGCGACACGCAGTGGAGCAGGCAATCGCTCAGCCACTGCGCCAACCGTACAGAGATGAAACAAAAATCAAAACCAAGAAAAATCACGAGTCGATGAAGCGGGAATCGACATAGTGGGAATGATTCCCGTCAATTACCTATTGGTGAAACAAAACAGCCGCGGAACAGAATTTGCCTAATTTGAAAAAGATAATTATTTAGGAAGCCATTCATTTGTATAGACTGACCCAATGATTGTTTTGTCTGCGTAGATTTTACTGCCCTTGCCCGTAGCTTTAGTCATTTAAATCTAAAAATAAAATAAGTAAGCAAACAATAAAGCAGTTCTGTACCAACCAATGACAAGCAAAAATAATATACATTTTATATAAATCTAGATTTTTAGCAGCCAGGGCGTACAATTCCGGTTTTTATATACGTATTTAATCATTCGAGATCAGCTCATTTAAACCACGCTGAAAAGCTGTCAGTGTCAGAATTACTATAGAATGTAGACACGACAGTTCTCGAACGCCGCTAAAATGTACTAATTGTTTAGTCCATTTTGGTGAAATCGATAAAAAGTTATTACAGCTATCTTAGAACATCGAAGTAATGACTTCAGCAATCTGTCACAGAGCTGTAAGTTGAGGCAGATAGAGAAAAGCTCTGTCAAATTGAATTAAAACGCTACTTTGAATTGATTAGCGATACCATTCAGGAGCGTGATGGGTAGCAATATAAAACATTTTAAAATTTAATATTTGCGATCTAAATCAGAATAACCCACCCAAATATACATTCTTCAAACACTATTCAAGAACACATGCATACAATTTGCTCAAACTCTCAAGAGTTACTCAATGTTGTTGTTTGATTCAAAATAAAAGGTAAATAATTCATCTATCAGCATACGGGCTAACGACGCGACGAGGAATGCAATGATCGACTTGATCAGACCGCTTTATTGTTTAAATCACCGTCGGAGTTACGAGCCGAGGTAACTTTGAGCTTGTGTCGTAAATTTGCATACCGAATCAAAGGATTGGTTCAGTGGCAGATTGAATACGTTTAATATCATTCATTGACAATTTTGGAACCTGCCACCGTTGCATAATTTCGAAAGTTACGTGTCATGGTTAGTGCGAAATGTTCTATAGTTTAAGGAGAATGATGATTCGATGGATTGTAATCGACTTAAAAAAGGGGTTTGGCGTCCTAAACTGGAACGTAGGGACAAAGACATGCGGTTAAGTGATGAGTGGACACTTTATATACAGAATATACTCACTCGCTCGTCTTTACATAGTACAAATATTGCGGTAAACCATGAATTAACAGTGTATCACAACGTCTGGAATTATTTAGCTGTAAAATCATTTCTCAGATAGTCTTTGCGCTTCGCCTAGCACTGCTTTTAATCTCAACGTGCCTTTTATGAAACGGAATAAGTGTATATATCCTAAAACAAATGCTAAGTAAGCACAATGTAATAGTAGTAAGATAAAGCGAATGAAATCAGAAACCTTTTGATAAAGAGCTCCATTAATTACTGTTCAACAAATCTGTCTGTTCGCTAATTAATTGTCTAATTTGCATTATTTGCGGGTTGCGGTCATTACTGTTAGCGGTTTCAGGCACAAGCGAATATTGTTATGAAACTTGATTCATTAAAGAAAATGAAATGCTAGATTTCATTAAAATATTTTTTAAAGAAGTTACCTAAACATAAGCGATTTAATATTTTAAAATTAAATAACAAGTAATTATTCAAATTTAAATCGCTGCAAAACGCTAGAATAGATCACCGGTATACAAAATTAATAAGAAATATCTACGACAACGCTGCTATGAAAGTGACTTTATCGGAATCTACGAAAGCAATACCTATACAAAGAGGTGTAAGACAAGGAGATACGCTATCTCCGAAGCTGTTCACTCTGGTTCTGGAAGATATTTTCAAGAAACTCGCATGGGAAAATCGAGGTCTGAATATAGCAGGAGCTAGACTGAATAACCTAAGGTTCGCAGATGACATAGTTCTTCTCACGGATAATCCTGAAGAATTACAGGTAATGATTCAGGAGTTGAGTGACGTCTCTTTACAAGTTGGTTTGGAAATGAACTTGGAAAAAACCAAGGTTATGACGAACATGGATGGAAACAACACAAGCATAACCATCAACCATACCACCGTAGACCAGGTAAAGAAGTACGTATACCTAGGACAAGAGATCAGGATGGGCAAAGATAACCAAACTAGCGAACTGCACAGACGAATAAGGCTTATGTGGGCAGCATACTCGAAACTGGACTTTGCTTTTAAGATGAAAATTTCTGCGGAACAAAAAGCCAGGATATTTAATCAGTGCATCCTGCCGGTGCTCACTTATGGTGCGGAAACCTGGGTATTCACAAAAGACGTGATCAATCGATTGCAAGTGGCCCAGAGGGCAGTGGAGAGGAAGCTGGTAGGAGTGTCGCTGATGGACCGCAAAACAAACGAATGGCTTCGAGATCAAAGCAAAGTCGCAGACGTGACAAAACGAGTGGCGGGCTTGAAGTGGAAGTGGGCTGGCCATGTGGCCCGGAGTGAGCAGTCGTGGTGCAAGCGTCTCCTAGAGTGGAAGCCATGGGGTGAAAAGCGACCTCAGGGTAGGCCACAGATGCGGTGGAAAGACGATGTGAAAAAGGTTGCTGGTTCAAATTGGATCCAAAGAGCTCAATGTCGCGACGAGTGGAAAAAATTGAAGGAGGCCTACACCGATAAGGTTGAAAAAGGCTGAAGAAGAAGATTCAAATAAGAATGAATCAGCACTTTTCGAAATAAGAAAAAAAATATTCATGGCTACTAAAAATCTCCCAAAACTCTTTTTTTTTTATAGGATCCATGTTTTTTATATGGTTTTTATTTCAAAATCAAAAAATCAAAATCAAAATATTTTTATTTCACATAGGCCTGCATGGGCACTTATGAAACGTCGACAAAAAGGTGCACGGTTCGGGTTGGTCGTTTCCTATGGAGAAGAACCGGCAAGAAACTCCATGGTTACTCTTTTAAAATGATTAGATTTTACAATATTTTCATGTTACAGCATTAGTACTCAAGTATGGGGCGACAGCATAGGCCCGACAATAAGTCGTTGCTTACTACACAAAAAAACGGAAAACAAGATAAGAGGTTAACAAAAGTTATCACACCTCTAGGAATCTACAAGGCCTACACTGTTCACACATTCACAAACGTTCAGTCAATGCAAGCACTTGCCAGTTATCGTGGAGCTCGACTTATAACTCAAGGAGCTCAACATCACGACAAACAATACCAAAGAAAGGACATCTGGGTGGGTCGCTTATAGCACTGTTTTTCTAATTTTAACCATTGTCCGGCAGTTTGCCAGACAATAGTCAAAATCAGAAAAAGACCCACATGGTCCTCACATTCAGAATATAAAAATAATAAAATATTTGTCATATTAAATAATCATGTCAATTCATTAAATGTCAATATACAGAAAACTAAATAAAAAATAAAATAAAATATTTAACATGTAAATATTCGTCAAAAAAAAAAAAAATATCATACTTGAAAAAGTAAACAATGTCATGTGTATAAAGAAAATTCATAAAATGTCAAATTGTAAAAAAGTAAAATAAAAATAGGTATAAGTAAAGTCAATTCAAATTGGAGCAGTTCAATCCCAAGCTTTTTTGTCCTCTATATAATCTTTAATAGTATAAAATCCTTTCTGGCAAAGTTTACGTTTTATAAAGGATTTGAATTTATTAAGGCTGGGTACAATATATTTATGTCTATTTCTTGTATTTATATTGTGAATATCACTATACTTCTTGAACAGCTTTATATTTTTGTGAGCATACACAAGATTTTCATAAATATACTGAGAAGGAACAGTCATTACATTAATTTCCTTAAATTTTTCTCTGAGAGAGTGTCTTGGACTCAATTTATAAATTGATCTAACCGCCCGTTTTTGCAAAACAAAAATGGTCTGTATATCAGCGGCATTCCCCCACAATAGAATGCCGTACGACATTATGCTATGAAAATAACTGAAGTAAACTAATCCGGCTGTCTCTACATCGGTTAAATTACGATTTTTTCTAACTGCGTATGCTGCAGAGCTCAGCTTTTTCGACAATTTATCTATATGAGGCCCCCACTGAAGCTTAGCGTCTAAAGTTAAGCCCAAGAACACCGTGCTATCTTCAGGGTTCAACTCTTCGCCCTTTACCAACACACAAGTTTTCACCTGCCTAACGTGAGGCAGTGCAAACTTAATCCATTTGGTTTTTTTTCCATTAAGAAGCAAATTATTAGCATTAAACCAATGCACCACTTTTGAAATAGCGGTATTTACATCGTCAACAACTAAGTAGCTGTTGTCGTTTAAGTTTAAATAAAAGCGAAGTGTCATCCGCAAATAGTACTATATCGTGATTATCCTTTATGAGGTGAGGCAATTAATAAATAATTTCATTAATATACTTACTTGAACCAAAGATTTACCAACGAATTTTTAGTTTAAATTAACAAAACTGATGTAGAGAATTGCGAATACATATTGTATATATATTCGGGCATTATTAATAATGGCCAGTCCTTATTAATAATGGCCAGTTAATCACGTTGCCCGTAACATATATATAGTCCTTTTGATCATTCTCGGTCACGGCAGCCAATCTCAACGCAGATTAGCCATCGGCGCGAGAGATATTATGCACTATGCTTCGGATTCTCATTAACTTATAATACCAATAGAATACACATGTGTGAAGCCACGGGCACAGCTATTATGGATATTACAAAGTTTAATTTAAATGATAATGACGAGATAAGGCCACAACCTTTTTACGGTCGACAACACATGATAAAGGGAAACTTACGCATTTATGCCTAATTACTTACGAACAAGTACGTACCTACCGTAATGTGATATTGTAACGAAAATTGAGTATGTTTGTATTTCTGTTTTGTTTTGCTATATTTGTTTAACTAGCTTTCGAGTTATCGGTCAACGGTTCAAACCCAGACAGGTACTTTACTTCGTGTTAGTCAATTCATTACCGCTGCTCTCAAAACGGTGAATTAAATGATTGTGAGGAAACTGGCATGTCTTCGAGCAATTTTTAAAGACATAATATAAATGCAATATTCAACAATCACTGAGCCTGCGTAGTTGATTAATATGGCCCACACCCTCTCAGAGACGAGGGCAGCGTCCCAGCAATGGGAAGATTATAGCCTGAATGCGTTCTAATAGTTAGTCAAAACTATTTGCTAGTTTATAATAACAATAGTTAATTTATACTGCCTACTGATGATGATTTTATGACCTGAAAGTTAGAAGTTGATCAATGAAACGGTTTGTTGTATCTTCTATTTTTATCCCTTGACATTAAGTTAAGCAATTTATCGTCTATTTAATTCCCTTGTCTCCTAAAGAAATATATTGCTTGTTCAATGAGAATTCTCCAAATTCGTGGCCGAGTTAAAGAGGAACCAATTTCAACGGAAAACAATTGGCTTTCAGAGAACGAAATACCATTCTCAGGTTGATTTTGTTTCTTGGTCTTTATTAAGTCATTGAAAATACGACAGTATATAAATAGACCCCAATTTTGTTTGTATTCCTTGATTGAGAAGTAATTTATTTAATAAAAAAATTGTTTTGAAAATCTGTAAAAAAATGTCCGATGGCCAAAATAACCACAATATACAGGTTCAAGATTTAGCTTCCTGTATAATTCTAGGAGGTGAGTCTACCCCTCATATTAAACAACTTTCCTGTTTCAAACTCGACAATAACGACCCTTACTGAGACATGGCAATCAATTTTTCCTATAACTTTTCTTCTACTAACATCTTTAATGGGTAAAATAATTAAATCTCTTCGATCTTTAATGAGATTATATTTCACACCTCACGCCTTTTCCATGGGGGTAGGCAGAAACCACAGGACCTGATCCTTTATACTCCTTTCGCTGCGTCCACGTTCATACATGGTAATATTTCAAACGTTTCCACATATTTGTTACAAACCAGGATCTTCAGCTATGTCACATACCTATCAACAAAGTCATTCATAAGACAGCCTTGGATTTATTTCTCATATACCGTCCCGATATTGCGTTTCAAAATCCACGAGTACGAGCTTTTGTGGCTATCGATGACATTTTAAAACTCAATTTTTAACTTGCTCCAGCTTCAAACTTTCAGGTTTCGACAGTTAGGCGATAGGTTTTATATGGAGTCGGAAATCGGTTTCCAAAATATTGCTTTCATTGGATTCTCGATCCTCACTCGGCAAAATACAGTTCTAAGACAGTCAGACGGATAAGTTTTTGATAAAACTCTGTATGTACTTATTTATACCAAGCTACTTGAGTAGGTGCCATATTATTTAAAAAATTGTAACTTTACCATAATTTAGAGAGTCTATGTTCTCGTAGTTCTTGAAAGTCTATGAGCAAAATACATAAGTAATAAACATGCATATAATTTAAAAACGCTAGAGGTCGCTAGTGGTTCATAAACTAGATTTATACTCTCGAAAATAAAAATGATATAAAACAGCTAAAGCGTTGCGGTTTCTTAAGCGTTGTTTAAAAAAAAAAATTACACATATCAAACATCGTTATTCACCTGAGCATTTTATTACTTTTTCGTTCCAGAATACAATCATAGTCGTCACCTTTTTTTTTTTTTTTTTTATGGGGGGTGAGAAATCATCAAATGACTCCTCCCGCTCTGGGCAGAGCGGAAGGGAGTGTCAGACTCTTACTGACTAAAAAACACCCATGTTCCTTCATTGGCCCTTTATGTTCCAGGGCCGCGGTATCTCTTTCGAACAGTCCCGCAGCCCTGGCAGGCACCGGCCCTTGCGGGCCCCTCCCGTTTGCTGACATCTCTTTGAGGCGCGCGTGGAACACGAACGCGCCGTCGACACGGCCTGCCCGTCGTCATACGACGGACGGACGGCGAGCTAGCCCATTACTCGCCGTCCACAGGCCCGCGCCTACGGTGGCCGAGAGCCATCACGGCGTGGCCCCCGACGCCCGGTGCTTCTCCTGGTGCTTCTCCTCCCGCGGCGGCTGGGACGTGAGGCTATCTCCCTCTCACGTTCCGCCGCCTCCTTCGCTAGCATGACTGCTTCGCAGAAGGAGGCGACGGCTTCCCATTCCCTCTCGCCCCGGACCATGGCTTGAACCAGGGCCGGACGCGAGAGGTCGCCGCCGCCAATCGCCGCTACGAGGACACGGCGGTGCTCCGCCCAAGCAGAGCAGACCTCCACGGTGTGCTCCACCGTGTCCTCCGGTCGATCCTCACAATTGTAGCACCCGGACGTTTCCTCCCGCCCGATTCGGTGCAGGTACCTCCCGAAGCACCCGTGTCCGGTGAGGACCTGCGTCAGGCGGAAGGTGAGGGCGCCGTGGCGCCTCCCTAGCCACTCCTCAAAGAGGGGACTTACCGCCACTATCGTGGCGTGCCCTATCATAGTCGTCACCTTGGACTATTTAATTAATAACTCTCGATCTTAGTTCTCCAGAACAGTTGCACGATACGGTCTTGATGAGCTGATAATTCAGTTCTATTCTTCAATGCACTTGACATTACCCAGAAATGACATTCCTGATAACGATGATTGAAAAGCCAAAATGACATTAGCATTGACGTAAGCTACTGAAAAGACACAGGTAGTCAGTGACCCACAAGTCCGACAACTAATTTTACCAAAGGGTATCGTGTTTCCTAATACTAACTGGGTTATGGGGGGCAGAGAGGCAACATAGTTGGGAAAAGGCTAGGCATCTGCCTTGCTTGGTAGCTGACTGATAAGCTTTTGTCAATAAAAAAAGAAAATACAAATTATAAAGAAAGAAAGAAATTTGTGCTAATTGGTATTGTAACAAACAGAAACACCTCAAATTAAACAAAATACAATATCAAACAAAGTTGTTAATGCAAAAAGGGCTACAGCTCAGCATAATACTAGATGACAACACAAGGTTTACCACATGACGCTGATTTTCAACTGCAGCCCCCGAGTGCCATACGCTCGAAAAAAAACCGCCAAGTGCGAGTTGGACTCGCGCAGCGAGGGTTCCGTAAAAACTTATAGGTTTTTTTTTATTAAACCACATATTTACGGTTTTCAGATTTTTTTCCGATACATATAGGTACTGTAAGACATTGCTTCTTGCCAAATTGTATGATTCTAGGTCAACGAGAAGTACCCTATAAATTTTGATTCCCTTAAGAGTGCCAAATTATACGTTTTTTGCGGCATAAACGGCCGTATCTTTTTTTACGTTAATTTAGAAGTTCAATTATTAACAGCTTCAAGGGACTGTAGATCTGATTATATGGTTTTAATTTCAACACGATACCTTCACGCATTCCCGAGATAAAGGGTCTTGACAGAGAGACGGACAAACAGATCACAGACGGACAACAAAGTCCTATAAGGCTTCCGTTTGTTTTTTTCCTCTTGAGGTATGGAACCCTAATAAACAAACACATAGAAAAGCCTTAAATATGTTATACATATATTATCTTATTTTTTATAATTAGGCAAACATTATAAATGTATAACCAAACCCAATGTACACAAACTAAGTATCTAAATATTTTACGTATACTATTTCAACTTTTACAACTTAACAAAAATCAAGTTCACTATTTGTATGCTTGCCTACCTCTAGTTTAAGTTATATTGTATGTTGCTTTGCTTTATTTCGTAAAACTCTTTATTCTATTAAAGTATTATTTTGTCACAAGTATGCCATGTACTTACCATACGTATACCACCGTAATACAGTCTATACTAGTATGGGGAACAGAGCGAATCAGGTCTGTGTGTACAACCATTATAAGTAGGTACCGACATGTAACAAAGAAAAATTGTAACTATATCTACAGCTTATTTGTAACTTACTGAACTGTGCAAGGTTGTTGTTTTGATTTGCCAATTATGGAAGTTTTTTTTTTATTTTATTTACTATTATAAATGCGAAAGTTTGTGAGGATGGATGGATGTATGGATGCACCTTTGTTACTCTTTCACGAAAAACTACTGAACAGGTTTCGATGAAATTTAGCAGACAGATAGTTAAGAACATATCCCTTAGGACAATTACCAAAGTTCATACGGGCGAAGCCGCGGGCATAAGTACCAAATCAAATATGAGATTGTCACCAGTCGACAGTCTTGATCTTCTGCTATACGGTCAGATTTTTCAAAAGTTTGGTTTTTCTTTCCATTACATGAATCTAAAGTCACATCAATATTCCAGATCTTCATTATACTGATAAACACTTTTGTTATCGGCTGAACCAGCATTAAAATTAAAGCACTTGGTATGTACAAATATATAATGATGAGGTGCTTGGGTGTTTTCTAAGTGGGAAACAACTCAACTTATCAATATGAGATAATTGTAAAATTTTCCATCGTATGCAGCAGCTGGGACTGAATTACCATTTTCCCCATACTTACTCAACATTTCACAATTCAACTGAAGTTTATAACCCAGTATATTTAACTGTTCAGTAACTGTAACAGTTAACTCAGCACGTGTTTCTATTATAAAATTATTCACAGTTTACAAAGTCAAAGGTTCCGTGAATTCCGAAAGGCACATAAATCTCCCAGTTTAGCCGAACGATTCCGTTGTTTCCACGAGGCTTCAGTGACAGCGGGCTGTGGTTTTCTTATCAATTGCTTTAAATGGAGCACTGTGGAATTTGAATTGGGAAATTCTTACATTTTGAATGAGACTACTTAGTTGTAGATCTCATTTTGTATGTATGTTAAGTAATTGGAATGGATGAATTGGTATTTAAAACATAACCTATTTTTTTTTTGTCAAAAATGATACGTTTCTGGTAAGGATTTTAAATCAAATTAATCACATATTAAAGATCGAAAAATATTATGTCAATAATCTAATTTCAATTTTAATTAATGGCGTTTGTGGTGCAGAGACCCGTTTTTGCAAAATCGCTACCACTCGCACCGCACACAGTCTCACAACAAAAAGTTAACGAGTGTTAATGTGTTTAACTTGTACCACATTTACATGTAGGTACTAAATAAATAATAATAAACACATCAACACGTTAGTACGTACACAAAAAAATGGCGGAGTTGCTTCGAATTTCGTTTTCGTTTCTGAACAGGCCCGGTGGCACAGCACTAATTTAATTCCATATCAAGTTTACGAAACATCAAAGTTGATAAGTTAGTTAAGAGTTTAACAAAATATTGCACGAATGAGTTATTTCCCGTTCCGATTGGTCATCAAAATTTTACTCCATGTTAAAAATCCCGTTTGTCAATAATACTCTGAATATGTATTTTGGTCTCTTTTCCAGCTTTTTGAAATTGCTACGGTATGCTATAAAATATACTAAATTATTTGTATGCGCACAAACGCAGTGCATCTCTATCCTGCATTTATGGTTATCCTACTAATAATATAAATGCGAAAGTTTGTGAGGATGGATGGATGGATGTTTGTTACTCTTTCACGCAAAAACTACTGACCGGATTTGAATGAAATGTGGCACACAGATAATTTATAACCTGTATTAACACATAGGATACTTTTTATCCAAATAGTACGATCCCGTGGCACAATTACGGAACTCGGGCACGGAGCACGCGGGCGAAGCTGCAGGCATAATCTAGTCATTAATAAAAGCGTGTTAAAATATCAAAAGAGGCAGAAACCAAACTAAACTCACTATTGTGGAGTGACAAAACAAGCTAAGAAGTACGTACTAAGTACTTTAAAGTTTGCAAAATAAGGCCTCTGTTCCATATATTTTATGGATAGTAAAACAAAGAAAACCACCTGCCAAAGAAACCTTTTTTATCTTTTATTAAAGAAAGGTCTTTCTTATGATTTCACGTAGCGTTTACTATTAAGAATAGGTAACTAAACGTTTTAACTATGTCAATACAACTTGAGACCCTAGGTATGGTTTTTCCATTGAAATTATATGTTTTCAATATAAATAAGTACCCTGAACACTCCTCCATTTTCTTTTCAAATATTTGAATACATTTAAAACATTAAATTAAGCACTTATGTCTGTTTAATTCATATTTTATTTGAAAATAAATTCATTATCTATTTTTTATTTATTCGAACGACGCGGGTTAGCAATATTTTAATGGATGCTATTGATTAAAAGCTGTACTCAATTTTTGGCGAATAAAAATGTAACCATAAATACAATGTAATGTATATCCATTACTAAAAATATGGGCCAAACAAAAATAAAAGAGGTACTTAAATGTGATGCTTATATTCACTTCGTACAACATATAACTGTAATAATCTTTAGAAGGAAAACCGTACATATCTGGTTCAGCCACACAGTAGGTATATCACGTAGCAACCATAGTTCACTCCTAATGCGATAGAAAGCGACTTGCTATCGCCATTCGCAAGCTATTCGCACTCATACGTCTTAATCCTCCATATTTCTTATTCAACTTTCTTATTCCTTAGACGTGTGAGAACTGTTTCAACTGAAATTCCCCATCGCCCATTTGCCTCATTTAAAATGCAGTATGCATCGGTTAAATTATTCTCTGTCAAGCTCACAGTCCAGTTCTAGGCAGTGAAAATTTACTTTATTATCTCACAGTATTAACTGAGTTGTGGAGGTCAGATAGGCAGTCGCTCCATGTGAAATACTTGTATGCAGCTGCATCCGGTAAGACTGGTAACCGACGGCAACTTATGTAGAAAAAAAATAAAGAAGAATTTCAAAAACACAAAAAGTGAAAAATAACTTTAGCTTCAGAAGTCGGAGACTTTTGTTTGTATGATTCATATTTTTTTGTTACCGACTGCTGAAGCTAAAGTTATTTTTCACTTGTTTGTGTTTTTGCAGTCGGTTTTATTTTCTACAAAAAGTTCTTATTTTTCATTTTTTAGTTGTATTACCCTACACAAATATTTGCTATACATTTATTTTACATTGGTAACAATACATGTCATGGTAATAGGCTTATCCCCAATAAAATGGAACTTAATATACCTAACTGTCGAAATGTGGGAGTACTGTACACATCTGCGTACCCCCTCAGTGCATACAGGCGTGACGTTATGTTATGGTGTTGTGTAAACAATAAACATCCAAGCGACTGCAGCAATCACGACAGATTTGCAGTCTATTAATGAAGAGTTCTGTTCCAAATCTCCGAAGACCATGAAAATATTTCTATGGGACCAATTTGGGGGATTTTAAATCTAATTAAATTCAATTCAATCTTAAAAATGTACACGAGAAATCGGTGAAAATACATAAAAATATTTTTTTTGGGCATTACTGGACAGACGATGATGACCTCACAGTAAAAAAAAACACAAAACTTGTTCCTAAACTAAGACTATCAGTCCATCTCAAATTGGGGCTGGTCAAAATGAGACTTCAGCCAACGACGCGATCGCTGGAAAAACAGCCATTCTGAATTTTCCTTAGCTCATACTGTCCCACTGCTAGGTTCTTTCCTATGCCGTCTCGAACCAGACCTTAATGTAGAAGCAGATCGTCTCGCCTCTTCTTCTGCAATACAATTAAAAAGATTAAAAAAAAAAAAACAATATTCGATAATTGGGTCGTGCATGTCAGTGCATCATTGCGTAAGTATATCCTAAAATGTTACTAGTGCCAATAATTCATTGACCATTCGCATACCTAAAATATTTGATGCATCACCAAAACGCAACGAAGAACAAATAATTTTCCACTATAGAGAAACATTTTCCAAGAATCCAGCACAATAGACATCAAATTACCTACAAAAGTGGAATACATGGAAACCGGATATAACAAATGGTACCGCGTTTGCTGCTCAATAGTCTTTGATTTCAATACAGAGAATATTACTTTACTGATCTAACCTACATGGAGTCGTATGAATGGGTGTACTGTTATGTGAAATAGAGACTGCAGTCTAGGAATTCTTTTCTGCAGTAGTGGTACTGTTGACAAAAGCTTTGGCGTAATGGTTAATGAGCACTACGCCCGCAGCCAATATTAAGTTCTAGCATTTTATCCCTTTTGTCTATAAAACTTTTTTTCCTGCTTCGACTGGAATGTGTCACCATAAGATTTATGAAATTACGTTCTATTTAACTAAACCCATTGATGGACTACTACCAAAAGTACCTGAGTTCCTGGGGGTCTAAAATGGCCGCTTTAGCAGAATCATAATAGGATAATAATATGAATTACGTTTAAATTCGTAAAATAGTCACAAGGTGACAATTTATAATGGTAGGTACGTCTATAACCATTTTAGGAATTTAAACGGAATTCATATTATTATCCTACTATGATTCTGCTAAAGCGGCCATTTTAGACCCCCTGATCATATTTTCGGTTTCAGTGTAGTTTCTACATACCGCGAATTTCACCCCATTAAAATTGAGGCGAGAAATGTACCAAATGCGCTGATTAGTGTAAATTACGCGCGAATTCTCGGAACCATTTTGAATACCCCATAGATAATATTATATTCTGGAACGTTTCCGCGAATCGTGTGATTCCCAAATTACGGTTTGGATATACATATTGTGTACCATTTTGTGATTGATTGACAGAAATACTACTACTGCTTAGAATGATTGCAGGAAGATATGGAGGGTTTTCTATCACCTTAAAGATGATGATAATTAAAAATGTTTTACATTGATAAGCAACCCAAAAGCTAACCAAATACGTCAATCACGATGAAAGTCGTCCAAACGATTTGAAAACGACAAGTGACAACTTGTCTAACACAGGTTAATCTTATGGTATAGTCAGATCGCTTTAACCAGGCAAAACCATTGCATGTAAACTTGTACACAGGCCCTGTACTGTGATACGTGTTCGATTTGATATTTAGCGACAGGTAGCTATCATTAATTTAAAAGAAAAAAACGTGTTGCGCCGACCCCAAATAACATGGGACAAGGGCAGGAAGATGATGAGCTATCATTAATTTATAATAACGAGTTTTTGGTACAAGTTCACATTCAAATTATTGTTTTCCCAACTTAAAAAGATTCTACTATAGCTCCGAAATGGCCAATAGTGAAAACAATAGTCATAGTATTCATTCATATGATACTGAAACGTTCAGAAAGTCAATTGCGACAGTTTGATTGAGTATGAGAAAGTCGATTTGCTTACAAAACGGCTCACCTAGACAAACTTAACATCACAAAATCGTGCAAGAATCATAAAACACCTACTTTCCCAGCACATAAAAAGATCATAAAATAACCAATGAACTTTTTACCATTCACGCTGCAAAATAGCATAGGAATTGATCTAAAATTTGCAAAGAACAGCGAAAAATTACAATTGCTAATGTTAACGGGGAACGGAAGAAGGTTGATGGTACCATAAATTAACCGGGGTTAGACGAATTTGATCAGTATGCGACAGACGCTGCTTTATTAGCGTAAACGGGTAAGGTAACACCTTAACTAGAGTTCGGTGGTGATGAAGTACGACTTCTCTGTTATTTTGTTGGGGTATGGTGCAAGTGATCCGATGCGAGTAGTTTATTAATGTGACTAGAGTTGTGAATTCATTTCGTATTTTTTCAAACATGAGTGCCTGATCTAATTGCTTATTAAGTTTCTGTACGAGAAGAGGCTTTCGTACACAAGCAGTAATTATTAAATTTCATTACTTACTGACTTGAGTAGGTAATGTTTTTAAAAGTAATAGCTCATCGTTATTTTCGGAGCCAACAATACTAATAAAATACCCGGGGCAGAGAGCTGCACTACCAACTTGCTGATTGGCTCATCTTTATCAACGGCAAAATGCTCTCGTTTTACTCATACCGAGACGAGAGAAGAAGACCAATTAATTGAAATACTTAAACAATTTTATTAAATCCATTTAGTTCTAAATCTTGTCCCACAAACACTGTCATACATAATGAATCAGAGCCTGTAACTTGTACCACACCTAGAATAAACAACTAAGTTTAGAGACGGACTGTGAGGTGGAATCACGAACTGCCGGTGTTTGTGTGTGAACAGTGTGTTTTAGCGCTAAACGACGCGTGAGAATTTTAATCAATACTGTTTAAAGGAAATTGTATAGACAGGCGGATAAGTATGGAAGGATTTGAGCTTTAATAATTTATTAATACAGTCATCATTTATCGATATGCATCCGGTACTAGTATGTGCGGTTTATCAATATTTATTTTTAGACTTTATTTACGGTGTTGAAGTTCTATCACGCATGTTGATCGGTTGTTTATTTTTTCTTGAAAATTTTGTTGAAATCAGTATTTAGTAATCGGTGTTTAGTTTACTCGTAAGTATTTTAGTAATAGCTTTTTTGGTAAGACATTTAGTTCTTTCTTTTCTTTATCGTGTGGTTAGTGCCTGTCCTGGTGTCAGAGTTTTTATGCCGCTCATGGGCCTCTGATTGGCTTTATATGCCGTCAAGAAATATCTCTCAGGCATGTTGGCTTGGGCTGCGGGCCTGTTTGAAAGAGATACCGCGGCCCTGGAACATAAAGGGCCAAAGAAGGAACATGGGTGGTTTTTAGTCAGTAAGAGTCTGACACTCCCTTCCGCTCCGCCCAGAGCGGGGAGGGTCATTTGATGATTTCCCACCCACCAAAAAAAAAAGGCATGCTGGTTTCCTCACGATGTTTCCCTTTACCGAAGGAAATGAATCCGAAATCTAGGAATTTTAATGAAGTAGCGATACTATATCTAATAATATTCCTAAATAACTATTGCTTCAAAAGAGAGCGCGATTTTTCTTTATTAAGTACCTACTATTATTTAAGATCGGGAATGAATGGTAAGTGCACGAATTATAAAAGGAACATGCACACCGTTCATGGTCATCAAAAAAAATGGATTTGTATTTCGAATCTGAATTCATGATTTGTGTTCGGTTGATAGCAATTGCCCCTGCTACGTGAGACTTAAACATAACTGGTGAAATGTGGGTGTATGCACCTCCGGCAGACCCTCTACACAATAAATAAAAAGCCTTTTATGATTTGTTAAAATCTACTATTTTTCTAAGGAATGACATAGGCACCTTACGGTTAAATATGTTGTGTTACGGTGTAATGTACTAAGTTTAATTGCTACGACATTTGCTAGTTTAATGTTTAAAATACTGAGGGCTAATTAGACCCTTTGAAAACGAACGTGATCAGTACCTACACCTAAACCATTAAACTGGGTGTAAGACCTTCAGTATCATCATTCATCATCTGCGTAGCCTTTTCCCGACTATGTTGGGGTCGGCTTACAGTCTAACAGGATGCAGCTGAATATCAGTATTTACGTGGAGCGACTGCCTCTCTGATCTCCACAACTCAGTTTGTACTGGGTAATAGGAAACCCCTTGGTAAGACTGGTTGTCAGACTTTCGGGTCAGTGACTACCTGTAACAACTGTCAAAGATCTACAAATGACAGCCGGGATCAACGGCTTAATGTGCTTTCCGAGGAAAGAAGGAAACTCGGTATGTAATGGGTGGCCCCCCTTTACATGTTTAACCTAAGGATCGACGCGAGCGGCTGCTACTATTTAGCCACGGCCTCCTCAATGTCATCATCGCGTTCAGTTTCTTAAGTAAAATTCGTCGCATGATAAAAAAAATACGTGAATTACGTTAATGAATTCACCTAAAGCGGTAAGAAATTCTTTGGATTTTCTTACGCGAGAATTCCCATGAGAATGAGATACTGTAATATTCCATTAGCACCATCTCAGATACGAAAATAAAATCTACCAAAATATAACCGACACGCGGACTGTACTCCTTACCTTCGTACATATTTAAACACTACCTGATAGAAAAAATGACTAAACCTTACCATTGACAGCTCCGTTGCACGACTGCCGAGCACGGAGTTTAACGGGGTAATTCTGGTAATTCAACATTAAAATTGCGCTTTTTACGTTTGCAAGCAGAAAAATTGTTCAAACATATTTATAAGGCAGTATAAGTTTTAAACTATGATGGTCACTAACATTATAATTTACACTAGAAACGGGATATTTACCAAAAAAATAAATATATATTTATTATTGTTTTTTTTTTTGTCGTGGTGTGACACCCAAAAATCAGCCATAGCTCAACCATCTTTTGTAGTCAGGATCGAACCACTGGATTGAGCTACATAGCCCTCAGGTCATCTTGACAAAACGCCACTATATTCCTAGACTGGTTAGAGAAGATATCGAGATTACCAAATATAGGAACTTCAACCTGGAGGATGGGTTTCAACTGTCGAGAGCATGGAATCCAGTGGTTCAGCTGTGTAAAAACCGAAAAAGTGCCGAAAAAAGTTCGCGAACGGACACAGTGAGTTTCGTGTGTCGGGAACAGAATCGAGTTGCGAGTGACAGTGGTAGCGGTACTGAGTGCAAAAAGCGAACAAGAAAGAGGGTAGACCGATTTGTCTGCTCATAAACATCCACTCGCAATAATTTTAGTTTATCCGTGATCATGGTGCTTGCAACAGCGCCAAAATATCGGGAACTCAAAACAAACAGTGGATATGGTAAATATCCCGTTTCTAGTGTTAATTATAATATAAGTAAGGCAGTGTTTTACGAATTTCTGTTATTTTAAAAAACCCTTTTGGATTTATCAGTGGTCTAGATTTGTGCCCGGTTGTTGATAGTAAATATTCTCCCCTTATAACATGGGAATTAGCATAAGTCGGCAAATGGTCGGAATTTCAACTATATTTGAAATGTTAAGTTGACCAAACCTCTCACCTCTGATTTCTTCCTGGACCTTACATTTTATGAATACAGATGAGGCCGTGAACATTAAGGCGCTGTCGATAATAACACTTAACCATCTGTAAATATGTTTCCAGAATAATTAAGACCCCTGAAAGGGGTATAAACTGGGCCCTATTATGGTATCCAATTAAATCGAGCCGACGAAAAAAAAAATGGGTAATTCGTGGTATGTGCTGAAAAAATAACATTTCGACCTAGTACATTATGATCTGTCTGTAGGATCTTAAGGTTTAGGTAGAGGTCAGTTATTTTCTTCACTTGCAAAGAAAATTATAGCTAGGCAGTTAAATTTTTTTTGTTGCTATTGTTTTATATTAGCATTTAAACAACCCAAAACTAAGTAGGTACTTAAGGCGTGTAAAGAAGTATTCATTTTATTTACAAGGATAATTATTAAAGAAAACTTCATCATAAAATTCAATCACTGCCTCTTTAGAGAATACAGTTTCGTCTAAATTATTTATTCATGAAAGTTTCATGGGATATAAATTCAAATGTTATTAATGTTGTTGTTATTTTTGAGAAGAATGTAGTGAACCGGTTCATGAACTTTTGTAGAGCGAAAGCTTTTTATTTTTTAAGCATACTCTACCAGGTTTATTTATATCGAAAACTAAATCTTTAATAGATTTAGTTTTCGATATAAATACACCTTATAAATAAACCTAAACCTGTTTTTGATATAAATCAACTTAGAATTAAAGATACTTAGGACAATTTTGACAACCAAAAAAAATCGCTCGATTTTAAACTCTAAAATATCGAGCAGTTTCCATAATAGCCCCTCAGTTCGCAAAACGTGCTCTGCGTACAAATAAATAGATAATTTCCGGAGGATGCCACAGTCGTTTTACATAATTACACAATAAACATATCATTTGCTACAGATTTGGTGAATAATAACTTGCAACTGGCAACAAAACAAATTGCAAATTTATGTACATTACAAACTAATTGTTTGTGCAATTTGATGAACCTGCATCGTGTATTATATTAGCTGTTAAAAAGCGATATATGTACTTGTAACTATCTACAAAATGGATTACTGTAAAAAACAATACACTGTAGGTATAAAAAAGTTTTTTTTTAATAATTAATGTCTTTGTGAATTATTTAGCCTTTAACAATGAGCATCAAGGTATTTCGGTATAAACTTCTCATTTCTGAAAGCTAGAGAGTTCTGTGATTAAAGTTGTCAATCTCGCGGCACGTGATTGGATTGGCTGTTGTTATTTCCGTAAACCAATCACAGATTGACTGACTTGACACTAGATGAGACGTATCAACCTTTCAAAAACAGGACGGAGGCGACAAGCCTTTGGTGTTTAGATTAAAGGTTCACAAAGTTAATTCGACGACAGATTTCTAAATATTTATCTCCGATTAAACTCATTATCTTGACGTACCCAGGAATAACGGAAACTTAATTCCAAATTTTCCATTAAAACTGCGTAGTAAAACAATCGTAAACTCTAACTTTGTCTGATAATGATTATTTACTGTGTATTAATATCTTTTACATTGATCTATGAATGTCATTAATTCATCGATAATCCCTTTGAGTTACTTCACTAGTTACTGAAATGTAGGACTTGCCAAGAATTTGACTGGTTAATCTAGATTATTTGTAGCTGTTCTATAAAGTGGGTGGGCCACAGTGGGATCGGACAGGTTGTCACATACCATTGGGGCTGTGAGCCAAAATTGCGACGCTGCGATGAGAAGCTGTGGACCGTGAAGGAGACGGCGGGATGAGCTTGACAGATTCTATTGGCCAGACCCGACATTTGCATCGAATCTAAATGTTGGGGGTACAATGTTGCAGTATTATTGGACTTTCGAGTGCAATTTGTAATGTTGAAATAAACGTTGAATAACTTAATAATAAAGTAATAAAAACTAGGTACCTAAGAATATACTTATTACTGTCTGGTTTAGTTTTTTTTTTCAAATAACGTTGAAGTGTTATAAGCTTTCCTATCAAAAAAAGCCTTACCCATAAGCCAATATATTAATAAATCAAGAGGATATGGTAGAAGTTCCAAATATGACTGATACCACGAACTCTTTCAGAAAGTTTGGTGAGCCTATTCCACGATATTCAGAAGTACTTGTACGCTTTTTAAGTATGAACAATATCTACGAGAAAGCTTTGATCTGATCTCTACGAGTCTTCATTTCCTGTGCATCGACGGGTATATTTATTCAAAGCAGTTATAATTCTCTTTTTTATTCCCAGATTTATATTTATGAATTCCACTGGAAACTAACTCGATCATAAAATATGCAAGAAATCATTAAATTTTGTAATCCGTAATCGTAAAATCTAAAATTAAGCTGAATGGGCTAAGTCTTGTCTTATTGCTATTATTTCTTCGTAGATCTTCACGTTTTCCAATAAATTAACTATCTATGTTTTTGTGAATCAACTCTCTCAGCCATTTCCAAAAACAAATTAGCTCCTATTTACTTTAAAATAAAAATGCCAATAGGGATTTCAGTCTAATTATTTTATAAAGAAAAATAAGGAAAAAATAAAACTAAGTTTCCAAAAGAGGTAATAATTGTTTCGGGAATTATAGAGTATCGGTTTCAGGCCTTTTTAGAATTCGTTTTTTTTTTAAGTTACTTAATATTATGTCGTTGACGATGAATTGAATTATTATACGTAGGTACCTACTACATTTGTTTTAATTTTAGACAAAGAAGTCTGCTGTGTACACATTGATTTCTTTACAAAATGGTTAAGACATTTGACGCATGGGTTTCAGAGGCAATATAAGAGAAGGAGGGTTTTAATTAATTTTAATGAATAGCCAATAGACCAACAAGATAAGCTAAAACTCTTATTGAGGAAGCGGTATGGACCTGTGTGTGAGCTTCTTTTATTTAATATCGTGATAATCATCATCTGCTCTAGCTATGTGTATATTCAATTCAATTGGTTTGATCTTTTACGATAAATAAACGTGGCCTAGCTTTCTAGTGCTTAGTACTATCAATACAAGGTAGATTTAAGTGCTTTTATATTATGTTTACCTTTTATATAGTCTGAAATAATAAGAAATTCAGGTTTTGGGATCACGTCTACTTCACGAAAACAGTATTGACTGATGTTACGAAGTAAATTAGGGTTTTGGTCTAGCCTTATTTGTGCCTACAGGTCTGTAGGTACCTAGTCCGACTTGATTTGTTACTTACATGTTGATTAACAGGTGTATGAAATATGCAATAATTTCATTGTAGGACCTGAAGATTATTAGCCTAGCTGGGAGAGCAGTGCTCACCCACACGTTTGTAGTTTAAGTACTTATTTTGTAAAACTGTTTTTTTAACGTGTACTACAATGCTTTGTTTTGAGAAATAAATAAAAAGTATTGTATTAGTACCTGTTATATTGTTATACGAAGGATTTCATTCTCTACATAATTCAAGATCCACAAAAGACGTATTTTCTTAAATTACCAGTGACACACATTTTGACCGATATCACACTGCACTTTAGTATGAAACAGAAGATTTTTATTTTAATATTTCATCAAACAGTAGACAGGTAGGTTTCAATATTATTTTGATGGCATCGATTAAACGATACATTTCCCTCTAATTATTAAATTAATCCCTGCCACATCACAAACTGAATACGTAAACACAATAGCGCAGTATATCCTTGTAAACTGAACCCAATCATCGGCGGGCAGCACCTCTGTCTCAATTCCGTTCGGTCCCTAATATTTGTCTAAAGCGATTGAGACCTTGTTTGGAATCTGTCCGTATTAATCTTCCATCGTGTTGGGATTTAGATCTATATGTATCTTCAGGTCGATGGCCGCTACGGAAACTATCGAAACTGCAAAATCTTGATTTTAATTTTATGCATCCTGTTCTTGGCTGGTTTTTTTTTCTTATTTATGTTTTGTTACAGATTTGTGTTCCTTTAATGGTTTTATATCGTTGGATTTGCTGACGTAAGTGGTTTTTATGTTTTGCTTAAAATATAATCTATCTACCAAAATCACACTCAATGAAGATCATTATTGAAAACGAATTATCTAGAAAAGAATAGTTACCATATAATTGCAACTAAATAAGCCTATCATTCCGTATATATTTTATTGAAGTTCTTCCATACTGAAATTAAACTTTAAATCGCTCTCCTGTCAAGAGTAAAGTTGTTAATTTGCACTTTCGTCAGTCTTTGTAAAGGCAGTCAAGATACGGGTTGTGATGTAATAATTTATAAGGGGGTTATGCTCGATGTTCATTTGCTAATTGGTAGATAGGGTTGGTGTTTATCAAGGAGACGTCATGTATGTAGACGTAGATGGTAACAAGATATGATATCTTTTGCTCATCGAAAGCTCTGGTAATTTATGAGGCTCTCGAATTTAGTAGGTAAGTACTTTACTCCTTGCGAACGAGTACGTTGTTTAAATAATTTAACAAGGGGCCTAATAACATCATAATTGTGAATTTGTGACGTTTGAAAGAATATTTCTTAGTCTGACGGATCAAGTTAAGGTTTATTAAATGTACATTGATGGTTGGTACCTTGTTGGCTTATCTGGCCTCGTTGGTCAAGCGCGACAGCTGAGCATGAGGTGCTGGGGTCGATTGCCGAGTCGGGCAAAGTGTCTTTTGGTTTTTCCATCAGGAATTAGGTACACCTCTGCCTAACTCTTTAGGGATTACAGCCGTGATATTATGTGTTAGATACATTATGGTACTGTAGTATCATAGGAAATGGCGTGAAGATACAGATGCATTTCTAAATGACAGATTGACTTAACATTACATTAGCTAGTGCATCTAAAGTGACATTAATAGCAGGCAGATCCCATTTAGTAACTGCGTCGTATTTCCAGATAAGCTAAATAGCGCAGTTCTATGAAACTCTCGCGTCTCTCTCTAATCCCCGCGCCAACTGGAGACTTTCCTTCAAGGAAAACGTAATTGCTTGTAGATGTATACAGTCTCTAATACCATCTTACTTATTTCAGAAAATTCACACCGTATATATTAATTTCGTTTAAGTGATGCTCTTCAGGAAGGTCAGTTACGTGATGTTTGCAACTGACGCCAGATGTATGGACATGAACGAAGCACAAGGAGTATAAGGATCGTTGCATTCGTCGTTCGTAGTTCATTTTTTGATGCAGTCAACTACACTCGAGAGCAATGAATCCGGGTCACTTAAAGAATCCTAAAAATCTCGGAAACTAAAAATGCTAGGTTAATGCAATAAATTGTATTTAATAGACAATGTAATACTCCTTAAATGAAGGTATTAAAACTTCTTAGTTATTGTAAAGTTATATCATAAAAAAATCAAATTTGAAAAAGGGCCACTTTCGAAGATGGAACTACGAAATTACAGCATTTGGTTTTGCTTTTGTTTGTAATCTGTCATTTATGTGGGTACATAAACCATGTTGATAGTGCTCTATATTCATTATTCAAGCTGAAATTATGTCGCTTACGCCTGAAGAATGCACCAGAATACTTACAATGCTGGAAACCGGCCGGAGTCAGCGCGATACAGCCAGGACTGTCGGTGTGTCGCTGTCAACAGTACAAAGAGTTCTCCGATGTTACGAAGAAACTGGTTCTAACCTACGCAGACCAGGAACGGGCAGAACCAGGTGTACCACAGCACGAGAAGACCGATACTTGGTGAACACCATGCTTCGAAATCGCTTTCTCACAGGAACTGAACTCACAAATCAGTTTCGACGCCTCGGAGGAAGTAACCCAAGTGCATGGACAGTAAGACGTCGGCTTGCTGAATCTAACTTAAAACCCCTTAGACCTGCAAACGGCCCTAAACTGGAGCGTGGGCATCGTATTTCAAGACTAAGATATGCCCAGACCCACGTAAATTGGAGTATTGAAGATTGGTCAAAAGTTATGTTCTCCGACGAATCAAAATTTATGTTCTACAAGCACGATGGAAGACACAGAGTGTATCGAAGACCAGGGGAAAGATTCAAGCAAGCATGCATCGAAGAAAAAGTAGCCTACGGTGGTGGGTCTGTACTTGTGTGGGCCGGAATTTCTTCTGAAAGTCGCACAGAGCTGGTGATCATAGAAAACGGCTCTTTAACTAGCGTAAGATATGTGGAAGAAATCCTCAATGATCACGTTGGTCCATTTATGGTCAATTTAGGTGAGGATGCTATATTTATGCATGACAATGCCCGACCTCATACAGGTATGATTGTGAATGACTACCTTCAAGAGATGAACATTACTCGTATGGAGTGGCCAGCGCGCAGCCCGGATATCAACCCGATCGAGCATGCTTGGGACGATCTAGGCAGATGCGTAAAACAACGAAACCCTCCCCCAATCACGCTTCGTGAGCTCAAAATTGCTCTCACAGAGGAATGGGAGAATATTCCCCAAAATCGTATAAAGAACTTGGTGTACAGCATGCCAAACCGCGTAAACGCAGTAATGGAAGCACGAGGAGGCAATACGAAGTATTAAAATTCAAGAAAATCGTAATAAAGTTCAAAAATTTCATGTTTCCTATTTTTGTTTTAAGGAGAGATCAGCAGTTTTTTTCTTTATGTAATTTTGTGTTAATAAAATGTATGGCGACTCATATTTTTTTTACTTTCATTTAAGGAGTATTACATTGTCTATTAAATACAATTTATTGCATTAACCTATCATTTTTAGTTTCTGAGATTTTTAACATTCTTTAAGTGACCCGGATTCATTGCTCTCGAGTGTAATTAAAATGTCTTCCAAATTGCGTCATTTCTGACACTTTAGCTGATGGGATATTGCACTTTGGGGGTCTCGCCGCTTTTCTCGGAGGACACCTCGAAGGACACTAATATTATGATACTGTTTCTTGCAATAATCCAGCATTACCTAATTAAACGATACTTTAATTAAATTCTTGTCGCGCCTGGTCTAGTGGTTGAAAGAGCGTCTGCTGAGCAAAGTGTTATTGGGTTTTTCCATGACGAATTTCTCAGTAGACAGCCACGCAGTCTGGATTCGTACCAGGTTGATGGCAATAGACTCGCCCGCTATTGCATGGGACTCAAACATAACTGGCGAAATGTGGGTGTACCTACTATTAGGTTCACCTCTGCCTAACCCTTCGGGTATTATAGGCGTGATGTTATATTATGTTTAGTAAAATTGATATCAGGTCACACAGTACGTTAACCTGCGACAACGTCGCTGTGGGAAAAAAGAACAAAATATATAATTAGTAACATAGTTCACAAGTCCAATTAAAACAAACCTAATTCTTAATTACAAACTCCACAAACACTACTACAAAACGCTTACTCATACGTTCGCGTTCAGACTCGCACATCTCAAATTAAACGAGACTAGTTCTGCAAGCAAAGACGCGTTGTGATTAGAAAACGTTTGACTGTGAGATCAAAGGGCGACTGTGTGTTGGGAGGCGTATCGCGTGTCACTAATTGCGAAGCAATTTTGATACATTCGTTGTTATGTTTGTGGTTTGAGTGTGTCTTGTTCTTGGTATTCCAGAGTGTTGATTTTGTTAGAAAGATCTGCTCGAGAGCAAAGATTTAAATCAATACACCATATTGACTTTTGTTATCATTATCGATGATAGCCGCAGCTCATCATCAAGCATGATAACCTAGTGGCGTAACCGTCGGACTGCCAAGTCATAGATCGTGAGTTCGAATCCAAGACCTCTGATTTTTCGGATTCATGTGCGTATTGTAAAATATTGTCACTTGCTTGGGTGAAGTAAAAACATCGAGAGGAAACCAAACCAGCATGCCTGAGAGATATTTTAATTTTTCAGTGATTAGATTGCCGCTTTGTGTAGGCCCTCAGGTAGGTACATATCGACTAGTTGAATAACCGGAGGTAAACGTGGTGGAATGGTATGTATGTGTGTACTATAGTTGAGGAGCACAGACCATACTACACACTTTGGTCAGACTCAGTACGTAAACAAAAGGGAAAGGTTAGACTGATGCGGTTGATTCTCGGTTGCCCAAAAGCATACGATGATACCCCGGGGTCATTTATATTGAAATAATTTATTTAATTAAATTGTTTAAGCGGATACACCGAAAATTCCGGGTAAAAACTTTTTTAATCAGATGTACTGATTTTGTTGTTACTAGGCCTGTGAAAATCGTACACACATAAACATAACCGATAAATTTTGAATAGGTAGACAACATCATAATTTCACCCTTAAAGTTCTATAAGACTGAATACAGATCAGAACAGTTATCATAGCTGAAAGAAAATGTTAATACCGATCTTTCTTCTTTAACTAAACGGCTGGTGGAGTCGATCAAAAAAAGCTCAGTCACAACATTGGCTTGGCACTTACACTAACTGATTATGAAGATAGAGGTGGTAGGTAACGAAAGCAAATTTAAAGGAATTTCTCAGTAGCGGCCCGGCTGAGTAATCTGGATTTGTGTGCCCGGTTGATGGCAATAGGCTCGCCCCCTATTACAAGGGACTTAAAATATGTCGAAATGTGGGTGTATGTTTTCGTGATCAGTGGGTAAAAACATAATTAAGTTTTTGAGGGAAACGGATCATGGTATCAGTGCATACAACGCGCCGTGATCCGTGGCTAATTCAATCTGACAACGGGATCGGTGGAGACAAACCTCTATTAGGTACACCTCTGCCTAACCCTTCGGGGATTACCAGCGTAATGTTATGTTAAAAGCATTAATTGGTTATCTTAGAATACAAGAACTGTTTTCCAAAGACCCACGACGTAAGACGCCTGAATAAACACCTGAGTCTACAATCGAAATTCGAACTCTCACTTCCCAATTCCCGCACGTCCCTGTCTTGACTATAAATATAAACGGCTAGGCTAAATTGTTTCTGAAGAGCCTAGTTGGAACGGAAAAGCTAGACTCCCCTAGAATATTTATTAGCCTCATTGTATCGAAAGTCATCTATGGAAAGCGTATGGCTGCTTCGTGCAGATTTCACGAACATTTTGAAAGTTGTTATTTCTTTGAAGATTTATGACATCTTGTTTGAATAGATAGTGATATATTTCAGAAATCGTTTAGGTAAAACTGGTGTTTGAGTTTTTTTATTACACCTAGATACTATTTGAAATGTTTTTACATTCTCATAGATGCTGTGTTAAAATCTGAAGGCGCAATATCTATATATAATATAGTTTGTTGCAGTCTTTTAATCAGTAATTAACTTTCAACCATTGCCGATTACCAAATTACGACCTGAAACCTCAGACCACAATATCCGGTGATCGTCCTACATTTCATACTATTTGAGGAACCAGCGGTTATACTGTAACATTTATTCAATGAAAATAATGTTTACAAACATGTGTTTCACGTAAAACTCTGTCATAACGAGCCCCTTGCACGAACGCGCGATGTAAACGCTACCTAAATTCGAAGAGTTTTTAAGCAAAAATACAACAATAAATTTGCATTTCGGTAATTTATTTTATCATAGGTAGTAAGTAGCATAAATCCACATACATAAAGTAAGAATAAAGTCTTACATTGAAGTAAATACAAGAAACGACAAACAACAAACGCTTTTACATTACGTCTTCTTCGTGCGTGTTTGGCCCGCCGATAAGTACTTTACAAAATTCCTGTGTTTTGCTTATTTGTATGAATCAAGTGGGATTCCTTTATTTGTTTGAACGCATTAGTGATTTATTATACTTTCCTGAAGTTATTTTTCAATTCAGAAAAGAACGTGCAACGAATTTCGCGTTTTGTAAACAGTTATACAGCAGCTTCTAGCAAGGTGTTTTTTAATACGTATGTTACTCTTGAATAAGAGTTATATATTCTTTTATTCTGGTAGCTTCCAAGCCAAAAGAGAAATTTTCAGTTAGCTAATAATCGTCGCTTAAGTTAGGAATCAGTGCTAATGAATTTACCGGTAGCAGAACATTGAAGTTAAACTCCACTAAATAACTACATAAACCTTTAAGTTCCACAGAAAAACCTATTATCACAAATTTATTTCGAGTATTCCTTGAAAGTTCCTTCCATTTATATAAGCAAAGGTAGTCTACTGATACCAATTAAATATTCACAATAGAAAGAAATCCTTTGTGAATATTGCAAGCCCTGTCAATACGGTATATTGAATTCTTTGTAACAAAAGTAAATAAGCGAGCAGTATCCTACCCTCATAAGCCTATCAACAGAATATTCTGAAAAGGGTACAAGTCGGACCCTTATTGGTGCTGTTGTAATTTACGTAGTTACAGAGATTTCTGTTTTAATTTTCTGTTGGAAACAAACGAAATTAAATACGCGGGTTGTATTGTTTTTAGTTTTGTTGTGAGGTTGGGTTCACAAAGTATTTGACCCTTAATGTGTGCCTATGTGTGGAGCCTAAAATGTTTTGCCTACAGAGCAAAAATTCAGAAGTCGGAATGAGAATGAAACCGAAAGCGTAAGTGAGTCATTCAAAGTGGTTGGTTTTTCAAGCTTTACCTAGAATTAATTTGATTTTCTCCAGTTAAATACTAGTTTATAGATTATGTTCTTTTTGTTCCCACCGACCTCTACTAAAACTGCGTTCAGTTCAAGGATATTTCTTCCATATGTTGTACATCATGGTAGTGCAATTTCAGATTATGAGGTGTACCAAAGTTTGTTCGAGTCAGTTTCAAGTGTTCAATATTGGCAACTTCGCACTAGTTTCTCTTAAAGCCGCAGAACTTAACAGCAATATCGGTAGTTGTAAGTGATTTCTAAAACTTACGCGAACGTTTTACGTCAAAATGAGATTAGTTACGAAATTTTACCGCACTGATATAGAACACACTATATATAGATCACGAAAGACGAAGACTCTTCAACGGTTGCTGCTGGAGGTGGCAGTGTCAACTTATCATCATTCTCCTGTTCTTAATAAAATTTATTTATGGTCGGCACAACATGGCTTCTTCATCCATAGTTCTCTATTACTCGTTATCAACAGTTCCTCTTTTCTTGTCGTATCATCCTTCACACAGAGTCAACTTTTTCTGTGCAAACCCAAGCTTGGTACCGTTAACTCGCACTACGGCTTGAATGACGTAGAAACTGTCGGATTTGAATGGGGTTTCGGGACCAAAGTTATTGACTCCACAACTTTACTTTCGGTGCCTCGCATTTTATAAGTTGGGAGGTGCGACAGTAAATACGACGGACTATGTATTTTAGTTATATAAATTGAAAGGTTGCAATTGCTTTATTAAGTGGCGTAATGTTATACTAAATATTATTAAATAAGACGTTAGAAACTTTACATTCGTTATTTCCCCACCAATTCCTAATTTAAACACAATTTAAAGCAATGAATAATAGAAAAAATATTTGCGCTAAGCACAAATAATAAGTAGGGACGAAAATAAACGTCACATTCACGCAAAACGGCCGTTTTAAGACAGTGAAAACTGCGAACCTATCATGTTATGTGGGTTATTATGAATTCACCCCATCAGTTTGCGGGGGGCTGTCCCTTACACAAACAAATTAATAAAGTTTTTGAAAATTGCATTCCCACGTTCGATCTCATGATGCAAGTACCAAAAATCAATCTTTCAATTACGACCACTGATCATAAGCTTTTTGAGTAAGAAGTACATAATTTGTGAAGGTCGTCTGTATTGCCGCTCGCCATCACACCCACTGGCGGGAAATCACGTGGAGACATAAAACCCACTCGAAGCAGCGGTTTGTGTAAGTAAACTAATCAAACAAAAAATATTTCAATTATGTTTAATAATAAATAAGTTTGACAGTGAGTGATAGGGAGTTTGTTGTCCTTTCTTCATTAAATAATTTCAGTAATTAGCATATTCTGTCTCCTGGGCAAATCATCCATTCCCTTCCAGTTCTCCCTATGTTCTGACTGTTGTCCTAGTAGTGGGACACAATAGGCTAAAAAAACATTGCAATATCGTGTTAATAAAAATATTAATTTTTTATTTTCATAATTTATTATAATCAGCATGTTTCTTTCAAAATAATATTTGGACGCCGATGACGGCTAGACATAGCATTAATTAATAATAACAACATCTGTACCTAACCTACCTATGTTCAAAAACTAAAAATATTTGTATTTGTGTTCCAAAAATGATACGTGAAAATCCAAATATTACCAAATGCCCTGTCACCTGTCAATCTGTTTGTATGTCAATTGAAGACAAAATACAAATGTACTGAAAGAAACAGTTTCAATGGAATGGAAACTTTATTTCATTGAAAATGTCTTTACTTGAGCTCGTCGCTTCAAAGAGTTTAATTCTGAAAATGGATAGCAAACCAGCAACAATGTTTTGGTAAAACCGTCTGTAACCAGATACAACAGGATATTGCTGTTCAAATATGGGTCAAGAGGGATAAGAATGGCGGTGCTTGGGACAAAACGACTTCGGAAGAAGTAGAATGACGAAAGTTATGACAAGGGAGACAAATGTTAATGTGTGAGAATCGTTTTCCGATCAAAAACAGTCATTATTTCAATCGTGTCGATAATTCACTTCCACTCTATTAGAAATAAAGCAAAAACATAAAAAAATATACATATATTTATCTAGTAAAGAAAATAGCAATGGAAATGACTAATCTTTATATAATACTAGCTTCCGCCCGCGACTTCGTCCGCGTGGAATAGTTACTTTGGGCTAACATGACTGCCCGGCTTTACACATTGTGCGCGCAGTACCCGATCATTATTTTGCAGTGATTTTATTTTAAAACTGCGACAGCTCCTTAATATTCACTTAAATCGAAAGATGTAAAGGGCAATTTTGTTTTAAATGAAATACTTGTGATGAGTAACGTATTTATTTGGATAAGGATTAATATCATGTTTATAAAAACACCTCCGTAAATAATGCATTATTTTAGAACAAATTTGGTTAGCATAAAAAAGGTTATAGTGAGCTAACCTTAAAAGATAGACATAGGCTGTCGCGGACTTTTTTTTAGAACTTTTAAAGAGGAATAATTCTGTAATACATGGTTTTTGCGAAACTTTAACCGTTTACGCAGCGCACGCAGCGGAAGCTCTCAATAGGAAAAAATATCTCCCGATTTTGAAACATTCTACATTAGTGCTCCGCTCCTATTGGTCGTAGCGTGATGATATATAGCCTATAGCCTTCCTCGATAAATGGGCTATCTAACACTGAAAGAATTGTTCAAATCGGGACAGCAGTTCCTGAGATTAGCGCGTTCAAACAAACAAACAAACAAACAAACAAACAAACTCTTCAGCTTTATAATATTAGTATAGATTCAACGTTTTCTTAGTAAAACTTCTTTGTGAAAGAATGAGAAAAATCGAACCCCTTTTCTAAGTTTAGCTCTGCTTTTACGCCCCATATAGGGCCGAATGTTAGTATTTTACACAGAGTAAATGGCGTCTGACCTTTACATTTCAATTACTCGGGAACAGATAGGCAATACCCAACTAGACTAACGACCGGTTGTTAGGTTTTTGGGCATTTGACTGTCCGTAAGTACTGTCGTTGGGCATTCAAATCTATTTCATGAAACATTACGTTAAACTGCTTCTGCTATCTTTACTATGCCCTAAATCTGGTAATAAACCACTTATCGAAATAGGTTTTTATGGATTTATTTTACTCTTTGAAAAATGTCATAGTATAGAACTCATAAAATAAAGGATATCACTGGAATCCCTGTGTGGTTAAATTTTTAGTGCGTAACGACATCTATTAGACTATACATGAACCATGTAGCTGACAAATGAGTGTGTATAGTTCTAAATGGCGCCACCAAAACCTGCATCGCGCAAACAATGATCAGGACCAATGTAAACTGTTGGACGAAGGCGACCCCCGAGATTTTATTGACTTATTTTCCGGAAAATCGTAGTAACTTGTTCCTCTTGAAGTCCGTACATTGATGAGTTAGAAGGGGAAAACTGTTTGACAGTGAGAAAGAGATAGAATGATGCAGGATGACATCATCCCTTATTCGAAACGGGACAATGATTGGCTTTAACACTTCATTGAACAGACCCAGGTGTTTTACGAAACATTGTTACTGATTCAATTGAAATAAATAATTGAGGGACGTGAATATTTAGGGTGTAGCGACATATAAAATTTGTAGACAGAGATTGTTAGTTAACAAATCCATACTTCCATACGTCTGTCTCCCTGTCACCTTTTCACGCCAAAAGGGTTGATAAAATTCCATAGATACTCTTCTGTGAGTTAATTTGAGATCTCCACGCGGATGAAGCTGCAGCCAAAAGTCATAATACTAAATGTAAGAAAGACATTGCTGTAAAATACTAAAACCTTTGAAACACGAGACTAAAATATTCAAGCAACAAATATTGAAAAGTTGCACTTAAACCAAGTACTCTTGAAGTAAATACTCTCTGCATTTCACTAGCAACGACTCATTTTGCTTTGCAGTATTAATTACCTACTGTTCGTCTATAAATATTTGTTGAAAGTAAAGTTAGACATTTTAAAACACTCCTTTTGTTGCAGTTCTTAATTAAAACACAAACGAGCATTTATTTGGAGACGGAGGAAAAATTTAACAGAACTAAATAATTGAAGCATGAATGTGCTTATTTGTAGACGGAACTTATTGTGAAAACTAATGAAGACTTTTGAAGTATTGAGAACTATGGATTTAATATCTGTAGTTTTTAACGTAATAATTATGTACTTGTTGGTTAAATTCTGTTTCGGTTCTGAAGTGGTAACCACGTAACAGAAGGCACAGCGTTGAGAGGCCTTTCACAAGGTGGACCGATGACCTGGTGAAGGTCGCGGGAATCTGCTGGATACAAGAAGCAGCCTATGTCCAACAGTGGACATTTTTCGGCTAAAGTGATGATGATGGGGTCTAATTCCTTTTTAAATAATAACCGTATGTTATTTGGAAATTTATCTGTCATCATTCCAGGTTCGTTGTCTTCATCGTTGGTACGTGGTTAATTATGTTATGCTTTACTTTGGCTAATCTTATTGTCAATGAATTTGAATCATGCCCTTCATAGTGAACCTTTATGAGCTGATCTGATAAATTTCGCCATTCATTCACCCATGCTCATAATTAGAAGCATGACATACTCGTACATCTATTACCTTAACAAACTAACCTTTGAAAGATATCTTTAGTCACGCACAAAGACTAAGTAGATAACATGCACCCTTAGCGAACATAATGATACTAATACATACTAACATAATATAATGTAGCCAACCTAATGAGAAGACTCACTGTCCTTACCGAAGATTAATTGGCAGAATGTTAGGCCTTTCATGGCCTGCCTTGTTATGAAAATACCGCTTTACTTTTTTCATCTTGTTCATTATGTGGCCAGTGTGAATTTTTGTTACGACGTTCATTCGGGACGGTATACAACCTTTTTTAGGCTTCTCTGAATATGTAATGAAAGTTTTCTCTTGTTTTTTTTTTCTTTTTATACCCATTATCTCGTTCCATGCGGCCTTGCACTCAAAACAGTGTTTTTCAAAGATTTAAGATTCCAATAGAATTGCTATTTATGTAAACTTGATACCGTATGAAATTATGATTTAGACGAAAAAAATGTGTTTTTTCTAGTTTTAAATTTTTTGTTCACTTTGAAAATATGATCTGTTTGTGATGTGGATGAATTAAAAGGTTTTGCTTTTGTTTAAAGTGCATGCCTGACTAGATTATGCTGTTGGCTACAAACACTCTAATATTCCTCAAAAGTTAGTAATTTATACACGAGCCAAGATCACTTATAATATTTTCGCGTAACAAAAGCGGTTTGCGTTATTTACTGTCTTGTTTATTTATATAATATCTAAAGGGTTTACAATTTAAAAGGCTAAAATTAAAAGTATCGACCTTGAATTTGTTATGTAATTTATAACCTTTGGAAATTGTGGCTAAATATAAGTGGCTCAAATATTTTTCGTATTTTCCGGTGGAATGAATTAATATTGTGGCGTTTTGGACTACTATTCGATCAAAAAGTATTAATTATCCTCATTCAAAGGTGT